>CM073580.1:30132500-31332500 GCA_037074715.1 Magnolia kwangsiensis | reverse complement strand
TTTGATCAATATCTGGTGATGAATTGCCTGGTGGATGCCGGGTGGGGTCCCATATTTGAGGGTAAGTCTCGGGAAAATGTGAACACTGTCCGAGCCTTCTACTCGCATATATGGGAGCCAATGCTGGAGCCTTTGCAGTTCAAATTTCCTGTGAGAAGGTGAGCGGATGTGTGGTGCACCTACTGTAAGAGATCTGGCTACGTTGATACGTACCGTTTCACTAAGATGAGGGACAACGACTTCTCGCCACCTCAGAAGATCAACTACCAACTTCCTCAGATAATTGCAGCTCCACCTCTGTGGTCAGCATTAGCCCATCCATCTTTCCGGCAGCCTGCACCTCGATTTAGGCAGCCTTAAAAACCTATGATACCGTAGCCTAACCGTTCTTAGCAAGCGCGTGTACATGCTCTTACAGTGGAAGCGTCTGATTCTATAGCTATAGTGCCTTTAGCTTTTGAGGTCACTGCCCACATCCATGGTACCCTTGTATTTTTGTTAGTGGACACTGGGTCCACTATCTCGCTGATATCATGTTCTACAGTCAAACACTTAGGGCTGAATATGACCCTGATGGTTGGGGTGAGAGTTATCGCAGCCCCAGGAACTTTTACAGATGCCACTAAGATGTGTGAGGGTTGCTTGATAGATCTAGGGAGCAGGAAAATATGCATTGACCTGATTGTCACCATGATATACCATTTCGACGTCATCCTTGGTATAGATTGGCTTACTAAAATGAGGGCCAAGATCGACTGTGAGACCCGACTACTGACAGCTCACGAGCCTGAGGGCACGACTGTTGCATTTCCCGTGTAGGTTAGTTGTCCTTTTCGAGTTCTTTGTTACGCTTTCTTACTGAAGAATGATGATGGTCCAGCACTTGGGAACACACCAGTAGTTTGGGATTTTGAGAACGTGTTCAGCAAGATACCTAGACTACCTCCTCAGCGTGAGATTGATTTTTCCGTCGACCTAGCGCCTGGTGCGATGCCCATTTCACTACTAACGTATCGTATACCTCCGTGTGAGATGGAGGAACTGAGGAAACAGATTGATGATCTGTTGAATGCACGCTTCATACGACCTAGCGTGTCTTCATGGGGAGCACCTGTGTTATTTGTGAAGAAGAAGGATGGATCTCTGCTATTGTGTATTGATTAGCATAGGTTGAACCAAGTGACGGTGAAGAACAAGTATCCTTTGCCCAAGATAGATGACCTGTTTCATCAGTTGAAGGGAGTGCAGAACTTAACCAAGATCAATTTATAGTCAGGGTATCACCAGTTTCTCGTCAGGGATGAGGACATGCAAAAGACAGCTTTCAGGACCGGTTTTGAGAATTACGAGTTCCTTGTGATGTCGTTCGGACTCACAAACACACCGGCTGTGTTCTTGGACTTGATAAACCAGGTGTTTCTGCCGTATCTATTTTGATTCATCATCGTGTTTATAGATGGCATCCTAATATACTCCAAGAGTCGAGAGGAGAACAAGGAACACCTACGAGCAGTCCTTGATACTCTCAGGAAGAATCAATTATTTCCACAGTACAAGAAGTGTAACTTCTGGAAGGAAGAAGTCAAGTTACTAGGATACATGATGTCAAAGGAAGGGATAGCAGTGGACCTTGCTAAAGTAGCCGCAGTTCAGGACTGGGAGCATCCCGGTTCGGTTATTGAAGTGAGGAGTTTTCTTGGCCTAGCAGGCTACTACCGTCGGTTCATTAGGGATTTTTCCAAGATAGGCAGACTGTTGTCTCAGCTGACTCGAAAATATCTTAAGTTTTCCTGGAATGAGAAGGCCGACGCATCTTTTCAGGAGCTGAGGGACATTTACGTCCGCCCCTGTGCTAGTATTGCTAGAGAAAGGGGTTAAGTATACCATATAAACTAATGCGTCATGTGTTAGTTTGTGTTGTGTTCTAATGTAGAAGGACAGGGTTATTGCCTATGCATCTCGACAATTGAGGAAACATGAGGAAAACTATCTTATACATGACCTGGAATTAATAGCTATCATCTTTGCATTAAAGCCCTGGAGACACTACCTCTATGGAGAGTAATTCGAGCTCTTTTACGACCATAAGAGCCTCAGGTACATATTCACGTAGAGGGACCTGAATATGAGATAGCGGTGATGGATGGAAATCTTGAAGGGCTTCAAGTTCGAGGTCTTCTACCATCCTGGAAAGGCCAGCCTTATGACAGACGTGTTGAGCCATAAGAAGACTATAACATTTACGGCTCTACTGATGATAACAGAGTGAGATATGGTAGAGTTTGTGCGAGACTTTGAGTAGAAACTTACAGTAGGGGAGCTGTTTGAGAGTGTCGCACATATTCGAGTGCAGCCACTCGTTGATGATAGGATTATCACGGCTCAGAGAGATGATGAGCTATTGGTAAGGATGAGAGAGCAGCTTAGTGACGATGAGGACTCAGAATGGAGAGTTGGTACGGATGGGGGTTTACGTTATTGTGGCTACCTATGCGTCCCAAACCTTCATGACTTGAGAAGGGAAGTTCTCGAGGCTGCTCACAATTCAAAGATGGCAATGCATCTTGGCAGTATGAAGATGTACTGAGACATGAAGTGCTCGTACTGGTTGGACAACATGAAGGCCCACATAGCAGAGTATGTGTCCTGATGTCTCACCCACTAGTAGGTTAAGGCAAAGTATCGCTGACCTCCTAGACTGCTTCAGCCCATGCCTATAACTGAATGGAAGTGGGACTTTATTTCTATGGATTTTATCTCAAGGCTATAGAAGATGAGGAAGGGGCATGACTCCATATGGGTGATAGTAGACCAGTTGACGAAATTGGCTTATTTTCTCCCTATTTGAGTTTTGAACTTTACAGATGATTTGGCCAAGCTGTACATCAAGGAGATCGTATGTCTGCATGGAGTTCCTATGGAGATCGTGTTAGACCGAGACACACGATTTACATCTATCTTCTGGACATGGATTCAGGAAGCAATGGGTGTGAAACTGAAGTTCAGTACTGCATTCCACCCACAGACTGACGGGTAGATGGAGCGGGTGAATTAGGTGTTGGAAGATATGCTGCGAACTTGTGTGCTGGATTTCAAGGACAGTTGGGACAACTGTCTTCCTTATGTAGAGTTCGCGTATAACAACAGTTTTCAGGCCAGTATTGACATGGCTCCCTATAAGGCCTTGTATGAGTGTCCCTGTCGAGCACCACACTACTGGGCAAAGGTTGGCGAGAAGAGCCTGATTGGCCTAGAGTTAGTTCAGGCGACTTCAGAAAAGATCGACATTATCAGGTGTTGACTTCTGGCAACACAGAGTAGAAAGAAGAGTTACGCCAATATGAGGTGACGACAGCTAGAGTTTGAGGTTGGGGACCATGTATTCATGAAGGTTTTCTCAATGAAGGGAGTTCTTCAATTTGGCAAGAAGGGGAAGTTCATGCTAAGATTTATTGGCCCATTCCAGATACTGGATTGAATGGGGGTGGTAGCGTACCACCTAGCTTTACCCACACGACTCGTAGGCGTGCATAACGTATTTCATCTGTCGATGTTGAAGAAATACGTTCCTGACCCTTCCCACATTATCAGATGGGAGCAAGTATATTTGAGTGATGATGCTACTTATGTACTGCAACCGACGCGTATTCTGGATAGGAAAGAGCATGTGTTGCGCAGTAAGGTGATTCCACTTGTGAAGGTACTGTGGACGCATCATACTGAGGAAGAGGCTAATTGGGAAATAGAAGCCGAGGTCCGAACGAACTACCCTTAGATTCTTGAGGAGTAAGAAAAGGTACTAATTTCGAGGATGAAATTTTTCTTTAAGGGGGGTGGATTGTAATGTCTCGAAAAAATCGATACAAAGACCTGAGTACCACCTTAGGCAGAAATCACTAAGGACCAAATCCTTTAGAAATTAGATGAGAATTAATTAAGTATTAAACTAGATCATCTGTGAAATTAGCTCTAACCGCTTTGAATAAGAACTGCAAGACCTAAAACTAGTAGAACCATTAACGCTACTTTACCTAAAAACTTGGGATCCATATCAAAACCTAGTTACTCTCGAGAGCATTGTAAAACTTCGTATTAGACTTGGACCACGTGTCGAAAGTCCAATTACCCCAAAACTATACGGTTATGACCACCTTACTAGACTTGACAACCATCTCAGAAATCACGTCCTAAAGGAATCTAGAAGCGCACAACTTGAGCTCGGAGTGGAGTGAGAGAGAAACGTGAATATCTTTAGGAAATGAACTGAAACTTAAGTGAATTGAGTCGTTTGCTTGCAGGCCGAATCTAAGGATTCAGACTATCAAATTCTGACCCAATTACACCCTTGGATCAAGCAAAATTTCCAACACAGGTCAGTGCACTTGTGACCCTGATCGAGTATCAGTGACCGTTGAATTGAAACTAGTCCCCCGCGACCGATCCACTGATCCGATTGGGCCGAGATCTTAACCTGACCTAGATCCAATGTCAGAAGCTTAAGTCTGACTGCATGCAGAAAAGGTGCCTCCAGATTAGCTCCATTGGACAAACGGTTAGTCTTTGGCTATAACCTAAGTATACCACGGCCCTGGGGCCATTCCCATCAGTTTTGGGCCTATATAAGGGCCTTAAACCCTCTCTCTCCCATTACATACGAATTTACAAAACCCTAGGAGAGAGAAGAGAGCAAAGAGAGAAGGTAAGAGAGAGAAAGTGGGAGAGTTCCTGGGATTCAATCCAATAACTCCACGTGCTGAATCGGCCTGTCTGTATCGCTATACCGGCGATTCTGACTTCGTTCTTAGGTAAGAAATCTTAATCCTAATTTATTTTAGATATCTACATAGAGGATATGATGAAATAGCAAACCTATTTCATACTATAGGTTATCGTTGTGCTGTAGACAAAGACTTAGTGTTTAAATTAAGTTCGTTACGAGTCTACCGGCGAAAGGTGCGGACTATAAATGTTTAGGTTATGATTTTCAAGGCTTTCAATGTTAGTAATGATTTATGACTAACTTGATTGCTGTCACATGTGAGTAGATACGACGTTTTTCATATATTACACACACACACACACACACACACACACACATATATATATATGTATAAACTATGTTGATTTTAATGCATTCTATGTGTTTGTGGAAATGTTTGAATGAGTATGGAATTATGATTTATGCTTACTATGTTCATTGACTGAGAATACATGATTGTTGGACGTATGGTGAACCCTTTGTAATAAGATTTGCTATAATACTTGTTATAACTACTTTATTATGTATATATGATATGTGTAGCCTAATTGTTTGATAAAAATGCATGAATGTGAAAATGCTTATTTAAATGCATGTAATGAGGGTGTTGAGATAGGATTCTCAATTCCCTTATCTATGGTTATAGTATCCTTTATATAACCTATCCTATTACTATATGGGTTAAGGATGGAATGCCTATGTACGGTAAACAATGGTAATAGGGATGCACTTAAGCTTAGATTATTCTCATTTTCTCTAAAGGATCGGGACAAAGCATGGCTTAACTCTCTATGACCTAATACCATCACTACATGGCAAACCTTAAGAAGAGAGTTTTTAAAAAAAAAATTCTTCCTCAAGCACAAAAAAATGCACTTAAGCAGGAAATCATGTTGTTCTCCCAAAAGGGGAATGAACTATTTTTCCAAGCTTGGGGGCACTTCAAAGACCTTCCACTTACTTGTCCACATTATGGTTACAAACAATGGCACGTGATTGATGCCTTCCGAAAAAGGCTCCCCATGGATACCTATCAGTTCATAGAGATGATGTGTGGTGGAACCTTTATTGATAAAGATTAAAATAAGGCTTGGGATTTTTTAGACATGCTAGTAGAGAATACGCATTCATGGGATGTCTCTGCTAAACCAGACCAAACTAGACCCATTTCTAGAGAGAAAGCAAGGATGTATGTCCAAAGAGAGGAAGATGACCATAATATAAAATTTGTTGCATTGGCTAGAAAGGTCGAAGCCTTAGAAATTAGGAAGGTTGATATGGTTAAAGAAAACACTTTCTTAGGTAATTTTTATAGCATATGTGGTGGTGCAGACCATGACAGGATTGTCCAATAATCCCAGTTATACAAAATATCATGCATGAGTATGAGCAAGCAAATGCTATAAATAACTACCAAAGGTCAGTTATGTGACCAATGGAAAACACGTACAATCCAAATTGGTGTAACCACCCTAATCTTAGTTGGAGGAATGGATCACAAATTAATGCGCCCAATGCACCTTAACGCCCTCCACAAAATAACTTCTTTGGGGCACCTAACAATGCACCATATGTGCCCCCATCAAAACGATCATATGTGGAGGATACATTGACTGCATTCATGAACTCTCAAGTTCAAATGAATCAGTCTTTGATCCAATAAAATCAGGAATTAAAGACGGCCATGGTTAGGATTGAGACTTAACTAAATGCTAGGGAAAAAGGCACCCTTCCTTCTCAACTTGTGCCAAACCTTAGAAATACACATTTCATCGGAGACTCAAATCCAATCAAGCTACATTATGAATAAACTAAAGCCATCATTACCTTGAGAAGTGGAAAGGAGATCGATAACAAGATAATGTAACTGGTAGAAATACCGGAGGATGAGCCACCATCTCAAGATAATGATGAACTGGATATGGTTCAAGAGTAGTAAAAATAAAAGGATAAAGAGACTAAGTTACATGAGCCTCCAGTTCCGTTCTCATCTAGACTTCGGAACTCAACTGTCCCCATGAAATATCAAGAGGTATTAGATGTGCTCCAAAAGGTTACTGTCAATATTCTTTGCTTGATGTCATTAGACAAATTCCATCATATGCTAAATATCTTAAGGACTTGTGCACTGTAAAGAGGAAATTAAATGTGCATAAAAAGGCCTTCCTTACTCAGAAAGTGAGCGTTATCATTCAACAAAGGGCCGTACCCAAATACAAAGACCCAGGAAGTCCCACTACTCTTTGTATTATTGTGAATTTTTAAATTGAGCATGTTTTTCTAGATTTAGGTGTAAGTGTCAATTTAGTACCTTATTCGGTTTTACTAATAAATGGTGTTAGGCGAGCTTAAACCAACCTCGATTACATTCTAACTCGCTGACCGCTCCATTAACGTACCAAGGGAAATTTTAGAGGATGTGCTAGTCCAAGTTAAAAAATTCTACTTCCTCGTGGATTTTATTATACTAGACACTGAACCATGTAAATGATAGCGCTTAAGTTCCCATCATTTTAGGCTACCCATTCTTAGCAACTTTAAATGCAATTATAAATTGCAAGAATGAAATGATGAACTTGTCTTTTGGTAATATGACTCTAGAGCTAAATATTTTCAATCTATGTAAAAAGCCCATTGATAATAATGAGATCCATGTGTTGAATTTCACGGAATACTTGATAGAAGAGGAGGAATTGGAACCTAATCTAACTAAGGAATTGATTCAAGTCTTTGGGAGCCTGAAAAAATTTTATTTAGAAAAAGTGCTTGCTGAAATTTATGATGATAATGAGAGTACTATCACTCAAGACATTGTTATATACCAATGAAGACCATGCACTCAAATCCTATATATCGAGGACTCGCGAGCTCTGTCATCAGCAACCAATGTTCCAAAGCTTAATATAAAACTACTACTAAATGAGCTTAAGTATGTATACTTAGGTGAAAATAAAACTTATCCTTTAGTGATCTCTTCATTTTTAGACAAAGATCAAGAGATTAAATTGTTGAATATTCTAAGAAACCATAAAGGAGCCTTGAGCTGGACCATTTTTGACATCAAGAATATAAGCCTTTCCATATGCACCCATCGAATCTACCTCGATGAGGACGCCAAACCAATTAGACAACCTCAAAGGCGCCTCAATCCAAACATGGTGAAAGTTGTAAAAAATGAGGTGATCAAATTGTTGGATGTGAGAATCACCTACCCAATATCCGATATTATTTGGGTGAGTCTAACTCAAGTAGTCCCAAAGAAATCTGGAATAACTATTGTGCAAAATTCTAGTAATGAACTCATACCAACACGTGTCACCACAAGTTAGCGTTTTTGCATTGACTATAGAAAATTGAACCAGGTCACAAAGAAGGACCATTTCCCTCTAACATTCATTGATCAAGTTTTAGAGAGGGTAGCAGGTCACTCCTTCTATAGTTTTCTTGATGGATATTCTGGATATAACCAAATAGTGATAGCCCTGGAAGACCAAGAGAAAACCACGTTCACTTGTCCATTTGGTACGTTTGCTTTCAAACAGATGCCATTTGATTAGATTGTGTAAAACCCCAGTAACTTTCCAATGATGCATGTTAAGTATTTTTTTTTAAAATATGGTTGAGAAGTTTCTTGAGGTTTTCATGGATGACTTTTCTAAATTTGGGAGTAGTTTTGGGGAATGCCTCAATAATTTATCTCTTGTCTTGTCTATGTGTGAAGAGAAACACCTTGTCTTAAATTGGAAGAAATGTCATTTCATGGTTCAAAAAATAATTGTTTTGGGCCATGTTATCTCCAAAAATGGAATCGGGGTAGATCTCTTAAAACTTGACATTATAGCTAATCTACCTATCCCAGAACTATTAGAGATATTAGATCACTTATAGGTCATACTAATTTCTATAGAAGATTCATCAAGGACTTTAGTGTCATTATTAACCCCTTGACTAATCTTCTCCAAAAGGATGTCCTATTTAAGTGGACAGATGAGTGTACAAGTTCCTTTAATAAAATTAAATCATCCCTTATCACTGCAACTATCATGCGTCCATCAAATTGGACACTTCCTTTTGAACTAATGTGCGATGCAAGTGATTATGCATATGAGCTATTTTGGGCTAAAGGAAAGATAAACAACCCTAAGTTATTCACTATGAGAATAAAACTCTAAACTCAACCCAAGTGAACTACTCAACAACTAAAAAAGAGTTACTTACAGTAGTTTTCTCTTTGGATAAGTTTAGGTCCTACTTGCTAGGATCCAAACTGGTCATTTTCATAGACCACTCAACTTTGAAATATTTAATATATAAGAAAGATGCAAAGCTGAGACTTTTGACATGGATCCTCATACTCCTAGAATTTGACTTAGAGATAAAAGATAAGAAAAGAGTAGAAAATGTAGTGGCCGATCACATTTTCAGATTGGTGTTAGATGATTCCACTGAAGAGATGCATATCCAGGACATTTTTCCTGATGAACAACTATTTGCGATCTTCAAATTTCCTTGGTATGTGGACATAGTGAACTATTTTGTGATGGAAAAAATGTCATATCATTGGAAGTCATAAGATAGGAAGTGTTTTGAAATAGAGGTTAAGAACTTCTTTTGAGATGACCTATATTTATTTAAATATGGGACTTATCATATTTTTAGACATTGTATCTCAGAGGATGAAGTTCAGAGTGTTATTTCTTTTTACCAAATGGAAGCATGTGGTGGCCATTTTTTTGTTAAGAAAACCACTGCAAAAATCTTGTAGTATGATTTTTGCTCGCCTACCATGTTTAAAGACACACATGCTTTCTGTGTTGCTTGTGACAGAGGTCAAAGGTTATGAAGAGTGTCTTGACGCAACATGATGCCTTTATCCCCAATTTTACCATTGGAGATTTTTTATTGTTGAGGTATTGATTTTATGGGCCCATTTCCATCTTCTTTTGGATTTTTTATATATTGGTTGGTGTGGACTATGTTTCAAAGTGGGTTGAGGCAATTCCAAGTAAGACCAATAACAATAAAGTGGTCATACTATTCCTTAAGGAAAATATTTTTTCTAGATTTGGAACTCTAGAGGCCATCATTAGTGAAGGTAGGTCTCACTTTTATAATAGGATATTTGAGGATTTGATGAAGAAATATGGCATCAAGGTTAAAGTAAGCACCCCATACCACCCACAAATGAGTGGACAAGGTGAGATTTCTAACCAAGAAATCAAACACATTTTAAAGAAAACTATATACCCATATAGGAAGGATTGGTCCTTAGACTATCTGACACTTTATGGGCTTATAGGACTGCTTATAAGACCCCGATTGGAATGTTCCCATACAGATTGATGTATGGGAAGGCTTGCCATTTTCCTGTGGTGTAAGACCCTAGCCTAAGTATGCATATCGTTTCTTTTGGTCACGCGGTCCTACCAGTCGAATCCTAGTGACCCACAACCTACAGATAGTGTTTAGGGTCATCCTCAAGTTCAGTCACATCGATCCAACTCAGATCGACCCGAAACCTATGCCTTTGCAACCGTATCATCACCGTGGTTCCAATGCCGTGCCTCGTGCATCTATCCGAGTTATAGATCATAAGATGTAGGCACACATTATTTTGAGCCTTTGATTATGTTTACGGGACCCACCTAGTGGGTGTACACGTCTTCCTATGGGGCCCACCATAGTGCACCTTCTCCCATAGAGGCTACCCTAGCTAGCTACCTAGCCTACCTACCCTATAACCCTAGGCTCTAGAGCCTAGCAACCTCATGATGAGTTTTTCTTCCCTAAACCCATCATTGCTTCTCTAACCAAGAAATCCATCATTTTTTTTTTCTTCCCAAAAACCTTACATTGCTATCATGACTTCTCTACAACTATTTCTTTCTCTCCTTTCTCTTTCATTTTCTTTTCTCTCCTTCCTTATTAGGCTTGGACGTCCCCACCCATCTCCCTCCATTTCAGCCCCTTTTCTTCCTTATTTCCCCTCCATCACACCATTACAATCCCATCTTGGCCATAAATTCATGACCCTTGACGCTTGGGGATCATGGTGGTGTGGATTTCAAGCTAAATCCTTAATGTGGGTGTGCTTCCATTGTAAAAATTTAAATTTATTTTGTTTCCATCTTGATCTTCATTCTCCTTCCATTGATGAAGCTTGTGGGGCCCATCAAGTGATGATGGTGGCCCCAAGACTCCATGAATATGGCTTATAGCCTATCCTACATTGCATGCATGTGCATGCAAGGGACCATTCTCCATGGATCCCTTTATGCTCCTTTCTTCCTCAGATCAGGGATCTTTGGGTCATCTAGACCCTTGATCCTTGGTGGAGATTGGATCTCCATCGTATATCTCAATAGATAGCCTTGATCATGTAGATTGTACATCTTATTGTAATGAAACGTCTATGTATGTGTGTGATGAAGGAAAGGACCTCATTGAGGCGAAGACCTTTCTCTTGTGGCCATTTTCTTCTGCTTTTCTTTTTAGAAGTTTCTGATCATGAGTGTGTGGCCCACCTTGTGGACTGACAAGATCCAAACTATCTATAGAGGAAGGACGTTTTTCACAGTCCATCCCTTGGACGTGTGGCCCCTAAAATCACCAAAATGGGGTGCATGCAAGGATGATTTGGATGATAGGATGTTTTGGATGTTTGTGGGGCCCACTTGGGTGGACCACACTATGATTTTTTGGGGTTAAATCCCCATTTAAATAATGTTTACAATTTATTTTTATCAGACATATGTTGCTGTCCAGACTGTCTGGACAGATTTTGGGCCATCTTGGGGCCTAATTTTTGGTTATTTGGTGGGGCTTTTGATATCATCCAATATGTGATTCTTGAAGGTGTATGTTCCACCTATAAGCATATCAAATTTCAGCCCCAACTGACCCCATTTGAGCCCCCAAAAGAGTGGGCCAACATGGGTGTTCAACCAGATTTCTGCTGCAATTTCCAGCAATATAGGTTTTTCTAACCCATAATTTAAAAATATTTTCTCTAATGGTGGGCCAGCGTTCTGGGTCTCACCTTGTTTTAAAATTGATAAGGGACCTTGGTCCCCAATTTCAGAATTTTTCGAGACCTTAGACCCACTCGATTGGGGAGCCCAAATTGGTACATCAACATGAACATTGCTAGAATTTTTCTACATTGTTGTATTTTTGTGATTGAGGAGATAATTGGACCCAGCCCATTTGGAGTTTTTTGTATATTTGTGGGGCCCACCTTATGATGATCCAAAGGCCACAAGGGGCCATTTTTTTGGGGCCAACCAACTGGACCAGCCATCCATGATGGACGTCCAGTTGGTGGATGTCCACCATGGGCTAGCCATCCTTGGCCAGGCCCACCATGATGTATGTATTTCATCCACGCCATCCCTCCATATTTGTGAGGCACATGTGGGTTGGGTCAAACCTAAGTGGACATCCCATGTGGGACCCACTTCACCTTTCTAAGTGTCAAATCCCTATCTCCAAATTAGTAGGGCTTCTATGATGTATTGATGGACGCCCAGAAGATTTGGTGGACTAAAAGTCCAGCCATAACCATTCAAATACACAATGTATGGCTAAATTTTTATTGGAATTGGGGGCCCACCACATTGATAAATTGGATAATTGTCCCTCACCTATACCTTAGTATAATTATTTAGGCTTAATGCATGTTTTAGGCTACCTTTGATGACTATTTGTGGGACCCAACGCATTCCAAATTTTGGGGCTTCCTAATGGGCCCCTGTCAGGCTGGAATATCTCACCTTAGCTAGCTAAATGATGGGCTGACCTTCCACCATTTGCTGGACTTATGGGCTGAGGGAAAGGTGGATTTGGGCCGTTGAATGCCTACTTAAATGACAAGTTATTGGGCTGAAGTAATGAGGCCCATTCCACCCAACAAAAAAACTTATTTTGGGCCATGTATTTGTATACATAGGCTACCCACTAAGTCTATCTAAATGCTTGGATTCTATGATCCTTAGGACTTGGGCTTTGGGCCCTAGTTCCCCTCCTTGGGCCATGATTGTTAGAGGCGGTATTGGGCCTACTTCCTTATGCCTTTGGTGGGACCTATGTGCATATGGTTTGGATATGGGCCTTGGGCCTTATGTTTATGTGGTTTGTGGATTAGATGCCTTGGGGCAATGGAGGTTGAAAGTCCCCATTTGGACCCCTCTAGGTCTATTAGTTGATAAGTGTGGTTGAATGCCCACCTTAGTCTCTTGTCAGGCCCATTTTCATATGCAGTCTCGTGGGCTACCCCATGTAAATGGGCCCCCACTAGAGGTTGTATTCCTTATGAGGAATTGGTTAAATACCTAGACCCTTCATTGTTAGGTAAAGAGTATATCTTCTCATTCATCTCATTGGCACTCTTATTCATCTTCATGACCTACTCCCATATGCATTATATGCATGCTTGGTTGAGGTATGATTGGCCATGGTTGTGCCATTATTTAATACATGTTGGTATCTCCCTGAGGGATAGAGTTCACCCTCTTGAGCATGGTGGATGCTTGTTATTGATGCATGGTTGATTGTGTGATTCATGCATCTGACATTGTACATCATGTGGATATTCGTCATTACTTCATCAGAGTCGTAGCCTCTACATAGATATTATAGATAGCCGTGTGTGGACACTGAAAATGATACTTGAGCGTTTGGGTCGCATAGGATGTCCCTGGGTGAAAGCCCCTAAAATTTCATGGTACCGAGGAGACGCCTTAACGCCAAGACCAAGTGAAAAATATGAGCGTACAAGGGCATTATACCATTAAGTCATGACTCCCACTGTTGCGAGGTTGGTTGAGATGGGGTTTGGCCTTACTCGCCTGAGTGAGGGGGCATAGTTAGGCTGAGTTTGACTAGCTCGTGAAATGGGTCCACTATCATTGAGCCTCACTGGTAATTATCTATCCACAAGCAGGTAATGAGGTCTCCTACTCTCGTTTGACTATGCAGGTCTTACAGAGCGGAAGTCATCCAGCAGTGTAGTTGACCCCGGTGGATTCCTTATGATGGAACTGTATTTAATATGTGGATTAGATATGAGGATGACATTATTTCACATTGCATTTGCATCAGCTGTATAAGCCTTATTGTAAGACCTGTATCCTAGTCCGTACTGTTCCGTCAACTCCCGTGATCCTTCTCCATGAATTTCAGTAATCTGCAACGTATAATCAACATTTGCGCATGACCCTAAGTCGTATCCCGTATATTTGAGTCGGCTTAATCTAAGACGTGTACCATTGTGACTGCACTACCGCCGCGGTTCCAACGTCGTGACTCGCATACTGATCCAATACCCTGGCTAAGAGATGTGGGTCGGCGTTTAGTTTGAGGATAACACCGCGCATTTGTAATCCCAAGATAATCTCTACAACATGTCCAATCAATCAATCAATCACCTCATGTCAAGTACACACACCCATGCTTTCTTTCTCCCCAAGTCACGCAACCACCAAGTCAACTCTCAAGTCAAGTACACTATCACCTCACATCCATCACTCACATCTATCACCTCTCTCTTACAACCATCCTTTCTCTCTCTCTTTCTCTTCACAATTTCTAAGCAACAAAGAGCAAAAAAAAGTAGACGTCCAAGCCTTCCCATGGAGAGAAAAGAGTGAGTAGTTTGACCCACTTCTCACCCCCAAAATTCTTCATCCTAGCTTTTCATTTCTCATCTTCCACCATCAAAGTGAGACACAAGGAGATTGGCTTTCCAACGGACCAAGAAGATTGAACGGTGGGTGCTTCATAGGCTTAGATTGTATTTTTTTATGATGGGATAAGTGAGGCCTACTAATTGAGGGTATGGATCTCACTTTGGACCCTTGATGTTGCTGATGGACTACCTTGATTATTATGATCATTCCATGATGGAACCATTCTCCATGGAACCCATCATGATGTTTACTTTCTAGCTTGAAAGAGGTCATTTAGACCTTCCATCTAGATGGAGTAATCTCCACCGTTGATTTTTGATTTGGTGGGCCTACATGTATTGGGACCCACTTGATGTATAATTGGATACTTGAAATGGAGGGCCCATAGTGTCGGGGTCCCTCCATCACACGTGTCCCTCTTTCTTTCTCTCTCCCTCACTTTATTTTATTCATTTTTATGTGTGATAATGTGGTTGTGTGGCCCACCCGGATGTACCTCATCCTGATGTATGCCTTATCCAAACCATCCAAAATATGTGGGCCCTACCTTGATGGGGTGGGGAAGACACAAATATCGTAATGATCTAAGTGGGCCACGTCTGTGTGGGACCTACCTTGATCAACATGTGAACCCAGTCCGTCTAGCGTCCTTGGATGTTGGACGTGTTCACTGGAGTGAGAACGCACAATAGGGTGTGATGACGTCAACAAAAAAAAAGAGAGGAAAAGAGTGGTTTTTAGGTGGGCCTCTCATGCAGGCCCCACCTTGATGTATGTGTTTAATCCATGCCATCCATTCCATTCTGTAGGTCATTTTAGGCGTTGAGATGAAAAATGAAGTTGATCTGAATTTTTGGTAGGCCATAGCATGACGGAGGATGTTTTTTACCATTGAAATCCACCTGAGGTTTCCACACACCAAAACACATTGAATATTGGACTTATTTGGTTGGTCTCAAGCAGTAGAATCCAATGGTCAGGGTGGATTCCATTGATGTGGTCCCCACACATGAAAAACCTTGAAAAAACTAATTTAAAAAACAATAATAATAATAAGGCAGCAGCGCCTGCTAATGCAGACACTACTAACGCGCGCAGTAGCGTGCTCTGGGAGGAGGTAGGGACCCACTGTGGAGTATGTGTTATGTCTGCACCATCCACGGTACTAGATGGTGGGGCTCACTGTGATGTACGTGTTCTATCCCTTTCCATCCAGCCATTAATCAGGTGGGCCACCCTGCCAAAGCAGTGTGGATTGAACGTCAGCCATTGAAACCTTTTAGGTTGTTAGAAGTTTTGCATCATTATGTAATTTTTTTTCCTCTTTATGAAGGTCTATATGATCTCATTAACAGATTGTGTGTCAGATAAACATTATGGTGGGCCCCACTGTAATGGTTTAGATTGGCACATGTACCACACACCAGGCATATGGCTATCATGTGGCAGGTTATGTGGAGCCCACCTTGGTGACATGTGTGGGACCCTCCTTGATGTGTGTATTGTATCCAAACCGTCCATTCAATTGGCAAGCCCATCTTAGGCTCAAGACTAAAAATGACGTAGATCCAATATCAAGTGGACCACACAACAAAAATCAGTGGGGATTGAGTGTCTACCATTGAAACATTATTTTCATAGAAATTTTGAATCATTAGGAAATTTATTTTCCTCTTAATCCAGGTTTGTGTGACCTTATGACCAGATTGGATAGAAAATATATGTTAAGGTGGGCCTTAAGAATTTTAATGGTGGAAATCATTTTCACTACTTATATTTGGTTGTGATCCATTTGATATGCATGGGGCCCATTGGTGTAGCCCATTTGATATGCATATGGCGCATGTGATGTGGCCCACTTGTCATATTAATAGCCCGTTGTGGAGGCCAACCTTGATGTGTATGAGGCCATTGTTGAGGCCCACTTTGATATGAATGTAAGGCCTATGTTATAAGGCCCATTGTGATATATTCGAGGCCCATGGGTTATGGCCCATTGTAATGTACATAAGGCCCATTGGTGCGTCCCACTTGATCAATATAAGGCCCATGTGATGCAGCCCATTTGATGTATCTAAGTCCCATGGGTCGAGGCCCAACGGGATGTCCTTAGGGTCCATTGCAATGTGTGATTCCTCCATGGTTTGTGTAATGATGTTTTATGACGGGCCATGCCTTGGGAGAAATGTTGGTTTGACGTCCATATTATAAGATTAATGTTGGTTAAATGTCCGCATTATAACTCTCTCTAGGGCCTGCTGATAGGCCCATAGTTGTAACGTGTAGGCCGTCTAGGCCCATCTTTGTTGTGAGGATTGTTCATCACTTTATAACATTCTTAGTATAATTCCATGCCTCACGCCATACGCATCATATGTATGCTTGATATGAGTAGTGTTTGATCATAGCATATGCCATTGGGCAGATTACTTATGGGACTTATTGATAGGAGTTACCTACATGAGCGCATGGTACGCACGAGATTGTTGCATGATTGTATAGTGTGACTCATGCATCTCGCATATGTGTGACTTGATCATGTACGCCCTAGTGACATCAGGGTCGGGGCTCCATAGGCACATCGTGGATGGCCGTATCAGATATAAAAAATACTTAGTTTTAGTACTATGGGCACTTAGAATGTCCTTGGGTGAAAGTCTCAGAACTTTTTTGGTACCAAAAGATGCTCCAATGTCTAGACTGAGTGGATACACGAGCGCCGAGTGCTGAATACCAGTAGGCTGCGTCTCTTATTGTGTTGTGGTTGGTTGGAAGGGGGTGTGGCCTTATCCGCCCGAGTGAGGGGGCTATAAGCTAGGCTGAGTTTTACCAGCTCGTAAATGAGTCCGTTATCGACAAGCCGGATAGGTAGTGGCAGATTACTGGTCAGGTGGATAGTGAGGTCTATTCTGCTTGTTTAGCTGTGCAGCTAGGGAGGAAGCAGTCAGTGTGAAGTGTATTAGACCCCTGTGATATCCTAAAGAGGAACTGTATTGATATATGTACTTGATGAGTACTGACATGCTTGCTTTGTATCTTACATATGACATTTGGCTACATAGGCCTCACATCGCATGGTCTTGGTATGACCGATAACATTCATGTCTTGCATCCAATATCTTTAATATAGCTGATAGCATTGTGGACTTACCTGCATATTTTCACATTACTCTGATATTGTACACTTGGCGCTTGCCTTGCGCTCAAACTTACACCACCCTCTAAGCTTTTATAAGCTTATGCACGACCGTTGTGTGCAGGTGACGTTGGATGGTAGCAGCACTGAGGCAGGAGCACACATCAGATTATTTTAGAGTTTTTAATCACTCTATATTTCCTTTTCTATATTGTACTTAAAGTTTTTGATATAGTGGATATGTGGTGATGTTGTTTTGTGACTTGGTTATGCTTGTGGTTATGCTCCATTACAAAAAAAAAAATCATGCTAAAAATCCTCCTTATAGGATCTCAGGATCGAAATTTGGCATGTGAGTGTCGAGATCTGAGAATGGGGCACCAGAGAGGTTGTCGGCACCGGATTCAGCGATCAGGAATTTTGTGAGCCCATTTTCTGAGTTTGCGGCGTGACACTTATATTGCATTGCCTTGGTATGGCACCCAATACTCATGTATTGCATTGCATAGCCATGGTACGGCTTATTGCATTCATAACTTAGCCTTAGTACGGCTGCTGGCGTTAGCATTGTTCATTGGCTCATTCTACATTCTCCTTATTCTTCTGAACACCATTGTCACATACTTACACCACCCTCTAAGCTTTCTATAAGCTTATGCATGATTGATGCATGCAAGAGATCCTAGGTCAGCGCAGTAGCGAAGGAGCTGTGGATTTGATTGGATTAGCGTGAGTTGAGGACCTATTGTAGACCTTTCATTCCCTTCTTTCTATATTATGTATTTCCTTTTGAGCCTTGTACCTAAACAGTTTAAATTTTTAGTGGATTTTGCAGTGTGTTCCTTGTTTATTTTATGAGATTTACTTGCTATGATTTTGGGTATGCTCAACTGGATTGGAATTGTGATACGAAAATCCTCCTTCTAGGATCTCAAGATTGGAACCTGAGCCAGGAACTGAGAATGGGGTACTACGGAGGTTGTTGCGGTCGGAACCAGCTATCAGGTTCCTTATGAGTCCGGTCATTGAGTCTACGGCGTGACATGTGGAATTAGAACATAGAGACTACTGAGAAATAATGAAATTAAACTTTGATATGGACCAAGCAAGTGGACAAAGGAAATTAGAGTTGAATGAATTAGAGGAGTTGAGGAGAGACTCCTATGAAAATTCTAAAATCTACAAAGAGAGAACCAAAGTTTTTCATGACAAAAACATCCTAAGGAAGAATTTTGAACCTCAACGAAAGTCCTATTGTATAATTCTTGTCTCTAGTTTTTTTCATGAAAGTTAAGATCAAGATGGATAGGCCCCTTCATTGTGAAAAATGTTTATACTCATGGGGCTGTTGAAATTGAGAATCCATGTAATGACAATGTGTACAAGGTTAATGGTTAGAGATTGAAGCCTGATGTGGAAAACTTTTATTTGAGGGAGGAGTTCGTCCCTCTTCATGAGCCAGAGTATTCAGATTGATGCTCTTAGTTTGATAGAGCATTTATGTAGGATTTTTATTATATTCAATTTTTTATTTTTTTAGTGTTACCTAGCAGGAGAGTTCTTCATTGTAGGTACTATCCACCCTTTCTTTTATTTTTATTGTTTTCTACATTACATTATCATTACATTGGGGACAATATAGATTTTAGGTTGGGGGGTGTAGATAGTCATACATGTGAGGTTTTTTAGGTTTCAGTTTATTTTTTAGGTTTAAGTTTATTTTTTAGGTTTTCGGAGAAAGTTTTTCAACATTTTCAAAATAATATGTTTATATACAAGAATGTGAATATGATATTATGTGAATTTCATAGGTAAAGTTAATACTTAATCTAGGTTGATAGTAGTCAGAATTCTCATAACTAAAATTTATAAACTTAATTTCGATTATCTAATCATTAGTTTAAAGTGAGTTACAATTTGATGTACTGAATTAACAATACACCCTAGTTAACTAAGTGAGGAATATGATATATGAACTAAAATAAAAAAATTTGATTCAAACAAAGTTGAATGAACTTGTACCATTGATATATGCTTAAAAGAGAGAATATTGAAGAAGAAAAAAGTGATGAAAAAAGAAAAATTATTATAGAGCATGAATGCAATGACCATAACAATCGTGTCAGTAATTCGGAGTAAGGATACCTAAGTATCTATTACTGTTACCATTATAAGTATGATACCTTAGGTTATGAAGCAAACCCAGTGGGAATCTTCATCTAAGGGGGGTCTTTAATAATGGGGATATGATGCTAAAAGAAGAAATGAGATGAAGGAAATGAGATAACTAGATATTTCATATTCTTGTGATGATTGAAAGGAGTTATGATAGGGAACATACATATTTCTCAAAGTTAGACTAGTGTCACTGAGCACCTAAGTATATTAGATCATAACTATTCTAAATTTTGATTAGGTCTTTAAATTTAAGGATATAATGGATTAGGAAATTGAGATTCTAACTAACTTCAGCCTTAGGGTAACTATTGTTTTATTTTGGAATTCATATGATGAATAAAGGCATAATTGTATAAATTTTTGAGTGTTGAACTATTTTTCATATTTTTAATATTTGTGGATAACATTTTTGAAAATCCTCACGAGACTATGACTCATCCACTAGGTGAAACCTTGGAGTTTAAAGGCTTTTTGCATATGCTAAATGCAATTGAGATTACCTGCGAAAGTGGTGTAGTTGGAATTTTTGTTTTCATTTTAATTTTGTTTCTATAATTAGTTTTTATTCTTATTTTTATTTTTTTTCATTTATTTTACTTGGGACTAGTAAAATGCTAGTTGGGGTTGTGTTGAGACTCAAATATTGCATAATTTTTCCCATTTATATCTTGGTTTTATGAACATACATCAGCTTAATGTTCTATTTTACTCATGTATGTGTTGCAAGGTGAATTTTAGAGCTTGGATTGAAAAGGATTTTAAAAGCATGGATTTGATGCTCAAGAATCACTAAGGCAAGGGATGAATCTTAAGAGACCAAGATTAAAGAACTAACACACCAAATATCCAAGAAAATTAAGTGAGGAATGAAGAGAATCAAAGATTTGAAGTGAAGAATCTTGAAATCATCCTTAAAAAGAGTATTCTGAAACTCTGAAGTATATTTTGGAAAACTATGCAGAGTGAAGTTTATTTTAGAAAACTGCATAAAATTGAGGTAATTTTTAGAGTTTTCCAACTAGATGCGAAATTTGAAGTTTCTCACTTATAAATAGGGCATTCCTAAGCATCATTCAAAGCATTCAAGAGCAAGATTGAGATTTTTTAGAGAGTTTTTAATTTTATGAAAGTTTTATAAATTATTTTTTTCCTTTAGATCTTTTCTATTTGCATTTATTTCTTTCTTGTTGCTTTTCTATTTTTCAATTTAATTATGTTTTTCTAAGTTCCCTTTATCCCAAGATAGAAGGAAAGTACATTGGTTTAATGTTTTTATAGTTATGATGATTGATTGTTTTAATGATAAGAAGAATGATCAATGCATGTTAATGATAAGAAGAATGATCAATGCATGTTATCAGTTGTTTAGGTTTAGATTTTAATCATCATGTGAGATCCTTATGTTTCCATCATATGAGATTCACATTGATGGATATGTTTACCCTGATTCAATTAGATTTCCTAAATAGGAGAGGTTCTCAACCTGTTACATTTCTTTGATATTCATTATCTTATAGATATGAATTCTTAAAATCACTAGCGCTTGAGAATATATATCAATGGTGCAAATCCATAATTTTCTAATCTTTTATATTATTTATTTAAAATATTTAAATTATTTTATTTTTTAATTAGGCTGACCATAGTGCTCGGATCCTAGTTGTGTTATCCAAGTCATCATGATTTTAAAATATTAACCTATGTGTGGAACTTTGAAGCTTGGGTGTGGTTTCAATTCAATTGAATTACATTCAATCAAACTCCCAATATTAAATCATCAGTTTAGTTTATTTAGTTTGTTTTGCATTTGATTTTCTTCTTCTCACAATTCATCTCCCTGTGGGATTGACCCAATATTCACGGGATATTAATTACGAACCTCTGCACTTGGAGGCAAGAAATCAACAGGTATATGCCCCAAAAAGAACTTAACTTACACACAAACTACTTTCGAATATCCTCTAGTAAGATTGGTTTTTGCACCTTGAGTATTGGAGGAAAAGACAAACTATACAAGAAAAATTAGTGTCCTAATGATTGCATCGATATGCAATCGAGGACAACTTCAATGGAATCGTAAACGGTTTGATTGCTTCGAAAAACTAGCCCATACAGTCCAGTAACAAACTGCATAAAAGCAAGGTATTGTCGATTACATTAAATTAAGGTCGATGACATCAAAATTCAAATTTCGATGGCATCGATACAACTTCGATTAAATTGACCATGGGCTTACTTCCTTCACGATTGAAATAATCTAAGTGCTCCTCGATGTAATCGAACTTCCATTAATCGCATCAAGAGTAAGTTATCGATTGCATCGATATAAGGACTAGATTTCCAATAAGCTTTATAATAAAATCTAATATATTCAATTGCATCAACGATAGTTCGATGACATCGCAGGTCTAATCGATTGCATTGGAAAAGGGACAAAATTGTTGTAAGTGCTAATACTTAAAGCACATTATAGTTTGTCAAATTTCGTAGTCTTGTTAGGATTGCAAGCTCGACTGAAGATAAGTTATCAATTCGTTAAAGCGTTTGGAAAGAAGGCTCAACATCTCAAGGCAAGACCATTCATGGTTCGAGGTTTTGAACACTTCATATGAGTCAACCTTTAGGTGATATAAACCTAAATTGACCATAGGTTTAGTGTATTTCACACACACATAACTATAATCATTCTTCATAATAAATACACTTAAGTTAGGCCAGCCAGACGTTTAGTTTGGCCAACCAAACTATCTTAGGCCAACCCTATAATATTTGGTCAAAAATACATATTTGAAAAGATCTTTTTGTGGTCAGTTCGGCCAGTCGAACATGAACTTCGGCTAGCCTAAGGTGGGTTCGATCAAGTTTCTAGTATTGGAACAAATTCTGATTTTAGGCTAATTGGGCCAGCCGAACCACTTGTTTAGCTAGCTGAATATTTGAAAGTTATTATCCCACGAAATCTGAATTAAGATGGAACATGATCTTTGGAATTCAACCAGCCAAACCAACTGTCAGGCCATCCAAACTTCACAGATCCTTGGCTATAAATCGAGCCTCTTTCTTACTCATTCAACCACAAAAATTCATATATCTATATTGTGTTGCAAAGAGAGAAAGTTCAAGCCTCCTTTAGCTAATTGTGTTTTAATTCTTATATTTGTTTTTAGCTAATTCTATTCTCCTCCCCAAGTTAGATTAAATGTTTTAATAGAGTAATCCATACTCTACTTTTTGAGAAAAGGGGAGAATTGAATTTGCAGTAATAGGGCATCACTTATTTTTTTGAAAATATATTAGATCCCTTTATTTCTTTTTGGGTTGAACTCATACAAATACTTCATCTGCATCCCAAGAAGAAAATTGCTGCATTCAAGCTAAAACTACAACTTTGACTCACCAATTAAAGATAAGTACTGTCTTTTCATTTATTTCAGTTTGGATCTTTCTAAGATAGCCCAGAAATCTCAGTGGGTTTGTTTGTGATGAGCCTGTGAAAATCATAAAGTGGGTTTGATCGTGATAGCTCGTGAAAATCATAATAACTATATTAGATTGTTAAGGTGACTTGTAAAACCTTGAAATAGTGAAAGCTAAAATTACGAGTGTAGTATTTTTGAGAGTGGAGTAGGTTGCATTGAGGCACCAAACCACTATAATTCTCTTGTGCATTATGGTGATTGGTTATTATTATTTGTGCGTATTTTGTGCTTTATTTATTCTTGTGATAGTTTGATATTTTGATTTCAAAGATGTCGTGAAATAAGGTTGTCCTACCTAATTCTTTTAGGTGAAAGGTTGTCCTACGAACTATTTGATATCAAGAATTCAATAGTTTGCACAATTATATTTATTTGATTAATTATTCTGCATTGTATCGAAATATTTGGTATAGTCCTATTCGCCCCCCTCTAGGACTTCTATAGCTTGTCCTTTCAATTGTCTAGCAATCAAAGTGAATTTTACAAGGAAAATCTTAATGGCATCGAGCTACCTCTCGATCACATCGAAGGCATCTTCGATGGCATCGAAGTATGCTCGATGGCATCGAACGGAGTTTGTCCAGCACCTGTTTGAAAAACTTGGTGTAAACTGTCGATGACATCGAAGATCCTTCAATGGCATCAACAAGAGCAGATTTCTGTTCATTTTTTTACCATTGGGATTCAACTTTATATATACTCTTCGGTTGTTTCTTAGTAAAATTCGGTAAAATTAAAGAGAGCTTGAGAGAGTTATTGTAATAGTTAATACCCTTATCCTTAAGCCCTCTTTCCCATAAGAATTCATCATTCAATCCATAGCATAAGCATTTATTGACATCCTCATTGCTTGGATTAAGTTATAAACTCATGTATTCATTAAGTTTCTAGTAGCATTCTTTAATGGTAAATTTGTACTAGAAATCTTGAAAGCTTAGCTCATGGGAATCTTTTCTAAAATCTAAACATAAATCACTTATTAAAGAAAATCAGACCAAACCTTAAACCAACAACCTCAGAGCCTTGAATTAAGCATCAACAGACGGTTGCAGTTCAAGGGAGCTAAAGACTCTTCATCAACATGTGCTAAAATGAGGCTCAATCACTTATTTGTAAGTATACAGAGTCCATTGAGTCTGAAGCCCTTTCTTTGTATAGGTTGGGATTCAGAGTTTGAATTAACAAACTCACTAAGACCTTTCGTAGGCCTCCGACGGGAGAATACGTTGTGTGCTTGTGTAGGACTTGTTGCCTTGTGTAGGCTCCTAGTAGTGTCCTTGTGTAGGACTCATAGCCTTGTGTAGGCATGATGAGTTGCCTTGTGTAGGCACCTAAGGATGTCTTGTGTAGACACCTTAGCAAACCTTTTATAGGTAGTAAAGGTTTATGGTTCACTTAATTTAAAACCATCGATAGTGAAATTCGACATACTCTTGGGTGGAGTGGATCAGTCGGGAGTGGAGTAGGCAAGTAGTCAAACCACTATATATTACTGCATTTTTGTTGATTGATCTTGCCTATATGTATTGACTATTTAAATGTTTACATTATGCACAATACATGTTTGATAAAATGCAACACTTAGATTTTCACTATCTTAGAAGTTTAATATGAATGACTTCTTAATAATCCTACTTGACTCGTTTTAAAATTGGTAGAATTTATAGTTAAGAAGGATTAAAGAATGTTCTCTCAACAGATCGGATGTTACATGGACATCTACATCAATGACATTCTCGTCAAGAGAATCAAAGCCACTGGCCACATCGTCGGCCTCGAGGAGATGTTCGCAATCCTGTGAAAATACCAGATGAAGTTGAATCCGATCAAATGCGCATTTAGCATCAGCTTGAGAAAATTTCTAGGCATTCTAGTCATCCAAAGAGGGATGGAGTCAAAGACATTAATGACATTCTCATCAAGAGAATCAAAGCTACTGGCCACACCGTCGACCTCGAGGAGATGTTCGCAATCTTGCGAAAATACCAGATGAAGTTGAATCCGAGCAAATGCGCATTTAGCGTCAGCTCGAGAAAATTTCTAGGCATTCTAGTCAGCCAAAGTGGGATGGAGTCAAACCTCGACAAGATCCAAGCTCTGCTGGACATGAACTCGCCCAGTATAACAAAAGAAATTCAGTGCCTAATAGGGAGAGTTACCACCCTCAACCGTTTTGTCTCTTGAGCCACTAAGAAGTGTGAAAGGACGAGCTATAGATGAATAGGACTATGCCAAATATTTCAATTCAATGTGAAATAAGTTAAATAAACTCAATTGCTTAAAGTATTTGAATTCTTAATATGAAATAGTTCGTAGGACAACCTTCACCTAAAGGATTTGGGTAGGACAACCTTATTTCATGACGTCTTTGAAATCAAAATATCAAACTATAGCAAGAATAAATGAAGCACAAGATAAACATAAATAATAAAAAGTAATCACCACAATGCACAAAAGAATTATAATGGTTTGGTGCCTAAACGCAGCCTACTCCACTTCCAAAATTACTACTCTTGTAATTTTGGCTTTCATTATCTGAAGGTTTTCCCAGGGTCACCTTAACAACGTAATACAATTATTTTGATTTTCAAGGGCTATCAGAATTAAACCCACTTTGTGATTTTCACGGGATCACCACAAACAGACCCGTTGAGATTTCTGGGTTATCACAGAAAAAATAAATATAATGAAAGTAATTATCTTCGATTAGCGAGTCGAAGTTCTAGATGTAGCTTGAATGCAACGATCTTATTCTTGGGATATAGATGAAGTTTATGTATGAGTTAAACCCAAAAAATAAAAAATAAAGGGATCTAATGTATTTTCAATAAAAATGAAGACATCCTAATGATGAAAATTCAATTCTCTATTTCTCAAGTTGAGCATGGATTAATACTCTATTAAAACAGTTTAAACTAACTTGAGAGTGAGAACAAAATTAGCTAAAACAAATTTAAAAATTACAGTGTAAATAGCTTAAGGAGGCTTGAACTTTCACTCTTTTCAACACAAGATAGATCTATGAATTTTCATACTTTGAAGAGTAAGAGAGAGCCTCCTTATAACCAAGAATTCTGGAAGTTCGAATGGCCCGAGGGTCAGTTCGGCTAGCCGGATTCCAAAGATTACGTTCCAATGGAACTCAAAATTCGTGGGATAAGATCTTTTAAAAATTCGGCTGACCAAACTTAAGTTCGGCTTGCCCAATATGGCTTAAATTTAAAATTGTGTCTTTGCTGGATACTTGACTGAACCCATCTCAGGTTGGCCGAAGGTCATGTTCGGCTAGTCGATTATATGGTCGGGCTATCCAAACAGGCTATGAAAAAATCTTTTCAGATCTTCCTTTTTGCCCGAATAAGATAAGTTTGGCCAAACCAAATGTCGGGTTCATCTAACTTGAGTGTATTTTATATAAATATGATTAGTTTATGCTTGTGTGAAATACACGTAACTTATGGTCAATCTAGGGTTATATCACTTGATGGTTGACTCATATGAAGTGTTCCGATCTTCGAGCCATGAATGATCTTGACTTGAGATATTGAGTCTTCTTTTCAGACACTTGATCGAATTAATAACTTATCTTTCATAGAGCTTATGATCTTTATAGGACTACGAAATTTGACAATCTACTATGTGCTTGAGTATATGCACTTATAAAGTGTCTTCTTTTCTTCAAACAGTTGAAAGGAAAACAGAAGATAGATTAGACCGAGGACTACGAACTGGCCTTCTAACAGCTTAAAGGGTACTTAGGTTCACCCCCACTACTCTTAAAGCCCGAGCAAGCAGGGTCGGTACTATTACACTTGGCAGTCTTGACAGCAGTGATTAGCTCAACCCTTATTGCGGAGCAAGATGAGAAACAACTACCAATGTACTACGTTAGTAAAACCTTGGTCCCGGCCGAGACTAGGCACCTAAACATCGAGAAGCTTTCCTTGGCTTTGGTTATATCATCCTACCACCTCTGACCTTACTTCCAGGTCCATATAATTATAGTCTTGACCAACCAACCTCTCCACCAAGTGCCCCAAAAGCCCAAGGTGTCAGGGAGACTCATGAAATGGGAAATCAAGCTCAGTGAATTCGACATCAAATATCAGTATCAGACCTCCATTAAAGGTTAAGTGGTGGTTGATTTTATTATCGAGCTTGCATGTTGTCACGCCTGAGACTCAGACCCACGAGGAATCCGATAACCGATTTTGGCCGCAACAGCCTCCGTAGTACCCCCATTCTCGGTTCCTAGCTCAGGTCCCGATCCTGGGATCCTACAAGGATGATTTCCATCACAATTCCAAACCAAATCGTGCATACCCAAGATCATAGCAAGTAAATCTTAGAAATAAACCAAGAAACACATAACAAAATCCACTATGAATTTAAACTTTTACAGTTACATAAGGTTCAAAAGGACATATATAAGATAAGAAGGAGAAAAGTCTATAATGGGTCCTCAGTACGCTCTAACCCAGTCCATAGCTCCTTCGCTACTACGCTGACCTAGGATCTCCTGCATGCACCAATCGCTCATAAGTTTATAGAAAGCTTAGAGGGTGGTGAAAGTGTGTGGCAATGGTACTTAAAAGAAGATAGGGGAGGATGCAAAAGGAAACATGAGTGATACTAATACCACTAGCCATACCGAGGATAAGCTATGAATGCAATAAGTCGTACCAAGGCTATGCAATATAATACATGAGTACTGGGCACCATACCAAGGTGATGCAATATAAGACTTATACAGCTGATGCAAATGCAATGCAAAGTAATGCCAGTCCACATCCAATCCACATATTAAGTACAGTTCCATAATAAGGAATCCACCAGGGTCAAGTCCACTGTAGGATGACTGTAAGAGCCCGTCTATTCCATACAACTTTCTATGCTTATGTACACAATGATCAATGCCCTTAACTAGACCTAGATTGGTCGTTCATAGTACACACCCAACTGAACGAAACCTCAAGACCCTGAAACCTATTTCATATTGACCGCCCCATCTCCGTGATCATGGAAGTACAACCCATGCATCTGTATAATACTCCATTAGTGAGATACGCCGTGAAGAATCATTAGTGTATCATATGCGCAAAGCGCTATGTACTCTATTCCACACATGTGCACATCACATGTCATACACACATGCACATGCCACACATGGGTGAGAGAATCTCTACCCATGTGTGTGATGTCACACACCTATACCTCCCATCTCTCATGTGCTCCCCAAAGTCAACACCTCTCCATTCCATACCCTATGTATGACATCATCACACCATGCCATCCCATTCTCCTTTAATCCACCATTAATTACAAATCATGAATTAATTGTCATAATCTTAGTCTAAGCTAACTAAGATTACATTAATTGAATTTAACCTCATTTTAACAATTTCTCTACATATACCTTCATTCCTTAACATTTCACCATTTTTCTACACAGAGAGAGAGAGGAGTGATCTTGGTGGGCCATCAACTCCATCAATCCCATCCTTTCCATCCATCAAAACCATCAATTCCATCCCTTCTTCCATCTAATTCATCAAGGTGATTACACCTACTCCATTCTTAGTTTGTTTTCTTTTTGATTGTTTGTATGATTATTAGTGGTGACCATTTGATGATAATGATGTGATTAATGGTGTGGATACATAGGAGAGTATGATGTGTTTAATGGTGATAATGATGATCAATAATGGTGATGATATGATGTGTTTAATGGTGCGGATTCATGGGAGAATACATATAAAAAGAATAATAATAAAAATAATTTTTTATAGACTTTATGTTGGACCTATTGATTGTGGGCCCCACTAGAATTTTGTACCCCATCCAAATCATCCAAAGTGTGGCCCATTGTATTGGCCAAACACACACACGCACACCCATGCACACATGTGCACACCACACCATAAAAATACATAAATAAATAAATAAATAATAAAATAAAATAAAATAAATAAATAAAAGGAGGAGTGGACGTTATGCTGCCAACGTCCAGAGGATGTTGCAGCAAGCAGCGTCCCTGCTGTAAGACCCGTATTCTAAATTGTACCATTCTGTATGGTTCCGCAGTCTTCCTGGTCGAATTCTGACGACCCGTGATCTGTTATCGGCAGTTGCGCACAACCTTGAATCATATTCCGTATTTCAGAGTCGGCTCAACCCAAGATCTATACCCTAGCGACCGCGCCATCACTGCAGTTCCGATGCCGTGACTCGCACGCCGAGGCGATACCCTGGTCAAGAGTTGTAGGCCGACGTCGGTGCGAGGAAAATGCCGTGCGTTGCGAAACCCAAGAGAATCTCTACGAGGTGTCACATCAATCCATCAATCTATCAATCCATTAATCTTTCACATGTCAAGTACATGTTAAGTACACATCACCTTTTACCCATTCCCAAGCAACCACAAAAGTCAAGATTTTCTTACAAGCCCATACCTCTCTTACACAAAAAGCCACCAAAGTCAAGGTTTTCTTACACACCCATCATTCATCCATCCATCCATCTATCTCTCTCTCTTTACAACTCTCTCTCTTTCTCATTTCTCATTTTCAAACTCAAAACCCAAGCAAGCTCCATACGTATGAGGATTTCTCCAAGCATTCCCAAGTTCCAAGTGTGGCCCACTTTCCTACCCCACCATCTCCCATCTCAACCCTCCATTTCTCATCTCCTCCATTGAAATCCAAGCTAAGGTGATAAGGAACCCCGTGGAGCAAGAAGATCGGACGGTGGGTGCTTCTTTCTCTCTTTATCCATTTTCTTTTTCCTTTGTTTTGTGGGTGATTTTTTTGTAGATCTTGACCTTTTTGATGTGTGTGTTGTAGATCATAGTGGGACCTGTTTTGATGTATGTGTCGTAGATCCTTGAGGGACCCATAGTGGCGGGGTCCCTCCACCATCCGATCTCTCTCTTCTTCTCTCTCTCTCCCCCTTTGATGTCGTGTGGCCCACCTAATGCGTGTGATATATCCATGTCATCCATCATGGTGGAGCCACTTTGATGTATGTGGTGTATCCACACCGTCCATCAACTTGGACGGTGAGACCCGCTGTGACATGTGTGTATTATCCACACCATCCATCCACAGTGGAGCCTGCTGTGATGTATGAGTTTCATTTTTTTTTACCGTTCATACCTCCCCCTGATCATCCAAATGTGGATCAAGTGGGCCACACCCTGCTGAACCTGCTGCTGTCCAGCAGCAGACACTGATGGAGGGGGGAAAACCCAAATATTAGCTTGATCCGTGAACCCCACCATGATCTATGTGTTTCATTCACACCATCCTTCCATGGGGTCCACCATGCGTGGGGAGTCCACACCATCCATGGGACGTGGACCCCACCAGATGTATATATTCCATCCACTGTCCGATGTCTGGACGGTGGGGCGACCCTGATGTTTATGTTTTAGCCACACCGTCCAGCTGGGACGGTGGGGGCTACCATGACGTAAGTGTTGTATTCACACAGTCCGCCCCTGGACCCCACTTGACACAAGTGTTCTGTCCTTATTATCCAGGGGCTCAGACGTCGACCCCACCATGATTTATGTATACTATCCATACCGTCTAGATGTTTGGACAGGCGCTGAACACACCTGATGTATGTGCTTCACCTCCGTTGTCCCGCACCGACGTGGACCCCACCTTACTATAGGTGTGATGCGTGCACACCCTCCGTCCATATTTTCAGGGCCATGGTCCCATTTATGAAGATGATCCAACCCAAATCCAGGTAGATTCACCTGCTGCTGGACTAACGTCCAGCAGCTGTGGGGTCTGCCACGTGGTTGTGGTTTTTACCCACTTCATCCATCTAGTGTGTGGCCCACCATGTGGATCCCACCTCGATTAATGTGCAGTGCATCCACACCAACCATTTGGAGAGATCATTTTAGGCCATCAGTCCAAGAGCTGGACTAATCCAGCGGCAGAAGCACCCAGCTGCAGGGATGTTCCGAGGTATTTTATGTTACCATATGAGACCCACCTGATGGATGTTTTTCACCCTGGCCGTCCGTCCAAGGTGGACGTGAGGTCAGCCACGTGGTGGCCGCCCACGTGGGATGTGGGGCCCTTGATGTATGCATCTTGCCTGTACCATCCAACTGGGGTCGGATCCACCTTGACGTATGTCGTTCATCCTGTATGCCACTGAGGGAGATTCAAGCTCAAATGGACCACGCTGTAAACCAGGGAGGATTGACGTCCACCGTTGAAACACTAGGACCCACCCCACGTGTGGGGCCGCACTTAATATATATGCCTTGCATCCAGGCCATCCGTCTAGGATGCTGGATGCTGGTGTGTTTTAATATATATATATATATATATATATATATATATATATATATATATATATATATATATATATATATATATATATATATATATATACATATACGTGGTAGGGCCCATGTGGGACCCACGTTGATGTATTTCCATCTGCACCGTCCCTCTGGACGGTGCTTGTGAAACCCACCTTGATGAATCTGGATGGTGGGTCATCAGATCGTCCAGATCACGGGCCATACCCTGATGTATCTGTTTACCCACACCATCCAGTAGCTAGACGTGTGGGGCCTACCTTGATGCATGAGGGTATTATCCACACCGTCCAACTATGGGGACCCCACCTAGCTGCTATACGACGTCAGCATGCTCTGCAGACCCCAATGATGTATATGTTTTATCTGTACCATCCACTGTTTGGATGATGGGGCCCACCATGATGCATGTGTTGTATCCAAGTCGCCCAACCATTTTGAAACATCGTTTTACGGCATCGGTGAAAGAATGAGTCAAATCTAAAAGTTCAAGCGGACCCCACCATTGAAAATTAATGGCGGCAGTGATATCCACCATTCAAAACTTCTTAAGGGCAACGACAGTTTCCAATCAAGCTAATATTTTGCTTTCACTTCATTTATCTATATGTTAACTTATGCATAGGTCGGATCTCAAATATACATAAGGTTAGGCCCAAATGAGGCCCATCAGTATAGGCCCATTTGATGTTTTAGGGGCCCATGGGTTAAGGCCCATTGAGATGTACTAGGGCCTATGGGTTGAGGCCCATTTGATGTACATATGGGGCTCAATCGGTGTGGCCCATATTTTACATATAAGACCCATGAGATTAGGCCCATTTGATACAATCTAAGGCCCACGGGTTATGACCCATTGCAATGCACATAAGGCCCATTGGTGCGGCCCATTGACGTGGCCCACTTGATGAATAAAAGGCCCATATGATATGGCCCATTTGATGTATTTAAGGCCCAATGGGATGTACCTAAGGTCCACTGCAATGTGTGATCCCAACAAGGATTATGTAATGAAGTTTACGATGATCGTGCCTTGGGAGTAATGTTGGTTTGATGTCCACATTGCGAGTATAATGTTGGTTGGATGTCCACATTACGACTCTCCCTAGGGCCCATTGTTAGTATCATACTTTTTGATAGTTCATTACTTTATAACATGCTTAGTATAACTCCATGACGCACAGCCCATTTGTATCGGTCCATTTGATCGGTCTGCTTGTATCGGCCATTTGATTGATTTAGCACATGTGATTGATTAGGCCCATCTTGATATATTTGTGGCCTGTTGCTGAGGCCCATGTTATGAGGCCCACTCTGATATACTTGCAGATGGGTATATTATGAGAAGACCCACTTTCTCCTTGTGCAGGGCTCACCTGTCGTATATATGAGACCCATTATGCGGTCCACTTGATGTATATTGAGATCCATGGGTCATAGCCCATTATGATGTATCTGAGGACCATGGGTTGTGGCCCATGATGATGTATATTAGGCCCACGTATTTGGCCCATTGCGATGTATATTCAACCCTTATATGAAGTCGTGGGCCTACGGTATGTTCGGCCCTATGTGGGACACTCCTTAGAGTAATGTTGGTTGATTGTCCACATTGATGGGCAATGATGGTTAAATATCCACCTCTTTACCTTCCCTTAGGGCTTGTTAGGCCGATTATCGTGATCGATTGCAGATTTCAATTGTATAGGCCGATTCTGATTGTCGAGGCCGTGTATCGAGGCCGATTCCGATTGTCGAGGTCGAGGCCAATTGTCGAGACCTATAGGATGTATGCGCGACCCATAGTTGGATCCCATTGTGATGTATTCGTGGCCTATGGGCAAGGCCCATTGTGATATTCCCATGATGCATGACCTATTTGATGTATTCGAGACCCATGTGTAGGGCCCCCATGTCATGTATTTAAGGCCCAAGGGCAGGGCCCACCTGTTGTGTATATGTGGTCCTTGGGTAAGGCCCACTGTGTTGTATATTAGGCCTTGTGTGAGGCCATGGGCCCATTATGTGTTTGGCTCTATGTGGATCATTCCTTGGGGCAATGTTGGTTAAATGTCCACATTGTCGAGGCTGATTTTTTATACCGACTATGAGTATGTGACAGTGTAGCATCATGATACATGCCCATACGCATCATCTGCATGTTTGTTATGAGATGTGATTGACCATTGCATATGTCATTGGGCAGGATGATATGAGACTCCCTGATAGGTGGAGGTTATCTCACATGAGCGCACGATATGCGCAGGATTGGTGCATGAATGGATTGTATGACTCATGCATCTTGCATTGTGTGTTGTGATTACCGTACGCCCTAGCGACATCAGGACTGTAGCCTCCACAGGCATATCGTGGATGGACAGATGAGACACCAGAAATGTTTGGTTCGAGCATCGGGCTACTATAGATAACCCTGGGTGAAAATCCTTAAAACCTTCTTGGTTCCAGAGGACACCCCAATGTCTAGACCGAGTGGGTAGATGAGCATCGAGTGCCGATTACCAGATGGCTATGCTCTCCATTGTGTCATGGTCGGTTGGGAGGGGGTGCGACCTTACTCGCCCGAGGGAGTAGGCATGGCTAGGCTAAGTTTGACCAGCTCGAGGAATAGGTCCGCTATCGGTGAGCCGGGTAGGTATTGGCAGACTACTGACAGGTGAATAGTGAGGTCTCTTTCACTTATCCAGTTGTGCGCTTGATTGGGGCGGCAGGTGGTGTGAAGTGTAATAGACCCCGGTGATTTTTCTAGAGAGGAACCGTACTAATATAAGGACTGACATGATATTATGACACCCCGTCACTGTTGCGCACGTGGGCGGACGCTGATGTGGGCGGATGTGATGAGGGTGGGGCTGAGGCCTGGGCGAGCTACCAGCGGTTGGCAGGCTACTGTGCTAACAGGCTACTGAGTAGGAGTTGCATACTCATTCATTCATCCATTCATTATCCACTCGGGCTGGTAGTGCACAACTAATTGTTATGTATCTTCGTTATGGTAAGGATTTCGGTTGGGTGTGTGACTAACTTGAGATCAAGAGTTTACCACGTTGAGTCAGACTATCCAAATTTAGGTATGGGACTGGTTTGGATAGAGGTTCCTTGTGGTGGACCCCGTAGCCTGCGATACTACGTACTATCATCTCAACATCACACTCCAGCATGATCATTCCATTAACACCATATACTGCATATTCCATTACATCTTCGGCGTGTGGCATTGTGGGTTGTTATATTTCTGTATTCCTATGACTTAGATGAGAGTGATGATATTTGTTAGCTCTTTCGAATTGTGTATTGCATTATATCCTTGTCATTCGACATTTGATTATCTATGACTCATTATTTGCATAGCTATCCTATATTGCATATTCTGATATTGATTAACTTATGGACTTGTTCATACTTTCGCTTATTCTGTTATCCCATGATTATAATCTTGTTAGTATTTCTGTTTACGTTGATAATTTCTTCTCTTATCAGTGTTTCTTCTTATTCAGTCATTGTATAGTTTATGGATTAATAGCTTTTCGGTATTGTATGATTATGATATTATATTGAATACTTAGTACTTATCTCGTGCACACACTTACACCACCCTCTAAGCTTTCTATAAGCTTATGCACGATAGATGCGTGCAGGTGATGTTAGGTTGCAGCAGCATCGAGCTTGGAGCGTGCAGCTATTTTCCAGAGCTTTGATTTTGACATATATATTTTCCTTTCAGCATTGTATTCAAATGATTATATTAGTGGATATGTGATGATGATGTTGCCTTTTTGATTTTGGTAAACTTGTGGTTATGCTTATTACTAGTTAAATGTACAAAAAAAAAAATTAAAAAAAAAAAATCCTCCTTGTAGGATCCCAGGATCGGAAATCTGGCATATGAATGCTAGGAGCCGAGAATGGGGTACTACGGAGGCTGTCGGCACCGGATTCTACGATCGAAATTCCTATAAATCCGATTTCTAGGTTTGGAGCGTGAAACCGGCTTCTGGTTAAAAGAAAATGAGGGAAGGGGATGTGGGCCCACAACGTTCCCCTCGTTGTATATGTTTGATCCACACCGTCCATCCTATTTTCCAGCTCATTTTACCATTTTAATAGTGTTAAACTGTTAGGGCCCACTGTGAGGTTTCTGTGCATTAAAACATGCTGCATATTGGACTTGTTAGATGTGTCACAAACCATAGAATGCAATCGACAAACTTGATTATCTTGATGTGCACCCCACCTATGAAAAACCACAATAAAATAAATAAATATATATATATATATATATATATATATATATGCAAGGGGCGTTAACCCCTTGCTGCTGGCATCCAGCGTCCAAGGACGCCGCAACTACTATTGCTTGAAATGGGTAGGGATGGTGGGTCCCACCACTGGTCCCACCATGATGTATGTCTAACATCAGGACCATGCATTTGATGGGTCCCCTTTAAATGGTCGGATGCCCCAAAAATCAGCCATACACGGAACTCAGATGGCCCCTCCATCAAATATCATGTGAAGACATGCTAAAACATATAAAAGTACTTGTTGGGGCCCACATGGAATTTTGATGCATTTGAAACTTGGACTGACCCCTCCACTAAGTGGAACACACACAATGGATGGATTAGATCTCTCAAGTGACCTACCTTAATGTGAAATATAAAATTTAAAAAAAATAAAAAAAAAAAACAAAGAAAGGGTGTGGAGGAGGTGACGTTCTCCCTTAATGTTTAGAGAGTGCGGGCCCACCTTTGGGATAAAGTTTGGTGGGGTTGATCATGGCCATACCATAAATTATGTGGTAAATCCACACCATTCATCCATCTTACTAGCCCCATTTATTGTATGGTCCCAAAAGTCAGGTCGATTAGAAGTTCATGCAGGCCATGCCACTTGGACAATGGAAATTGTACTCAAAATACTTAGATTTTTCTGGGGCCCACCTTGGTGATGAAAGATATATCTAGGTCATTCATCCACTCCTTCATACCATTTTAAGTCATGAGAAAAAGAATGAGCAGATCCACACCTTAGGTAGACCACACTATAAGAAACAGTGGAAATAAAAATCCCTACTATTAAATCCTTTGAGTTCTACCATGATGTGTAACTGCCATTAAAGTTGGGTCAGCCATTAGACCATGGAGCCAACTCATTACATGTATTTTATATCCAAGTCGTCCATCATTTAGACCATCCATGTGTTATGAGCCCCACCCAACGTATGTACCTTATATCCATGTCATTCATCTAATGGGTGGTATCAACTATGATGTTGTTTGTTGTACAAATTGTTCATAGGGTGAACCCCACCATGTCAATGAGACCCACAATTATACAAAATGTAATAATAATAATAATAATAACAAGGAAAGGGAATTGAATGCTCACCAATGAAAACTTTCCTAGACATAATGTGATGCATGTGAAGCCCACCTAGGTGCATGTGTTGTATACCCACATTGCCTATATTTTTCAGTCACTTAAGAAGTGGGCCCTCCTCCTGCTCGTGGACACAAGATGAAGTAGAACTCAATTTTAAGTGGGTCACGCTACAAGTAGAAACACTAGTAATAACCATTGGAAATTCTTAGGCTCTAGTGTGTGCCTATATGTTGGGATGCTTCCTTGACCATGGACTCCACCTTTTAGTATGATGTAGATCCATGCCATTCATTTTTTTATCTTTATCATTTTATGGTATGGTCCCATAGACTAGTTAGATCCAAATCTCATGCCATGGAAGCAATATTGATCACTTGTCCACCGTTAAATATTTCCTAGAGCTACAGTAATGTTTGTGAGAAATCTATCCATCTATTCTTTTTAACCGATCATGGATCACCTGATATACATGTTTTACCAGTCCTTCATCTATTTTGAATAGATCATTTTAGAGTGTGGGGCTGCCTATATATTTACTACAATCTAAGTCGTTTTCATGGTATCCATTGTAATAGTTATTCCTCATTTAGACCATCAGTTGGTAGGAATCATGTGGATCACTAAACTATAGGAATTTGGGATCTTGGGTGGCCCAATTAGTCATGTGAATTGGTGAAAGTTTTATGATTGTATGAAATTGGGGCAATTGTATGACTACCTGTCTAAGTGGATTTATAATTGTTATGGCCACTACAAAAAAGAGGGTTTTTAGCGATCAAAATTATTTTTGTCGCTAAAAGTTTTTAGTGACGAGAATTATTTTCATCGCTAAAAGTGTACTTTTGGCGATGAAATTGTAAATTCATAGCTAAAAGTCACCTTTAGCGACGAAAATTTTCATCGCTAAAGGTTGTTTTCAGTTTTTCGAATTAGTCACTTTTAGTTATGAAAATTTTCGTAGCTAAAAAATGTGGATGAGACTTTTAGCGATGAAAATTTTCGTCGCTAAAGGCTATAAACAATTTTTCATAAAAATTAAAAGGATTACTTTTAGCTACGAAAATTTTTGTAGCTAAAAAACGTGGATGACACCTGTAGCGACGACAATTTTCATTGCTGAAGGCTGTAAAAAAAATTTCAAAAAAATTGAGCTAAAAAACAAGGATGAGACTTTTAGCGACGAAACTTTTCATTGCTAAAGGGTGTAAACAATTTTTCAAAAAAAATCAAAAGGATAACTTTTAGCTACGAAACTTTTCGTAGTTAAAAAACATAGATGAGACTTTTAGCGACGAAAGGCTGTAAATAATTTTTCAAAAAAATCGAAAGGATTACTTTTAGCTACGAAAATTTTAAAGCCTTTGCTACAAAAATTTTTGTCGCTAAATGCTGTAAACAATTTTTAAAAAAATTTGAAAGGATTACTTTTAGCTATGAAAATTTTCATTTCGTAGCTAAAAAATGTGGATGAGACTTTTAGCGACAAAACTTTTCGTCGCTAAAGATTGTAAACAATTTTTAAAAAAATTGAAAGGAATACTTTTAGCTACGAAAATTTTCGTAACTAAAAAATGTGGATGAGACTTTTAACGACGAAAATTTTCGTCGCTAAAGGGTATAAACAATTTTTCAAAAAAAAAAATTGAAAGGATTACGTTTAGCTAAGAAAATTTTCGTTTCATAGCTAAAAAATGTGGATGAGGCTTTTAGCAATGAAAATTTTCGTTGCTAAAGATTGTAAACAATTTTTCAAAAAATCGAAAGGAATACTTTTAGCTATGAAAATTTTTGTAACTAAAAAATGTGGATGAGACTTTTAGCGACGAAAATTTTCTTTGCTAAAGGCTGTAAACAATTTTTCAAAAAATCGAAAGGATTACTTTTAGCTACGAAAATTTTCTTAGCTAAAAACCGTGGATGAGACTTTTAGCGACGAAAATTTTGTAGTTAAAAAACGTTAATGAGACTTTTACCTATGAAATATTTCATAGGTAAAAGTCTCTTTTTTATATAAAAAAAATATATTCTATCTCAAATTTCCTAATATACACTTGTTAGAATATAATTCATCATATTCTTCCTGATATACACCTGTTATATAATAAATTTAATCATATTCACATTCACATTCACATCCATCTAAACCCAAACTACATAAATTCATCCAGACATAAACTACATTCATCGAAACATAAACTACATCCATCCAAACACAAATAATCCTATGGAAAAAAACAAATGAAAAGAGAGAGAACATATGAAAGGTGATCCAGACAAATGAAAAGAAAAACAACCTTAACCTAAACCTGAACCTATAACCTACACTTATAAGTTTAGGTTTAGGTTTTAGGTTTAGATTAAGGTTAGGTTATAGGTTATAAGTTTAGGTTATAGGTTATGGGTTATAGGTTAAGGTTTAGGTTATGAGTTTTGGTTTAGGTTTAGGTTTAGGTTTAGGGTATAGGTTATAGGTTATAGGTTATAGGTTATAGGTTATAGCTTTAGGAAATTGAGAATAGGTTAAGGTTTAGGTTTAAGAAATCAGGTTCTGGTTCTGGTTCGGTATTGGGTTTAGGTTTTGGTTTTCAAGTTTAGGTTTAAGTTTAGGTTTTTGGTTAGGGAGTTGAGATTAGGATTAGGTGTAGGTTTAGGTTTAAGGATTTGAGATTACATTTAGGTTATAGGTTTAGGTTATAGGTTTAGGTTTAGGTTATAAGTGTAGGTTATAGGTTTAGGTTTAAGTTAGGTTATAGGTAAAGGTTTAGGAAATTGAGAATAGGTTAAGGTTTAGGTTTAGGAAATTGGGTTCGAGTTCGGGTTTAGGTTTGGGGTTTCAAGTTTAGGTTTAGATTTAGGTTAAGGAGTTGAAATTAGGATTAGGTGTAGGTATAGGTTTAGGGATTTGCGAATACATTTAGGTTTTAGGTTTAGGTTATAGATTTAGGTTTAGGTTATAAGTGTCGGTTATAGGTTTAGGTTTAAGTTAGGTTGTAGCTTATAGCTTTAGGGAATTGGGAATAGGTTAAGGTTTAGGTTTAGGAAATCGGGTTCAGATTTGGGATTTGGTTTAGGTTTGGGTTTTCAAGTTTAGGTTTAGGTTTAGGTTAAGGAGTTGAGATTAGGATTAGGATTAGGTTTAGGTTTAGGTTTGGGGATTTGAGAATACATTTAGGTTTTAGGTTTAGGTTTAGTTTTAGGTTTTAGGTTTAAGTTAAGGTTATAGGTTTAGGTTAGGTTTAGGTTATAGGTTATAGCTTTAGGGAATAGAGAATAGGTTAAGGTTTAGGTTTAGGAAATTGGGTTGGGGTTCGGGATCAGGTTTAGGTTTGGATTTTCAAGTTTAGGTTTAGGTTAGGGAGTTGAGATTAGGATTTGGTGTAAGTTTAGGTTTAGGGATTTGAGAATAGATTTAGGTTTTAGGTTTTAGTTTATAGGTTTAGGTTATAAGTTATAGCTTTAGGGAATTGAGAATAGGTTAAGGAAATTTGGTTCGGGTTCAAGATCGGGTTTAGATTTGGGTTTTCAAGTTTAGGTTTAGGTTAAGGAGTTAAGATTAGGATTAGGTGTAGGTTTAGGTTTAGGTTTAGGTTTAGGTTTAGGGATTTGAGAATACATTTAGGTTTTAGGTTATAAGTGTAGGTTATAGGTTTAGGTTTAAGTTAAGTTATAGATTAAGGTTTAAGGAATTGAGAATAGGCTAAGGTTTAGGTTTAGGGATTTGAGAATACATTTAGGTTTTAGGTTATAAGTGTAGATTATAGGTTTAGGTTTAAGTTAGGTTATAGGTTAAGGTTTAGGGAATTGAGAATAGGTTAAGGTTTAGGTTTAGGGATTTGAGAATACATTTAGGTTTTAGGTTTAGGTTTAGGTTTTAGGTTTTGGTTTAGGTTTAGGTTATAAGTTATAGGTTATAGGTTATAACTTTAGGGAATTGAGAATAGGTTAAGGTTTAGGTTTAGGAGATTGGGTTCAGGTTCAGATTCGGTATCGGGTTTAGGTTTTGGTTTTCAAGTTTAAGTTTAGGTTTAGGTTAGGGAGTTGAGATTAGGATTAGGTGTAGGGATTTGAGTATACATTTAGGTTATAGGTTTAGGTTTAGGTTTTACGTTTAGGTTTAGGTTATAAGTGTAGGTTATAGGTTTAGGTTTAAGTTAGGCTATTGGTTAAGGTTTTGGGAATTGAAAATAGGTTAAGGTTTAGGTTTAGGAAATTGGGTTCGAGTTTGGGTTTAGGTTTAGGCAAAGGAGTTGAGATTAGGATTAGGTGTAGGTTTAATTTTAGGGATTTGAGAATACATTTAGGTTTTAGGTTTTAAGTTTATGTTTTAGTTTATAGGTTTAGGTTATAGGTTTAGGTTTAGGTTTTAGGTTAAGGTTAAGGTTGGGTTATAGGTTATAAGTTGAGGTTATAGGTTAAGGTTTATGTTATAGGTTTTGGTTAAGGTTATAGGTTATAGCTTTAGGGAATTGAGAATAGGTTAAGTTTTAGTTTTAGGAAATCGGGTTCGGGTTCGGGATTGGGTTTAGGTTTGGGTTTTCAAGTTTAGGTTTAGGTTTAGGTTAGGGAATTGAGATTAGGATTAGGTGTATGTTTAAGTTTAGGGATTTGAGAATACATTTAGGTTTTAGGTTTACGTTTAGGTTTAGGTTTAGGTTTTAGTTTATAGGTTAAGGTTATAAGTTTAGGTTTTGGTTTTAGGTTTAGGTAAAGGTTATAAGTTTAGGTTATAGGTTAAGGTTTAGGTTATAGGTTTTGGTTTAGGTTATGGGTTTTGGTTTAGGTTAAGGTTATAGGTTTAGGTTTAAGTTTTAGGTTTAGGTTAAGGTTATTGGTTTAGGTTAGGTTTAGGTTTAGGTTATAGGTTATAGCTTTAGGGAATTGAGAATAGGTTAAGGTTTAGGTTTCAAAAATCGGGTTTGGGATCGGGTTTAGGTTTGGATTTTCAAGTTTAGGTTTAGTTTTAGGTTAGAGAGTTGAGATTAGGATTAGGTGTAGGTTTACGTTTAGGGGTTTGAGAATACATTTAGGTTTTAGGTTTTGGTTTAGGTTTTAGTCTATAGGTTTAGGTTATAGGTTTAGGTTTAGGTTATAGGTTTAGGTTAAGGTTAGGTTAAGGTTAGGTTATAGGTTATAAGTTTAGGTTATAGGTTATAGGTTATAGGTTAAGTTTTAGGTTATAGGTTTTAGTTTAGGTTAAGGTTATAGGTTTTAATTTTGGTTTTGGTTTACGTTTTAGGTTTAGGTTAAGGTTATAGGTTTAGGTTTAGGTTATAGGTTATAGCTTTAAGAAATTGAGAATAGGTCAAGGTTTAGGTTTAGGAAATCGGGTTCAGGTTTGGGATCGGATTTACGTTTGGGTTTTCAGTTTAGGTTTAGGTTTAGGTTAGGGAGTTGAGATTAGGATTAGGTGTAGGTTTACATTTAGGGATTTGAGAATACATTTAGGTTTTAGTTTATAGGTTTAGGTTTAGGTTTTAGGTTTAGGTTAAGGTTAGGTTATAGGTTATAGGTTATAGGTTATAGGTTATAGGTTAAAGTTTAGGTTATATGTTTTGGTTTAGGTTAAGGCTATAGGTTTTGGTTTAGCTTTAGGTTTAGGTTTTAGATTTAGGTTAAGGTTATAGGTTTAGGTTATAGGTTTAGGTTAGGTTTAGGTTTTAGGTTTAGGTTATAGGTTATAGCTTTAGGGAATTGAGAATAGGTCAAGGTTTAGGTTCAGAAAATCGGGTTCGGGTTCGGGTTCGAGATCAGGTTTAATTTTGGGTTTTCAAGTTTAGGTTTAGGTTAGGGAGTTGAGATTAGGATTAGGTGTAGGTTTAAGTTTAGGGATTTGAGAATACATTTAGGTTTTAGGTTTTAGTTTATAAGTTTAGGTTACAGGTTTAGGTTTAGGTTTTAGGTTTTAGGTTTAGGTTAAGGTTAAGGTTTTAGGTTTAGGTTTAGGTTTAGGTTTTAGGTTTAGGTTTAGGTTTAGGTTTCAATTTAGGTTATAGGTCATAGGTTTGGTTTTAGGTTTTAGGTTTTATGTTATAGGTTATTGGTTAAGGTTTAGGTTATAGGTTAAGTTTTAGGTTTTGGTTAAGGTTTATGTTTAGGTTTAGGTTATAGGTCATAGGTTATAGCTTTAAGGAATTGAAAATAGGTTAAGGTTTAGGTTTAGAAAATTGGGTTCGGGTTCAGGATCGGGTTTAGGTTTGGGTTTTCAAGTTTAAGTTTAGGTTTAGGTTATAGGTTAAGGTTTAGGTTATACGTTTTGGTTTAGGTTATAGGTTATAGGTTATAGGTTATATCTTTAAGGAATTGAGAATAGGTTTAGGTTAAGGGTGTGGTCCTTGTAAATACAGATATAAACACGACCTGTCCAAATGGTCAGGCCCCTCCAATGTTGTCCATAGAAAATGAACAGTTTCATCATTGTTATAACAGCGGTTCCCACCTTCCAGGGACTCCCACTCATCTGAATAGCTTCGACGCACATTCGGGTCTACTCCATTAATTTCAAACAAATACATAAACGCGACCTGTCCAAATGGTTAGGCCCTTCCAATGTTATCTATAGGAAATGGATAACTTCATCATTGTCATAAAGCGATTCCCACCTTCCAGGGACACTCGCTCATCCGGATAGCTCTGATGCACATCCAGGTCTGCTCTATTAATTTTGAGCAAATAAATAAACACGGCCTGTCCAAATGGCTAAGCCCCTTTAATGTTATCCATAGAAAATGGATAGCTTCATCATGGTCATAACAGTGGCTCCCACCTTCCAAGGACCTCCTCTCATCTGGATAGCTCTGACGCACATCCAGGTCTACTCCATTAATTTTGAGCAAATACAAAAACACGGCCTGTCCAAACGGCCAGGCTACTCCAATGTTATCTATAAAAAATGAATAGCTTCATCATGGTCATAACAGCGGTTTTCACCTTTCAGGGACCCCCGCTCAACATCCGGATAGCTCCAACACACATCCAAGTTTGCTCCATCAATTTCGAGCTAATACATTTACAGCTAGTTGATAAGAGTCACTAGACATACCAAAAATAATAAGAAAGGATCCAGTCAAAATGTTGGGAATGAACTCCTGAAACTTCACCTACATAGGAATGACAATATGAGTGCCAGAATAGGTCGGTGGATTCATCAGGTGATCCACAAAGTGCAAACAAAATGGACGGTTTAAATCAATTAGTAAACAGCTCCTATTCAACACAGGTGCCTAACCCAATTCTAGGGCTATGGCATACATACATACATACAACTTTTTGAATAATGCAATTCTCTTGTGCCCACTTGAAATTCTATTATCTTCTATTTCATGGTTTAAAAACTCAAAATTGACCTTCCAAAAGTAAATATCCATATAGAAGATATTGAGAGGAATTACTAGTGTATATATATTCCTTCTATGTACTAGGTCGATTTTGAGTTGATTATGACTAAGATGTTCATATTACAATATATGTGATGAGGGTTGCATTACTAGTGTATCTATATTCCTTCAAAGCGATCACTTGAACAGTTATGGATCACCAAATAGTAGGCCAACACAGTTATGGGGATGATCTATGCAATGTTTTACATCACATCACTGATGTGCCAAACATTGTAGCTATTTCATCTTATGTGATTGTGGTGCTCATTTTGCAAACAGTTTCTGTAGACAGTATTTCTTGCTTCCATTTTCACCAATTCCATGACTATTTTTATCAATATTAATGAAAATAACCTATCAGAGTATTTTACCCACATCAAACTTACCAGGCTTTAACTGTCGTGAATGTTTTTTTATTGTTATGGGTGGTGAAAACTACTCATACATATTCACTTAAAATAAAAATAAAAAACTCGTGCATGTATCGGATGGGTGGATCAACATGAGTTTTGTGCCAAGCATGCTTCTCTATGGCCCAACCTGAAGAGTGGCTCAGATATCAGATAACAATTCTTACAAGGGTGGCCAGGGATCTATATTTTGCAATGAGAGTCAGCATGCAAAATCAACATACATTTAGGGGATCCTTGCTATCAATTATGCAAGTTCCATTGCAAATGTGGTCAGCATGTAAAATCAACACACTTTAGAGACAATTTTTCATGCCTCATTGGAGGCATACGAAGAGTCATGATGATGCATTTGATAGTCTTCTATAATTTATTTTTATTTTTATTTCATGAATATAATCATTGGATTGGCTGTAACCAGTGTTTTGAAAACTCACAGACCAACTGGAACGTCTTCCAAGCCAAGTTAGTTCAGCCAACCTCTGAGTTTAGTGTATTACAAGTTGGAAGCCTCGTTCATCGACTTGCCCAAGCTCTATAAAATTAGTAAGGTTTTTATTGACTTGGTCAAGCAGACTAATTTCTCAGGTGAGTCTTGAGTTTTTGAACATTGGTTGTAACCATTTCTGATGTTAAATGCTAGGAACTCCTAACTGCAGATATTGACTTTGGAAGACAAACGAAAACAACAAGAGTATAAAAGAGAAGGAAGAAGAAACAACATATTATAAATTCTTTGTTTTTTGCTGAAGGACATCACTATTAACGCATTCAGTGCCAAAAGCAAAGTTATAATAATCAGTGGCAATCATAGCCACCACAGCCAGCGCATTGTCAGCAAGCATTACTCTAACAATAGATAGGCAAACTGAGAAATCCCAATTTCCCTCTAATCTTCATGAAATCGAATGCATCAAAACCACAAGTTGACAATCCTCTCAGCGCGTACATGACCCCCAAATTCATCCGAACATATTAGTTAATTAAGCAGAGTCACGAAGTGGGGAAGCAAACAAAATGAAAATATTCCGAGGTTTTGATTAACGATTGAGAAGTAGGCTTTAGATGTTCAAATGTTCTGTACAAATAATTTCAAGATGACAAATAAGCAAGTTCCTCAAGATTTTAGTCTCAAAATCTAAAATAATTTGTGGGTTTTCCTTAAAAATCCATACTTTTGGTGAAATTGAGGAATGGGAATGATAAAAGATTTAGTTTGTATGGTGAGAGCTGAATAAAGCATACAGATCAAAACAAGCCAATTGATTGGTTCTAAATGCAAGCTCCAAAGTAGAAGGTATTTGCATCATGGAATCTCATATCCCAAAAGGTTTTTGAGTGTTCTTAAAAATGCAAACTTACAATGAAAGAGTTAAAAAACTCTTATTTAAAAAAAAAAATCTAGCTCTTTTAAACACTGAAACTCTTTCAGGTGTTGATTCTAAACTAGTTGAATCTCAAATCTCATAAGATTTGGGCATCCTTAAAATACCAAACATGCACTAACAAGTAATATAAAAATGAAAACTATATCAACTTAGCAGACGATTTTAGCAATGCGGACCAAAAAGGTAGGCCTTTTAGAAACTAAAACTCCATGAACCTACTAATTTTCCAAAATCATTCGAATCCCATACCTAGTAAATCTTTCCAGTCTTCTCGATAACCCAAACTTTCAATGGAAAAAAAAGCCTAATCTATTAGAAGCTAAAAGTCCATGAACATTCAATGGGAAAAAAAATAATTTGAAACTATTTGAACATTAACAACATATGTAAATAGCATTGCCATAAAATTGGTTTTAAAAGTTAAAAACAACATAAACAACTAAAATCCCCAAATCTGTAAGCCCTAAAATCCCCAAATCTATAAGCCTTAAAATTCCCAAATCCAAGTCGGATTGTTGGGTAAGGCGGGCTACATGGCCCATTGTGACTAACATCACCGTGGGCCCCACCTAGAATATCAACAGGTTGTATGGCTAATAAACATTCCGGTGGAATCCACCCTAAAATTCGAAAAACCCTAAATCAGAATTGAGATTGAGAGAGATTGAGAGAGAGAGAGAAATACCTCAATGTTGCTGGAGATTTAAAAAGAGGGGAAGATGGAGGAACGCACTCTCCCTTTCTGCAATCTCTCGTTCTCCCTCTCTGCAATCTCTCTCTGTCTGCAATGACCGCCCTCCGTCTCTGCAATCTCTCTCCATCTGCAACGACCGCCCTCCCTCTCTACAATCTCTCTCTCTGTCTGCAACGACCACCCTCCCTCTCTGCAATCTCTCTCTCTCTCTCTCTCTCTCTCTCTCTCTCTCTCTCTCTCTCTCTCTCTCTCTCTCTCTCTCTCTCTCTTTGCAACGACCGCCCTCCCTCTCTACTCCTCCCCAAAATAGTAGGGTTTGATTTGTTTCCTTTTCTGCTTTGAAAACGGGATTGGATTAGGTGTTACTCGTACGCATGCTCACCTATGCACGTGTGCACGTGCGATCCTTTCCACATGTGTCATGGGACTCTAATCTAAACGGTTCATGTGATGAAACATCCCATTAAACCCCCAAGGACTAATTTTCACTTCGATCTAAAACTCTGATGGGTCATAGAAAAGTGATATGAAAATCAAAGGAGAAAACTGTTTTCTTTTGACATGGCCCATAAAAGTTTTGGATCAATGTAAAAGTTCAGCCCTGTGTGTTTCATGGGATGCTTCATCATGTGGACCATTCAGATTTTAGACTAAAGTTCTCAAAAAGCTCTCACAAGAACTCGTGCCAACTGCACGACTAAGCATTTTGACGGTAGGGGATCGGGTATTGAGTAATCTCTATGGGATGCACTTAGATTTATGTCTTTGATCCACCCCATCCATCCATTTTAATAATAAACTCTGTAGATGGTTTAAAGTAAGACATGTCCAGTGGTATATATACAATGGTGCAATGTACACTAATTAGATGGCTGGTTTGTTTGATGGAGGTCACCTTTATTCATGATCCATTCATAGTGCACCAGAAATATGATCTGAATCACTAGAAGGTGGGTGCACCTACATTGTATGCTACTAACTGATGGGGTAAATGTTTGCTTCTTTTTTTTTTAATCTACTATAATCTAAAATGATATGAAAAAAATGGATGGACAATGTGGATACAATTCATACATCTCTCCGAATTGATGGATGGTGTGGATACAAAACACACATCATGGTGGAACCCATATAACTAGTGACATCACTTCAGTAGGACTCTTGCATAAACAGATTGGCTATTCCCCTTTCCACCAGCCAATTCTTGGTGGTTGGTGCTCTGTGAGCCCTACCATGATGTATGTATTTCATCCACAAGGTCCATATATTTTTCTATATCATTTTATGATATGAGATGAAAAAATGAGGTATAGCCTGAAACGCCCTAACCCTAATCCCTCTCTCTCTCTCTCTATCCATCTATCTATTTATTTTCTCTCTCTCTCTCTCTCTCTCTCTCTCTCTCTCTCTCTCTCTCTCTCTCTCTCTCTCTCTCTCTATCTATCTATCTATATATCTATCTTCTTACAATGAAGAGGGAGAAAATGGCATGAAAGATCCATTCCATTCCCTTCATTCTCTCGCTCTGTCCTTCTCACTCACTCCCACAGATGCCTTTATACACAACACCTGGGTCCTGAGATTCATGAGCAGGGCAACATTTTCGTTGTCCATGGAGGCAGCGAATGTCTCTACGCCACCTCCATTTCTACCCACAACAGAAGTTTCACAGCGGGCAACAATGATTCTTATATACGGTAATTCCATTTATAACCCTCGATCCTCTTTGGATTATTCCAGGCTGTTTAAATTGATGGATCATGGCAATGCTCAATAGTTTGTGATCTGAAATGTCTGGTGGGGTCCACTGAATTGGCCATGGTAGGAAAATCTCATGAACAAATAATCTTAAACATTCAGTTGGTTATTGGTCGTGGTCAATTGATTGGGAAAATGTTCACTGATGGGACAAGTGGTTGGATGTAGACCATTCATGGTGGGACTTGTCCAATGGTTGGTACACATTTTGTTGCTTCCTATGTGGGGAATACTTGGAAAATCTGTGATGTATATGCTGAGATATGTTCAGCCCACATGGATTGTGCAACTTGGTCATTTATATAGAAGCTCACGTGGCAATATAACATAACTGCAAATAGGCCTAGACAACTTCATCAAACCCATCACTGACAATTTTGCACATTGATTGAGTATGAACGTTTAGGTCTTGAAAGATATGACTATCTTGTTTTAAAATGTTAAATCCAAGTATGTAGTTGGATCTAAATCAATTTATAGTAGTATATTAGGACTAAAGATTGTAGAGGTTTCATATGAAAATGCAACATGCTCCCATTGCAGTAATCTGACATTTTGATCACCTGACATCTTCTTCCTTTTCCATTGAAAAAAAGACATCATTACTAAGTTTACAACATGTGGGACATGGGCAATCTATAGCTATTACCAATGTGGTATGTTCTTCTAGTCTACAGTCCAATACTATCAATTTACTATCCTTTAATTGGTTAGGTCTAGTTGAGTTGACAGTTCTACGTTTTGATACTTCACAGGTTTTGGGGGTCCAAGTATGGATTTGTTCAAACAAGTCCAAGTATGAATCATAAGTATTGATACTTTCTAACTTGGATTGCAACCTATAGGTATTTCCCTTAGCTCTATGGAAGGTCGGGTTGTTATGAAGTTCTTTGATTTATCTGAGGCCTTCCACCCCATGTAAATTTTGCATGTGTTTGTTATGATAGATGGGAAGGCTACTTACAGGAACATTTGCCCAGATGGCATGTGTAAGTGTGTGGTCCAGGTTACATCCTGTGTATGTTGAGGATGGGCAAGTTTGCACTAGTTGAAAAAAAAAGGGGGGCCAGTTTGGTCATTATTGCATTTGTATTTTGAGGATGGACCTTTTGTCATTTCTTTTTCAATTGTCCTTCTCTTGTTGTAGAAGGGTGGGTCACATATAGGCAGAACAACCATTTTTAGGCAATGACTCGGGTGGGCCAAGAGCTTAAAAATAAACTCAAACTCAATCCATGACTTAGGTGGGCCACGCCACATAATATAGTGGAGAGGGGTAACATTCATAATCATATATTGAGCCTACCTAAATGTGATTCACAGATCCAACCCATTCATTATGTGTGTCCCACTTGGATGAGAGGTTAGACTAAGTTTCAGCCGCATCTCAAGCTCCTCTGGGCCCCACCAAGTGCTTTTATATTTTTTAGGATGTCTTCACATAGTTTTAGATGGTATGGCCCACCTGAGTTTCGTATACGGATGATTGGGTCCACTCGAACTTTGAATCTGCCTCATACTTTGGCTTAATCACAAGAAGTTTTTAATGTTGGATATTTAATCAACACCATTTCATGTGGTTGAGTATTTGAAAAATGTGGTTGAGCCCAAATACTTGAATGAATAGGAAAAAAAAAATTTCATAGTGATCCGAAACATTTTTGTGACCCCCGAGAGGGTTTCAATGCACATTGCATCCTATCCTGCCGTATCCAGTTAACAATAACATAGTGAATGTATTTGATTTATCCACACTGTCAATCCATTTTTTCAAATCATTTTAGTAGTTGAGCCCAAAATTAAAGCATATCCAAAGCTCAAGTGGACCATACCACAGGAAACAGTGGGAATAATGATTTCCACCATTGAAATCTTCCTATGGCCTACAATGATTTTTATTTGTCATCCAACTTGTTCAATAGATCATAAATACATGGATGAAGGGAAAACTAAAATATCAACTTGATCCAAAACTTCAATGGCCTCCTAAAATTTTTCAATGGTAGACGTTCAGTTTATACTATTTCCTATGATGTGGTCCACTTAAGATTTTTATAGGCTTCATTTTTTAGGTTATGTAATAAAATTATATGTTAAAATGGATGGATGAAGTGGATAAAATGAATAAATCATGGTGGGCCCCCCATTACTCAGTACGCTTGGGAACGGATTGCCTACTCCCCTTGACACTCGCCAATGGCTGGTGGTCGGTGCTCTGTGGCCCCCACCATGATGTATGTGTTTCATCCATGCCGTCCATATATTTTTACAGATAATTTTACAATATGAGACCAAAAATGAGATATATCCAAATCTCAAGTGGACCACATTACAAGAAACAGTGTTGAATGAGCGCCGACCATTAAAACATTTTGGTAGCCATAAAAGTTTTGGATCAAGCTGATTTTTATTTTTCCCTTCATCTGGTCTTGTATAACTAAATCAACAGATTGGATGTCAAATAAACAGTACATTGGGCCTTAGGAGGATTTTAATGGCGGATATCCAATCACTATTGTTCTCATGTGGTGTGGACCACCTGAGATTTATATCCCTCAATTTTTGGCATAAAACTCTAAAATGATCTTTAAAAACAGATGAATGGAATGGATGAAACAAATACATCATGGTAGGGCCCATAGAGCACCGTCCATAGTCCCGCCCAAAATTGGGCGCGTGCTCAAAAATAGAGTCGCGCCTAATCCCTCTGCCCTCTCTCTCTCTCTCACCCCTGCCCTCTACCCTCTCTCTCTCTCTCTCTCTCTCTCTCTCTCTCTCTCCCTCCCTCTCCCTCTCCCTCTCCCTCTCGCGCGTTCTCCCTCTTCCTCCCTCTCTCTGCCTCTCCATCTCCCTCTTCGCTCGCTCTCCCTCTCTGCTCACTCTCTGTCTCACTCTCCCTCTAGTTGTGGAGGACAACATCTCGAGATCTGCTCTCGAATAGCCTGAAATTTCCCTCACTCTCTCGCAGGTAAACTCTCTCTCTCTCTCCTCTTATCTTAAATCTGCTAGTATAGGGCTTGTCCGAGTGTGTTGAAACCCTAGAATGATGTTTTTTTCCTGGTTTATGGAGATATCTTATCCATCTTACCTTAAAGTCGTAGTTGACAACACTATAGGGCACAAAAACTAGGTCTTTGCTATAATTAGCCTTTGCAGTACCTAAACACTATAGAAAAAAACTCTTTCATTGAATATCTACATCCCAAAAATAGAATCACCACCCCTTTTAAGAGCAAGGGAGCCAAACAATACCATAAACTCTTGGCCTAACATTAAATGGTGCCTCTTGCTTAATACCTTTGAGGTTTGGCTAAATCATTTTCTAGTTATTTGCTTGAATTTTAGGACACTTTTTTTTTTGGGTTTACTAGGGTAAGCCATAAATCCCTCCAGCTATGAGTCTTTCAGTAACCATTGAAAGGAGCTAAATGGATGTATTTTGCTTTGGTTATTGATGGCATTGTGGCCATGGGTCAGCTTTGTCGGTTTCTTTGTCCTAGTGCAAAGAAAATAAGGGGTAGGATCAGTTAGTCTAAATTTCTCAACTATTGAAAAGATCATTGGAGAAATTAATCCCTTCAGTTCCTGAGAACTGTGGAAACTGCTTGTAGGCTGCTAAAACTTACCAATTTGAATAGCTTTCATTGATGGGGTAGAGATACACTTGATTATTTATATCAGCTGATATTCCCATGTTCTTCAGGATTAGAGAACTTTAGAGGATCTCATTTGTAAATATTTTTGGTGTTCCCAACTGTATATTTCTTGAATTCTAAGAACCTCAGAATCCTTTGTCAACCATCACTAAAGTGAGTTATTTGTGACTTTTTCCCATTATATGCTAATCCTTTCTTTGTTTGTGATTTTTTAAAAAAAAATCTTTTTACTTAAAGAAATATATGTGGTGCCCATGTACAAGTTCTAGAAAGTTCATCCAATGGCCAGGATGAGGAGATGTCAATTTGCCACAAACCATAAACCACACTGATTTGCTGGTGTGGATCATACAATGGATAGCCTACAAATGGAAATCTAATAGCGAATATTTGAATGAGCAGCAGTCCTCATTCAATCGGCAGAAACTCATCACTTAGCCAGGATTTAGCAATTTGATTTTGGGCATCCTAAAAATGGTGGGCCCCATAGAATTAACAGTTTAGATCTCTTACATGCATGCCAATGTGTGTGGTTGTAAATCAAGGGCAACACATTTTGTGACACACAAGTATAACCCTTTATTTTTTTACTGTTTTTTTTTTCCTTATGTAAAGGCGAGGATGGATCAAATGAAGTGGAACTATCTACCTTTTTAGTGTCAACAATGCCTAACTCAAGAAACTCTTTCCCTTTTTTTCTTTTTCTTTTTTTGGCAGAATAGCTTTGGCAGATCAAGCACGGTGGTGAAACTTGAAGTTGTAACTTATCTTTTTATTTTTTTTGTTTGCTTCTTATTTATTTGGAGGCAATGATCTTATATCCTGTATAACATGAATTTGTACATAAACCACCTCTACCATCTGACAATGCACATACTTCTTGACTAATGGATGGGCATCTAATTGGTGAATTTTAGGCATTGTCATCCAATAGGTGGCCATTAATTTCATTATCCAAATTCACAAGCATATGCAATGGTTGGACAGAGGAGATGGCTTACATATAGAGGTTCATGCATAGTTTATAGTTTACACTTTGAACAGTTATAACTATAACTACATTTCGATGTCCTAGTGGATTTTAATTAGTTCAGGCCCTGTTTGCTAGACACCTAAGAATGAGTTTATCTCATTTTATTTATTTAACAGTAATTATATATTTGAAATCTTCATCTCTATTACATAATTATTGTTAACTAAAATGAGATGAATCTCCAAACTGCAATTACATTACTTTCAAGTTGGTCTTGAAAAGAAGGTGTTCTACTTTGAGGGTTGCTTCTTCATTATGAATACTAGAAAACACCTACAATTTGTTCATTTCCTTGCGAATGAACTAAGTGTTTACAGCTCAACTCACAGAGAATTATTGGATCCCTTACACATCACAATGCAAATAACTTCCTGATGTTCCCGTTCTATACAAGTGGGTCTCATGTTTCATTGATCTCATGATCTCGTCAAATCCATTGCAAATGGGACATGACCTGAAAATCTGCCAAATTGGAAGATCATAGTCATCAGACTATTGGACTTTTTCCGGACCATTGTTGCTTTTTTCTTACCCGTCTATTTGTGGGATAAAATTATCAAAGGGACCCGATGCAGAGTATGGATCACAAGATAAGTGGTCCAAATGACCAAAACAGACCCCATTTACATATGATGGCGCGTTAGGATACCATTCACATTCCGAGGCATCAGAACTTTATGGCTCCTCTTTAATTCATTTGATCATCCAAACGTAGCCCAAGTTTTTTTCCCTGATCTCTCTATAATTTTCTTCCCTATCTTGAAGGTATGCAAACACACTTGGGATTTGGACGAAAGGGCAGGTGGAAGCTTGGAAACCGATTGTGGATGTTGTTCATGAGAAGGGTGGCATTTTCTTTTGTCAACTTTGGCATGTGGGGAGGGTTTCTAATTATGGTGTGGTTGAGTTTTTTTAATCTCTTTATAATCTTGTTTTTCTTATTTCCTAAAACAACCATGTGCCACAACTCTTGAAATAGAAATCACTGTTTTTTGAGGAAAACCGTGGAAATGGAAATCAATTTCCAATTTTCCAAAGATAAATATGTTCTTGCAAACAGTGGAAAACATCACATTTGTGGAAATCAATTTCATTTCCATGGGTTTTTTTTTTCCATATGATTCCACCAATCCAAACGACCCCTTGTTTCTTCCTCCTTGCAAATGTGGTCATTTCAGGAAACCCATTCCTTATTTGATCCATTTGTTAGTTTAGTAGGACTACTAGGCCCGCCCCATTTCATTTGTCACTGAAATATTTTTATCTAATTCCTATTTATAGGATTTCAGCCTAATGGGCAAGCTCCAATCTTGTGTACTAACAGGCCAGTGCGGCCACAATTTTGTGACAATGACTTCAAAATTGAAGAGTTCTCACCTCCACGACGGTTAAGGATAGATGAAATTCCTTTAGTCATCAATAATTTTAAAGTTGCTGCAAGGAATGCCATAGAAGCAGGTATGATATTCATTCCATACACAACATGAGAAAAGAATTTCAAAATTCCACAAGTTCAGTTTGTCTATACATTCATCTTCAATTGAAGACTTATGGCATGTCACTCCATCATGGATGGGATATAGCTCAGTAATTGTTCATAACCATTTACAATAGTTCATGTTATTGCTCAGGTTTTCATTGTTACTGGATTAAATTGGTAGTACAGTGTGAGTGACGAGTGGTTTGCTATTGGAGATTCTCTAATTATAACAATCCTTGGTCAAGTGATTGATCTCCTTGACTAGAATATTAGATAATTTTCTATACCATGAATGAATACAACTTTTAAGAATAAAGTGAGATTGTTGCATATATTAAGCTTTGATTACTTCATTGTGACTAGCCAACAAATATATTCCATGCATCCATGATCTGGGTACTCAGGCTTTGATTGTGGTGCTAAATAGTGTCAGTGCCAAGCTTCTCAGCCGCTTATGTGTGTTTCCAACAAGCATGGATTTGAATGAGAAGTGTCACAAGAAGTTTAAATTGATGTGCTAAATTAGTTTCTACTGTTAGTTACGAATTAGAAATGTTGAATGTGTGAGTTAGGAACAATTAGTTCCATTTTATTGGGTGCAAGAAATTCAAAATTTTGTATGTTCTTCACAGATATTCAATCTCTCTCTCTCTCTCTCTCTCTCTCTCTCTCTCTCTCTCTCTCTCTCTCTCTCTCTCTCTCTCTCTCTCTCTTATGAATTAATGTTTTCATCCAAGAAAATAGTAACATATATTCTAGAACGATGTTTCACATACATCCACTAGTGTAACACCCTGAAAATCGGGGGTCGTGTATAAACCCGACTCCCGAGTTCCAGACCGTCACTTATGCAACAAAAATGATTATGATTAAATGTTTTCTGAGTTAAAGCATTCACATGAGTAAAAGTATACCAAAACTGTAATTCATACTCCAGATTCAGTGATAAAAGCAAGCGGAAGACTAAAGGATATGCATATCACTGTATGGAAAACAAAATAGATCTCAACTGTCTCCAAAGTATGAATACATCTCTGAGTCTCATATACATGTAAATAAACAGAATCAAAATGTCAAAAATAGTCCCACTGAGAAGTCCCGCCAATCCAGGCCACCTAAGCAAAGCAGTCGTGGTACTGCATATATGAGAACTCGTCCTGGTCCTCATCATAATCCGGCTCTACCTCCTGAATCACTGCCTCACCTGCATCTATGATAGGGTCTGGTGGGTGTTGCAAACACCATCCCGTAACGTGAGAGTGAGTAGATAACTCAGTGGAATAATAGAGCAAAGATTAGCATGTTCTCAAATCAATCATGCGATAATAGTAAAGCAGTAAATCAAACATTCCTAATACTATTGTTAATACAATATGACGTGACATGATGAATGCCCTCACCGACGATCTCCCTCATACGACACCATCTTACGCCCGCGGCATGCTTTCTTCCCACAGTGCTTCACATCTTCCAGGAACATGCAATGTGATGGTGCTATGATTACCGAGTTATTATTAGTCCTTTTCATACAACAGGATTAGGAAACTAAGGTACCTTCCTTATATCAATCCCAACACAGATACTGTATAGGGTCGTCACTTCTAGTAATCTCATACAATGTATATTTTGTAGGTCGCTGCAAGGGCTGTCAGGGCTGTTACTCGCACTCATTGCACCGCTCCCCCATCACCTTATCAATATAGGCCTACTGTACTCTCATTGATACGAAAGGGTCGTCGCCTCCCGTAGACTCAGAATACGCTCGCGGTCACTACAAAGGGCTCGTCACCTGATCACTGTAGGCCGACAGTAAGAATATAGTGTCCCATACCACCATAATATGCTCACGAGTCATAGGTACTCACTGGTCACTACGGGGAGGTTTGTGGCCCCAGCGTAAGCCGACAGCTCGACCACGGTGTCCCATACCACCATGCCCGACTCATGAGTCTTTATGGATCAAGGTACCATGGTTAATAGGGTTTACAATGGTAAGTTCAGTACCCTAGGTTCAAGCAGTTATGACTCATACAAGGTGAACATACAATGGCTAGTCGGGTTACTTGACGGGTTCGAATAGTACGAGCGCATCTCAAGATGAGTGACATGAAGTGCATGAAACACTTCGCGTGTCCTAACCACTGGCGCCAACTCCCAACACGACTCGCGTTCATCGACGCGTCGTTCGTGGCAAAGATAAGCCAACCACGAATTTATTCGGTTACCAACTGCCTGGACTAGGTTTAGTCCCAAACATTTATGAATTCACATCAGCAATCACATAAGAGTAATGGGAATGAAATACAATAATGTGAGCATGTTAACACATGTTATAACATATAACTTAAGTAAATCATCTAACAATGCATTTCATACATATAATGAAATCATGCATATAGCCAACATGTAGAAAATCATTTCCATCAGCATATTATTTGAGGATTCAATCTCAAACTAATTCATAACACCATTTAATTCAATACATACTAATACAAACATTTATACAAACACAGTCTACACACTTAAGTCTACATATAGTATGTCGACTCAAAGTGCGCATTTGGGCGAATCTCTTCGCCAAACTGATTATGCACGCATTCCTAATATCCTAATGCGACAAGAATCCATGTCAATTATATCAGCAAAATATGGATGAAAACAGTATTTCCTACAAATGACTAAAATGCCCTAAATCTCATATTTTTCGTCTGCTTACGAAACAGGAAACGGACAGCATGTTGTACATGTTAAACTGCATTGTCGTCGATAATCTACTATTAAACGACATTAAAAGCATTGAAAACAGTCCATCAAAGTGTCTAGAATCCGTACCTTTTATCCTAGAAGTGTATTGATTCGAATGGAGCGTATACGCTTCGTCTACGGCGAACAGGCAACCTATTTCACAAGATGTATAAGCTACCATACTAAGGAACCGACGAAACCTTAAATCAGCAAGTGTTTAGGGTCTTTTCTTACCTAGAAATGCAGCGAAATTGCCGAAAAAGTGATTGAGGTGCGTTGCTTAAGCACGTGCAACAGGTAGTGCAAGTAGTAGGAAATTCTCTCCCACTCTCTCTCACAATCTCTCACCTTTTCTCTCATACCAGCTAGGATTTCTAGCAAATTTGGATGGGTGAGAGAAGTGAGAGTTTAAGGCCCTTTTATAACCTAAAACATGCCCAAAACAGGCTTGGGAACAATGTTTACTTGATGCCTAACCAAATCGGGGCTGTTTCGGTCCAAAAAGACATTTCTGGAGGTCCCCTAGCCGAACGCGATCAGTCTTAAGCTCATGCATGTCGGATGTCGCTCACATCCCATTTTTCAGACCAGTAGTGTTCGTAGATCGCACGTGGCGGTCAAGTTTCAGTTCAGCAGTCATCGCACGCAGATCAGGTCTACAAGTCTCGTGATATGAATAGAAATTTTTCCTGATCCGAGGGTGTAATTTGGCTGAATTCTAACGGTCAGAACGCTTAATAATAACATGCCAAGTCGTGTGCTAGATTTGAATTTTAAAATTCTAAATCTACCCTATTCTCACTCTCTTCACTCCAGGCTCAATGAAATAGCCTCTGAATGTCGGTTGGACTTGATTTTAAAAATGATTATCAAGTCCAGCTAGGTGGTTATAACGGTCTAAGATTGTAGGTATCAGATTTTCGACGCGCGGTCTAGATCTAATACAAAGTTTCAAAGAGGTCCTGAGAACAAACCGGTTCAGAGTTTGATTTGAGGTTTTAGAGTATTATAGCGTCATTGGTTATACTCGCTTTGGGTCTTGTAGAACGTATTTAAAGTGATCAGGGACTATTTCCCAGCTACTCTAGCGTTGCGCTAGCTAACTTACACTTATTTTCCAAAGGAATTAATCTTACGCGATTTCTGGTCAAGTTGGTACTCGAGTCCAAGTACAGATTTTTCCAGGGCGTTACAACTAGTGTCCACAATGCCATCACCAATCTCTGAATAATCCAGACATGTCACATGTTCAAGTGTCCATGTGTGCCATTGTGCTGAATATGTATTATACATGTCTACATAAGACACACACATCTTTGGTATTCATGTTTAAATAGATTTAATATTGTCAATTCTAATTCCAGTTCTTAGTCTCACTAGTTGAAATTTATCATAGCATACTCTTGCTTCAAATGCTCATCCTCTGCTCATATTTTGTTATGACACTTGAAGTTACTGAGCTTTATCAGATAATAAACCTTGTTCTTGAATTTGATGAACATGTTATGTAATGTGCACATGATCAAAATGGAAACCACGCAGTGAAAAGTAAGGCATGCACATTGAGTTTGGAGAAATGGGCTTCTTTTTCTCATAAAAGAGTGATCTTTTTTATATTGGTCCAAGTCATGTTCATATATAGTGTGGGCTACCTAATGAATGGTCTAGATGTCTGAACTAGCTCTGTATGTTACACCTATTTTGTCATCCACTAGTTTCTGTAAATGAAGATAAGAGGATTGATCTTAACAGTATGGTCGTCATGCACATAGACAGAAAATGCTTGCAATGAATTTTTATGAGTACTAGGTAGCTTATTAATGAAAACAATGTCTCCGTCCATAATACGTCTGTTTATGATTTGACCAACTTTCAAATATGTATGTCCTTTTAAACCTTCCCTAATTGCACAAGTGGCTGAACCATCTCTGTATGTTACACATAATTTGTCATCCACTAGTTTCTGTAAATGAAAATAAGAGGATTGATCTTAACAGTATGGTCATCATGCACATAGAAAAAAAATGCTTGCAATGAATGTTTACGAGTACTTGGTAATTTTGGAGTCCTTGGTTAGGGTTTGGGTTGAAAGTACGAGTGCTGGAGCCGACGCTTTCGGAGTCTGAACTCATTCTTTTGAAAAATAGAAAAATGGGAATATTAGTAAATATGGATTTTCTTGTTAAGAAGAAAATGGAAGGTAAAGAAAAGACATAACTGAAACTTTGCACTATGAAAAGTAATATTAACCCTCTTACTTTCCCCATTGAATTTGATGTCTAGGAAATAGACCTTTTCCAAAAAATCATGGATTTAAAACCATTAAATCCTTCTCAGAAATCTAAGTTTATTAAACTGAATTGAATTATTACAATTCAATTTTGTTAAATATCCAAACGCAAGGTTTCCATGAATTGGGCAAATGAATTCATTCTAACCCATTTTGTTGAATACCCAAATATAAGGATTTATTATTATTATTATTATTATTATTATTATTATTATTTTGTGATATGCAATAGCTTTTCAGAATTCATATGTAGGTGCATACATGAACTCAATCACATGGACTTTGACTATCTTTCTTAAATTTCTTTAATTTTTCTAATTTTTGTATCTATTTTAAATTTCTAGGCCCTAAAACAAGATTTGAGGTGCCGTCAACAGTGCTAATAGAATCCTCTAGGTCAAATTTTTTATTGGACCTGATTTTATTTAAATGATATTGTTAATCTATTTTATTTAAATGAGCAGACCTTGATGTGTGTCGGAGGTATCCGGATGTTGAGCGGTGGTCCCTGGAAGGTGAGAACCATTGTTATGACCATGATGAAGCTGTCCATTTCCTATGGACAGCATTGGAGTGGCCTGGCCATTTGGACAAGCCGTGTTTATAACTGTATTTGCTCGAAATTGATGGAGCAGACCCGGATGTACGTCGGAGCTATCCAAATGTTGAGCGAGGGTCCCTGGAAGGTGGAAACTGCTGTTATGACCATGATGAAGCTGTTAATTTCCTATGAATAGCATTGGAGTGGCCTAGCCATTTGGACAGGCTGTGTTTATATCTATACTTGCAGGTACCACACCCTTAACCTATAACCTAAACCTATTCTCAAATCTCAAAACCTATAACTACAACCTAAACCTTAACTTAAACCTAATATTCTCAAATCCTAAAACCTATAACCTAAACTCAATTCCCTAAACCTTAACCTATAACCTAACCTAAACCTATACTTATAACCTAAACCTATTCTCAAATCCCAAAACCTATAATTATAACCTAAACCTTAACCAAAAACTTATAACATATAACCTATACTTGAAAAGGCCTAGCTATATGTCCTAGAGGGGGGGGGCGGGGGGGGGGGGGGGGGGGGGGGGGGGCGGGAGAGGTGAATAGGAGAATGCCAAATAAAACTTATAACAGTAAAAATTAAATAAATATGATAGCCAATAAATAAAATAAATAAACCACAATGTAAGAATGTAAAGCCACCTTAAAATTTAGATCTTGAGAGGTTGATACAAATGTTGTTCTAAGGACAACCTTACACCAAAAACCAGAGTTTATGGTAGGACAAGCTTATTTCTAGAAAGGTCTTTGTATCAAATCTCAAATCGAAGAGGAATGATAAAGAATTAAATACAAACTGTACTGAAGAATAAATTGCTGTTACAAATATATTTTATTCTAGGGACAACCATACACCATAGACATGGCGGGGCAATCTTACTAGAACAATTAAGAATGCTGATAAAGGAATTGGAAGAAATAAATGCTAAACTATAACAACATTCCCATAATGCTTAAAATAAATGATTACAGCATCCACATCTACATATACATCCCACAAATGAATAATTAAAGATATGAAATATAAACCATTTAACCACGAAACATAAGGGATTATAGTGGTTCGCCTGTGTGTACACCAACTATTAAACAACAGCCACACAGAATGCTACTCCACTCCTAATATCCTCACACAGGGGATATTAGCGTTCACTATCAAATTAGGGTTTTACAGGTTCACCCAAAACCTTTACAATTGTGTCTTTCTCTGTGGGCTTACACAATTAAAAAAATTTCACTTCTGAGTTTTCCTGGCACTCCTCAGATAACCAATATAATGAGATTTTTCTGGCAAATTCCAAAAGAAACCAAAACAGAAAGGAATTTACAATTAAATGTAAAATACTTGATTTTCTCCTTCGTTGTAGCAACCCCGTAGAACTAAGTCAGGGTAGATGATTGAATGTCCAAGTTCAATGTCCAAACTCACATTACAATGGTTTTAGTTCTAATTGATTTTAAACTAAATCAAAATGGGCTAGCTTTAATTGATTTTGATTTCAAAGAAAGGGAAACAACAATTCCTCTTTTCAGATTAGATTGGAATACAAGAAACAAAATCAATTAATAAAGCCAATGAAAGAGAATATTAAATACGCACACTTAGCTTAAAATAGAGCACAGACTTATCTCTCAGAAGGTTGTAGGATGCACACAACAGGTCATAGGCACAAGATTTTTAACGCTGGACTTTGAGTCGAAGGTCTACAACTAGTTGAAGAACCAGTCGACACTGTTCCTACGACTGGTCGAACAGTCTTCAGGACTGGTCGTAGAGTAACCAAAAAATTTTAAAAATCTTCAACAACTTAGGACTGGTCATGGAATTTCTTAGACTGATCGAAACAGTGCTACGACTAGTCGAACAAGGTCCAGGACTAGTCTTAAAACAAACCAATTTTACTTATGAAACATATATGGATTATGTATCCAAAATGTCCTACTCTAAAGGTCAACGTAATATCAGTCATACCTCAATAGTGAAGCAGGGACATTGAAACTTGAAAACTTCTTAAACTGGAAGACAAGTGACCTTTGAGTATAATTAAGCCTGAGATCTTGAACTTGAAAACTTCTTAAACTTGAAAACTTCTGAGATCTTGAATACTTCTTGAACCTGAACACTTCTGAGATCTTTGAATGCTTCTTGAACTTGAATACTTCTAAGCTCTTTGAACTTGAAAACTTTTGAGATCTTGAATGAATCTTTTGTTCGTCACATATACAGCTTCAAAGCAGTGTCTTTGTCACCACAAATTTGACAACAACAAGAGCTATAAACTATATCACTTATAATAACCTAAACTCAATTTCTTAAACCTTAACCTATGCCCTAACCGAAACCTATACTTATAACCTAAACCTATTCTCAAATCCCAAAACCTATAACTCAAACCTAAACCTATAACCTATAACCTGAACCTATCACCTAAACTCAATTCTCCAAACCTTAACCTATAACCTAACCTAACCCAATAACCTAAACTCAATTCTATAAATCTTAACCTACACCTTAACCTAAACCTATACTTGTAACCTAAACCTATTCTCAAATCCTAAAACCTATAAACCTAAACCTTAACCTGCACTTACTATAACCTAATGCTATAACCTATAACATAAACCTAAAACCTAAACCTAAAGCTACACTTATAACCAATAACCTAAACCTAAACCTCAATCCAAACGTAAACCCAATCTAGAACCCGAACCTAATTTCCTAAACCTAAACCTTAACGTATTCTCAAATCCCTGAACCTAAACCTATAACCTAAACTCAATTCCCTAAACCTTAACCTATAACCTAACCTAAACCTAAACCTATAACCTACACTTATAACCTAAACCTAAACATAAAACCTAAACCTATACTTATAACCTAAACCTATTCTTATAACCTAAACCTATACTTATAACCTAAACTTATTCTCAAATCCCAAAATCTATAGCCTAAACCTTAAGCTAAACATAAAACCTAAACCTATACTTATAACCTAAACCTATTCTTATAACCTAAACCTATACTTATAACCTAAACTTTTTCTCAAATCCCAAAATCTATAACCTAAACCTTAACCTAAACATATAACCTATAACCTAAACTTAAAACCTAAACCTAAACCTACACTTAACCTATAGCCTAAACCTAAACCTAAAACCCAAACGTAAACATGATCTCGAACCCGAACCCAATTTCCTAAACCTAAACCTTAACATATTCTCAAATCCCTAAACTTAAACCTACACCTAATCCTAATCTCAACTCCCTAACCTAAAACTAAACCTAAACCTACAATTATAACCGAAACCTAATCCTATAACCTTAACCTAAACATAAACCTACACTTACAACCTAAACCTATTCTCAAATCCTAAATCCCAAAACCTATAACCTAAACCTATAACCTAAGCATATAACCTAACACATATAACTTAAAACCTAAACCTAACCATACACTTATAACCTAAAACCTATACCGATAGCCTAAACCTAAACCTAAAATCCAACGTAAACCCGATCTCAAACCTGAACCCGATTTCCTAAAACTAAACCTTAACATTTTCTCAAATCGCTAAACCTAAACCTAAACCTACACCTAATCCTAATCTCAACTCCCTAACCTAAACATAAACCTAAACCCAAACTCGAAAACCCAAACCTAAACCCGATTTCCTAAACCTAAACTTATAACCTTAACTTAAACCTATTCTCAAATCCCTAAACCTTAACCTAAACCTAAACCTATAACCTAAATTCAATTCCCTAAACCGTAACCTATAACCTAACCTAAACCTAAACCTATAACCCAAACCCGATTTCCTAAACCTAAACCTTAATGTATTCTCAAATCCGTAAACCTAAACCTACACCTAATCCTAATCTCAACTCCCTAACCTAAACCTGAACCTAAACCTAAACTTGAAAACCCAAACCTAAACCCAATTTCCTAAACCAAAACCTATTCTCAAATCCCTAAACCTAAACCTTAACCTAAACCTAAACCTATAACATAAACTCAATTCCCTAAACCATAACCTATAACCTAACCTAAACCTAAACCTATAACCCGAACCCAATTTCCTAAACCTAAACCTTAATGTATTCTCAAATCCCTAAACCTAAACCTACACCTAATCCTAATCTCAACTCCCTAACCTAAACCTAAACCTAAACTTGAAAACCCGAACCTAAACCCAATTCTGAACCCGAACCTGATTTCCTAAACCTAAACTTATAACCTTAACCTAAACCTATTCTCAAATCCCAAAACCTATAACCTAAACCTTAACCTTAACTCTAACCTAAACCTTAACCTATAACCTTAACTTTTAACCTAAACTCAATTCCCTAAACCTTAACCTATAGCCAAATCTAAACCTATACTTATTACCTAAACCTATTCTCAAATCCCAAAACCTATAACCTAAACCTAAATCTTATCCTATAACCTAAACTCAATTCCCTAAACCTTACCTATAACCTAACCTAAACCTAAACCTATAACCTACACTTATAACCTATAACCTAAACCTATAACCTTAACCTAAACCTAAACCTATACTTATAACCTAAACCTATACGTATAACCTAAACCTATTCTCAAATCCTGAATCCCAAAACCTATAACCTAAACCTAAACCTATAACCTAAGACTTATAACTTAAAACCTAAACCAACACTCATAACCTATAACCTATACCTATAGCCTATACCTAAACCTAAAACCCAAACGTAAACCCAATCTCGAACCTGATCCCGATTTCCTAAAACTAAACTTTAACGTTTTCTCATATCGCTAAACCTAAACCTATACCTATACCTAATCCTAATCTCAACTCCCTAACCTAAACCTAAACTTCAAAACCCAAACCTAAACCCGATTTCCTAAACCTAAACTTAAAATCTTAACCTAAACCTATTCTCAAATCCCTAAACCTAAACCTATAACCTAAACTCAATTTCCTAAACCGTAACCTATAACTTAACCTAAACCTAAACCTATAACCCGAACCCGATTTCCTAAACCTAAACCTTAATGTATTCTCAAATCCCTAAACCTAATCCTAATCTCAACTCCCTAACCTAAACCTAAACCTAAACCTAAACTTGAAAACCCATACCTAAACCCGATTTCCTAAACCTAAACTTATAACCTTAACCTAAAACCATTCTCAAATCCCTAAAACTAAACCTTAACCTAAACCTAAACATATAACCTAAACTCAATTTCCTAAACCATAACATATAACCTAACCAAAACCTAAACCTATAACCCAAACCCGATTTCCTAAACCTAAACCTTAAAGTATTCTCAAATTCGTAAACCTAAATCTACACCTAATCCTAATCTCAACTCCCTAACCTAAACCTAAACCTAAACTTGAAAACCCGATCCTGAACCCGAACCCGATTTCCTAAACCTAAACTTATAACCTTAACCTAAACCTATTCTCAAATCCCAAAACCTATAACCTAAAACTAAACCTTAACCTTAACCTAAACCTTAACCTATAACCTTAACTTTTAACCTAAACTCAATTCCCTAAACCTTAACCGGTAACCTAACCTAAACCTATACTTATAACCTAAACCTATTCTCAAATCCCAAAACTGATAACCTAAACCTAAACCTAAACCTTATCCTATAACCTAAACCTATAACCTAAACTCAATTCCCTAAACCTTGACCTATAACCTAACCTAAACCTAAACCTATAACCTACACTTATAACCTATAACCTAAACTTATAACCTAAACCTAAACCTAAACCTATACTTATAACCTAAACCTATTCTCAAATCCCAAATCCCAAAACTTAAACCTAAACCATAACCTAACACTTAAAACCTAAAACCTAAACCTAAACCTAAACCTACACTTATAACCTATAGCCTAAACATAGAACCCAAACGTAAACTCAATCTCAAACCCAAACTCAATTTCCTATACCTAAACCTTAACGTTTTCTCAAATCGTTAAACCAAAACCTAAACCTACACGTAATCTTAATCTCAACTCCCTAACCTAAAACTAAACCTAAACCTAAACTTGAAAACTCAAACCTAAAATCGATTTCCTAAACCTAAACTTATAACCTTAACCTAAACTTATTCTTAAATCCCAAAACCTATAACCTAAAGCTAAACCTAAACCTTAACCTAAACCTAAACCTTAACCTAAAACCTAAACCTATAACCTAAACTCAATTCCCTAAACCGTAACCTATAACCTAACCTAAACCTAAATCTATAACCTGAACCCAATTTCCTAAACCTAAACCTTAACGTATTCTCAAATCCCTAAACCTAAACCTACACCTAATCCTAATCTCAACTCTCTAACCTAAACCTAAACCTAAACTTGAAAACCCAAACCTAAACCCGATCCCAAACCCGAACCTGATTTCCTAAGCCTAAACTTATAACCTTAACCTAAACCTATTCTCAAATCCTAAAGCCTATAACCTAAACCTAAATCTTAACCTATAACTCAATTTCCTAAACCTTAACCTATAACCTAACCTAAACCTAAACCTATAACCCGAACCCAATTTCCTAAGCCTAAACCTTAATGTATTCTCAAATTCATAAACCTAAACCTACACCTAATCTTAATCTCAACTCCCTAACCTAAACCTAAACCTAAACTTGAAAACCCAAACCTAAACCCAATCCCAAACCCAAACTCGATTTCCTAAACCTAAACTTATAACCTTAACCTAAACCTATTCTCAAATCCCAAAACCTATAACCTAAAACTAAACCTTAACCTTAACCTAAACCTTAACCTATAACCTTAACTTTTAACCTAAACTCAATTCCCTAAACCTTAACCTGTAACCTAACCTAAACCTATACTTATAACCTAAACCTATTCTCAAATCCCAAAACTTATAACCTAAACCTAAACCTAAACCTTATCCTATAACCTAAACCTATAACCTAAACTCAATTCCCTAAACCTTAACCTATAACCTAACCTAAACCTAAACCTATAACCTACACTTATAACCTATAACCTAAACCTATAACCTTAACCTAAACCTAAACCTATACTTATAACCTAAACCTATTCTCAAATCCCAAATCCCAAAACTTAAAACTTAACTTAAACCTAAACCATAACCTAACACTTATAACCTAAAACCTAAACCTAAACCTAAACCTACACTTATAACCTATAGCCTAAACCTAAAACCCAAACGTAAACCCGATCTCAAACCCAAACTCAATTTCCTATACCTAAACCTTAACGTTTTCTCAAATCGTTAAACCAAAACCTAAACCTACAAGTAATCCTAATCTCAACTCCCTAACCTAAAACTAAACCTAAACCTAAACTTGAAAACCCAAACCTAAAATCGATTTCCTAAACCTAAACTTATAACCTTAACCTAAACTTATTCTTAAATCCCAAAACCTATAACCTAAACCTAAACCTAAACCTTAACCTAAACCTAAACCTTAACCTATAACCTAAACCTATAACCTAAACTCAATTCCCTAAACCGTAACCTATAACCTAACCTAAACCTAAACCTGTAACCCGAACCCAATTTCCTAAACCTAAACCTTAACATATTCTCAAATCCCTAAACCTAAACCTACACCTAATCCTAATCTCAACTCCCTAACCTAAACCTAAATCTAAACTTGAAAACCCAAACCTAAACCCGATCCCAAACCCGAACCTGATTTCCTAAGCCTAAACTTATAACCTTAACCTAAACCTATTCTCAAATCCCACAGCCTATAACCTAAACCTAAACCTTAACCTATAACTCAATTTCCTAAACCTTAACCTATAACCTAACCTAAACCTAAACCTATAACCCGAACCCGATTTCCTAAACCTAAACCTTAATGTATTCTCAAATTCATAAACCTAAACCTACACCTAATCTTAATCTCAACTCCCTAACCTAAACCTAAACCTAAACTTGAAAACCCAAACCTAAACCCAATCCCAAACCCAAACTCGATTTCCTAAACCTAAACTTATAACCTTAACCTAAACTTATTCTCAAATCCCAAAACCTATAACCTAAACCTAAACCTAAACCTAAAACTTAACCTATAACCTAAACCTTAACCTATATCCCTAACTTATAACCTAAACCTATAACCTAAACTCAATTTCCTAAACCGTAACCTTTAACCTAACCTAAATCTAAACCTATAACCCAAACCTGATTTCCTAAACCTAAACCTTAACGTATTCTCAAATCCCTAAACCTAAACCTACACCTAATCCTAATCTCAACTCCCTAACCTAAACCTAAACCTAAACTTGAAAATCTAAAGCTAAACCCGATCCCGAACTCGAACCTGATTTCCTAAACCTAAAGTATAACCTTAACTTAAACCTATTCTCAAATTCTAAAACCTAAACTTATAACATAAACCTAAACCTATATAACCTTAACCTAAACCTAAAACTTAACCTATAACCTAAACCTTAACCTATAACCTAAACTCAATTTCCTAAACCTTAACCTATAACCTAACCTAAACCTAAACCTATAACCCGAATCCAATTTCCTAAACCTAAACCTTAACGTATTCTCAAATCCCTAAACCTACACCTACACCTAATCCTAATCTCAACTCCCTAACCTAAACCTAAACTTAAACTTGAAAACCCAAACCTAAACCCGAACCCGATTTCCTAAACCTAAACTTATAACTTTAACCTAAACTTATTCTCAAATCCCAAAACCTATAACCTAAACCTAAACCTATATAACCTTAACCTAAACCTAAAACTTAACCTATAACCTAAACCTTAACTTATAGCCTAAACCTATACCCTAAACTCAATTTCCTAGACCTGAACCTATAACCAAACCTAAACCTAAACCTATAACCCGAACCCAATTTCCTAAACCGAAACCTTAACATATTCTCAAATCCCTGAACCTAAATCTACACCTAATCCTAATCTCAACTCCCTAACCTAAACCTAAACCTAAACTTGAAAACCAAAACCTAAACCCGATCCAGAACCCGAACACGATTTCTTAAACCTAAACTTATAACCTTAATCAAAACTGTAACACCCCGGATTTTGGCTAATCTGGGATTAGACGTCCTTAGGCAATGGGTTAACTAAAACACCTGAGAAATCGCTCAGAACCCAATTCCATAGCCAAAGAAATCACGTAGGATAAATTCCTTTGGAAAATAAGTGTAAGTTAGCTAGCGCGACGCTAAAGTAGCTGGGAAATAGTCCCTGATCACTTTAAATATGTTCTACAAGACCCAAATCGAGTAGAACCAATGACTCTATAATACTCTATAACCTCAGACCAAACTCTAAGCAGGTTTGTTCTCTGGACCACTTTGAATCTTTGTATTGGATCTAGACCGCGCGTCGAAAGTCCGATACCTCCTATCTTAGACCGTTAGAACCGCCTACCTGGACTTGACACTCATTTCGAAAATCAAGTCAAACCGATAATCACAAGCCATTTCATTGAGCCCGGACCGAAGAGAGTGCGAATAGGGACAGAATTGGAATTTCAAATTCAAATCTGGCACACGACTTGATGCGTCAGTATTGAGCGTTCTGGCCATCAGAATTCAGCCAAATTACACCCTCGGATCAGGAAAAATTTCTATTTCATATCATGAGACTTTCAGCCCTGATCTACGTACGGTGACCGCTGAACTGAAACTGGTCCGCCACGCGTGATCTGCGAACCCTGCCGGACTAAAAACTTAATATGTGCTAGATCTGGTACGCGTGAGCTTGAGTCCGATCGCATTCGACCAGGGGACTATCAGAAAACATCTTTTGAACCGAAACAGCCCTGAATTGGATATGCACTAAGTAAACTTCGTTCCGGAGCCTGTTTTCGGCGTTTTTAAGCTTATAAAAGGGGTTGAAACCCTCACTCCTCTCTCCCATCTGAAATTGCAAAATGCCCTAGATTGGGAGAGAGAAAAGGTGAGAGTTTGTGAGAGAGAGTGGGAGTGATTTTCCTGCCACCTGCTGCTGCTGCTGCACGTGCTTAGGCGATGCACTCCGATCACTTTCCCGGTGATTCCAACGCACTTCTAGGTAAGGAAGACCCTAACCACTTGCTGATTTGGAGATTTCTTCGATTCAAATAGAATAGTAGCTGATGTACATGTGTATCAAGTTGTCTGATCGCCGTAGACGAAGCGTATACGCTCCGTTCGAATCACTTCACCTATAAGGAAAAAGGTGCGGATTTTAGACGCTTTGATTGACTGTTTCCAAAGCTTTCAATGTCGTTTAATAGTAGATTCTTGACGGCAACGCCGTTTGACATGTACAACATGCTGTCTGTTTCCTGTTTCGTAAACCAACGAAGAATATGAGATTTAGGGCATTTTAGTCATTTGTAGGAAGTACTGTTTTCATTCATATTTTGCTGACGTGATTGACATGGCTTCTTGTCACATTAGGATATTAGGAATGCGTGCATAATTAGTTTGGCGAAGAGATTCGCCTAATTGCGCACTTCGGGTCGACATACTATATGTAGACTTAAGTGTGTAGTGTATGTGTTTGTATAAATGCTTGTATTAGTATGTATTGAATTAAATGGTGTTATGAATTAGTTTGAGATTGAATTCTCAATTAATATGCTGATGGAAATGATTTTCTATATGTTGGCGATATGCATAAGTTCATTATATGTACGAAAGGCATGTGTTAGATGATTTACTTAAGTTGTACGATATAACATGTGTTAACATGCTCACATGGTTGTGTTTCATTTCCAATACTCTCACATGATCACTGACGTGGATTCATATGTGTTTAGGACTATACGTAGTCCAGGCAGTCGGCAACCGAGAGAATTCGTGGTTAGCTTATCTTGGCCACGAAGGACGCGTCGATGAACGCGAGTCATGTTGGAGTTGGCGGCAATGGTTAGGCCACGCGAAGTGTTTTACGCACTTCATGTCGTTCGACTTGCGATGCGATCATGCTAGTCGAGCCCGTCAAGTAACCCGACTAGCCGTTGTATGTTCACCCTGCATGAGTCATAACTGCTTGAACCTAGGGTACTGAACTTACCATTGTAAACCTTGTTAACCATGGTACCTTGATCCATAAAGACTCATGAGTCGGGCATGGTGGTATGGGACACCGTGGTCGAACTGTCGGCCTACGCTGGGGCCACAAACCTCCCCGTAGTGACCAGTGAGCACCTAGACTCGTGAGCAGATTATGGTGGTATGGGACACTATATTCTTGCTGTCGGCCTACATTGATAAGGTGATGGGGGAGCGGTGCAACGAGTGCGAGCAACAACCTGGCAGCCCTTGCAGCGACCTACAAAATATACATTGTATGAGATTACTAGGAGTGACGACCCTAGATAGGATCTGTGTTGGGATTGATACAAGGGAGGTACCTTAGTTTCCCAATCTTGCTGTTTGAATGGACTAATAATAACTCGGAATTCATATCACCATGCCATTGCATGTGCATGGAAGATGTGGAGCACTTGAGGGTCGATTGCATGCCGCGGACGAAGATGGTGCCGTATGAGGGAGATCGTCGGTGAGGGCATACATCACGTCATGTCATATTGCATTAACAACAGTATTAGGATTTTTTGATTTATTGCTTTACTATTATGTTGTAAATTAGCAAGCAGAAGACTGTGATAGTATGTATAACATATATAAACTATTGTATGTCTCCAGAGTGTGAACATGTTACCAGGTTATATACAGATATGTATGCTCCAAAAGTAAACCAAAAGGATATACATGAGTGCTCTCAAAATATAAAATGACAAGTGTCAAGGTATCTAATCAACCTCCCTGTAATCCTGACAATCAGATCACGCATAAAGGAGGAATCCTCCTCATCATCATCAAGTCCAGCTCTGCCTCGCAGGCCGCGCCATCATCTGCAATCACAATAGGGACTGGTGGGTGTCCGAAAACACCATCCCATAACGTGGGAGTGAGTGATCAACTCAGTGGGATAAGAGAGCAGAGATTAGCATGTTATCAAATCAATCATGCGATAATAGTTGTAACACCCTGAAAATCGGGGGTCGTGTATAAACTTAACTCCCGAGTTCCAGACCGTCACTTATGCAACAAAAATGGTTATGATTCAATGTTGTCTGATTTAAAGCATTCACATGAGTAAAAGTATACCAAAACTGCAATTCATACTTCAGATACAGTGATAAAAGCAAGCGGAAGACTAAACAATATATATATCACTGTATGGAAAAATAAAGTAAATCTCATCTGTGTCCGAAGTATGACTACATCTCTAAGTCTCACATACATGTACATAAACAAAAGAATAATGTTCAAAATGGTCCCACTGAAGTCCCCTCGATCCAGGTCGCCTACGGGAAGCCGTCATGATACTGCATATACGAGAACTCATCCTGGTCCTCGTCAATCTCTAGCTCCACCTCCTGGATCTCGTCCACACCTGCATCTACAACAGGGTCTGGTGGGTGTTGCAAACACCATCCCGTAACGTGGGAATGAGTGATCAACTCAGTGGAATCATAGAGTAAAGATTAGCATGTTCACAATTCAATCACGCGATAATAGTAAAGCAGTAAATCAGACAATCCTAATACTGTTGTTAATGCAAGATGATATGACGTGATGTATGCCCTCACCGACGATCACCCTCATGAGGCAACATCTTACGACCGCGGCATGCCACACTCCCTAGAGTGCTCCACATCTTCCAGGCACATGCAATGCTATGGTGATATGATTTCCAAGTTGTTATTAGTCCATTCAAACAGCAGGATTGGGAAACTAAGGTACTTCCCTTGTATCAATCCCAACACAGATCCTGTCTAGGGTCGTCACTCCTAGTAATCTCATACGATGTATATTTCGTAGGTCACTGCAAGGGCTGTCAGGGCTGTTGCTCGCACTCGTTGCACCGCTCCCCCATCACCTTATCAATACAGGCCTACCGTACTCTACTGCAACGGAAGGGTCGTCGCCTCCCGTGGACTCAGAATACGCTCGCTGTCACTACAAAGGGCTCGTCGCCTGATCAGTGTAGGCCGACAGCTAGAATATAGTGTCCCATACCACCATAATCTGCTCACGAGTTTAGGTGCTCACTGGTCACTACGGGGAGGTTTGTGGCCCCAACGTAGGCCGACAGCTCGACCACGGTGTCCCATACCACCATGCCCGGCTCATGAGTCTTCGTGGATCAAGGTACCACGGTTAACAGGGTTTTCAGTGGTAAGTTCAGTACCCTAGGTTCAAGCAGTTATGACTCATACAAGGTGAACATACATCGGCCAGTTGGGTTACTTGACGGGCTCGACTAGCGCGATCGCATCTCAAGTCGAACGACATGAAGTGCGTAAAACACTTCGCGTGGCCTAACCACTGCAGCCAACTCTAAACACGAATCACGTTCATCGACGCGTCGTTCGTGGCTATGACCAGTCAGCCACGAATTCGCTCGGTTACCGACTGCCTGGACTAAGTCTAGTCCCACACATATATGGAATCACATTAGCATTACATGTAAAAGTATTGGAATTTAAATACAATCATGTGAGCATGTTAACACATGTTATAACATTCAACTTAAGCAATTCTTCAAGGCATACTTTCTATGCATGTAATGCAATCATGCATAAGGTCAACATGTAGGAAATCATTTAGGTCAGCATATTAATCAAGAAATCAATCTCAAACTACTACATAACATCATTTAATTCAATACATACTAATACAAGCATTTATACAAACACATACACTACACACTTAAGTCTACATATAGTATGTCGACCCAAAGTGCGCAACTAGGCGAATCTCTTCGCCAAACTGATTATGCAAGCATTCCTAACTCCCTAATGCGGCGACAAACCATGTCAATCACGTCAGCAAAATATGCATGTAGACCGTACTTCCTACAAATGACTAAAATGCCCTAAATCTCATATTCTTTGTTAATTTACGAAACAGGAAACGGAGAGCATGTTGTACATGTCAAACGGCGATGCCGTCGATAATCTACTATTAAACGACATTGAAAGTATTGTAAACTGTCAATCAAAGCGTCTAAAATCCTCACCTAGTCTCTTACGGTTGCGGGATTTTGAACGGAGCGTGTACGCTTCGTCTACGGTAGTAGGAGAACCTGATTTATGGAATACGTTAGCTAACATGCCATGAATCTAAGTAAACCCTAAATCAGCAAGTTCTAGGGTTATTTTATACCTGAAAAAGTGGAGAAATCACCAGCCAGGTGATTGGGAAGAAGTGCTGAAGCACTAGCAGTCGGCGGCTCGGAAGCGGGAAAAATCCCTTCCAATCTCTCTCTCAAACTCTCTCCTTTTCTCCTAGGGTTTGCTATTTTCGGATGGGAGAGGGAAATGAGGGTTTCAACCCCTTTAATAAGCTTAAAAACGCCGGAATTAGGCCCTGGAACGAAGTTTACTTGGTGCCTATCCATTTCGGGCCTGTTTCGGTTCAAAAACTGTTTTCTGGTGGTCCCCTGGTCGATTGCGATCGGACTTAAGCTCATGTGTACCAGATGTAGCTCGTATTAAGTTTTCAGTCTGGCAGGGTTCGCAGATCGCACGTGGCGGACCAGTTTCAGTTCAGCGGTCACCGCACGTAGATCAGGGCTGAAAGTCTCATGATAATAAATAGAAATTTTTCCTGATCCGAGGGTGTAATCGGGATGAATTCTGACGGTCAGAACGCTTAATACTGACGCGTCAAGTCATGTGTCAGATTTGAATTTGAAATTCCAAATCCGTCCCTATTCGCGGTCGCTTCAGTCCGGGTTCAACGAAATAGTCTGTGATTATCGGTTTGACTTGATTTTTGAGATGATTGTCAAGTCCAGCTGGGCGGTTCTAACGGTCTAAGATAGGAGGTATCGGACCTTCGACGCGCGGTCTAAATCCAATACAAAAGTTCAATGTGGTCCAGAGGACAAACCCGCTTAGAGTTTGATCCGAGGTTATAGAGTATTGTAGAGTTGTTTGTTCTACTCGATTTGGGTCTTGTAGAACATATTTAAAGTGATCAGGGACTATTTCTCATCTACTCTAGCGTTGCGCTAGTTAACTTGCGCTTAATTTCCATGGAAATTATTTCTACGCGATTTCGGGTCGAGTTGGTACTCGAGCCCAAGTACGGATTTTTCACGGGCGTTACAATAGTAAAGCAGTAAATCAAACAATCCTAATACTGTTGTTAATGCAATATGACATGATGTGATGTATGCCCTCACCGACGATCTCCCTCATACGGCACCATCTTCGTCTGCGGCATGCAATCGACCCTCAAGTGCTCCACATCTTCCATGCACATGCAATGGCATGGTGATATGAATTCCGAGTTATTATTAGTCCATTCAAACAGCAGGATTGGAAAACTAAGGTACCTCCCTTGTATCAATCCCAACACAGATCCTATCTAGGGTCGTCACTCCTAGTAATCTCATACGATGTATATTTTGTAGGTCGCTGCAAGGGCTGCCAGGGCTGTTGCTCGCACTCGTTGCACCGCTCTCCCATCACCTTATCAATGTAGGCCGACAGCAAGAATATAATGTCCCATACCACCATAATCTGCTCACGAGTCTAGGTGCTCACTGGTCACTACGGGGAGGCTTGTGGCCCCAGCGTAGGCCGACAGTTCGACCATGGTGTCCCATACCACCATGCCCGGCTCATGAGTCTTTATGGATCAAGGTACCATGGTTAACAAGGTTTACAATGGTAAGTTCAGTACCTTAGGTTCAAGCAGTTATGACTCATGCAGGGTGAACATATAACGGCTAGTCGGGTTACTTGACGGGCTCGACTAGCACGATCGCATCGCAAGTCGAACGACATGAAGTGCGTAAAACACTTCGCGTGGCCTAACCATTGCCGCCAACTCCAACACGACTCGCGTTCATCGACGCGTCCTTCGTGGCCAAGATAAGCTAACCACGAATTCTCTCGGTTGCCGACTGCCTGGACTACGTATAGTCCTAAACACATATGAATCCACGTCAGCGATCATGTGAGAGTATTGGAAATGAAACACAACCATGTGAGCATGTTAACACATGTTATATCGTACAACTTAAGTAAATCATCTAACACATGCCTTTCGTACATATAATGAACTTATGCATATCGCCAACATATAGGAAATCATTTCCATCAGCATATTAATTGAGAATTCAATCTCAAACTAATTCATAACACCATTTAATTCAATACATACTAATACAAGCATTTATACAAACACATACACTACACACTTAAGTCTACATATAGTATGTCGACCCGAAGTGCGCAATTAGGCGAATCTCTTCGCCAAACTAATTATGCACGCATTCCTAATATCCTAATGCGACAAGAAGCCATGTCAATCACGTCAGCAAAATATGAATGAAAACAGTACTTCCTACAAATGACTAAAATGCCCTAAATCTCATATTCTTCGTTGGTTTACGAAACAGGAAACGGACAGCATGTTGTACATGTCAAACGGCGTTGCCGTCAAGAATCTACTATTAAACGACATTGAAAGCTTTGGAAACAGTCAATCAAAGCGTCTAAAATTCGCACCTTTTTCCTTATAGGTAAAGTGATTCGAACGGAGCGTATACGCTTCGTCTACGGCAATCAGACAACCTGATACACATGTACATCAGCTACTATTCTATTTGAATTAAAGAAATCCCCAAATCAGCAAGTGGTTAGGGTCTTCCTTACCTACAAGTGCGTTGGAAACACCGAAAAAGTGATCGGAGTGCGTCGCCTAAGCACGTGCAGCAGCAGCAGCAGCAGGTGGCAGGAAAATCACTCCCACTCTCTCTCACAAACTCTCACCTTTTCTCTCTCCCAATCTAGGGCTTTTTGCAATTTCGGATGGGAGAGAGGAGTGAGGGTTTCAACCCTTTTTATAAGCTTAAAAATGCCAAAAACAGGCTCCGGAACGAAGTTTACTTAGTGCATATCTAATTTGGAGCTGTTTCGGTTCAAAAGATATTTTCTGGTGGTCCCCTGGTCGAATGCGATCGGACTTAAGCTCACGCATACCAGATCTAGCACATATTAAGTTTTTAGTCTGGCAGGGTTCGCAGATCACGCGTGGCGGACCAGTTTCAGTTCAGCGGTCACCGCACATAGATCAGGGTTGAAAGTCTCATGATATGAAATAGAAATTTTTCCTGATCCGAGGGTATAATCTGGCTGAATTCTGACGGCCAGAACGCTCAATACTGACGCGTCAAGTCGTGTGCCAGATTTGAATTTGAAATTCCAATTCTGTCCCTATTCGCACTCTCTTCGGTCTGGGCTCAATGAAATGGCCTGTGATTATCGGTTTGACTTGATTTTCGAAATGAGTGTCAAGTCCAGCTAGGCGGTTCTAACGGTCTAAGATAGGAGGTATCGGACTTTCGACGCGCGGTCTAGATCCAATACAAAGATTCAAAGTGGTCTAGAGAACAAACCTGCTTAGAGTTTGGTTTGAGGTTATAGAGTATTATAGAGTCATTGGTTCTACTCGATTTGGGTCTTGTAGAACATATTTAAAGTGATCAGGGACTATTTCCCAGCTACTTTAGCGTCGCGCTAGCTAACTTACACTTATTTTCCAAAGGAATTTATCCTACGTAATTTCTTTGGCTATGGAATTGGGTTCTAAGCGATTTCTCAGGTGTTTTAGTTAACCCATTGCCTAAGGACGTCTAATCCCAGATTAGCCAAAATCTGGGGTGTTACAAAAATCTATTCTCAAATCTCAAAACCTATAACCTAAACCTTAGCCTGATTCCGAACGCGAATCCAATTTCCTAAACTTAAACTTATAGGTTATAGTTTAGGTTTAGGTTTTAGGTTTAGGTTTAGGTTATAGGTTATAGGTTTTAGGTTTAGATTTATGGGATTTTTATTTATGATGTTATTAAGCTTATATGTATTTATACATGAATGAATGTGATGTGGATAAGATTGTTTGTGTTTGGATGAATGTAGTTTATGTTTGGATGGATTTACTAGTTTGGGTTTAGATGGATGTAAATGTGAATATGATGAAATATATTATATAAAAGTTGTATATCAGGATGAATATGATGAAATATATTGTAACAGGTGTATATCAGGAACTTTTTGCAGGAATATTTTTTTTAAAAAAAAAGAGACTTTTAGCGAGGAAAATTTTCGTAGCTAAAAGTTTGGTAAATATTTTTAGTAACTAAAAGTTTCGTAGCTAAAAGTTTTGCAAAATATTTTTAGCGACGAAAATTTTCGCAGCTAAAGGTTTTGCAAAATATTTTTAGCAATGAAACTTTTCGTAACTAAAAGTTTTGCAAAATATTTTTAGCGACGAAAAGTTTCGTAGCTAAAAGTTTTGGAAAATATTTTTGAGGACGAAAATTGTCGTAACTAAAAGTTTAGCAAATATTGTTAGCGACGAAAATGTTCATAGCTAAAAGTTTCACAAATATTTTTAGTGACGAAAATTTTCGTAGCTAAAAGTTGTGCAAATATTTTTAGCGACAAAAATTTTCATCGCTAAAAATTTTCGTCGCTAAAAAGTTTACCTTTGGTGGCGATTCAAATTTTCTATCAATAATAACCTTTCTCATCGAAGTATTAATGACGAATTTAGCGATGAGAAGTTTCGTCGCTAAAAGTGTTTAGCTACGAAATTTGACTTTTAGCGACGAAAATTTTCGTCGCTAAAAGTCAAATTTTCTCATCGCTAAAAGTGAAATTTTTTGTAGTGGGCCCTTAACCATATGATCACTCAAAGGATAAATGGCAGGTAGATTTGGTGAAATGGCGTTGAATATATAGCTTATAAATCTTGTGATCATGCATGATGTGGATAGCCGTAACTCATGTGGATATGTTGGGAATGTGTGGCCCAACCATATGATCATGTGGTGCTTAGGTGACTGTTAAGCTATGCAAAATTTTAGTACTGGCCACCTGACTATGTGAAAGTTTAGTAAAGTGATTACCCCAATATGCAAGATATGATATAATTAAAATAATAATAATAAGTAACCATCTCACCTTAAGTCTCTTATTATGACAAGTAGAGTGACATTTCTGTAACCACTCAACCATACGGACTTCTGATAATGGAGTGGTCATAAGACCATGTGGGCATATGAGAATTGTGTGATTACTCAGGCTCATAGACTATGCTGATGGAGTAACCTATTCTGTATGTGAACTTAGGGCATGTGTCAGAGAGATTATGGACCCTACCTTGATGTGAGTATTGCATATTTCATCATTTATTCATTAGGCTAGCTAAATCTAGAATATGATTCCAAAATCACCTAGATCCAATTCCTAAATAAGTCAGACGACATGAAATAGTGTTAATTGAACGTATAACTTTCAAACACTTGCGAACCCACTTAATGTATGTATTTTATCCACACTATTCAATTGTTTTGCCAACCAAACAGTTTATGATGGAGTCTTTTGATGTGTGCCTTATGCATCTGAACTATTCTTCCTTATACTACCTTAATTTATGTGAGATACCTATACTATCTACTTGTTGAGAGCCACCGTAATGTTTATGTGTGGACCCATCTGCTTGTAGTACTGTTTGGAAGTAGGACCCACTACGTTGTATAAGACAAACCCGCATTATCCAATCGTAACTAACTCTTATGTGTATATTATATACCACGTCATTCAACTTAGGGCTCACTATATCTTATGAAGTTTACATGTGCCTTCTAAACCATTGTAGAACTACTACAATAATTATTTGTAAATCCAATCTACTAACAACCCATGTGAAGATGAAGTTCACTACATTATATGAGTTTCGTCAGCACCATTCATCATGTGGCTTATTTACTATATGTTATGTCTAAGCCTTTCATCTCATAACCACTTCGTGCATGTACTTTGAGTCACCACCACTCATTAACCATAAGGCCCAGTTAAGGTATAACCATGTGGTCCCAATAGAAGAAAATCATATCGGGCCAAAGCCACTAATGGAATATCTATCTTGCGAAGGATATGGTGTAACTCTTATTACAATTAATGCTCATGATTATGATAGTTATGGATGATATTAGTGATGTTAGTAATTGTGGTTAACATAAGCATGTAATTTAATACTTGATTAATGTTGTTCCGCTCCCTAGCATACTAAATTTATCTACCTAAGCATGTTGATATTGATCATACTCATGTACACTGGAATGATAGTATGTACAAGTGTACTTCAATACATTTGTTCATGTGTAAGACATGTCCTCTTCAGTTTAGTCACATGATCATGGATTAGTATAGTTGATAGTGGCATATGATGATTGTACGTCATTTTTTCCTTAAAGGTTAAGCAAACCCTAAACTCATGACATTATATGCATACCACATGTACTTGAACGTATGCCTTATCATGGTTGCTTGAATTCATGTATAATCATGACATACATATGATCGAAATACCACAGTCATGCCGTATAACATGAGTTGGATCTTGACGATGAAATGTACATCTATGTTGATGACTTGGGTTATCCCAGAAAATGAACGGGACACCGAAAGTATGGAAATAGTAGGGGACGATGTGCCCCTTGGGTTGAAAGTCTCAAGGGGATGATGTGCCCCTTAGCAAGCTAATTGTGTTATTTATAATTTATTTTTAGCTTATTCAAGTCACTTTATTAAGATCATTTCAATCCTATGTTAAAGAGTAATTTATTCTCATTTTGAGAGATAAGAGAATTGAATTAATTAACATTTGGGTTTTTCATTTCTAAAATATTATAGAACCCTATACTCTTTCTTTTGAGTAAATACTGCCTCCTCTACAATCAGGAAAGAAGTTCTTCTGCTACACACTTCTAATACATCTTTGAATCATCATTTTAAGAAGTTCTTTACTACTTTATTTCATTTATATTTTTTTGAGATAGCCTGTGAAAATCTCAGTGGGTTGATTTATAATAGCCCATTAAAATCACAAGTAGGTTTTTGTTTATGATAGCTCATGAAAATCACAAAAGGGGTTTTTATTTTAGTAAGCCTGTGAAAATCACAAGGAATTATATAAGGTTGTTAAGGTGAGCCCATGAAATCCTTGTTATAGTGAAAGCCAAAATTACAAGGGAAGTAATTTTGGGAGTGGAGTAGGTGTGGTTATTTTAAGTACTGAACTACTTAAGTCCTTGTGCATCTATGGTGAATATTTATTTTCTTTTAGTGGTGAATGTTATTTATTTCATTCCTGTGGTGAATGGTGTAATTATTTTATCTTCTTTTGCTAGTTTGAAAGATTGATTTTAAAGAAATTCGTGAAATAAGGTTGTCATGCGTAATATTTTAGGCAAAGGTTATCTTACAAATTATTTAGAATCAAGGTTTCAATACTTAGGCGATTGAGATTACGTATTCTTTATATATTCTACTTTTATTTTGATGATTTGGCATTGTCCAATTCATCCCTCTATAGGACATTAATAGCTTGCCTTTTCATCATCAACATACAATATTAGGATGATGAACTTTCCATCACTGAGTGCCTTATAATCGACACAGTGATCATATTCATTTCTAGTAAATTTCTAATTCAACATGAAAGAATTAATTTTTTATACCGCTGCCTAAGCGTTTATTTTATGTCGTACAATGACCTCATTAACCTACAAAGCTTGTTCTCTGCCCTGTTAATTTTGTAACCCTCTGGTTGCTTCATATCAGTCTTTACGTCTATCTGTTCCAGCTCGAGATCGTATTGGACAACCAGCACTAATACGAATCTAATAAAAATCTGCTTAACCACTGACACAAATATCTCTATGAAGTCGATTCCTTCTCTCTGAGCATAACCCTTCGCTACTAACCTCACTTTGTAACTATCTTGTTTCCTTTTGAATAACCACTTGCATCTGATCATTTTTCAACCCACTGGAAGCTCCACTAACTCCCATGTGTGATGCTTATATAAAGAGTCCATCTCATCATCCATAATCGCCTTCCACTTTTCTCCATTAGGCTCATCTAAAGCCTCCAAAATAGAAGACAAATCTCCCTCATCTATAACGAGAGTATATGCGATATTAGATTCGTCTATGTATCTTGCCGGTAACCTGCGATCATGCGGTGAGTTTCTTCTTATAGGCGACTGCCCCACCTACTTTGTACCTCGTCTACGCATATATCTCTCTCAGAGTATCATTTGTATCAATGTAGACATCTATGACTAACCTTTCAGGTTCCTTTTGCTCCTCTGATCATTCTTGCGAAATAGAGAGATTTTGTTGAATCTGACGTCACGGCTAGTGATGACCTTGCTTGTGACCTTATCATATAACCTGTAACCTTTCACACCAACACCATAACCAACAAGGATGTACTTTTTAGCTCTATGGTCTAGCTTATCTGTCTCAACTGATGGTACATGAGAGTAAGCCTCACAACCAAATATGCACAAATCTGAGTAGTCCATCTTATAACCACTCCATACTTCCTTTAGGATCTTACAATCAATTGTCATCAAAGGAGACCGGTTCACTAAATAGTAAGTTGGGTTAACGGCCTCAGTCCATAGGTCATTGCCCAACATAGCATTACCTAATATGCAATGGGCTCTCTCTAAGAGACTCTGATTCATCCGTTTAGCCACACCATTTTGTTTGGGTGTGTGGCACACTATGTTGTGCCTAATAATCCCTTCATCTTTGAAATATTCATTAAACTTAGTGGAAGTAAACTCACTACCATTGTCAGTCCTTAAACATTTATTTTTTGCACTGACTGTTTTTTCACAATTGCTTTCCATTAGATGAATATGGTTAAAACTTTGGATTTATGTTTCATGAAGTAAACCTAAAATTTTCAGGAGTAGTCATCAATGAATGAGACAAGCATGACGACCCTCCAATGAAAACCTCTGGCGATAGCCCCCATACGTCAAAGTGCACATAATTAAGCACTCCTTTTGTAACATCCCAAATTTTCATGGCTAGAGTTTTTACTCATGCCTAATGAAACTAGGTGTTGATGATGTAAAAATTTGGATGTCTCAAAGTCTCACCTTTATTTTCTTTTCATTTAGATCACATCCAGTTACATTTATAAACGTAATCCTCGCGAGAGTAAAATCAATTGTATTTATCATTCTATAATAAGATAATTAAATAAATTTTCAAATGCCCTCTTAATGGGAGCTTATTACAATATCGGAGTTGCATAATGGAAATATGAATAAATCATAAGCTAATTTCTATATATTCAACAAAATCTTTCATCGAGAGATGGTCTTCTGGATCCTCAACCTGTACGTCACCTGCATCATTTGTATGGTTGGAGATGGTCAACACCCTACTCATAGTGATGGTTACCCTTTAAGATTAACATGATTCAAGAGATTCATAAAAGTAATGTGAGGGTTCTGAAATATCACGTATTTCACCACTACGAGAGGTATCAGTATGCGCAATAATTGAATATATGAATGGATGCCTAGCAAAGTCTATGCGGCTCATCATACATAGTGATCATCACAATGTGGAATACAATTTATAAGAAACCAAGCTAGCCCCACATTCTCACACTGTGGAGATTCACCGGCATGTCCAACACTGCCGTAGATTTACATGAACACCTAAAGGCAGCACAACACATGAGTCAGATGAATTACATGACATGATTTGTTCATGGACTGACTATTTGTGACATTAAATCCCAAAGTCATGTAACATGCATTGCAAATTACTTACATCGATTTGTGCACCACTACCCAAACCTATGGAATTACGCATCGACCAAGAGGGTCTTTACCCAAGATCCTAGCCGAGGATCTTGAAAAATAACTATAACACAGATCTACTCGAGATCTCAGCTGAGGATCTCAAGAGATACCAACAACACGCTCGGGATATGAATCCCTCTACAATATACCCCTACTCAACAAGGGAAATTGCCTTATACGTCACCGTCCCTCCTCACTTATAAATAGAAACATCCCTAATGGTGAAAGGTATGCACAATCAAACTCAGAAAACACATCCAAAAAATCTTACGTTCTACTAGACTTAGCTTACATATCTGACTTTGACATCAAAGGGTCCCCTGCAGGATCAAGGGTCCCCATCCTTATCTTCTCTTGCAGGTCCCAAGTGGTCTAAGGAGGACGTCCAGATTTATACATCAATAGTTTAGAGCAGTTTGTGGGAGTGACATCGAAAGCCATTTTCATCACCTACAATGATTCAACAATGGCGAAGGAGAGAAAGAAAGCCCATACCACCACTGTTGTGCCCAGCCCTACACTGCCAGAACAATCTGTAGATCATCGGGACTCAACTTCCCAACCTCAGGCTAATTCTGCATCCACAGGCCTGATGTAGCGATCCCGAACATGTTCGAATCGACTTTCGAGCCAATATAAACCCCTTTTGAGTTGTAGAATAAGAGAAAACCAAATCTTCGATATCTACATATTTGGGGTTATCCTACTAAGGCTAAAATTTATAACTCGCATGAAAAGAAGCTCGATCCTAGAACTGTAAGTTGTTTCTTCATACGATATCCAGAAAGATCAAAGGGCTATCAATTCTACTATCATTCCCACTCTATCAGGATTATTGAGACTGAGAATGTCAGATTCATTGAGGATAATGAAAATAGTGGGAGCTTGAACATTAGAAATTTTGTATTTGAGGAACTAAGAACTGTGAGTCCATTGTAATCGAGTTGCAATAGGACAATTTGTAATATCTTGAGTTGAATGTAATATCTAGGGTTTATTTGTTATTTTGTCACGTAATTGACAAAGGGGGAGATTGAAAGTGCTCTTGTTTGTCAATATATGTGAATGATGAGTTTGTCTATCAAGGGAGCCCCAAATTGAAGATCACAAGATCGAGACTCATCAAGATAAACATGTACTAATGCACTTAATAGGTAAACTAAGCCCCATCTTCCTAACCAAACCCTATCAGGTATATGCCCCAATTAAAATGAACTAATCTTACCCAAAAACATATTTACAAACCCCACAGTAAGCTTAGATTAGAGATATCTTAGAGTTGGTAGAAATTTGAATCAAACAGGTAAAATACATGTATTGTCGATTGCATCAAGTTGCAATAAAGGGAAGTTTTGATGTCATTGAACAATGTTTAATTGCATCGAAATCTAGGCATAATAGTCTAACAACATCTATAAAACAAGTTGAAATTATCGATTGCATCGAAGGAGGTTCGATGACATCAAAACTTAAATTTCGATGACATCGAACCCACTTCGATAGCATCGACCTTGACCACTTCCTCTGTTAACTTTGATTTTTCTCTAAGTGTTTTTTGATGTAATTGAAATCCTTTCAATGGCATCAAAGTAGATCGATCTCATCGAAATATGGATAAGATCTTCACCAACATGTGCTGACATGGGGCTCACTCACTTATAAGTAATAAAATCCATAGAGTCTGAAGCCCCTTCCTTGTGTAGGATTGGAATTCAGAGTTTGTTCTCAAACTCGCTAAGACCTTTCATAAGCCTCTAACAGGAGAATATGTAGAGTGTCCTTGCGTAGGACCTATTGCCTTGTGTAAGCATGTGTATTTGCCTTGTGTAGGCATGCGGGTTTTCCTTGGGTAGGAAACTAGTTCATACCTTGTGTAGGTTGTGAAGGTTTATGGTTAACCTAATTTAAAACCATTAGATAGTGAGATCCAGCACACTCTAGGGTGGAGTGCGTCAGCCGGGAGTGGAGTAGGCATGTACCCGAACTACTATTTATTGTTGTGTTTGTGATCATTGTTCTTGCTCATATTTATTGACTGTTGAAATGTTTACTTTATGCACAATACATGTTTGATAAAATGCAGCACTTATACTTCTCACTATCTTAGATTTAAATATGAATGGTTTCTTGATAATCCTACATAACTTAGTTAAATTGGTAGAATTTACAGTTTAATATGATTAAAGATTAAGAAGTCCTATTCACCCCCCTCTAGGACACTTGGACAAATATCCATACTTCAATAGTAGCGGTCTTACCACAATTTCATTTATAGTGTTGAAAGCAAGCATATACCGTGATACGAGAATGCAAGGGCAGATGCGCTAACTAGTCTAGCTGCAGCTTTATCCTGCCTTGACCGGAGTCCTCTTTAGGTCATAATTAACTAATGGAGATTTTTGGCGTCACTAGAACTGTTGAATGAGAATCTTAAAGCACTGTCAGTATCTTGTTTAAAGATTACTATAGATGATTGGCGTCAGCCCATTGTTGATTATCTCAAATATAGCACTCTCCCAGAAGATCAGTCTCAGAAGCTACAGATCAAACAGAGGTTGAAAAGGTTTGTTATACACAATGAAGTATTATACAGAATATCTTATAATAAAATGATGTTATAATGTTTGAGTACAGAAGAAGTAAGATACGTATTATGGGAAGCCCGATCAAAAGAATGTGGGGCTCATCAGGCTGGCCAAAATTTGTTTCATCGTATACATTGTATGGGATATTATTAACTTTATATGTGCCCCCTGAAGATTTACATTAGTCAGTAGCCTCCTAGCCCTTTACTAATTGGGCACTGGATGTCATCGGTCCTATCAATACACTGTCATCCAAGGGACAACATTATATTTTGGCAACAATAGATTATTTTTTCAAATGGACTGAAGCAATTGAACTGCACAACGTTAAAGAGAACAATGTCATCAATTTTATTCACCTTGCAATCATATACCGTCACAGAATTCCAAAGAAGATCATTATCGATAATGACACTCCTTTCAAAAATAGGAGCATGGAGAAATTGTGCCAAAAGTTTGGTATCCAGCATTCATTCTCAGCACCTTATTATCCATCGGCCAATGGATTAGCAGAAGCCTTCAATAAGACGATAGTCAAAATATTGATGAAGATTGTAACGGGAAATAAATGTGACTGGGATGAAAAATTATAAGAAGCCTTGTGGGCTTATTGAACAACCTATCGAACTATTACTAAAGTCACGCCATATTCACTAGTTTATGGTGTCGAAGTTGTTATCCCTATTGAAATGCAAGTCGTGTCACTCAGGGTGGCAGTACATGAATCAATCACAGATGATGAAAGTGCAAAATAAGGCTCATAGAGTTGGATACACTTGATGAAAATCGATTAGCAGTGCAACAATGATTAGAGCTATATCAGGCATAAATATCTACTGCTTTCGACAAGAAAATCAAACATCGCTCCTTCAAGAAAGGCGATACAATGTTAATGTTGAAAAGACCCATCGTGGTCACACACGGAACAGGGGGCAAGTTCGAACCTAAATGGGACGAACCATATGTGATCAATGAAGTGTTCTCGATTGAGGCATATCAAGTTGCAAATCAAAATGGACAAGGTATAAGAATACCCGTCAATGCCTGCTTCATTAAAAAATATTATCCTTAAAGATTAGTGTGGTTTTAATTGTGAAGGTCATCAAAGAAATCTATCCCAATCAAAGGAGGCAAGACAAGTAGAATGATGAAAAAGCTTTAATAGGTGACTAGAAGCCATGTACTCTTCTTCATATATTGAATGAAAAGACAAATTCACGAGTATATCATTATTTTTAAAATATCTTTGAGACTTTGAAGTCAGGATTTCAAAGTCGACAATCGACGATAAGAGTAACAATTAAAGGATATGTGATAATAATAGTGACAAAAATTATCACATAGTTTACAACACAAAGTATCGCCAATTATCGCCAGACATCATTAGTTATCGCTATTATCGTCGACTTTGAAATTATTACTGACTATGGAATATCCCAACGCATTGCCGGTCATTATAAAATTGAAGCTACTATCATCATTGCTAATTATTGCCAAAATTGATGTCATCATCAAAGTAATACTTCACAAATCTTGTTATTATCATTTAAGGTAGCAGTGAGCACTCAAGCAGGCCAACCATGCATAAGACCTATTATATCGGCAATTCCCCAAATTTCATGAGCAGTAGTGAAAAGCCAATGGCCCTAAATCCCCATGAAGGAAATCACATGCTTAAACCCATGCGAACAACAGAGAGAGCTAGTGACTAAAATCCCTAAGAGGCCAAAAGTCCATAAAGGCCAACTATGCATGAGACCAATGTTTTCTATATAGTTCTTTGCCAGCGCCATGGGAATGGGTGAGAGAAAATGCCCCTCCATGAATGGGTCAAATATGGAGGCCAAAAAAATGGGCCGCAATGTGAGCTCTTTGGTCCATCCATAAATAGGCCAACCATGCGTAAGAACCTACAGGTTCCTTGTTTGATTTCAGTAGAAACTCATGAGGAAGGGTCGATTTCCAAACGAGCTTCTCCCTCATCGATAGACTGACAACCTTAGATCTGTTACCCAAATAGGTAACATTGTGAGCCCCATGAACTCTAGAGGTTTACTGTGGCCAACCCTGCGTGTAAAATCTACCGAGTTCACTGCCCCGGTAGCTTCATTGGGCCCCTCTGATGGATCGCGGTTTGTGAACTCTCCACACTATGGTGGTTCAACGAACTCTTAAGATTTATAAAGACCATTTTGCATAAGTCCACCTGCTCCAACTATTCAAGAGTTACAAGTATGTATGCTCCAACTACTCACGAGCCTAAACTGTGTGTGACGCCCTAAATACTAATTTGAACTCAAAAATATTCCCCCTATTGAATGAACACCACGTAGGGTATATTAACAAAAAAATGTTGCTATATGATATCTCCAAGTTTCAAAATATATCAAAGCATGCTCAAAATATAACATGTGAAACATTTTTATGCAGAAGACATACGTGCCTATCATAATCATATTTTTCTGTGAAATATTCATATGAATATGGCATTATACAGCATTCACACTTAGAAATTGTCATGAAGAGCTTACTTAAATTTCATGTATAAAGAATAAACAATATACAATAACTACAAAAAATATTACAATTCTTCATGAATGCCCAAAGTTGTCATGTATTTCTAAAGATCTTGTTTAAACTGAACTTGAACAGTGGTAGTAGTTAGCTTAGCTTCGAGAATGATTTTGGCTTGATCAGGCACATCAGCTAATTCTTTCTATAAAGAAATAATCATTGTCTCATTTTTCACAATTTCTGATTTCTCAAGCTCAGTAATACGAATATTATCCTCCATATCAGCTTTGACCTTGCTTATGTTCGATTCTTCCTCTTGTCCCTGAATCTCAAAATGGACAATTTGTTCTTTAAGATAAGTTATTTAATCCCTGATAACCCTCATATTTTTCTTAGAAGACTTTAATCTCTCTTAAAGGGACTTATACTCATGATTGTAACCAGAAACCATAGTCGAAGCTCAGGAAATCCTATCGTTAAGTGATGGTAATTCCTTTTGACGTCCTAAAATTTCAAGAGGAATGACTATGCTATGTGCTGGCTCTAACTAGTGCAATGAAGAACAAAAGTGGGTTAAAGACTCTTGCAAAGGAAGAATGCTAATGTTGGCCATCTTTGCTGCATTGTCTAGAATTGTTAAAGTATTATTCAGAAAGGGCCATTGTTCGGGATCTCTGAATGTACAAGCAGCAACAGAAAGAGCGCCTTTGATAAGAATAAGTTTGTATGGAGAGATCTTTTTTAATGAAAGCTTGTCTGATAAAATGACTATCGAATTTGAGCTTGTCGAACCACTTTAAGAAGGAATAGCCGCAAGAAAACAGAAAGGAGGGGAATATAATGATGATAGAAATATAAAGGATTGTGAAATACAAGAATGTAATTGAAAAAGACAAATATACCGATTCTAAGAACAGAATGAGGGATGATTGATGGCGTCAAAGTCTCTACTTCAAGAAGGCCAGGAATGTCTATAGAAATATCTACGACATTAAAAGATAACTCCTTAGCCCCCGTACTTGAGTCCAAAGTTGTTGGCGTCGCCACTCCACTAGGTTCAAAAGGGAACTAAAGACCTCAAGCAACCGGTTGAAGAATAGTAGGACGTGCAACTATAATTTCTTCAAGATGAATATTCTTGGTAGTATCCATGTTCTCTTCAGCAGTCGGTGGAAATCTTGATATATCTTGGTCCACCTCCACACTATATGGCGAGATTAGTGTTTCTATCTTTGTTTGCATTCTTGGGATAGAAATACTTGCTACCCTTGAAGAAAAGACTTCCATGATATTGGGAAGGGTCAAAGGGTTAGGTTGAGGAATATTAATAGGAGGAACGAACGAAGGATTGCAGAGTAAAGGAGAATAAATAACATTGAAAGATACAAAGATGTTTACGTCGGGAGAATAGCTGAAATCCCCATAATTGAGTTGTTCTTCTTTAATAGGTGTACCTGGGTGAACACATGGAGTAGGAACACCCTAAGGTTCCTCCTGGGCCTCTACATTAGAAACATCTCTGATTTCACCCTCTTCACCAATCTCCACTTCTTCATCCTTCACTTGACTATCATCTTCTAATGTGCCACCTTCTTCAGAAGAACTATTAGTAAACGATGTCCCATCAGCTTTAGTTTCTTCAGAAGAGTCAGATGAGCTCTCTTTGGGAATTACTTGTTTTCCCTTAGCTGAAGGACTTAACTTAGTGGACATTGCTGGAACATTTATTGAAGATGGAGAAATATTCTATTGAACTTGCACATGAGGCGAGAAAAATCTTGTCTGAGATCAAGTACTGGGGGAAGAAAAACTTGGATGAGCCAACTTCAATATAGGGAATGTAGTGGTAGCAACCTTATCTCTTATATCTTTTGTCACCCTTTGAGTAGGGGTATATAGAGTGGAAATTGAAGCTTCAAGGACCTCTAGTGGACTTGGAATAGTACCTTCAGCAGATTGTCCTTTTGACCGCTTTATAAGATCTAAGGGGAGCCCACAAGCTATCCATCCTTTTAGAGTGTTAACTAGCTTTATCTGACAAATAGGATCTTCTAAAGAATTTTTCAAATAGACTTGACTAGGGGCGGCAGCATGATCCCTTTCAATTATATAATAAATACCCTACTCGAGTCTATAATTACTTATTCTAGGATGGGGCACCCAGATAGGACAGTCCATCGGATAGTAATAGCGCACGAGGTGAAATTGGTGTGCGCACCACCGCATCCAACAATAAGAAGCTTGGACTTGATAATTGTAACCCGAAAGAACGAAACAAGAGCCAAAGCGACCGGCTAGAAGCTGTTTCCATATTAATGCACAGTTATACAGACCCACTCCATAGCTCCTCATGATTCGAGTTACAACTTCTCCATCTTCTGGCACTATCTGATCATAACCAAACTGCTGAGCAAATATGGTGGGATAGTAACGTTCACGTCATAATTCACTTCCTTCTCTAAAAGGAAGATTGCTCGATCTAATACATATGAAGAATTTTTATTCAACCAGTTCCAAAGAATTATCATCTACAACATCTTCGTCTTCAAGTTAATGAGACAAAGGAAATTGAAAAAAATTCAATGGACTTAGTATTCTCAATTTTGTCAACTATCCAATTGTATGTTTTCCTTATCATATTGCGTCGTTGATAATGCCACAGAGGGAGGCAGTCTAGATTGACAAATTCCTTTTAAGGTTTGTCATATGTCCATGGGAGGTAAACACCTAACCATCTCGAAAAATAATGCCAAGCCGTATAAGAAAATGAAGCTCCAACTACCAGACTTGAACAATGAGTTATTACATCTCCGAATGCTTTATAGAGAGAACAAAGAACCGGAGGAGCTAACAAATATTTTCAGCCTTCTGTCATAGCTCCCGTGGCTACAAACAAAATCAGTTGAATATCATCTGCCCATTTAGAACTTCGCAATACCACTAGACTAAGCCAATAGGCTAAAAAAGCAGCCAGTTTAGCGTGAGGACTATAATCTGTCGGATTTGTCATTTCGTGTCTGAGAGTTTCCAAGTCTTGTGAATGACTGCCTGAAAAGATGCAAGGAAAATGAGAATATTAAAGAGAATAAAACACATAAGTATATGTTTTGAATATAACTGGAATGATTAGAGAGTATACCACAAGTTCCTCGTAAAATATACAAGCCATTGGAGAGGTGATATTTTCTGAATATCGGGAAACTTTGACATCTCCCAAAAAAGTTCTATAGTGGTCTCGAAAATTGATGGCAGTCTTTAAGGAGGCTCGAAATAAGCAAATTCCACATTAGTAGGAATAAACTCATTGAAGAATCGCCCCATAACTGGAAGTCCTGCCATCAGGTGTAGATCCCATAAGGTGATACTAATCTCACCCAGGGGCAGGTGAAAAGAATTCATTGTATGACACTAATATTTCAAGAAACCTTTGAAGATCATAGTGTCCTTGAAGAAATGCTTAGAAGTAACTTCAATAGCATTATATAAATCGTCGTTGGCCAAAACTTGAGTATATTTCTTGAGAATGGCTCTTACCTAGCCGTATAGTAAGCACGATGGGATAAAAGACCACGTGTCCGAAATTCTTCGGTACCCCATAGAGAATCCCTGTCACGGAAGCATTACTGAAGAGTCTTCAAATAGTGCGTAAGATAAAGGGTATGCATATTATAGTTAGGAATCAGAAAGCAGATGTAAGAAATTTGACCTGTCTTCTATTGTGATCCTTTTTCCAACGAAAAGCCTTCCAGGATCTGAGGTTCTTTTATAACCCAGTTTCTGGTATATAGAAGTCTATTCTATGTCATTTGATCAGTTGGCTCGCTATGAATGATTGAAAAATGATGGTGTAGGCTCAGTGGAATGATAATCATCTCATCTCTATGAGGGCTTCTGAACTTGATCACTTCTTAGTGGATTTTCACGCGATCCTATATGTACTGAAGATGCTTTTTCTTATGTTCTTTGATTTTCTCTTATAGTAATTCTCCTTTACTCTTCGATTTCTTCTTCTTTGCGAAAGAATGATGAGGGGTGGGTTCTCTACCAGGAGGATGAGAGTTGTCGGTATGGATGTAGGCAGTAGATTTTAACCAAGCATCCCAGTCAACTTCATGACCTTCCCTTAGAGGTCTTTCAACTTCTCCCATTATAATGGCATTACAGATAGGGGTAGTCAGGAAATTTATGCGGTTTGAAAAATCAATGATAGGAAGGATTGGTTTCTTGAAGAAAGATGGTTGCTTGCTAGTGATCCGTACCCTTTTTCGAGGATGACCTTCAGCTGGAAGCGATTAAAGGTTCGAGGGTTTCAAATGATGAGAAGGGGAAGTTTGCTCCCGAGGAGTGTGACGTGTCTTAGTGCAAGCCATCGAAGATTTTGGCAAAAATTCTGGCAGAGTCTGGATACTAAGGGAAATTCTACTCAAAGAAGAAACTATTGCGCGGAAGACCGATTGCGCACAAGGACTTGTTGCAAGGGGGCTCTTTTGCGCGTAGTGATTTGTTGTGCGGAGGGTCAGTTGTGTGTGAGGAATACCAGGAGAAGAATAAATATTTTTGAGGAGGACCAACCTTGGATTATATAGATGGTCGAGACTCGACCCCCATTGTTCAAACCCGATAGTGTAATTGATTTATGCGGTGCGTAATGTATTCTAAAAGAGTAGTTTGTTCGAAACATTTTAGTCCTCTATTTTTTTTGGAATAAGAATCAATAGAGAATCAAGGGGGCATCTGTTGGGGCACAAATTTAAGAAGAAAAGCAGAAATAAAAGCATAGAGGAAAGAAGGAAGAAAGAAATAAAAGAAATGGAGCTTTACCTGAGTAATATACTTTCATTGCGCAACGCACAATGGATATGGTTTGTGTGGACTAGAGTATAGTCCTTTGCACAGGCGCGTAATGGGAGTCCTATACACCCACATAATTTGTTCGGTTGTGCGAGAAAAGGGATTTGCACATGTGGTGTCCTATAAATACCCCTCGCCCCTCTTCATTTCATTCATTTGCAACTTTGGAACTTCAGGAGAATTAGAGAAAGATACAAAATTTCTCCAAGGTATCTCGCAGGAGAAGGAAGGAAAGAGGAGCACACAGAGGATGTTCATTACACCGTGCACAATAGGGACATGTTGTGGGCACCCAACTCTCCTATTGCGGGCATAATAAGTTTATGTTCATCATACAATGCCTCTTTCAGATGGTGATTCTTTGGCTATTCCTTATGAAGTTCAATTATATTCTTCAAGATCTTTATTTACGACTAGAACTAAAAGAATTGAAAGGATCTTAAAAGCCAAGAAACCCCCCCCCCCCCCCCCCCCCCCCCCCCCGGATCAACATAATCCTATGATTAGAAAGAACAACATATCACAAGTTGAAATGCTGTCGAAATTGACATCTAGATGAATTCTATTATAATATTTCATTACACTTGTACATTTTATATTGGAATCAAGAGAGATTGAGGATGTAAATGAACTTTAAAATTAATAAAATATTTTATTATGATTGTTCTCACATTCTTTCTTTGTTATTATTGAATAAATTCCCCAATTGAGATACTTTCGTTTCCTGTCAAAACACAGTCATTTACCAACTATCTCGGTCATAGCTGCCTCAAGGCACACATTGTATTCTTCGTCCAGCCAAGTGGGGACTATGCCTACTATGTCTAAGTCATTGTTCGAGTCCCTATAATAGGTGTCATTGGATGAACACATCTGTGGTTGTTCTTCCCGAAGAATTCGCCCATATTTGGTGGCCCTCGTCGACAATTCAAATAGATCTCCGAAGTAGGTGCCCTTAAACTTCTTTTGAAGCTCAAAGTGTAAGCCTTTTAGGGCCAAGATAGCAAACTCGGCCTCATATAGAATGACCAAGCAACGATTCTTTGTTCCCTTAAAATGAGCAATGAACTCTTCAGCTAACTACTTCGACAGTTGTCTCAATCTGGAGATGTCGACCATAAATACTTTTGACTCGACCATATGGAATCGAGTTTGGAACATTTCTTCCATTTCTTCCATCTCCACCCAAGTTTAGGCCACATTGGATGATAAGTTGATATACCATGTGAATGCAGTTGTGAGACCCAACCCTAGTTTTCATGTGTACATGCATGTGTGTGAGTATGCATTCCATCCATTTTGGTCCCACGGTCCTACTGGTCAAATTTCGACGACCTGTGACCCCTAGATTGTGTTTGTGGTCATCCTTGAGTCCTGTCACATAGACCCGACTTGGAACAACCCTATACCTATTTCATCTCAATCGTATCATCGTTGTGGTTCCAACAACATATCTTGTGCATCCATCCGACCTACGGATCAAAAGTTATGAACATTTCATCATATGGCCCACTTTTTGTGCATGGGCCATCTCCATGGCATAATTTCTCATGCACACCACACACACACTACACAATTGCATGGATTTAATACCACCCACTCTAAACACCACCAAGCCTAGTCTAAGCCTAGCAACTTTGTTATTTTCACCATAGGTTATGAATGCTTTCTCTAACCAAGGAGGGAGAGCAATGATGACTCTCTTACAAATCCTTCCTCTCTCTCTCTCCCCTCTCATTTCTTTCATTCCACCTCTCCTCCATATTCCAGCAACTCCAGCCCATTTTCTCTCAAAAACCTCTCAATCTAACCTTTGAAAAGTGATCTCAACCATAGATCTATAACCCTTGGAACTTAAGGAGCTTGGAGATAGGAAAATCTTGAAGATCCATTAAGGTGGGTGATGCATTGGAATTCTTTCCTTCTTTCTTCTTCTTGCATGTTCTTCTCTACACACTTGGGAGTATGAAGGACCCACCAATCAATGGTAAAGGTCCTATATAGCTCCATGAAGTGAGACCAAGGCCCACTACATGCATGTACATTCCCATGGTGGGCCATTATCCATGGACCCACCATGATGGATTTTCTCTTTAAATCTAGATTATTTGGGTCATTTAAACCTAAGGTGTATGGTGGGGATGGTATCCCCACCTAAAAATTTCATGGGTTTGTATAGATTACATGCATGTATGATTCATGTAAGATGTAGGTGTGATTGTAATGGTGGAGGATTCATAGTCTTGAAATCCTCCATGGTCGTTGATTTCTCTCCCTCCCTCTCTCTTCCTTCTATCTCTTTTCCCTATTTTGCTTCTGATGTTGATGGCCCACTAATGTGACCCAAAAAAAAATTCCTAGACCCATCAGATTTTTAGACACCAGGCCCACTTGATTGGACATCCATATGCATGTATGATGCAAGGGTTGGATGGCCCCATAAGGCATGATTTCTTAGAGATTCTTAGATGGATTTGGGCCTAAAATTTTTGTGGTCCACCTAGGTGGACCCCACTTGATGTATCTGACCATTTATCCCTCTGGATATTTTTCCATGGGCTGAAAATGGACAGTATATGCTGCTGTCCAAATTTCAGGCCCATTTGCTGCATGGTTTTTGGGCACTGTTTTAGGCCCATTTGTGGGGCTTTTATTCCTGATTTCTTTGGGGTTTTTCTGAGGCATGGACCCCACCTTGATGTAGGATGGGCCCCACATCATTTAACCCTTGATTGAGGGCTATGGGATGGGCCAAAGTAGGCTGGACATTTAATTTTCTAGACAGTCCAGTAATGTTGCATGTTGGAGAGGAGCCTATTATACTTTGAATTTGGGGAAGTGGGCCACTCTAGTGGACCCCACCTACTATCCATACAGGGTAGTACCAAACCCACTATTTTCACAGTGATTTAAGAGACCTATGCCCACCCCATGAGGTGCCAATCATGGGGAAAGCAACATTGTGCAATAGCATATTTGTTTTGGAAAACATTGTTGTCCAGAATTTGTATTAATTAAATAAAATACTACTACCACTTCAAAAATTCTAAACTTTTACAGGGGGATGTCTCATTTATATTAGGACACACCTATAAAATTTCAAGGCCAATGGACACCTGTACACACTATGGCAATAGCTGAACCGACCCACTATATTGTGGTGTCCAGATCAGGCAGAATCTCAGGACAGATTATTTTCTTAAAATGAATTAAAATATTTTTAGTTATTCAAAAATCCTAAAATTTTGCATAGAAGTATCCCACTCATGATAGGACCTACCTACAAATTTTTGGGGCCAATGAACCCCTGTGCACACTGTGGCAAGGGCTTGACCAGCCCACCACGTTAGGACATCTAGGTCAGTATGATTTTCTAGACAGATTGATTTCTATAAATTAATTAAAATACTTTTAGTTATCAAAAAATAATAAAAGTTTATAGAGGTGTCCCACCCATGGAAGTATCACTTTGCAAAATTTCAGACCCAACGTACTTTTGAGCTAACCGTGGTGTGGCCATGAGTGGCCCACCTGGCAGGGACCCCCAAGCGGGGGCATCCAGCCTGGGCTAGCCGTCCAAACTGCTTCATGGGCCCACCTTGATGTATTGTATATCCCACCATCTATACATGTGGGGTCCTTATAGGATTGATCATTTCTCCCCTTTTTTTTATATTCAATTGGGGCCCATTGTGTATATTTTTAGGCCAGATACCCTGGGCCCATAAAGCTGCCTACACATGGGACATCCCTGCCTTAGGCTACTGTTGGGCCTGCATTCCAACGGCCTGACCCACTTGATATATGTGTTGCATATGCTCTCTCATATGGTGGGGTCCACAATGATGTGTGTGGGCCATCAGGGATTAAATATACTAAGAAATACTTTTATTGTTGGACTCCAACCAACCCAGAAATTTGGGTGGGCTAAAATTTGGCAATGGGCCCAATGTTGCCACCCGTAAATGAATAGGGGCAGAAGGGTCCACCAGATGTGAGGAGGACTTAGATCAGTTATCTTACCCTTTCTCTACAGCATTTTGGGGGTGTGATTAGGTCCCAGCTGAGGCCCACCCAAGTTGTGTTTTATTGGAATGTTGCGTGTGATTAGTTAACTAATTCCTTAGGCCTTATGGACTAGATCCTTTTAATAGGCCCACTGACCTTTGAGCCTATACTCTCCTATCTATTATGATGGATTTAAGGGCTATAATATACAAGTAGTTGGGCCCTTGACTGCCCACTAAGTTGACCCTATACTTGGGCAAAACAGTGGGGCCCAACTCACTTGTGTAAAATATGAAATTTGCCCATGAGGATGAACTACTGGGCTGCCCATGAAACTCACCATAATATATGGATTTATGACATTAATGGTTAGGCCCAAACCTTACTTGAGGGCCCACCATATTGCCTATGAGTTGGGCTTTCTGTATAGCTCATTAGGCCATGCATTGCTTGGGACTTCGACCTTACTTTATTTGCGTAGCGAGCTACCTTTTGGGACCCAGTTGAGGTTGCATGTCCTCTTGGGTGATCCTAAGGTAGGCTTATGGGTTTCTCTATGGATGGTTAAAGGCCCACCATAGACCTTGGGCCCTTTATTTGAGGCTAAATATGGATATATGTGGAGCCTACCTCAACGTATGTTGGTCTAGGCCATTCAAGCCTTGGATTACCCGATCATAGAAGCACTCTCTGCCTTGGGTTGCTGCTAGACTCACAATCTAGTAGCAGGCCCACTTGATCTTTTCATGATATATGCACACTCTCTATTTGGTGGGGTCCCCCAGTGAGTATAGTTGACCTTCATGAGATTATTTCCACATAGTTAACTAATTTTTGGTCTTTAGCACGTCCAGGAAGTCAAACAGGCCAAAAGTTTATCAAAGGGCCTTAAATGTACAATTGTATAGTTAAAACTTTATTTGGCTGTGGGGCCCACCATATTGAGAACTTGTGTACATGTTGCATGCTTATGTTTTATTATAATCTTTGGGCTTAATCAGTGCATTCTTTTGGATCACCTTTAGTGATCACATGAGGACCCCATCTTAGTTATATTTTTGGGGCATCTCATGGGCCCAGAGTGGGCTGAGACGTCCCAACTTGGCCCAGCCATATATTGGGCCGACTTCCACCATTTTGATGGACTTGTAGGCTAAGATAAGGATAGTATTGGGCCCTTGGTTGCCCACTTAAATTTCTAGTTATTGGGCTGATGTAGTGGGGCCTATTTCATCCAAAATTAAACTTATTTTTAGGTCGTATATTGTATACGCAGGCTGCACACCTAGTCCAACTTAATACATGGATTCTATGGCCATTGGAAATTAAGCCTTGGGCCTTAATTTCCCTCTTAGAGCCCACATTGTTAAAGTGGTATTATATCTTTTTATGACATATTATGAGGAGTATATGTATGTGGTTACCTTTATTTTTATCTTAAATGTAGGCCTTGGGCCTTCTCTCCATATAGTTCATGGTTGATATGCCTTTTTCGAGAATAACGGTTAAATGTCCCCATTATGGACCCCTCTAGGCCCAGTTGTATTTAAGAGTGATTGGATAATCATCTTAGACTCTTTCTAGGCTCATTTCTATATTACTTAGACCCGTAGCTTGTATACTTAGCCTCGTGAGCTACCCCAAGTAAATGGGCTCCAACTAGAAGTTGAAATCCTTAAGGATATTGTCTAAGTACCTAGTCTTTGTTCCTTCTTGGAAAGGAAGAATGTAATATACATTGTATATCGCCATATAGTGTGATTAAATTCATCCTCACAACCCATGTACATTATTATATGTTTGGTTGATACAGTGTGTGTGGTCATATTATGTCATTGGGCATTGCATGTTACCTTCTCCGAGGGACATAGTATTCTGTCTTGAGCATGTTAGATGCTTATAATTGATGCATGGTTGAATGTGTGATTCATGCATCTAGTATTGCATAACATGTGAGCATTATCGCCCCTTCTTTTTCAGGGTTATAGCCTTCACAGATATATCGTGGATGGCCATGTTTGGACATAAAAAATGTTACTTGAGCATACCAGGTGCATAGGATGCCCATAAGTAAAATTCTCAAAACTTCCATGGTACCAAAGATCTACTCCAACGCTGTGATCGGGTGGAATATATGAGCGTGTAGTCAGTTAGATAGGGGTGTGCCCTTACTCGTCTGATGTTAGGAGGCATTGCTAGGCTAAGTCTGACCAGTTCATGAATGGGTCTGCTACCATCAGGCCTTGTTAGTAATTAGTTGTCCACAGGAGGGTAGTGAGGTCTCTTACACTCGTTTGACTATGCGGGGTCTGTAAAGTGATAGTCATCTAGCAGTGTAATGGACCCCGATGATTTCCTTATGATGGAAATGTAATTGATATGTGGATTGGATATGAGCACTGGCATTACTTCGTATTGCATTTGCATCGGTTGTGTAAGCCTCATATTGCATAGTATTCATGTTATGCCTTAACATGGTGCCCAGTACTCATTGCATTATATAGCCTTGGTAAGGCTTCCTGCATTATTATACTGCCTTGGTATAGCTTCTTACGTTCGTGATAGCCCTGGTAAGGCTAGTGGTGTTGGCTTTGATCATGTTTCCTTCCTATATCCCCTATTATTCTTCTGTGCACTATTATCACACTCCTTCACCACCTTCTAAGATTCTATAAGCTTATACACGATTGATGCGTGTAAGAGATCTTAGGCACGTCGTAGCGGCAGAGCGTGGAGTAGAGTTGAGCTTGAGGACCCTAGTATTGCAGACCTTCCTTTCCTTTTTCTATCATCTTATGTATGTCCTTTTAGACCTTATGAATACTTATAAAAGTTCAAATTCATAGTGGATTTCATGATGTGTGCCTTTGTTATTCTCAGATATACTTACTGTGATCTTGGGTATGCTCGAATTGGTAATGATTATACTAACATAGAAATCCTCCTTGTAGGATCCTAGGAAAGGAACCTACTTCAGGAGCTGAGAATGGGGCACTACGGAGGTTGTTGCGGCCAGAACCGGCTATCGGATTCCTTGTGAGCAGATAGACTTGTTGATTATGGTATGATGAATGGGCATACGTGTTCAATGGTTGAGATTTGATTATCCCCTAAGAATAGGGTGAATTTGAGGAATTTAAAGCCTCCAGGAAATTTATAGTATCGGTTGATCCACTTAGGGTACAACTTTCTATAAGGTGGCCGAGGCAATCGTCGAACGTTTAGTTGTGCATCATATTCCTGAATGAGGCCTATTACGTCATCACGGCCAAGTGGTTGTTAGGGACTTAACTAATGTTGCAAAGCTGGATACCTCAGGGGTTAGCCAGGGTCAAAGTCCCGTGCCACATACTGGCCATAGGGAGTGGTGCAACTAACCCTCTAATAACCATAATGGGGAAAATATAGAAGTAGGTTTTCCCCCTAAGAAACTCTGTCCTATAGGGCTCTTGGTACATCGGGGCAGCATTTGAGGGTTGTCCCTTGAGCGTTGCAATCATATACCATTCATGATAGACTGGTGCCATGGCCAAGGGCTGACCCCCGAGCGTTTCATACCTATGTTGGCCATTATACAACTGGCGCACAGTCGAGGGCTGCCGCCCAAGTACTTATGCCCTCCCCGAGTACTTGTGGCCTATGTTTCCCTTGGTACGAGGCCTGCGTAACCCCCCAGGGTATGCAGCCCTTTAGGCTCCATTATAGTTAATCGACCCGTTCTAGGGTTGTCCCCTGAGTGGGTTGGTCGTTGTTGGTGCACAAAAAAAATATGAAGTTTCCATCATGTGTTGATGAAAACTATAAATGATAAAGAAGGGATTTTAAGAGATGAGAAGATATCAAAGACAAGAAAGAAAAAAGAAAGAAGAATAGAAGAGAAAAGAAACTATGGAAGAAAGGAACATATGAAAGAGAAAGAAAGAAGGGCTCCATAGATTTGTGCCGACCCGCACAAACCACATTAATTGTGTGGGTCCACACAAACCCCCTCATTTTATGGTGTTGTGTCAACCTAAGAAAAGTGTATTGATTGTGCGAGTTTGCACAAACCCTCACATTGGTTGCATGCACCCATATAGTGTCAATATGACCAAGATGAATGAAATAGTTGGGATCTGATGAAAGGTGGGCCCGCAGCATGAAGATCGAGGGTTTGCACATGTGGATGCCTATAAATACCCCACTCCCCCTCTCATTTGGACACAACGAAGGTTCTGAAGAAGATCAGAGCTCTAGAGAAGAAGAGGGATTTGAAGGTATCAAGAAGAGAAGATAGGAAGAAGAAAGGAGCTTCGTGCCGGACCACGCAACAGCATGGTGTTGCGCAACCATAAACATACAAGGGCCAGAATGCTGTCAGAATGATTAGATGAAATTTGATCATTCTTCCCTACAGGAATATGAGTTTAAGAAGGAGATATAGGACGGTCAGATCCGTACAATATTCCTCTTAATGAGATGAATAAATCACAAGCTGAAATGTTGTCGAATTTGATATGCAGATTTAATATTTAAACTCCTTCAATTCTAGTATTTTGGATAATCTATCCTAGAATCAAGGGAAGTCAAAGGGTGTAAATGAACTAAGAATGAATAGATATGATGATTGTTCTCTTTCTATTTTCTCTTTGTTATGATAAAATAAGATAATCCTCCAAACCAAATGCTTTTGTTTCTTGTCAAAACAAAATGGCGACTCCACTGGGGATTTTGTCATATTTAAGATTAACTCGGAGAAAATTTTGAGAACTTTATTGAAGTTTAACGTCTTGCCGACACCAAAATGGCGACTCTTAACAGGAACATCCTCCCCTTCATCTCTAAGATAGAGTATTTATCATTCAAATACTGATTGCAATTTCATATTGTTGTTTGAAAGTTACAATATAAAACTTCAAATTACGATCAATGGCAAGCGCAATGAAGAAGACAAACTTCTACTTCACGGCAACTGGGTAGAGTATGCAATGAATCAGCTTATAAATCATAGATCCCAACTTACTACAAGCAAGAATGACAAGCCCTAAGTTATGGCCGGAGTCATATCCGCTTTGCCATTGGCACAAGAGAATGATAATGACTAGATTGCCGTAGTATCTCGAAGAGCAATGACCCGAAATACAGTAACTGTCAGGATGAATTCATCTCCACATAAGAGTAGGGGACTAATAAAATGGAATACAACTAAAAATAATCCTGAACTCGCTCCTCTGGCCTTGTATCCAGGAATATCTCTTCCTTCTCTGACATCACAAGACTACTCAGTATTACCTATTATGAAGACTCGAAGGACGAGAAAAGAAAAAGGAAAAGCACTGATGAATAATGCAGTTTCTATTTCACCTCAAGATACACCTCGGTAAGAAATCTCGTAGTCGACCAAATTCTGCGAAAGTATGGAAGGTCCAAATGGAACCCCTCTCTCAATGAGCCCTATCATACCTGGATACTCACTCCTGCGACTTCCTCTTCAAACAATGTGGAAGCCACTGTGTGCATGGCAAGAACCAATCAAAGTCCACAGCCGACTATTGAAGACCGTATAGCAGATATGGCACAGACACAACGAACGTTGATGGAAGAATGTAGGAATCTTGGGAACAAATACCAGATACATTTATATCTAATTTCTTCTCATCGGATTGTGACATCTGCATCGCAGAATTGGCCTCTATCAGACGAAGAGAAAATAAGCCTATTGAAAAGTTTATTGATAGGTGGAAGACTTTGAGAGCTTCATGTAGGTAATTGCCAGAAGAGACGGAACAAGTAAACATGTGTTTGAATTCTATGGAACCGGGAATTGCTTTTAGGCTTATAAGTGCTAATATAAAGACTTTTTGAGATCTCACAACAAAAGTACATGCGTTGGAACTGATGGCTAGAAAAATGCTAGCATTTCAGATCAGAACAGAAAGAAGAAAATCGAATAGATCAATGGTGAATACCATGGATAAAGAAAAGAAAAGAAATACCTTTTAAGAAACAAGAAAGAGAGAAGATTCAGACTGTTATAAAGATCGAGTAAATGGTAAGAGAACTCGATCATACGATTATCATAAAGAATATGATTTTGAAAGAGAAGATGTCCCCTCTCATCGTTGATGTTTTATTCAAACCAACGTAATTTAAATGATTTTAAACTCGCAAGTATACGAATCATATGTAGATATGGTACGTATTACGAGATCATTTCCACGAGAACTAGTTATCATAATTCAAAATTTACGATTCTTCTTAACTAATCCAACAAATAGTTTAACAAACTATTAAGTAAACTATCATAAATCTATGTGAAAAATAACCAAGAGCAATAAGAAAAATTCAATTAAGGAGAAGACTAGGACTTTTGAATCCACCCCTAATTTTACTGACCCTTTTTTTACCTATTGACTCACCCTAATTCAGATTGATGTAACTTTAATAAATAAAGCACACTCTATGTCCTTGGTCAGGCACATAGAATGTATAATCCCTTAAAGCATAAGGATCACATCTTTCCATCCATGGTCAGGCATAAAGAGATGTAGATTCCTATTTCTTCCTCTATAGGAAACCTGTTCATGGTCAGACACAAGCACCTAACATAAGATTCCAAACCACATCCACATCTAGACTTTGGTTAAGCTCATAGAATGGAGAAGCACGGAGATTTCAATTAAGCACACTAGAGAAAGAAATAAATTAATCAAATCAGATGAAATCAACACATATAAGAGTCATTCAAATTAGGAGCTTCATCTCAGCCCTAGCTAAGAAGTTAGCAATCCATAAATTTAACTAGAAAGAAGGAAAAATAAAATTTAAAAAATAAAAACATCTCCCTTCTTCCTTCCTCTCTTCCTCCCTCTCTCTCTTTCTTCTCTTTCTCCTCTCCCAAGCTCTGGATCTGCTCTCCTTTTCTCTCTTCTCCTCCCAAGCTCTCTCCCTTCTCTCCTTCATGTCCTCCTCTTTTTATAGCTACTAAAGGGGCGATGGAGAGTCGGCGGTTTCGCAGCTGAGTTCGCATAGTAACTTTTCACAGAAAACTTTGGGACGCAAAATAGTTCTACTTTCCTCGCTCAATTTCCAAAGAAACACCGTCCCTTAGGACATTTTTGAGTGCTCTACATGATGGATGGATCAGATCTTCCATCTAATCAAAGATGGTGGGCCACAACTGCTTGGAACTCCGATTTTCACGAAAATGCGTAAGCCTACACACGTCCTTCACTGACGTGATCGATGGGCCCCACAAGTTTTTTCAGGGAAATCCACCCCGTCCATTAGATTGCCCTCAAAATTTCGATCAGAAACAGATGGTTTTGAACATCCATTGACACATCCCAGAGAAGAAATTACACTAAGACATTTTGAACGTCACAGGGCAGCCTATTTGTGGCCTCTGTATCTTGCACGTGTGTGTGTATAATTACAAACAGTTGGCATGGGTTTAAATTTTGCGAACCCCTCTACAAGATGGAGTGCTTGGATCAGCTCCCTAGGCTATGATGGTGGCCCACTATGATTCACAAAACGGACGCATCCATTTGTTACGTTGCTGCTGAAAATGGAAATTATCATTTTGATGAGGGCGTGGGTCAGCGGTTACGCTGACCGACTTAGCCTGTCTAGCGCGCGGTTGTTGTATACATGTGCAGTGCACATGCACCATGATGTGGGGTCCACTACATTGTTTCTGAGAAATCTACTCCATCCATCTAGTTTTTCATCCAAAATTAAGGGTTGAGACCAAAATTAAAGCAAATCTTGTTATCATGTGGGCCCCAGATTGGAGATTAATGGGCTGATTTGTCTTTTGGCACACTTCCCGAGATATCAAATGGTTGAAATTTAATATGTACGGTTTATTTATGACCCCCATCCCATGTATGAATTTTCAAGTCAATCGGATGGCTGGAACCCTGTGATCTTGCATTTTGGACCAATTTCGGGCCTCTTTACCATGAACGACTCGATTTTCTCAGATCCCTGGTATGTAAATCCTTTAATCTTAGTCCTTTGGAGTCTGCCCCATCCTCTGATGACTTTGGAGCGTCAAATCCACACGTTTAATATCCTTTTTCCGTCCAAGCTCCGAATCACTCCCTACAACAAAAACACAATTAAAATAGTCCGTTAAGCATTATCATGTTGGCAAAACTCGGCAAAAATCAGGGTCTAATATGCAATATCCGACCCTCATCAATCATTATGTCAAGACAATTCAATTACCTCAACCAAGATGTCCAGAAGAAGTTGAGATGACTAAGGATAAGAAGTATTGCCGTTATCATCGTTATGTTGGACATCCAATAGAGAATTGTTTTACATTAAAGGACATATTGCAAAGGATGATAAAACAAAGTGAGATAGTAATGAAAAAGAATGAGAAGTGAGACAAGAAAGTGACTGTGAACACGACATCTACAAGTGATTTGTCAAAGACCTAGAAAGATAAAGGGAAAATTGTTACGATAAAGGAATGGCCGGTCATGATAAAGGCCATTAAGAATTCTCGTTATCATTCACGGTTTGTTAAATCATTCTTTAAGAAAGTCCATTTATGTGATTTAGCTTCCATTCACTAGAAAGAGGATGAGTCAGTAGAAGAATTTATTAATCGATGGAGAATACTAGGGGTATCATGCTTACGGTTGGTAAAAGAATAAAGAGAACAAATCAAATTATGTATACATTGCATAAGGCCAAATATTGCATTAAGTTTGGTCGTTTCGAATATATAAGCATTTCAAAATCTAATCAAGAAGGCTTGCAGTTCAAAAAAGATCATTGTGAGAGTGTCTGATTTCTATATAACTCAACTGTCCCAAAACTTTAAGGGAAATTCGACCAATACAATCAAAGAAGAAAGAAAAGTAAGGAATTGACGTGATGAGCAAAGAAAACTTGATAAAGGAGACACGAGCAAACCCGTAGCCAAGAAAATAAAGAAAGAATTTCGACAATCCAAGGATTATGAAAGGTATTCATTAGAAGAAGATGATATACTTCCTATGCTGAACAAATTGTTGGCAACATAAAAGATCAAGTTACCATGGCCAAAGCGTCCAAAGGAGATGAAGAAAATAAGCAAAAGTAACTATTGTTATTGTCATCGTTTCCTCAGAATTGAACTGAGAATTGCTTTAATCTAAAGAAGATATTACAAGAAATGATTGAGAGTGGCAAAATAGTCATAAGGAAAGCAAATGACATAAGCGAGGAGATAAGAGTACACCAGCCTGATTGATTTAAAACTAGGGGCAATTCTAATCTCAAATAATCCATATGTGGTAATGAGGCATCAGTATATTTGTCAAAATTCGTAGCATCAAGATATATTACCTCTGAGAATCACTGTGATTTTGATTATGAAGATTATCAGTATAATACTTCTCAATCAAAAGGGGACAAGACAAGCAGAATAATGAAAAAAGATTTAAAAGGAAATGCCATGTATTCTTCTCCTTATATAAAAGGAAGATTCTCAAGCATATCAAGCGTATCAAATTTACCGTCGATTATCGCCAAGCGTTGATGATTATTATCAAATTGATATTTATTATCATCGCTAATCGCTATTGACCACTATTGCAAAAGCCATTATCGTCGTATTGATATTATTGTATACGGTATAAGTACTATAATTATCGATTTACTATCTGTAATAGCGGAGTGTTATGCATAAATCTTACGACAACGATGGCAATTCATCATCTACGGCGGCGTAGCCAAGCCTATATGGCCAACTACACATAAGACCTACCATCATCGGCAGTATATATATTATGCGGGCAGCAATGAGAAGCCAGTGGCCCTAAAAATCCCGTATAGGCCATCACAAGCTTAAACCCATGTGGGCAGCGGATGGAGCCAGTGACTAAAAGCCCTAAGCAGCCAAAAGTCCACAACAGCTAGTCACACGTGAGACCAATGCCGACTATATAGCTTTCGATAGCGTCACGGGGGAAGGTGAGAGAAAATGCCCTCCTATGAATGGGTCTAACCTTGCAGACAAAGAAAAAGAGGGTTGCAGTGTGCACTCTTTGACCATTATCCATAGATAGGCCAACCATGCATAAGAACTCCCAGATTCCTGACTTGATTTCAGTAGTAACTCATGAGGATAGGATCTCTAAAACAAATTACCCCCTCATTGATGAACTGATGGCCTTGGATTTGGTACCCCAAGGTAGCCTTGCGCACCCCGTGAACTCTAGAGAGTTACTGTGGCCAACCCTATGCATAAATCCCACCAAGTTCACGACCCCGGTAACTTCACTGGGCCCTCTGATAGACCGTGGTTTGTGAACTCTCTGTCCGCAATAAGTACAGCGAACTCATAAGAGTTACAGAGACTATTCGCGTAAGACCTGACTCCAACTACTTATGAGTCTAAAAAACTGTAATCGTTCCACTACTCAAGAGCTTAAACTGTGTGAAAGTGTCCAGTCAAGTCAAGTCCAGTCTACTCAAGTCAAGTCATGTCAAGTCAAAGTATTCTAGCTACTTAAGAGCTTAAACTATGTGTAGCATCAAATTGCTACAGATATATATATGATCATCTATTTTTAAGATATGCTCAAATATGTAATTGCTTGATGAAAATCTCAAACACTGATTAAACAACATACAAAAATACGTTTCTCTTGAACCAGGTTCAAACTACAACAATAAAAAGTTTGCTCAAAATATTTGCTGCTTTTTATTTAAAAGTTAAATTCTTCAAGATCGACTATGAATCTTCAATTATAATACACTTATCTTTCCGAAGAGAATAACAAGGTCTTCCTGTCTCTTGCTTTCCTGACAATGAAGGAAGGTTATCTTGTAAAATCTGTAGGGGTGAAGGAGGATGAAATATAATGAATTATCATTCTCTTTTAGACAATTTAAAAATTCAGATGTATTCTCTGAATTCTTCAAGGTAATTAATAGGCTTTATTTCATAAATATTATCCTCTAAAGAAATCTTTATGCAAAGTTGGCCTAGAGAGGGGGTATGATCTATTTCTTCAAAGTAATCTATGCCTTGGTCCTTCTGATAATTTCTTATGCACAGTGGAGGAATCCATATGGCATGATCTACTGGATAATAATTGCACACTAAGTAATATTGATGAGCCCATCAACGCATCCAAACTATAAGAAGTATGATCTGGATAATTATAGCTAGGAATTATGAAGTGTTATCCAGTGTGAACATTCAAAAGTTGTTTCTATATCAATGTCCAATTATATGGTCTGATGTCATAACTTTTCATTGTTCTAGTAATGTTATCAATCAGCAAAGGTCCAAGGAAAATACACTCCTAGCCAGCCTATGAAGAAATGTCAAGGAGCACGAACTATAAAAGACCCAACTGTTGAACCTCTAAACTATAAATGATATCTCCAAAAGCATGATATAATGAGAAAAAATGCGACAAATATAATGCAAAGCATGCTTATAAACACAAAGATGGAATGACTAAATCATTATCATGTTACAAATATTACAATCATTTTAAAAGCTTTCAATATATTTCAAAATTATCAACACTTCATGAAACTAAATTGAAAAAGTATGATATCTTGAGATACTAATTTTAATTAATTTGGCAGGAAAGATTACCATTTAAAAACCTGGATTATGCAATTATAAATAAAGGAGTTGATCGAAGAGATTGTTGTAGCATGAGCAGTATTAAAGAATAATTCCCTAGCCACGAAATTCAAAATAAGAGTCGCTAGAGTTGATCGAAGAGATTGTTGCAACAAGAGTAGCATTGAAGGACAGTTCTCTGACCAAGTTACTCAAAGATGAAGTCACCATAGCCGTTACAGCGAGTGCTTTCATTGCCATCATTATCCTCCCTATCAAGGCATTCACTCGGCACTTCTGACTAGGGGCATTAAATCTTCAGTTCGAATGTGGGTATTTAGTCTTCTGTTTGACCACGAACATTCAATCTTCTGTTCACACCATTTAGTCTTTTGTCCAGGCCTAATCATCCAGTCACCCTTCGACTGCTCCCATTCAAACTCGACTGTTGAAGTTCTCTGTTCAAGCGATCCTTCTCTGATATGTAATCATCTCTACATTCATGAAGAGTCCTTTGCTGGGAAATGATTTTTATGTAGAAGAAGATTGATCCTCCATTTGATTTCATGAATCAATCAAAGAAGGATAAAGGGGGCATCTGTTGGTGCACAAAAAATGTATGAAGTTTCCATCATGCATTGATGAAAACTATAAATGATAAAGAAAGGATTTTGAGAGATGAGAAGATATCAGAGACAAGGAAGGAAGAAGAAAGAAGAATAGAAGAGAAAGGAAACTATGGAAGAAAGGAACATATGAAAGAGAAAGAAAGAAGGGGTCCATGGCTTTTTGCCGACCCACGTAAACCAATTGATTACGTGGCTCCACATAAACCCCCTCATTCCATGGTGTTGTGTTGATGCGTACAAAGTGTATTGATTGCGCGGGTCCACACAAACCCTCACATTGGTTGCGTGCACCTGCACAGTGTCAATATGACCAGGATGATTGGAATAGTTGGGATCTGATGAAAGGTGGGCCCCACAGCACAAATATCGAGGGTTCGCACGTGTGGAGGCCTATAAATATCCACTCCCCCTCTCATTTGGACACAACGAAGGTTCTAAAGAAGATCAAAGCTATAGAGCAGAAGAAAGATCTAAAGGTATCAAGAAGAGAAGAGAGGAAGAAGAAAGAAGGAACTTTGTGCCGGACTGTGCAACAGCATGGTGTTGCACGGCCATAAACATACAGGGGCCAAAATGTTGTTGGAATGATTAGACAGAATTCGATATTTCTTCCCTACAGGAAATGAGTTCAAGAAGGAGATATACAACGGTCATATCCACACAATATTCCTCTCAATGAGATGAAGCCAAAATATTGCTGGATTTGATATTCAAACTCTTTCAATTCTTATATTATAGATAATCTATCTTAGAATCAAGGAAAATCAAAGGATGTAAATGAACTCAGAATGAATAGATATGATGATTGTTCTCTTTCTATTTTCTCTTTGTTATGTTTAAATAAGATAATCCTCCAAACCAAATGCTTTGTTGCTTGTCGAAACAGTCGTCGAGCCATGTAATAATGGTAATCCAATTGTTTGGCCTACAAGGTTACTAGATCCAACTAGGATGTGACTCCCAGAACGGTGGTAACTCTGTCGACCAGGATGTTCTGATTGGTTATAGCTGTAACGTCGTGTTCTTCCTCTACCACCCAAGAAGGCAATAGAGGTCGGGCAAGTGGCTTACCTTCATTAGCTTTGTTCGAGAGCTCAGTGAGTTGTTCTGCCTCATCTCCTCAGGGATGGAGAATGGGAGAATGTCTACCAAAAACTTCAAGTCTCCAAAGATAACTTTCAGCATTTCTCTCACTTGTCTCATATCGTGATCAAGCATACCTATTAATTTGTTGTATGCACTTCGTGAATTGATCCATAAATGCAGCAAAATCACATGGGGCATGCTGGGAGGATGTTTTTACATCAACGTCTACGACAATGGAAGGCTCATAATGCTGAGATAAGTCTCTTTGTTATTCCACAACATTGGCAACAGAACCTGTCTTTTTCAATTTTGGTGGTATATCTTTCTAATTGAGAAAAACACACATTCGTTTGGTCCCACCGGGCATGCCACAAAAGGGTGTTGCCCTCAATTCAGCCAGTTGGGGCCACTCATGTAACCGAGGGCGTAAATCGGTTGTACATGTGTGTGTGTGTGTGTGTGTGTGTGTGTGTGTGTGTGTGTGTGTGTGTGTGTGATTACGCTGGCATGCCAGAGTTTTCCTGACTCAAGGGTTTGCTTTGCTTGACTGAATTGTTGGTGCCCCCATGCCAAGATGGATAGATTGGAGACTGGACTAAGATCCAGGGTCCTCTCTACTACCAATTAATGTGCTCCACACTCAAGCAATTTGTGCAAGGGTAGGGGTCAGCCCTTTTGAATGAGTTCTTTTTTACCTTATATCGGTAGATGCAAGATCAGCTGGCTTAAGGACTTTTTATTACACCAACACATTAGTGTGGTATTTCTCAATTAGAATGAAAGATTTGCAAAAAATGGAATATAGGCCAAGATAAACACAATCAATTTTATTAATAACTAGGCCTTATTACAATCATCGTACTTTATAACCATATATAAATAAAAGTGACAAACTAAATAAATACTTGATGCGCCTATTGAAACAGACAATCAAGACAGGTGGTTAACAGGATATGATTAGGATATGAACAACTGAATCATAAATTATATGAAACTGGTGATCTGAGGACTTAAGGTCATAAATATTTAACCTACTCTAAGATAGAGATGCTACAATGAAGTCCGCTAGCCAGTAGTGAACTAAACAAAGAAAAATAAGATAAACATTAATGTAAAGTAGATGTAAAAGTATATAAATGTGTTTGGTGTGGGGCATGAGTTCTTCTTCTTGTAGTCCTTTTATAGCTTTCTCAAGGTGGTAAAATCCACTTGTTGGGCTTCTGGATCCTTCATGTCGGCTTCCCGGATACATAATCCCTTCCTGAACGTGTAGACTTGTTTGGCCTCATCTTCTTGGCATCTTTGCTTGGATCACATGGGAAGATGTCCTCGATGATTGGGTCCATATATCATGATTGTTAGCCAGGGCCCACCTCATGATGATAGACATTGTTGTCGTTTCTATGGAGGCAAGGTGGATCAATGTAGACTAGAAGATTACCATGTATGATCAACATTGTTGTCATTTCTCTAGTGTAGACTGATGCCCTAACCAATGAGATATGTCTATCTTGTACCTCTTCGTGAACAAAGTGATATTGAACATCGACGTGCTTCATTTGATAATGAAATATTGGATTCTTAGCTAAGTTTAATCAGACTATCATAGTGAATCACCACTTTTTACTTGAATTTTATTTCTTCTAATAACATCTTCAACTGAATTATTATATTCTTGTATAATTGACATATACTCTACTTCTGTAGTGAACAAGGCTATCACTGACTGCAATCTAGATATCTAACTAACTGCACCATCGACCAAAGAGAAAACATAACATGCAGTAAATGTTCTTTTATCATGATCGCATGCATAATCTACATCCACAAAACCAACCAACTCTAAATTTTGGTCACTATAATAAATTGCAGCTTCAGAAGTACCCTTCAAGTAGTGAAGGGTCCACTTTGTAATAGCCCAATGACCTCTACTTAGGTTTATTATATACTTATTGACTGCTCTCACTTCTTATGTAATGTTTAATCTGATGCACAATAACAACAAATATAAGATTTCAGACCGCCAATGAATATGGTATATGAGACATTTATTTTTTCACTTTTGTACTAGAATGCAGATCTTGAAGACAACTTGCAACCAACAAGAAATAGAGTATACTAACTAGATTAGTATCCCGCACATTGAAGTGGCGTAAAATTCTTTTGACATAACTTTTCTGAGTTATACAGATTTTTTTGTCTTTCATATCTTTAAGTATGATCATCCATTAATTTAATAAATGACATTAAATTATTCAGATCAAATTTGCTAACTAAAGAACCTTTTAATATTGCAATGATATCTCACCTAGTTCTTGTAAGTAGCATGTTATTCATGTATAATGACAAGATAATAAAGTCATCATTATCATAACTACAAACATAGGCACAATGTTTTGCCTCATATCTTTGAAATTCTAAGCTAGCAATGAATGAATCAAATTGCATGTACCAATATTTTGGCATTTTTGTAACCTGTAAAGTGATCTGTTCAGCTGATAAATGAGAGTTTTCTTATTTTCTTCAATAAAACCTTCAATTTAAATCATATAAATTTATTCATCAAAATTTTATGCAGAAAAATCAATTTTTACATATAATATCTCAAGCTCCAAGTTGAGCACCACTGTCATACTCGGCATAATACAAATAATACACAATCATATAACAGGAGAGAATATTTCATTAAAGTAAATAGTTAATTTCTGAGCATACCATGTTACCAGTAATCAGGCTTTATATATTTTAACATTCTCATAAATATCTTTCTTTCGCCTATATACACATATGCAACCAATAACCTTTAATCTTTTGTGTAATTCAATTAATTCTAAGGTTTTTTTTTTTTTTTAGAGTTTTCATTTCCTCATTTATAAATATTCTTTAATAGCTAGCATTCATAGATTTATATGTCTCTTTGTATGAATAAGGCTCGCGCCCTTCTATCATGCAAGCGTAATCTGTAACGTAATCTTTGAGCTAAACAAAAGGTTTTGTAGCTATCTTTAGTCAATCTTGATCATTTTGAGTTTCAACATGGAGCATCTCTTCTGCATACTCTTCATCAACTTCGTCTTTCTATATCATCACTTGTTGATCTTTAGAATCAATGAGTTGATTTTGAATATCGTTTAAAGATTTCAATCTAATTATCTCTCACGATCTTGAACTTGACAATTTGTTGTCTTTTAACGTTAATTCTTTATTAAAAATTACATCTCGATTAATCACTAACTTTCAGATAGTAGGATCTAACAATCTCTACCCCTTTTCTCCATAGACATAGTTAAGAAAAATATACTTTCTAAACCTCACATTTAGCTTAGTCTTGTGCTCTTTAGAAATTTATACATAGTTATTACAACCAAAAGCACAAAAGAATGCATAATTAATAAGTTTTTTGAACCATATATTTTTAGAGATCTTGTAATATAATATAGTTGTAGGGGAACTATTTACTAAATAGTCAGTCATGTTAGCACGTTCTGTGAAAAAACACTACTCAAGCCAACCTGAACTCAACATACTTTTAATATGATCCATAAGCATATGTTTCATACATTCCATGACTCCATTTTACTATAGAATACTAGTGACCATGTATTGCCTCTAATGCCATGCTTACATTAAAAATATTTGAATTATTTTAAGATGTACTCTCTTCCATTGTTGATTCTCAAACACTTAATTTTATCCCTTTTGATTTTTAACTCACACTTTAAACTTGATAAAACAAGCAAAAACATTACTCTTTATTTTTAACATGTAAACTCATACATTCTTAGAGAAATTACAATAAATAAATATAATACTTCTAACCTCCTGAGATTTCGATAAGTCTCCCAAGTTTCATAATGAATTAGATTTAAAACATCATTACTTTTAGTAATGTGTGAGGGAAGAAGAGCTTTATGAAGCTTTCCAAATAGGCAATCCTCACAAAAATATAAATTAATAGATTTTAAACTAGGAAGTAAATTTCGTTGAATAATTACCTTTTGTCATTACTTGCTCAAGTGGCCTAACCGCCTATGCGAGATTATAGTTGAATCTATCATGATATCAACAACAATACCATCGTCGACTAAAGTATCTCCAATTAAATGATATAGTCTGTCAATCAACCCTTCCATCACCACCACCACTATTGCCCCTTTTATAATATTTAATTCATTATTTTTATTAAAAAATTTATAGTAATCTTAATCAAACTTTCCCAATAACATGAGAATTTTTTTTAGGTATGGTGCGTGCTGGATACCAAAAAAAGTATGTGTGATACCATCAAATATAGTGATCTGGTATCTTTAATAACCATAATTTTATACATGTTATCATTGATCATGTAAATAATGCCACTATTATATAACTGATATGTGTAGAAATAATTCATGTGTGGAGTCGTAATAACGAAGAATCTGAATCTAAAATGCATTGATGGCTTAAATTCTTTCATGGTATCACCATTGACACACTTCCTCATCTTTGAATGAATTATCTTTCCCAGCTAAGTTTCATTGATAACTCTTTGAATCCGATGCTTGATCATGTAAACTAGTTTTAAAAATTTTCTGATTTGTTTTGGTAAGTCTATAATTTTTTGCGCAAGTGGCTATCTTTCTGTAACTCCAACACTTTCCTGTTTTGTGCACTTTGGATTTATATCTCGTCTATTCTCTCCCACTGGTCTTTTCTCGGTAGTTCCTCATCTGTCCATCATGGTATCACTAGAAGATCCTTCCTATATTTTTTACCAGACTCTTCGATAAGTAACATTGACATTATTAACTGCATACTGAGATCCGAACCTTGAGATTCATAGTCAAACTCTCCCACAAATCTAACATTAAACAAAGAAAAAGTTTCGATTTTCTTTATTGTTAATCTTTGCATTGATCACCACCAATTTGCCAATTATGGTGTTAAATCCATTCAAGTTTTCTTGTAAAAATGACCCTTCCTCTATCCTTCCTTCATATTCAAGTGTATAAATATCGTCCAAGAAATATCTTGTTTAACATCAATTTCTCTTCATATAAGTTTCACAATTTATCTCACAAACCTTTTATAGTGATTTAATCGAACATGTTGAATAAAATCGAGTCATCCAGTGCAAGAAGAAGATCCGTCATAACTAATTGATTTTTTTCATTAACATTGCATACATTCTTCTGTTTACATAATGTGTTATTGGATCCATCAAACTTCGGTACCTCAAATTTGATAGAACTCGATTCAACCATCTGAAATAGAATTGTAACAAAAATCCCAATATTGAGCTTTGCTCCTCAACACTTCGTTCTGATAATAATTATTTTAGAAAAATATTCAATGCAGGACAAGTCAAAGCACATAAATAAAATGACAAAAAGAAGAATAAAAAGATTCAAATAGATTTACATAGTTTGTCAATATGCCTACATCCAAAGGGCAATAACGTAGAGTTATTTTCTTCACCAAAATAAGAAGAAGAAAAAAAAAAGATAAATACAAGGAGTTACATCTCTCCCACTCTTTCTCTATACAAGAAAATCTTATATAAATTTTTTAGAAGATGTTGAATAGAATACCTCTCTCTGCCTATGCTCTTCCTTATATAGACCACATTAAAGGAGAGAGCTGGTATATAGTCTTAGAAGAACTAGGATTCACTGACACAAAACAAGAGTGGATTATATATATATATATATATATATATATATATATATATATATATATATATATATATATATATATATATAGAGAGAGAGAGAGAGAGAGACGTATGTACGAGGAGTGGTGACCAAAAGGGAGAGGGAGACATGATGGGGTTTTCTCCCCAGGCTCGACCGGTCAAGGGTTCTAGTCAACCAGTCGAGGGCTGGCTCAACTCAAACTCTAGCGAGCTTGGTTGGAATTTTTTTGTGGTGCTTGACCAGTCGAGTGAGGTGCTCAACTGGTCGAGTGAGTTGCTCGACCAGTCGAGGACATTTCTTGACCAGTCGAGCTTACGTAGATTCAGTCCGAATTTTGTGCGGACTACGAAAATTTGAGTCAGTTTTCGTCGTAGTGTGAAAGGGAGTTACTTAAACTATAAATAGGGGTTCCTAGAGCTGTTCTAGGTAATGCAAAAGAGTTTCCTAAAGCATTATGAGGGTTTGTTAAAGGGTTTAGGGCTATCAAAGGTGTGAGAGATAGAGAGAGAAAGAAAGAGAGAGGAAGCTTGTGGAAGGGAGGTTCTGCTCGTAGAGGTGATCTACTTTGCACTCAATATCTCAGTGCTTCTATGTCCTCGTAATCAGTGAGATCTCTCCATTTTTTTTCTTTATTCTCTTATTATTTATCCACTCCTGCGTGAGGAAAGAAAGGTTTGATGTGATAGGTTGTAACGTTCTACTTCATAGTGGATTGTTAATCTGGACAAGGTCCCGTGGTTTTTACCTATTTAAGGATTTTCCACGTAAAAACTCTTATGTCATGTGGTTTGTGCTTTGATTTATTTCATTGCTTTATTATCCCATAATTTTAGTGTTTTGGAGAGGATAGATCCTAAGGTTTTGTGTAACGGCCCCGAACAAAATGGTATTAGAGCTAAATTCATTGAACGGAGTGGGATCAGTTCTGAATTATGGAAGGTGACTCATCAAGGATGATCAGTCTCAATGGTTCTAACTGGACCATATGGAAGGCTAAGATAGAGGACTTGCTTTATTACAAGTACTTATATTCAAGATATATCAGTAAAATCAAAGGATATGACAGATGATAATTGGAAAAAATTAGTCCGAAAAGCGGTTGAGTTTATTAGACAATGGATGGATGATTCCGTATTTCACCATGTGTCAACAGAGACCTCAGTCGCTAGCCTATGGCTGAAATTGTAAGGGTTGTATGAGAGGAAGACAGCCGACAATAAGATTTTCCTGATACAACGACTTGTGAATCTCAAGTTCAAATATGGTGGTTCTGTGGCTAAGCACATGAATGAAGTCAGCAATATATCGAACCAGCTCTCTGCTATAAAGATGGTCCTGGACGATGAATTACAGACTCTGTTATTGCATAGCTCATTACCTGATAGTTAGGAGACATTGGTGTCATTTCTGAGTAACTCTGTGCCAGACAAAAAGGTATCTATGGATTAGGTAACCAGTTGTCTCTTCAATGAGGAGATAAGGAGGAAGTCTCATGAGTCCACTAAGCAAGAGGCCCTTGTGACAGAAGAACGGGAGAGAGGAAAGAATAGAAAAGACGGGAAGGCCCTAGATAAATCAAGAGGCAAGTCGAGTACTAGGAAGAATGTTGAATGTTGAATTGTGGCAAGAAGGGGCACTATAAGCATGAATGTCGTAAGAATAAAAACAACAAGAAAGGAAAAGGAAAGGAGAAGGAAGATGAATCAGATTCCACTGCAGTCGCTTCAGATGGCGATATTATAGTTATTCTTTCTGCAAATCATGATGTTTATCTCATAGCTATGAGTCAGGACACCGACTGGGTGATAGACTCGAGAGCCTCCTTTCATGCGACTCAATGCAGAGACTTTTTCACAAGCTACAAGTTAGGTGACTTTAGGACTGTGAAGATGAGAAATTCTAGTGTATCAAAGATTATAGGGGTCGATGATATTTATGTGAAGATCGATGCAGATTGCACATTGGTTCTCAGGGATGTGAGGCATATCCTAGACCTTCGCCTTAACTAGATGTCGACGAGAAGGCTAGATGATGATGGCTATGAAAGCCGCTTTGTTGGTAAGCGATGGAAGCTCATCCAGGGTTCATTGATCACGGCTAGAGGAAATAAGTGTTGCACCCTTTACAAGGTAAGTGTCAATGTTTGCAAGGGTGGGTTGAACGTAGCGGAAGATTTAGCTATTGACATGTGGTACAGGCATCTAGGTCACATGAGTGAAAAAGGGCTTCAGGTATTAGCGAGGAGCGGCTCATTCTAAACGTGACAGATATACCTCTTAAAACCTGTATTGATTATTTATCAAGGAAACAGCAAAAAGTTTCATTTGTTAAATCTGTTTCTTATGTTAATAAAGTGCATACATTAGATTTGGTTTATTCTAATGTTTGTGGCCCTATGAGGACAAAAACCTTGGGTGGGTCATTCTATTTTGTCACTTTTATAAATGATGTACCTAGGAGGGTTTGGGTTTATACTTTGAAATCTAAGGACGAGGTCTTTAGTGTGTTTAAATTGTTTCATGGTATGGTCGAGAGAAAGATAGGTAGATCATTGAAGTGCATCCGCACTGACAATGGTAGTAAATACATCGGTGACTTTCATGAGTAGTATAAGTTCCTGGGTATATGGCATAAACAGACGGTCCCTAAGACCATCCAACATAATGGTGTGGCTGAGTGAATGAATCGCACCATTATAGAGAGAATTAGATGCATCTTATCCTATACGAAGTTGCCCAAGACGTTCTGGGGAGAAGCAATGCACACGGCAGTGTATTTAATAAACAAGTCTTCATCAACCCCGTTGAATGGAGAAGTACCTGAGAAGGTGTGGACTGGACAGGATCCATCGTACAATCATCTCAGGGTATTTGGATGCAGGGCATCTTTTCACGTACCAAAGGACGAGAGGTCCAAGTTCGATATGAAGATCAGGCAGCATCTGTTCTTAGGGTGTGGTAATGAAAAATTCAATTACAAATTGTGGGATCCAACCAAGAAGAAGCTCGTCAGGAGCAGAAATGTGGTATTCTTTGAAAATCAATGTATAGTGAACATTTCCAAGGTAGAGAAGAACTAGCCTAGTTCAGGTGAGCTAGAGGACATGGATCCGATTATTCCTCCTGTGGTGCTTGATGACGAAGGAGTACAGCAAGGTGTAGAGAATAAGGGAGTTCCTAAAGAAAATGGACTGGGGGAGCAGCCCCCACTTGATTCATATGTTGAGCCAAAGGTGAGGAGGTCATCTAGGGACAGATAGTCATCCAAAAGGTACTCGTCGTATGAGTACATTATATTCACTGATGGGGGAGAGCCAAAGATTATTCTGAGGCCCTAGCCGAGGAGCATATGGGAGAGTCATTGAAAGCTATGCAAGAGGAGATGAAATCCTTACATAAGAACCACACCTATGATATAGTGAAATTGTCTAAGGGTAAGAAAGCTATGAGCAACAAGTGGGTGTTTAGAAAGAAGATTGAGCAGAAGAATTCATAGACAAGGTTCAAGGCAAAACTTGTGGTGAAAGGGTTCGGTCAAAGAAAAGGTATAGACTTCGAGGAGATATTCTCACCAGTGGTGAAGATGACATCCATACGGGTATTGCTTAGGTTGGCGGCTACCATGGATCTAGAGATAAAGTAGTTATATGTTAAAACTGTCTTTTTCTATGGTGACCTGGAAGAAGAGATCTACATGCACCAACCAAAGGGGTTCGAAGTCAAGGGTAAAGAGCATATGGTGTGTAGGCTGAGGAAGAGCTTGTATGATCTGAAACAAGCTCCACGACAATGGTACAAGAAGTTCGACTTATTCATGTTACAACATGGATATGACAACGGAATCGGACCATTGTGTGATTTCTTAATTCTGCTGTTATACGTTGATGACATGTTCATCATGGGAAATGACATCAAGCAGATTGACAGAGTGAAACAGGAGTTGGGCAAGTCGTTCACGATAAAAGACTTAGGCCTAACTAAGCAAATCCTAGAAATGAAGATAACCTGTGATAGAAGCAGAAAGAACTTTTGGTTGTCATAAGAGCGGTATATTGAAAAAGTCATAGAGCAGTTCAATATGAATGCAATAAAGCTGGTCAGTACTCCACTAGATGGTCACTTCAAATTGAGCGACAGATAGTGTCCCAAGATGAAGAGAGAGGTGGATGAGATGCAGAAGATACCCTATGCATCAACAGTAGGTAGTGTGATGTATGTTATTGTATAAATGCGTCCAGACATAGCATATGCGGTTGGTGTTGTCAGCCAATATCTTGTCAATCCTGACAAAGAGCATTAGGTAGTAGTGAAATGGATACTACGGTATCTAAGAGGCTCATTCAGGTTGAGCATATGCTATAGTGACGGAAAACCTGTGTTAGATGACTACACGGATATAGATATGGTAGGTGAGATAGACTTCAAGAAGTCTACATCGGGGTTCATGTTCACGTTTGGAGGGGGAGCGATCTCTTGGCAGAGTAAACTACAGAAGATCGTAGCATTGTCGACGACAGAGGCCGAGTATATTGTGGTCACAGAGGCATGTAAAGAGATACTTTGGATGAAGAGGTTCCTACAGAAACTTAACCTAAAGCAGGAGCAGCATGTGGTCTATTGCGATAGTTAAAGTGTTATACACTTGAGAAAGAATCCAAGTCAGGACTCCAAGTTGAAGCACATAGAGATTCAGTATCACTGAATCAGGGATACTTTGGAACAGAAGGTGTTATAGTTTGAGAAGGTCTACATGGACGATAATGGGTCGGACATGATGACCAAGGCAATGCTCAAGAAAAAGTTTGAGGTTTGTAAAAACTTAACTGGCTTGAAGAAGACAATTCTTTCTTGAGTCAAAAATGGAAAGATTTGATGGGATTTTCTCCCCAGGCTCGACCGGTTGAGAGCCTCACTCGACTGGTCGAGGGTGCTGGTCGACCAGTCGAGGACTGGCTCAACTCAAACTCCAGCATGCTTGGTTGGAATTTTTCGTGATTCTCGACCAGTCGAGGGAGGTGCTTGATCGGTCAAGTGGGGCGCTCGACCGGTCGAGGACCCTGTTTGACCAGTCGAGCTTATGCAGATTCTGTCCAGATTTTATACGGACTGTAGAAATTTGAGACGATTTTCGCTGTAGTGTGAAAGGGAGTTTCCTAAACTATAAATATGGGTTCCTAAGGTTATTCTAGGTAATGTAAGAGAGTTTTCTAAAGCTTTACAAGGGTTTGTTAAAGGATTTAGGTCTATCAAAGGTATGAGAGAGAGAAAGAAAAAAAAAAGAGAGAGGAAGCTTGTAAAAGGGAGGTTCTGCTCGTAAAGGTGATCTACTATGCACTCGATATCTCAACGCTTCTACGTCCTCGTAATCGGTGAGATCTCTCCATTTTTTTTCTTTATTCTCTTATTGTTTATCTACTCCTGTGTGAGTGAAGAAAGGTTTCATCCAAGCGATGTATACTTGTGATTAGTTGTAATGTTCTACTTCATAGTGGATTGTTGATCTGTACGAGGTCTCGTGGTTTTTACCTTTTTAAGGGTTTTCCACATAAAAATCTCGTGTCATGTGGAGAGTACTTTGATTTATTTCATTGCTTTATTATCCCATAATTCTGGTGTTTTTGGAAGGCTAGATCCTAAGGTTTTGTGCAATGTCCCCTAACAAGACATCCTTAGTAAGGAGACATGTTGAACTTCTCCACCACCTCAACAACTTATCCATGCAGCTTAAATTTTAGTCATGAAGCATGCTTCTCACATTTCGCTTATTGATCTAGACAACTCAGTTGATGAAATTAATGTTACATCACTACAAGAAAATAAACCTTTTGCGGCGGCCAAAACCGCCCCCAAAAGTCCAAAAAACCGCCTATAGAAGAATTAGCGGCGGTTGGGCACGTGCCACTAAAAGGGGCGTCGCTGTATCTTGTAGCGGCGGTCTACTCATTTACCGGCATTTTTAACGCCCGCCGCCCACAATGATATTTAGCGGCGCTTACTAGACTTCGCAGCGCTTCTGTGACTGCCGCTAAAACTACAAAAGCGCCGTCAAAATTATGACGAACGCCGCCAACTTTACAAAATTATGTATAATTTTGTTAGAAACGCCGCTAGTTATTTTAAAAACGCCGCTAAAGTGCCGATATAGAAATTCCTATTAATTCTTTACTAATCCTTTCACACAAGTTCCTATTAATTCTGACCTAATCCTTTCCTATAATTGCTGTCCTACAATCAAATCTCTATCTGCATAACTATCCAAAACCTATGATTGAATGACAAGAATTTGAATTGCCCAATAATCTAACATTCATCAAGACAACAATTAGCACAATATTAACAAAACAATTAATGGTCTATTTAAAGTTTTCAAAACAAACTATAAATGTCTTCCTTTCCTAGCCTTCCACATAAACTGTTTCAGTAAAGTCCCCTTCTGGACTAATCATGTCTTCCTTTCTTAGCGACATCTTCTGGCAAGTCTACAACACCAACCTCACTGGCCATGATCACGTGTCCACTATGTGTGATGTAAGCCCTTTTCTTGCAATGAGCCCAAATTCCTCCCTGAGAAGTTTCCCTACAATGGGCTGAGAAGCATAGCTAATTCGGTAAGTGGCACAACATTGAGATTATACTGCTTGGAGCTGTAGAATGCTGTAGAACCAGGCCCTCTATTTGTTGAAGACTTGAACCTTTATAAATAATCAAGGCCCATGATAAACAAGAAAATAAAAGGACAATTAGTATCACAAGTCACCTCTATAGTTGGGAAAGTGTCACAGTAAAAAAAAAAAAATTGTCATTGTTTCAATTGGAACTTTTCTTCTCTTTTCTTTTTTTTTTTCATTTCCTTTTTTCTTAATGATTTGCCTTTAATTGGAACTTCAATCACATTAGTAAATTGTCATTGTATCAAACTACACGGTGCAACAAGGCTTATAAGCACCACAATAGAATCCCTACTCAATTGCTTGCTGGCAGGTATTGCAAATCATAAGCAACAAAGGAAACAAAAATTGGCCTTGTAAAAGAAAACCAGTAAGAAAAACACTCCAAGTATGAAAAAGTTTAGAAAGAAAAAGCAAACAAAAGTCATCACCTGATATTCTTAAAGTGGATTTCGTTGCTAGTCAGGCATGTACAAGAAGCATCCAAAACCTGAAGAAATAAAAAAAACTCAACAATCAGAATGTATATGATAAATATGATTCATTCAATTCATTTATATTCGTAAGATTCCATTAATTTACCTTAGGGCCGTTTGGCCGGTCGGATTGGAAGTTAAAACCCGAGATTGGTCGGGCGTGCCAAACAGAGTCGATAATCTGATCTCAATCCCATGGATCTTAAGACAATCCACTGACAACACCATCATTACCTTTAAATCCCATCCAATCCACCCTAATCCGTTCAAATTTTCCTAGGACATGTTTGGTTCGTGGGATTGGAAGGGATGGGAAGGTTTAATCCCCAGATTGGCCAGGTGTGCCAAACAGACTGGATATAACAATCCCATGGATCTCAAGACAATCCACTGACAACACCATCATTACCTAGAAATCCATGCCATCCACCCTAATACCATTCAATCCCGCCCATTGCCTTACATGAAGAGGTTATGAACAAGCCTGGAGTTTTCATGGACACTCTAAGACGTTTTCATTCTACCCTTGGAACAAAATCCATGATTCCTATTATTGGAGGGAAAGAGCTTGATTTGCATCTTTTATATGGAGAGGTGACTAAAAGAGGTGGCTTTGAAAAGGTTCTTGGGGAGAAGAAATGGAGGGATGTGATTACAGTATTCAAGTTCCCGCCAATTACAACAAGTGCATCATTTGTGTTGAGAAAATACTACATTAGCTTACTTCACCATTACGAGCAGGTTTACTTCTTTAGATTGCAAGGCCCATTAATCCCTCCAGCTGTGACAAATGCAGTGAAGAGTCCGCCATGCAAACCTGCGAACACATATGGAACCGAATCTGCTTCTGACTCGATACAGCAGCGACAGAGAAAAAGAGCCTTTTCCATTTCCCAAATCGGAGCACCTTTGAATAGTCCTGTGACGGGAAAGATTGACGGTAAATTCGACAATGGCTACTTTGTGACTATGAAATTGGGTTCATCTCACACAAAAATGCAGGAGTACAAGGAGAGACTGAAGCTAGTGCAGCCCAAGGAAGTTGCAAGACCTGGCCCTTCATCTCAAACAGAAATGAATGGCTAATACAAAAGGAAAGGAAGAACAACATGTACACATTACACATGCTTGATTAGGTACACAGAAACATTCCCTAAAACATAAACATTACTGCATTTTACTCCATGCAAACAAACACATTCTCGAACACATACACATTACTACATCTTACTCCCGCATGCAATTAGTTGCAAGGAATTACAGAGAAAATATGAAACTATGCTAACTACACTTTGGGCATAACTTCCTCAATTGGGTCGGGACCACATTCTCTCTTCTTTTTTTTTTTCTTTTTTGTTTTTTTTTTTGCACATAAATAACTAACTTTATTTCCAAAAGTTTGAGATTTGAACATAGAACAAATATCTCAGGCTGCAATCTCAGATTTTGATTGGGCTGTCCAAGCATCCCAAACAAATCAATCATCCTGCCTAGTCCATTTTAACCAGATTACACTGACAAAAGTCACACTCTTGCCCACTGCTGCTCCTGCTGTTGAACTCAGCAATGCCGACTTCAGTTCAAGAGAGTTGAACTAGAACATTTACAACAACTGCTACAGAAATCAGATCACAATCTGAGATTTTACACCACCTTAGCTGACACTGAAAGGACCGAATCCCTGTCAGCATCTAGATGGCCACCTTAGTGGGCCAAGACTTTGGCCAGCTCACCCAAAAAATTTTCAAAACTGAATTGGAAAAAAGAGAATCAAAGTAAACTAAATCAGATTTGAAAGTTGGTCAAATCATAAATAGGCGTATTATGGACAGAGACATTGTTTTCATTAATAGGCCACCTAGTATTGATAAACATTCATTACAAGCATTTTCTGTCTATGTGCATGACGACCATACTATTAAGATCAATCCTCTTATTTGTACTCCCCTAGGTGCGGATTTTAATGGGGATTGTCTTCATATATTTTATCCAGTCTCTAGCAGCAAAGGCAGAAGTTTTGGAGCTGTTTAGTGTTGAAAAGCAAATCCGTAACTCTGTGGCTGTGTGTTTCACCAGTTTTACCAGAACTTGCTTTTGCTTAAGGCTCACCGTACAGGTCCTCTATGGACTGTTTTGCAAATAGTAGAGTGCTATACCTACATTTTTTTACTGCTTTGGGGAGAGGCATTTGATCAGTAAAAGTGAAATGGTGAGGATTGATTTCAATAGAGATCTACTGCAGTCATCATGCACAGAGATTGTTATTTCTGTTCTTGACAAGAAGGGAGCAGAAGAGGCTGTTAAGTTCTTTAATATGTTGCAACCATTGCAGATGGAGATTCTCTTTTTAGAAAGATATAGTGTTGGCTTGAATGATTTTGACATTCCCAAGGCTGTTACTGAAGATATAAAGAAGAAGATTCAGGACATATCACCTTTGCTGCTTCACTTGAGATCAAATTACAATGAACTTGTAGAGTTGTAAGTGGAAAGCTACCTGAAAACTGTAAAACTGCCTATCGTGACTCCTATTCTAAAGTTATCTGCTTTGGATAATTTGATAAATTCTAAAAATGATTCAGCTATCAGTAAGGTGTTTAACAACTTGGCTTTTTAGGGCTTCAACTTTATGACCGAGGGAAGTTTTATTCAAGGCGCTTAGTTGAGGATATGAGTTTCTACTTCCAAAATAAGTATTCTATTAATGGTGTTGACTATCCTTCTGAGGCATTTGGGTTAGTTAAAAGCTCCTTTTTTCAAGGTCTGACCCCTGTAAAGAGTTGGTCCATTCCATATCATCCAGGGAAGTGTTGATCTGTTCTTCCAAAGGACTTACTGAACCAGGAACTTTGTTTAAAAATCTAATGGCCACACTTAGAGATGTCGTTATCTGTTATGATGGGACAGTGAGAAACCTCTGCAGCAATTCTATAATTCAATTTGAGTATAGACAGGTGGACAAAAATAGTCCTGGAAGTTCTCTTGCTGGTGAACCAGTTGGTGTATTAGCTGCTACTGTAGTATAAAATCCTACATATAAAGCAGTTCTTGATTCTTCTCAGAGCAACAACTCTTCATGAGAATTGATGAAGGAAATACTTTTTGTGCAAAGTCAACTTCAAGAATGATATTATTCATCGGAGGGTTATTATTGAGAGAGAAGGATTTACTTCTGATGGGACCGAATCAGATAATGGATGATGAAATGTGCTACAAATAGTTCTCATCTCACTCATGATTATGGGTGGAAGAATCCAAAAAAAAGAAAACAAAAACAAAAATGCCCATTTAATGCAGGTCCATAGCTAAAATTTCTGCAAAAAAAAAAAGTGCTATATTTGTTATTTTTTGAATTTGTTGCACCTGATAGTCATCTCATCCAAATTCAACCAAAAAAAAATAAAAAATCATCTCTTTCAATTGAATATTCTCAACACTTTGATTGCAAGTCAATGGTTCAGATGATTAAGAAAATGTCTATATCAATGGTTAAGAAGTGTGGGTTGCATTTGAATAATATGAAAGGGTTTGGGTCATGGTCCACCCACAGCAAATTGGTGAAACTATACTCGGCTGGTCTGAACCATTTCAATGCTTAAGATTGGCAAATTCACTGATCAATATCGTTAAAAAAAATAATAAATAAATAAATAGGCCACTTCATGCATGGGCCACTGCTTTAAAAAATAAAAAACAGTTGCGTGCTTTGAACCAGAAATAAATTTCAGAGGTAAAGGCAAATTAGAACACTTAGTATCTGGACTTTTTGAATGTAATGGAGCACATCAAAATGCAATGAAGTTCAACTTCAAAATGCAATGGAGTACATCATGATCATTTACATGAATGCTTGATACATTGAAAAATTTTAGAGGGAATGCTGCAAACCTGAAATAAATTTCAGATGTAAGGGCAACTAAAACAAATGGCTATGGAAAGAACCTGAAATAAATTTCTTAGCGGGATTAGATTAGGCCCAGAAATTATAGATAACACAATCATTTTGAATTTGACCTCAACCAATATAATATTAAGTTTGTTGACATAAAGCCTTTCCCGCCGTAAAGAGACTTCATTACTTGAACGCTATAAAAGATAAACATCAATAACAGTCATAAATTGCAATAGTATACGAAGTGTAAATTAAAGAAACAGAAATTGCAACTAATTGAAGTGGCTATATTGCTTTTTTCTTTTCTTTTTATTTTTTTCTATGCATAAATATCAAGAAATTTTATATGTTGGTGGCAATATTACTATAAACCAAGATTGTATATATACCTGTACAATAATATCTGATGTGTAAATTTTATTCCATCGATACTTAATGACGCCTTGGGGACCTGCAATATGAGATGATGAACATTGGTTATTGAGATTATTTTTAAACATTACTGCAAAGAAATATGGTCTTTAATACATAATTATGATTAGCTAAAATGAGATGAACTCAAATTTAGGCATCTACCAAAAAGGCCCTAAGGTTTCTTGTTGGAGACAAAGTATGTGCTTGACAAGACACCCACAGGAATAAATGGATGTCAGTGTAGAATGATCCGTTAAGTGACTGATAAACTTACGCAAATCAAAAAAATGAAAAATCCATGCAACACATGTAATGGTAAAGTTTACCGGTCTTGGTTGTCCAGACTGAAGGAAAAATCATGAGCAGAGCACTTTATAATGGCAATAACAAAGTTCAAGTTTTAGAAATCTATAATCGACTGGTCACTGAATTCTGGGTGTGGAATCTTAATTTTTGTGGTCAAAAGTTGTATCCTGTCAATCATGGACAAATTCAAACAACTGGGATGTGGTTCAGTAATAAAATCATACAAGTGAGAGGATCCAAGAGTCAACAACAATGAAATATGAGACAACCCAAATTCTTCCATGTAGACACATGCAAACCATCCTCCAGCTAAATGTCCAATTATGGACAGACTCCCACCTACAATGTAATATTTTGTTGTTATTCAAAAACCCATATATGCTAAGCAGGGAAGTGGTAATTTTGGTGTAGTGGTAGAGAGTATTTTGAATCTCTGTAAGTCGCAGAACATAAGAGTCACAATAGTGCATAGAGCTAAAAAAAAATCCCTCCATATGTATTAGAAATGTTTCAACGCACAGTCAGGCCTCAACACTGCAATTATAAACAATATCACACCCGAGTAAGAGATGTGCAAGTGTGTAGTGTCAACTCATTTCTCAAAATCTGGCAGCAGCATTTGGGTGCAAAGTTAGGAGTTTGTCATCAACTTACCCCAAGTTGCCATCCAAACCATAGAGCTCATCGTGGACGACACATTTCAATAGTAAAACCTGAGTGAACTGTACAAATTCTCAACCTGAGCATTGTATTTGAAACCAGGTATTAAGTAAGAAATCTTTGAAATGAGGGTGGTTTGGCAGTCAGCTACCATCACCAGAGAAAACAATGTCGTTTTTTGTAAAATTGAGGAACACATAAAGTAATTGACCATTTTCCTATCTTTTTCTGCGAGGAAAAATTGACAGACCTGCTGCATTATCCGTGGGAACTCAGTGTAAAGAGCCTTCCGTCCATGATCATCGAATATCTTCTCCAGAGTTATGTCTTGCAGTGCAACCAAGGTCGTCTCCAGCATGTCAAGACCTGCCTGATTTGCAAAGTTGAAAATTGGTACTGCCTGCTTACATTATGAAGGAATGAAGATTATTAGTGTGCAAAAATCAATGCTCTAAATTAGAACAAAAATATCTAACAGAATGAGAATAATCCCCCAAAAGCGGACAATGGAGAAAATTTGTAATTGAAATGAAAATCCAAAACAGTCTTCATTCTCCCATAACAAAATTACAATGAAAACAGGCATGTGAACCTTCAAAGAGCAGCACATGATCGCATCTAAGTGATGCCAAAGTGTTTTCAGAACAGATTCGCCGCCATCAGTAGCTTGTTTGAGTAGCTCCACACCCAAATGGCACCTGCAAAAAGGAAAATTGCTATCAAGCAGAATCCTTTCTAATTAGACTTTCCACCTTTTCTAGCTGTAGAAAAATTGGATTTCCAAGAGCATTTTTGTCAACATTTAGATCTCATTACTAAGCCACTAGTGACATAAGGCAGATTACAGAGCATGAGGAATTATATGATCCTCAACCTCAGGATATGAATAGCATCCCTGCATGTGGAGTCTACACAGGTGGGTCTGTTGTTTGTGGATCCAAGACCATTGATGATGTGAGGAGCCCCAGCTGGACATGGTTTTTAAAAAAAAACCCAGTGATCAGAAGGTTCTAGACATCCAATCTTTGGCCTTCCTTTTCCATTCAATGTGTAACCTCGCTGTAATTTTTATCTCATCCATCCACTTGCAGGCCACTGATCAAAGGATTAGCCATCAGTGAGGCTCTCTCTGTTCTTCTTTACACTATCATTTCCATATGACATAATACAACAGTCAAGAAAGTTCATAAAACTGTACAAATTCTCAACCTGAACTTTTTTTTATTATTAAAGATGAGTGAAGTTTAAAAAAGTGCATGCTTGTATGTATGTATGATGGATGGAGCAAATTCAGTGGGTGAGTTTGGGACTTCCAAAAGGTCAGAATCCTCCTTTCAAGAAGCCCCATGGTTTGATGAAGATGTGGAAAGTCGGGTTGCTGATTGCCATGATCAAATGCAAATCCAGAAATCAACGTGTCTCCAAGATGAATTCCAAGGAGAGATCGATTTGGTTGGGTATATTGAGCAGTGAGGAAGCTTCCAACAAGGATAAATTCTGTGCATGTTGATGTTGACAATTTTCTAAAGGCTAGACATAAAACTGAGAAACAACTCCATCGAATCAAAATATTTAAGAAACTCCCAAAGCCTGTATGAAATTTTCAGTTGTTCAACTGAAACAAGAATCAGGATAGAACAGAAAACAGATAACAATGACAAAGAAAATGTGTGAGTAGAAATGAAGCTACTTGAAAAATTTTAAGCAGATGTGTGATCCTCGAGTAGAATCTTGATCCATCACTTCATGAAGAGTGTCAAGAACAACCAATATCAGACAATTACCATACGAATGAAAGAAAAATGTCAGTTCTTCAAACCGATTCAATCACTCAAATCGGAAAGCCTATAAAATGGAATCAAAATTCTTCTTCTATAAGAAGCATTAATTGAAGATTTATACTGCAAGAAATTCTCCATCAGCTGAAACATTGAAGGCAGAAACAGGGTCACGGACTATTTTCTTTGATCCAACTCTCTCCCATGATATGGTGTTCCAAGAGACATAGGGTTTGATTACCATCACTATTACGAGAAAAACGGCAGAACCCGAAAACCTCACCCTGAATTTGACAGACGTATCCAGCTTAGATTCACAGATACAAGAAAAAAATACCAAATTATTTTTTGATTCTGCAGTAGTGGATTAATATCTCATTCTCACAAATAGTTCTTGGATGAAAGTAGTATCGTCCTTCAATGAAGGAACAACCTGACTTAAAATAGCATATTAAAAACTCAAACTAGAAGAAACCACCTCAATCGGATTAGAATCCAGAGTCTTAAGGATTAAGAAATTCTAGTTGTGTCCATCTCTCAATCAGATTAGAATCAAGATCGTTTACAGTCTGGAACGATGCATCTAAATGCACAAGTTAACTGAATTGCAAACTCGATGCGTCCCATCTAATCAGGAGGAAGAATGAAGATTAGTGATGATTACTAGCATTCAAATGAGGAAGTAGCCTATTATGTTCAATCAAAGTCTGGAGGCTGGTTCCTCTACAACAATCATAGAAAATTTCTTGCAACTAGCTACATATGGGGCTCATCATGCTGTTTGTAAGGAAACCAATCATCCAGCAAGCTCACCTACCATTAATAAGGGGCAACACAAAAATCAAGCCAATCCAAGCATCAGATGGGCCACACATTAGAAAACAATGAATAACCTCCAAAAACATCAAATTCAAAAATTGACTCACCTAATGATTAGATCACCTAATTTTGAGTTTTCCCATTCTCACTTGTGGGGTGATCTGGCTGGACCAATTGATATGTAAATACTGGCAAGGAATTCTCCTAAAACAGAACCTCAATGTAGTGCTAACAAAAAACAACAAATTCATCATATCCACATTATTCAGAAAATACATCACTCTTCCTTTGGACTCTTGAAGCTCAAATCTTCCAAAACCCATACTAATACCACCATGATATATGACACATCATCCAGACCTAGGCATGTTCAACACGAAACATATTAAGCATAGAACAACAAGACATACATACATATTGAACTTTGGTGACTGAACTTCAAGATCATGAAAAGCCATACATATTGAACAATACATACCAGCTTCGGACAATACTTTAAACATTGATCCAGAGATATCTCTCACAAGCATTCCATATCGGCACATGTGTGCCTGCAAGTGGAATAAGCAACCTCAAGAAATGAGATTGTTTTGTTTCCACCAATCAAGAAAGAAGCAACAAAATCGATATGAATTCCAAAGGTCGCTGTGTGGATGAAAAATCAAATAAAAAACTAAAATTCCAAAGGTCTTGTGCCTCTAAAATGCTTTAATCATGCAAATTTTATTTTCATATTTCAATCATGATGTGGTATGTTTTTTTAGCTTTGCCTTTGAATATATATAATTAAAATAAAATGTTTTTACATAAACATTAAGTGATGAGGCAATGAGTCATGCATATGTATGAGCCAAACACAAGCGCTCATGTGCGAGATCTAGCTGTTAATCAGATGGGCCCTCAGTGAATGTCCACACCCAAAAATCAGGCAGCTCCACTTGTCAGGTAGGCAACATGTGTACAAGAAAATGATAGGTTAAAAAACCAATGGTCCACATTCAATATACATCTATAGCCCTACTGATAAGTGGACCAGCCAGACATTAGGCCAGGTCACTTCCCCTTTGGGGCCTATCAAATAAAAAGTCAAAATCTTACACACCTGCCAGTTTGGCACATGAAGGGAAATTATGTTTGGTGCTTCCAGCTGCAAGTTGCATTCCTTGCTTTGCACGCTGCAAAAAAATGGTCATCTTGTGCTGAATTCTATATTTAATTTTTTACCTTGAAGAGAACCTTCACCATGTTTTTATAGCCTAGAAAGCCTACAGATATAGCAAATCTACCAGCTTAATAAATGTCTCTGTCCAGGAATAAAGCAATACCTGTGAGCATGAGAGCATTCAGACATCTTCCTCTTGACCCAAGAAAGAGAGAGAGAGAGAAAAGAATACAAATTTTTATGAAACATTGAGAAATGAAAGATCTGAACAACTAATGATTTTTATACTTCTCATTCCAGGATATCAATTATAGTCATATAGCAGATTAGCGCTGAAATAGAATGATTTCTTCAAAGAACTAAAGGACAAAGGTGCATCCGACAATGAGAAATATAATACAACCCCAACAATATTGTTCGCTAATACAAATATAATACAAAAGTTGGTATCTGCAGCTTCAGTTTTAAGCTTATAGACATACTTTCTAGCCACTTGTACTTGTAGCTGAAACAGGAAGCTTAATTGTTTCTTTCTCCTTAAGATAAGATGATCTCAAATTATAAGCCATCACAAAAGCCAACCAAATTGAAAAATGCAAATGCTTCAGAAACAAGCCATGAATATTAAATCACTTCATGATCACTGAATTAAAGAAATATGACAATTAAAGTTCCATCAAAGAAATATGACTATGTTCACCTCTAATCATCCCATTGAAGGTAGTATAAGGAAGAGGGCAAAAAAAATAATTAATAAAAGTCACTCCATTTCCACATATAAGGCCTCTGTTCTGTTTCGTTCAATCAAACCCGTACGAGTATAGATCCAAACTCGTGCAAGGATGACAAATCTTCTAAAGTTTGAATGGGGGCTATGTGGGGATTCCTTAACATGAAATGTAGTCCAACATCAAAATGATACAACGGAATGATAGCAACAGAAAATGAGTGCAGGTCTTACCTGAAATCTTTGAGATGGTAGAGATATGATATGGAATGTGAACAATCCACAAACGAATTGGGGACTTCATTTGGTGGCAGTAATTATTTTCTAAATAGAACTGCTGTCAATACCAGGCCTATGCAATCTATCAACAGCTTCAGCAAATATCATTTAAAAAAGAAATTAGTCAACGAATGGACCTCACAGTAACTTCAGCTAAAAGACAAACTTTCTTTAGAATGAAATTTTCACTGCCATTCAATAAAAAATAAAAACAAAAACATGTGAACAAATTGAAAGAACAACAATCCACTATCAAAATAGTGTGAAAAGTATACTAAGAAGCAAAGGAATGGGAATGCCCATTCCACCATGCATTCATATGAAATCAACCAAAAACCAAAAATTTATAATGACAGAAGCATATTGTTGGAAAGCCCTAATGTAAGTGGTGCTACATCGTCAAACCTATATAAGTGGTGCTACGTCATCAGGGCACTAGCACCATAAAAAGCATTCAGGATTCATCGATGAAATGAATTTGTTGGAATATTCATCAGTAAGCATTTGAACTTTCAGAAATTTATAATGATGTTTCCAATATAACTAGAGATGGGTGGATGAAGTGGAGATGTGCCTTACATTGTTGTGTGATCGCCGCATGCCAATGAAACTAAAGGTAGGTCATTATTCAACTGACAATACCGTATGAGGATAAGTGCTTTGCAATTGGGAGGCAACATGAAATGAGTGAGAGCGCTGTAGACACAAGGATGTTGCCATGGATGTGTGGGAAGACTAGGACGGATGGAATTAAGAATGAGGTCCTCCTAAGTAATCTAACTAGCTAAGAGTCGCCCCAATGGGAGATAAATGATAGAAGCATATTGAGATGGTTCGGTCATGTGCTAAAAAACTGAAGACAGGCTGAGTATGAGGGCAGCTTTGATGACCGTTGAAAGGACCTAGAAAAAGGAGGAGAAAATTACCTAATGCGAAGGCTTGTTCACTTAATGACAAGATTCAAGATATAGGTATTTGTACTCTGTAGCCATATCAGTCAGCCAAAAACCAATATGTATCGGTGCATATTGGTGGTACCAATGACTGTATCAGCTGAATATGCATGAACCTTATCAAGTTATAAAAATAAAAATAAAATAAAAAACCTGAAAATATGAGATAAGTAAATTAGACAATACTTATTTAACACTCATTTCATGATTACATTGTTTTTAAGCATGTAAGGGTCTATACTGTGGCATGGCCTGTCACAGCTAGTATTTTCAATCTTTAATGTGAAGTTTTGATTTATTCATTGACCATATTACTTTATTTTCAAGAGTTTCAAGGTACTTAGTAGTTTGTAAATCAGTCAATGCATGAATCATATGTATTTTGTGTGAAAGTAAGAAACATATGACTTTAATATTGTTCTAAACTTGTAATTGTGTTTGTGCATGTGATACTCTGCCGCTGATTTCAAGAGCCCGAGTAAAATAGGAAGGTTCATGCCACGTGGCAACCGATCCTAAAACTTCTGCCAATCTACCATTTAAAAGCCAACCCCAATGTGTTCATAGAAAGGCTAAGATGATGATGATGACGGCAATGATAATATATTACAAGTCAACATATCTACCATAGTAAAAGATTCGAAGAGCCTAACCCAAATAGTAGGGACAATGATGTGATGATGATGATGATGATGACAATGATAATGAAGATATTTTTAGCTTAGAGAAATATTTGACTATAGAAAATGAAAATTGTAAAACCAAGAAACAAAAAAATAACCCAACTGAAATAATAATTGAAGACAATACTGGGATACACTTGGAAAAGCTTTTAAAATAATTGTTGAAGCACATTCCAAATAGGACCAATGAAAGTTCTGGCACAAGAATTAACCCATCTCGGTTAGATATGTTGTGGAATATGTTGTGGACTGCAAGTGAATTTTTCTACTGAACTTTTTGGGCTCTTTCTAGCTTGGTGTTCATGTGGGAAGAAGGAAAAAGAAAGAAAAGATGACCCTTGGGCCCTCTAAATCACATTAAGTAACCTTAGTGCTCTCATTTGGGTGTGTACTCCTGAATGCAATTTAATAAATAGTGAAATGAAAGGCTAAAAGGAAATTGCATTTTATAGGAATTTCATTATCTCAGGTGACATGAACAATAAGAGAGCATCATACACTGCCAAACTTCTTTCCCATAACCATCAAAAGAACATTTTCTAACTTAGTTCAGGAAAGGAATGTAATCTATTTACAAGAAATAAATGATTTTTTACAAAATATATAGCTAGTATAAGACACATTCTATGGAAATGATATTGAATATACAATCAGATGGCCATGAGAGAGAAGATACCATTGATGAAAGGGCCTGTAGCCCTGCTGAACGCAGTTGGCATACCCTTTCATCCTCTCCCATTTCTTGGTCTAGCTGAACATGTAAGTACCATCCATCTGTTACAATAAGAAAAATGACATGAATCTAAACTCTCTCAGAGAAAGTTACTAGCATGCGTGTACGATCTATGACCAATCAGACCACACACAAGTGATCCCAGTGCCTAATTTCTCGAGATTAGATCTGACTTCCAGAGTAAGAAACATGAAGCCCCAAAAAATAAGATAGTGCCTACCTGACTATTTACAAAGACAAAAAGAGTCTGGCAACCAATAATGCAGATTTCGTCATGCCGTGTTTGATCCAGCAGAGTGTAAATGATCAAATCTTTTCACCCTTTTCTTCTTTTTTCAAGATAACAGAGAACTTGATCCAAAAACCAGAGGCGAGAGAGAGAAGGCTCCCATTATCATAACCGGCAGCACCTGAATTGTCGGGAAAATAATTCAAAGGACCCGTCAAATAAATAAAAGAAGCAGAAGAAGAAATCCTATCCATATATTCCAAAGCATAGATACGGATCAAATGGTGGGAAAAAAAATTAAAATTAAAAAAAAAAAAAAAAAAAGCAGAGCAACGTACCAGTACTCTGTTGACAGCTCCAATGGTTGAGACAGCAGCAGCTATGGCTTCCGTGGATTAGGCGATACAGAGAGAGAGAGAGAGGCGTGTTACGACGAGGAGGGCACGGCCGAGAGATCAGCGTACTTCCTCTTGCGGGGCTTCTCGTACTCTGGCGTGTTCCGGCGAGAAGGACGACAACGGCCGAGAGATTAGTGTCTTCAACCAGCAACGGAAATGGGAGACAGATAAAGAGAGGCCGGAGTAGAAAATGGAGATCGAGAGACGTTGGAGGGAGAGAGAGAGAGAGAGAGAGAGAGAGAGAGAGAGAGAGACTTTGGGTAGGTTATTGCAGGGGAGGAGAGGAGGAGAGGAGGGTTTTGGTAGAAAAGAGATGGGAGAAGAAGGCGCGGTGGATTTGGGGATTAGGCGCGCGGGCGTTCTGGCGATTTGAGGATAGGGCGCGCGGGCGACGGGGCTCTTAGGGATTTTTTATTTTATTTTATTTGAAACCAGCGGCGGTGGCACGTTCTGGACACGGGCGGCCACTTAAAAACCCCCCACATTTCATCAACGGTGGCGGTTTTCTGTGGCCCCCTGTGATGAAAACGCCCCTAATTACTATATTTGTTGTAGTGCATGAAAGTAATGCCTTATCTAGTTTAAAGAAATAATGTTGCTAACTACAAGATAAAATGATGCACCAAAACGCATCTGGTCCCACACGAGCAATAAGGATAAAATAGCAAGCTAATTAATGCATTTTACTAATAAGCTTTCCAATATGCAAGCAGCGACCACTGAAAAATAGTGTAGCACGGGTATATTGAAAGACATGTTCAACTCTAGGGGAGAGGGTCCGTGAGTTTACTTCGAAGTACCTTTTTTTTTTGCCCGCTAATTGCATAGGCATAGGAGCTCCCGTGCATCCATGAGTCAAAGCCTTTTTTGTTAATTTTCTTTGTGGATGATAATTTTATAACTGCTTAAATTGCGTTAAGAATGTTTCAACTAGATAATATGTTTTTCTTGTGTTGAAAGAAAAATGAGGAAATGGACCATCGCTTTCTCATCTCTTTTTGAGACAATTAATTACATTTATTAAACGTTTCTAACCACCCGTTTGAAATAGTTTTGCATGGAACACGTTGAAATCCATGATTTACTTGTTCTGACATCCACCTCATAGGTACACCATACTGAAACTTTAAAGAAATAATCACCGACTATGTTTGCCTGTCTACACCATTCATTAGATGGGGCATCTCTTAAATTGTCCGTCCAAAAAAGTCTCGTTCAATAGATGATACAAACCGCACAATTCATTGCTTCCTTCCTAACATCACAAACAGTCCGTACAAAGTTTCTATGAATTTAGCAGTTAGGTCAGGACTCGTGTAGCACACCAGCACCCACCCTCGGTACTGATCGATGCTGGAAAAGGACTCCGAAGAAAAGTCATCAACCCTCTCCCACGCTCCTGTGCTGGTAGATGCGGGGACGGCTGTGTGGGCTCCACCATAATGTATGTATTTTATCCAACCGGTCTATCAATTTTTGCTAACTCATTTTAGGGCTTGACCCCAAAAATAAGGCAGAGCCAAATATGAGATTGAGCACACCACAGGAAAGAGCGATCATTGAATGACAACCATTAAAAACTTCAAGGGCCACTATAATGTTTATTTTCCATCCAATATATTGATGAGGAAATACAGACCTAGATGAAGGGAAAAAAATATATATATCTATCAGCTTCATCCAAAACTTTTGTAACCCAAAGAATTTTTAATGGTAGGCTTTCAACACTGTTTCCTATTTTGTGGTCCACTTGAGATTTGGATCCGCTTCGTTTTCTGGATCATAATCTCAAATGAGCTTTCAAAATAGATGGATGGTGTGGATAAAACACATACATCATGGTGGGGACTCACATAGCTTTTCCAGAATGACCAGTACTGAAGTCGGTGCCGTGCGCTACTACGCAATCCGAGTCCTTGAGGTCACCACATCACGTCATCCTTGGCAGATGGCCCACCCTAGGCCTTAGGTGTTTGTCCGGATTGTTGAATATGTGCACCCATTGTGTGTTTGCTGGGGCACTTATGGACTTTGGAGTCACGCTATTATTTCAGGAAAATAAAAAAAGGTGAGTAAATTTAGAGTACCATCCAATTGATAGTACGTCTCATGATCAAGCTATAGCTCAAATATTACAACGGTTGAGATCTTCCCAACTGTTCAATCAATTCTCTAATGGACACTCAACAAACATTCATAAAATGCCCATGGTTGGAAGTACTTAACAAGCATCAAATAGGTGTAGATTTCTCATCTATAACGATAAAAGAAGCGAACCACATATTGGACGGTGTAGATGGAATGCCATCTTGTTCACTTTAGCATAATTCATATCTATGGTGGATGTCGTAAAAACTAGGTTGTCTACGGAGATCTTCCACCATCGAATAACTGTGGGTGGGAATCTTACCAAGGACTTCAAAATGAGCCTTCAAAAATTTAAATTTTGAAATGCTTGGTGGATCTTAAAGTGGCAGGGGTGAACGTGCACAGTATGATTTTGGCTTTCCTAGCTTAATAATCCCTTGATTTTTATTAAAATCAAGTTTGATTATTAGATTTTATTTTTAGTTTTTGTATTTCTTAGGAAATCTATTCCCCAACTTTTCCTCAAAAATCAGGTGAATTAATCTGAAATCTAACCGACTGATGAACTACCTATAATATGGATGGTTAGGATTGCTCTTGGTACAATAGCTTTATTGAAACAAGGATAATAATTTCAGCGGTGCACCCAAAATCATGAAATGACCTCAATATGTGTTGACGTGGCACATCTGTGTGAAAGGATGGCAAGAACACATGGACACTTTATTTTATTTTTTTTGGTTAGCGTGTTACACCCACTGTCCGTTCAGACTTCACTGTTAGTGAGAACACATGGACTTTAAACCCGTGCGGATTTTATTTGATTTCATTCCTGAAATTTTGAACGCGGAAAGAAAAAGATAATTCTCCACATTCAATGTTCCCATGATTAGTGTACTGGCTATTAAAGATTGTTGGAAATACATTGCCAGCCCACGTGATGAAGGCAAATGATCACCCACACATGTACAAACGTGGGCACATATAAGGCTATCGTTGTATAGTCATATGAAGATGCCCCCCATTAATTGTTGATTAGAAACTATTTGTTATTGATAATTTCTGAATGTCATGCATGTGGGATAATTAGTTATTGTATGCTAGCCATTTATACTTACTAGCTAACTGTTTTATGACTGTTGGGCTAGTCACATGTAACAATGTTTGTATGGTCTGACTCATAATTATTGCCTTGCCAATTCACATAAGGTCATGAAGGAGTAATTCATCTACGATATGATGCATGCGTATAAAGTGAGCCACTAACACTTCTATAACTACGCTGCCTCACATGCCCACATTCATATCCAAGCTCGTGCGTGCATGTTAACACTAAAACACAGAATCCAATACTCTACAAATCAATTGAGCAAATAATGAGATACTCTACACCTATATATATATATATATATATATACATATATACATATATATATATATATATATATACATATATATATATATATATATATATATATATCTCTTGATGTATTTTTTAAATAGTTACTTTGATCATCTATTTTTTCACCTCATTTTATATGATGCACAAGTTTAAGAAGATTTAAAATAAACATCATGTAAATCTTACTATGGGCTGATTTGAAGAAATTTTAACGGTGAGGCACTCAATCACCACGGCCTACTTTAGCGTGGTCCACTTGAGATTTGGATCTATTTAATTCTTTAGACCATGTCCTAATACGGGCGGGTACATGAAACGGATGAATGACGTGGGTATACAACAAATCATCTGGCTGGGCCCCGGGACAGGGTTTCTTGGTTGGGGCCGGGGATTCGGTACTACCCCTCCCTGTTCCATGTGGAGACTCCACGGGCCACTGAGCAGCCACCGTGATGTATGACTTCTATCCACGCTGTTTATTCACTTTTTCATATCATTTTAGAGGACACAACAGAAAATAAGGCAGACTCAAAGCTTAAATGGACCACATTATGGATTAAATTCCTACTGTTGAAAAATTCTCAGGATCACAGGAGTCATGGACCAGGAAGATATTTATTTTTTCACCTCATCCAGGTATATATGACCATATCGACAAGTTGGATGAAAAATAAATGACACGGTGGACCCTATGATGTTTCAACGGTGTTCGTCATTAACACCGCTACTTCCTGTGGTGTGGTTCACTTGAGTCTTTGATCTGTCTTATTTTTTATCAAGTATTTTAAAATGATATGAAAAAAATGGATGAACGGTGTGGATAAAAGTAATAAGTCACGGTGGCCCCTCACTGACCCGCAGGGCCTCTGCCAGTCCCCAGCTCGGAAAAGGCAGGGGTGGTACCTAATCCGCACCCCTTATGAATATTTTGTAAATCAACGCCGTCCATCCTGATTTCAAAGTCACTGAAAATTACATGGACTACTGAAAATTAAGCATATTAAATAAAAATCACACTAAAAATTAATTCATGCGAACCACATGAATTGAAATAGTTTTAATGGCTAACAATGTCTTACAATCTCTCCGCTATTATAGTCCACTAAAATCAGTAAATTGACCAAAATTTCAACCGTGGTCCTTAAGTAGTGTGACTCACGTGTGGTTTGGTGGATTTTACTTATAAATTAAGGTACGCTCCCAAAAGTTTTCATAGCATAGGACGCTTTGACCGTCCTGATTGTAGCTTTTAAATGCTCCTCATGTAGTGCTTTCAAATGTCAATTGGCAAGGCAATTTTCTTGCATCCTCATCATACTTGGTAGGCCGCACCATGAAATATGTGTTTTATCTATGCCGTCCATCCATTTTAAATCATTATTTTAGGACATGAACAAAAAAAAATAAAATAATAAAAAATAATAAAAAATCTGAGGACCACATTAGAGGAAAGTGGTGATTCAAAAGCATCCTATAGCCCTTTATTTTTATGTGGTACATTGTGATGATTATATGAAATATGATTTAAAAATTCCATGTATCACAAAAAATTAAGTATATAGATCAAAAATCACAAGCAAAAGTGATTCGTGTGGGCCACACAAAGTGATACGGTTTCAAGGGTTAACATTGTCTTACACTCTATTATTGTGTTCCACTGGAGTCACTAAATTCACTGAAATATCCGCCTTAGGCCCAAAGTATGGTGAATCATATGGTGGTACAGGTAGATTTTACACACACATCAAGGCGGGCCATTCCCATTTTTCCACAGCACAAAACGCTTTAAGGTCCTGTGCTTTCAAATGGTTTTATGCAGTGATTCTCAATGTCAATTTGTCGAGGTATTTTCTTACATGCTCATCACACTTTCTAGGAAGTAGACGTTTTATTCACGTCATCATCTATATTATCATTATTTTATGGTACGATCCTAAAAAAATGGCTGATACAAATATCATATCGAACATACTGGAGGAAAGTACTAATTCAACAACCACCGTTAAAAGCTTCCTATGGTTTATTGTAATTTTTATTTGCCATCCAACCTGCTGATTAAGACATGCTGATTGCAACACAGACATGGATGAAGGAAAAACCCAAATATCAGCTTAATAAAAACTTTTATGACCCCATGAACTTATTAATGGTGGGCATTCAACTAACAGAATTTCCTGTTTTGTGGTTTACTCGTGACTTGGATCTACCTTATTTTTTTTCTCGTACCTTAAAATAAGTTGGAAAAATGGATAGTTGGCATTGATAAAAGCGTATACATCATGATGTGCCTCCGAGCACACTATCCACCGCTATGTCATGTTGCTGGCGAGTGCCGATGCACGATCCGCACCTTCTGTGAGTTCATCTCACTTTACCTACTCCCTTCCAATTTCCGGAAGGGACCACGGTGTTGTTATAAGAAATCCACCCCATCCATCCATCTTGGGGGTCACTGCAAATATGGCCATCCAAGGCTGAAATTTCTCTAGCTTTTTTTTAAAAAAAATAAAAAATAAAAAATAAATTTTTACATGCACACACACCCCACACACACTCACGCTAGTGGAAATTCACCACCTATGGATACTCGAACCCTTTACTAGGTGTTGAAACTCTAAGAGTCTACCACTCAAGCAAGAGTAAGGATCCTTAAATGTCACGCCCCAAACTCGAAAAACGATCTCACAAAATTTTTAATTGATGAATCCGGCGCCGACAGCCTCCGTAGTGCCCCATTCTTGGATCCCGACATTCACATACCAGATTTCGATCCTAGGATCCTATAAGGAGGATTTTTAGTATAATTTTTTTTTTTAGTAATGGAGCATAACCACGAGCATAATCAAGTCACAAAATGTAAGACCCGTATCTTGGTCCGTACCTTTCAGTAGACTTCCGCGGTCTTAACGGTCGAATTTCGGCAACCTTCGACCCTTAACCGATATCGACGCGCGACCTTGATTCATGTGCCGACAACCCGAGTCGACTCAACCCGAGACTAATACCATAGCGACCGCGACGTCGTTGCGGTTACGATACCGCGACTTGTGCGCCGAGGCGATACCCTGGTCAAGAGATGTGGGCCAACATTCGGTGCGAGAAAACGCCACGCGTTGCGAAACCCAAGGAAATCTCTACGATGTGTCACATCAATCACATCAATCTCATCAATCAATCAATCCATCAAGCCATCACATGTCAAGTACACATCACTTTATTCCCTTTTCCCAAGCAACCACAAAAGTCTTCACCACCCATACCTCTCTTACACAAAAGCCTCAAAAGTCAAGCTTTTCTTACACAACCATCACTCACCACATCCATCCATCACTCTCTCTCTCTCTCCCTTTACAACTCTCTCTCTTTCTCTCTTTCTCATTTCAAATTTCTAAGCAACAAAAAATTTTTCAAGAGCCCATACGTATGGAATTTTCCAAGAATTCCTAAGCTCCAAGTGGCCTACCTTCCTACCCCATCATCTCCCATCTCAACCTTCCATTCTTCATCTCATCCATTGAAGTTGAAGCCAAGGTGTCAAGGAACCCCTAGGAGCAAGAAGATCGGACGGTGGGTGCCTCTATAGGGTAGTCTTTCTTGTTTTTATGGTGGACCAAGTGAGGCCCACCGATCCATGGTGTGGATCTCACTTGGGACCCTAAAAGGTGGTCGATGGACCACTTGGATCATCATGATCATTCCGTGATGGGGCTATTCTCCATGGACCCCATCATGATGTTTATTTTCTTTTCAAAGGTCATCTAGACCGTCAATGTTGGTGGGGAAGGGATCTCCACCGTTGAGTTTGGATTTCGGTGGTCCCTTATGCTTTAAGGCCCACTTGATGTATGATTCATTGTAAGGGAGGGCCCATAATGTCGGGGTCCCTCCATCACAAGGCGTGTCCCACTCTCAATGTCTCTCTCCCTCTATATTTCTTTTATTTTATTTTATTTATTTTCTTTTATGCAATAGGGTCGTGTGGCCCACTTGAATAGACCCCACCTTGAGATTTACCTTGTTCAAGTTTTATTCAAGTGGGGTCCACCTAATATGTTGTAGCTGCATCATCCATCTGTGGTGGCCCACTTCAACAGGGCCCACCATAATGAATTTAGGACTGGACTGTCCAGCGTCTGGGACGCTGGACGTCCCTGCTCGTAAACCAAAACAAAAAAAAAAAAAGGAAGGGAAAAAGGTACTTTCGGGGTGGTCCACTTGCTTAGGCCCCACCGTGATGTATGTAATCAATCCACGCCGTCCATCCCATTTTTCGCCTAATTTCAAGCGTTGGGCCAAGATTTGGAGCTGATCCAATCACCTAGTGGGCCTTAGCGTCAAAAATTGCATCATCACCTTTCAAATACCATTTTCTTATTTTTATTTCATTTTCTTTCACCAAAAAAATTCAAACTTTAGGCTCTTTGGACTTGTTTCGAGCCGGGAAAACCAATGGATGGTGTGGATTTAGGCGATGTGGACCCCACCTTCGAAAATCCTCAAAATCTAGGATTTTTCAAAAAAAAAAAAGGAAGAAGAAGAGGAGCCGCACGCTATTGTGTCAGAGCCGCTGCAGGCCGCGCCTGCAGCGCGTCACGCGGGCGGACGGCGTTCGTGTAGCCACCCACGGCCGCTGTCGTGGGCCCCACCATGTTGCATATGTCTCATCCGTCCCGTCCATTTGATGGGTCCCCTCCTCAGGTGGGCCCCCTCCAAATTTCAACTCAATCTAGAATTCAGGTGGCCCACACCACAGGAAACAGTGGAATTACATATCTGCCATTGAAATCTTTTTTTGGGGCCCACAGAAGTGTTGGATCAAGCTGAAATTTATGTTTTCCCTTCATCCAGGTCCGAGTGACCTTATGAATGGCTCAGATGACATTTATGCATCATGGTGGGCCACATCTGTGGAACCCACAGTAATGTATACGTTTTATTCACACCGTCCACAGGCCGTGGACGGTGGCTCTCTCCATGTTATTGCGTTTCACCTCCACCGTCCAGCAGACGGTGGAGCCCACCTTGCACACGTATTGATCACACCACCCCCCTCCCCTGGCTGGGCTTGAAAATAAACATTTCAGTGGGCCCTTGCCTTGTGAATAGAAAATAAACATTTCAGTGGGCCTCTGGGCCCATGGGTTGAGGCCCATTTGATGGATATAAGGCCTATGGGCTTAGGCCCACTTGTTATCTAAGGCTTATGGGTTTAGGCATACTTGATACGTTTCAAGACCATGGGACTAGGCCCATTTGATATATCCCAAGTCCCATGGGATTGGACCCATTTGATGTGTTCCAAAGCTCATGGGATTAGGCCCATTTGAGGTAATTTAGAGCCCATGGGATCAGGCCCATTTGATTTGTTTAAGGCCTATGGGTTTAGGCCCATCTGATTTATACAAGGCCTATGGATTTAGGCCTATCTGGTTCATATAATGCCTATGGGTTTAGGCCCATCTGGTTTATACAAGGCCTACGGGTTTAGGCCCATTTGATGTACCATAAGGTCTAGGGGTTTAGGCCCATTGAACTCATATAATGCCTAAGGGTTAAGGCCCATTTGGCCTTCATATGGGATTCAATTGGTGTGACCCATTCGACTCATGAGACTATGCTCATTTGATGCAATCCAAGGCCCACGGGTTTTGACCCATTGCAATGCACATAAGACCCATTGGTGTGGCCCATTTATGTGGCCCATCTGATGAATAAAAGGCCCATAGGATATGACCCATTTGATATATATAAGAAAAGCCCAATGGGATGAACCTAAGGTCCATTGCAATGTGTAATCCCAATACCGATTATGTAGCGATGTTTAAGAAAATCGTGCCTGGGATGAAATGTTGGTTTGACGTCCACATTTCGAGTGTAGTGCTGGTTGGATGTCCACATTATGACTCTCTTTAAGGCCCATTACTGGGCCGTACTTGCTGTGTATAGGCCGTCCAGGCCCATCTGCGTTGTAAGAATGGTTCATCACTCATTCACATGTTTAATATAGTTTCATGACCCATGATCATACGCATCATATATATGCTTGATATGAGGATTGACTGATCATAGTATATGCCTTCGGGCAGGTTATTTATGAGCGCACGATATGCGCAGGATTGGTTGCATGACTGGATAGTGTGATTCATGCATTCCGCATTTGTGTGACATGGTTATTGTACGCCCTAGCGACATCGGGGTCGTAGCCTCCATAGACAGATCGTGGTTGGCAGGATTGGATACTGAAAATCTTGTTTTACATGGAGTACTATAGATATCCCTGGGTGAAAGCCCCTAAACCCTTATGGTACCAAGAGGTTGCTCCAACGTCTAGACCGAGTGGGTAGATGAGCGCTGAGTGCCGAATACCAGTTGGCTGTGCTCTCCACTGTGTCGTGGTCGGTTGGAAGGGGGTGCGGCCTTACCCGCCCGAGTGTAGGGGGCAATCCTAGGCTGAGTTTGACCAGCTCGAGGAATGGGTCCGCTATCGACGAGTCGCACCCGATATTGGCAGACAGATAGTGTGGTCTCTTCCACTTACCTTATTGCGCTCGATGTGGCGGTAATCTGGTTTAGAGTGTACTAGACCCCGGTGATATCCCATATTTTGAGCTGTATTGATGTGTGGACATAGATGATGATCTGTATGCTTGAGTTGCATTGTACATCACATGGCCTTGGGATGGCCGATACCATTCATGTCTTGCATCGCATAAGCCTTGGTACGGCTCATGATATTATGGTTCCATCTGCATATTCCGCATTACTCTAACATTGCATATTTATATTACTATCTTGCGCACACACTTTCACCACCCTCTAAGCTTTCTATAAGCTTATGCACGACCGTTGCGTGTAGGTGACGTTGGTTCGCAGCAGCGCTGAGGCAGGAGTACGTTGCGGAGCATTTTGGAGTTCTTGTTCCTTACCATTGTATTTCCCTTTATGCTCATTGTACTTATAAAGTTTTTGATCATAGTGGAAATGTAATGGATTTCTTGGTTGTTGTTTGTGGGTTATGCCTTTGGTTATGCTTCTTACGAATCAAACTGATATTTAAAATCCTCCTCGTAGCATCCCAGGATCGGAACCTGGCGAATAGGAGCTAGGAGCCGAGAATGGGGTTTTACGGAGGCTGTCGGCACCGGATTCGGCGATCGGGAATTTTGTGAGCCTGGTTTTCGAGTTTGGGGCGTGACACAAAACAACATCACCACATATCCACTATATCAAAAACTTTAAGTACAATAGGAAAGGGAAATACAAGGTGATCGAAAACTCCAAAATAGCCAGATACGCACTCCTACCTCAGCGCTGCTACTGTCCAATGCTACCTGCATGCAACTGTCGTGCATAAGTTTACAAAAGCTTAGAGGGTGGTGTAAGTGTGTGCGCAAGGCAAGTGTCCAGTATACAGTATCAGAGTAATGCGAAAATATGCGATAAGTCCATGAATACAACCAGTCGTACCAAGGTTATGTGATGTAAGGCATGAATGTTATCGGTCATAACAAGGCCATGTGATGCGAAATATGAATGTTATCGGTCATACCGATGCAATGCGAGGCCTATGTAGCTGAATGTCATATGCGGGATGCAATCCAAGCAAGTCGGTACTCATCAAGTACACATATCAGCACAGTTCCTCTCTGGATATCACTGGGGTCTAGTACACTCCACACTGACTACCGCCTCCCTAGCCAGGCAGCCCAGCGAGCGGAATAGACCTCACTATCCGCCTGACCAGTAGTCTGCTAATACCTACCCGGCTCGTCGATAGCGGACTCATTTGCTAGCTAGTCAAGCTCAGCCTAGCTTATAGCCCCCTCACTCAAGCGGATAAGGTCACACCCCCTTCCAACCGACCACGACACAGTGGGAGACGCAACCTTCTAGTATTCGGCACTCGGATGCTCGTGTATCCACTCGGTCTAGACATTGGAGCAACTCTTGGTACCAAAAAGGTTCTGGGACTTTCACCGAAGGACATCCAAAGTGCCCACAGTGTTAGAACCAAGTATTTTCGGTATCCGATACGGCCATCCACGATTTACCTGTGGAGCCACGACCCTGATGTCACTAGGGCATGTAGTGATCAAGTCACACATATGCGAGATGCATGAATCACACCGTCAAATCATGCAGCAATTTAGCGTGTACTGCGCGATCACGTGGGGCACTGTCTCATAACGAGTCCCGTAAATGGTTTGCCCAATGACGTATGCTATGATCAGTCACTACTCATATCAAGCATACATATGATGTGTATGGGCATGAGTCATGAAATTATACTAAGCATGTTATAAAGTAATGAATATTAACGAGTATGGGCCTATCATGGGCCCTAAGGAGAGTTACAATGCGAACATTTAACCAACATTGTGCTTACAATGTGGACGTCAAACCATCATTGTTCCCTAGACATGGCCGGCCATAAATATCATTACATGATTCATGGGAAATCACACATTGCAATGGACTCTAAGGAAATCCCGTTGGGCCTCGACACATGGGCCTTGGATACATTGAATGGGCCGTATCACATGGGCCTTACATTCATCAAATGGGTTGCATTAATGGGCCTCACCAACGAGCCTTATGTACGTTACAATGGTCCATAACCCATGGGCCTTGAAATACATCACAACGTGCCTCATAATATGGGCCCTACATTTATAGAAAAGTGGGCCTCAACAACGGCCTTATACACCTCAAGATGGACCACAACAATGGGCCATAAATATGGGCTGCAAATGCATCAAGGTGGGCCTCCACGGATGGCCACAAGTACATCCATATGAGCACCATCACATGGGCCTTATATAAATCAATGGGCCACACCAATGGGCCCTATGTATACTTCAAATGGACCATACCCTAAATATAAGTGGGATAATGATTTCTACCATTAAAATTTACAAGGCCCACCATAACATTTATTTCCATCCAACCTGCTGGATGACGTGGAAGTGAATATCAATTTATAGGAAGCTACTATGGCCCCTTCGGAATTTTGAACGGTGGACGTCATTGGCCACTACTTTAGGTGGTGGGGTCCATTTGAACTTTAAAACTCATGCACTAAAATGATCTTTCAAAATGGTTGGAGGGATGGGATGCAGCACGTGCATCATGGTGGGTCCCACCAACCACCCAGCAGCCAAAGAAAATGGTTGGATGGCATGAAAAATACATACATCACTGTGGCCTCCACCATCCGTCCGGACGGTGGTAATTAAACACATATATCATTGTGGGTCCCACGTGGGACCCATCATAGCATATATTTTCCATCTAATCTGTTGATAAGGTCGTACAGACCTGAATGAAGAGGAAATACAAATTTTAGCTTGATCCAAAACTTCTGTGGCCCAAAAAAAAAGGCTTCAATGGTATACGTCCAATCCCACTGTTTTCTACGGTGTGGGCTACCTGAGCTTTAGATGTGCCTCATTTTTGGAGAGGGGGCCACCTTAGGAGGAGGCCCATCATATGAACGGGTTGGATGGCAATTACACACCATGGTGGGGCCCATAGCTAGAGTCGTGGGTCCCTGCCTAACTGGCCGCCCGCCTGGCGCCCAGCAGCAGCGTCTGTTGCCTTGTATTTTTTTTTGTTTTAATCGCGTTTTTTCATGATTTTTCAGGTGTGGGGCCTACATCAAGTAAATCCACTTCATCCATTGCTCTCTCAGCTCAAGACAGATCAAACGAGCCCCATATCCATTATATTTCAGTGTGTAAAAAGAAACCAAGTGAATTTAAATGGTGTAGATCATTGTTTGCTAAGGTATGGCCCACCCGAAAGTTAGATCAGCTCCATATTTTGGCTCGACACCTAAAATAGTCTGGGGAAAGGGATGGACGGCGTGGATTGAATACATTCATCAAGATGGGGCCTACACAAGTGGGCCACCCCCATTAACTTAGAACTAAGCTAATATTTGTATTTTCCATGCACGTCTAGCGTCCCTGGATGCTGGACGGTTTCGGCCTAACACAAGCACAAGGCGGGCCCTGTTTAGGTGGGCCACTAAATGGTAGGTGGTGTGGGTACAATACATATAAGGTGGCCCCCACTCATGGACGGCTTGGATAAAATACTTACTTCATGGTGGGGTCCATTCAAGTGGGCCACACAACCTCATCATCATCAATAAAAAAAATATAAAAAGAGAGGAAGAGAGAGAAAAAAGAGTAGGAGTGGGACACGTGTGATGGAGGGACCTCGGCACTATGGGCCCTCCCTTCTATGATATACAACATAAATCAAGTGGGTCCCATAACATGTGGGCCCATAAACTTGAAATCTAACGGTGGAGATCCCTTCTCCATGAAAATAGACGGTCTAGATGACCCATATACAAGCTAGGAAGGTAAACATCATGATGGGGTCCATGGAGAATGGCCCCATCATGGAATGATATTGATGATCAAGATGGGCTGTTAACCACATCTTAGGATCGAAAGTGAGATCCATACCATTGATCGGTAGGCCTCACTTAGCCCATCTTAAAAACATAAAAAATTACCCTATTAAAGCACCCCACCACTTGATCTTCTTGGTCCGTAGGAAAGCCTATCTCCTTATGCTTCACTTTGATGGTGGAGATGAGAATTGGATGGCTAGGATGAGAGCTTTTGGGATGGGAAGGTGGGCCACACAACACACTTTCTCTCTTAAAAATGGCTTGGACATGTGATGCTCTTGCTAGTTAGGAGTTGAGATGAGAAATGAGAAAGAGAGAGAGAGTTGAAAGAGAGATGAGGGATGGGTGTGATGGGTGAAAGGGTGAGGTGAGTGATGGATGTGGTACTTGACATGTAAGGTGGTGTAAGAGAAAGGGTGAGGAAGAGTTGACTTTGGAGAGAGAAAGCATGGGTTACTTTGTACTTGACATGAGGTGATTGATGGGATTCATTGATGGGATGGATGTGACATATTGTAGAGATTCTCTTAGAATTTGCAACACATGGTGTTTTTCCTCAAACTGAATGCGGGTCTGCATCTCCCTGCTAGGGTATCGAATCGGTGAGCGAGTCGCAGCGATGGTACGGTCGCAATGGTACAAGTCTCGGATTAAGCCGACTCAAATCTACAGGGTACGACTTAGGGTCATGCATAAACATCGATTACTGGTCGCAAATTGTCGGAATTCGATTGGAAGGATCACGACAGTCGACGGAACAGTACGGACTAGGATACGGGCTTTACATTAAATCAGACCAACATAACAACACTTTAGACCACTTCACCCCATCAAACCATCTAAGCCCGTTTTGGGTGAACAATGTTTCAATGCTGCAAAGGGGTCTCATCCAGGCCAAAAATACAATTGGCGAACTTGACACAGTCTAAAGGACATCTAGACCAGTTTTGAGTTGAATCGAACTAACTTAAGAGCCCTTTAGAAAACTTCACCCCACTTCACTCTACCCTAGCCTAATTCATGTGAAATCAGTTTCCGTGCCTCAAACATGCTCCATCAAGGTCAAAAGTTCTTGGTTATGCTTTTCATGTTCTGAGGAAGTTCACACAAAGTTTTAGCCAAAGTGGACAACAATAGAGTTACATAAGACTACCTCACAACACTTTACCCAGGGATTCCCAAATTCATAATTCCTATAATGCATAGAAAATACTCAAAGCTAACGCAGATCCATTATAATTTAAGTCACAATAAACCATTGAAAACTAAAGGCATTCCTTATAATCAAACTAGAATCAAAGAGTTTCTTAAACATGAATCAAAGCAGAGAAAAACACCCCATCACGCTACAAGTTTCACCTCTTAGCCCTTGCTAAGAGGCTTAGCCAACCACAATCATGATCATGCTAAACTCTTAAAAACATAAATGAAGAAGAAAGAAAAGAAAAGAGGAATAATAAAAAATGATAAAGGAAGAAGAGGCTAGCCAGCGTCCTCTCTCTATCTCTCTCTCTCTCTCTCTCTCTCTCTCTCTCTCTCTCCACATTCTTCACTTTTTCCTCCTTTGCTTCTCACCACGCCTCCATTGCTGCCCTCTGATCCCCTCTCAGCTCTTTTCTCTTTCTTTTATATAGCAGGGAGAGTCGGTTGGCTAGCAGAACCGACCTCTAATTTTCGCAACGAGAACCGCACAAACAGCTGCGTTTGAACCGAGTTTTGGGATGCTGATCGTCCTAAACTTTGATGCTGACACCTTGGTGAGGGTGAAGACCTCTTGATCAAGCGTGTGATGGTACAAATCATAGATCCGACCGTGCCCTTGATCATAGAACGGCCCACTGCGTCTGGTTTTCACGGACGTAGGGCATGCGGAAACAGAGGCCACTAACATGTTCGGTGGGTCCCACAGTGATGTTTTGGAGAAATCTGATCCGTTCATTAGATTCCTGACGAAAAACCAGTCGGGTAGGGGTAGTTTTGGTAGGTTATTGCATGGCCCATTTTACCAACTCAACTCGTCATTCATCCTGCATTTTCTGACGATCCATGTGATTATTTATGCATAGGACCAAAAGGACACCTAGGAGAGGGTTATACCTCTCCTCTGGAGTGAGTGGTCTGTCTAGATCACTGATTTTGAAGATGGGTGGGCCCCACTGTACAAAAAGGGTCGGCGTGGTGAGGATGCTGTTGAAGTTTCTTGCATTTTGAAGATTTGAGTCGGTCAGCGTGCGTTGACCGACTGTATGGGATTCAGTGCACGGTGGGAGTGTGCACATGGTGCACATGCAATATCTCAAGCGGGTTCCATTGTGATGTTTATGAGAGATCCTCTTCGTCCATCCCCTGCCCCATCTAATTTAAGTGGTCGAACTCAAAATTGAAGCATATCAAGAGATCAGGTGGGCCCAAAATCAGAGATATATTAGCTAATCTATCTATTTGGCTACTTACACAATGATCCAATAGCTGAAATTTGATATGTACAGTTAATTTAGGGTTCTCAAGCCAAATATAAAGTTTCGAGCCAAAGGAATGGTGGAAACCTTGTGATCTTACGTTCTGGATGATTTTCAGGCCCATTTAACGTGAGTGACGTGATTTTCTCGGATATATGGTGTGTAAATCCTTCAACCTCAGTCCCCTAGGGTCCGTCCCTTGCCTTAGTGACTTCTGAGCATTAAATTTATGCTTTTAGTACCCTTTTTCAGTCCAAGCTCTTAAATTCACGTTGCAATACAAACACAATTAAAATAACGATTAAACAGTATCATGTTTGTAAAAGCAGGTAATAACTGGGGTATAATATGCAATATTCAACCCTCAACAGGATTAGTATATACTGGGGTGGATTTTTGTAAAAGGTTATGCGGTGTCTCAGTTATTAGAAGGTAGAATGTCATAGTTTGTTACGAGTTCTATTATCAATATTATTTCCACCTTTCAAGTACTGAACATGAAGAACATCTTATTTATGCAACACCTCTTCCCATTTTTCTGAACCACTCGTATCTTTGAATGTGTGGATTTTATTTGGATGAAGAGGTCACAATCCAATGAGTTTTTGGGTTACTTGGATGCCACATTCTTTTTAGTTTTTGGAATGTATGTGCTGGTAAGAATGTCAATCAATGAAATCCTGGCATGTGCTTCAGGACTTTTGCACGATATGAAACATTTTTTCTTTTTAGGTTCCATCTTTATTGTTATTTGCTGCAATTTTATTTATTTATTTATTATATATTTGTGGATCTTTTTTTGACCGAATTAAGTGGGCCTGGATTGTATTATTAGAGTGGTTCTTTCACCTGCAACATTATAAATAAAGTGGTGTAGAGAGATCTTTCAACACTTTTTCTTCTGCTTAAATAACATACTAGGTTCTAGCCAATCATCCGAGATGGTAAAGGCTACTATGAGTCACCCATCATACAACACAAAGCAAAATCAAAACCAGGGAAAAATTGGTCCAGGACAAGAATAAACAGATGGTACCAGCATAGCCAACCCAAAACACATGACCTGCACTAAAACAAAAAAGACCCAAAGTAGAAACAAGGAGCCTCAGCAGCTGTCAATGCAATGACCAACGCAGACATGTCCAACACCTATTGCCTCCAAGGAGAACATCCCCGTGTGCAGTCCACTTCAGCTGGATATGTCTCATTTTTGGCTCATACCATAAAAATGATTTGGCAGAATGGATAGACGGCATGGATAAAACAGGTACATCACAATCAACCCCATAGAGCCCTTGCCTTGCTCAAATCCATCCAAGCAAGTTATGCTTGGAGGACCAATAAAATAGTGACACATCATAACCCAACGAATTCACTGTTATCTGGCCACGCCGAGCTTATCAAAAAAAAAAAAAAAAAAATCAAAAAAAAAATCTAACTTCTCATTTATATTCCTATTTTTAACTATCTTATCATTTATAAGGAGACTTAGTCTTAATATTAGCCCTTTGAAAATTATTGGCCACCTGAAAATTACAGAGAACTCGTAGCAATTGACACAATCAAAGTATCTGAAAAGCACATGGACACCAATTTTCTACATCCCATTACCGAGAGCCCATATAACCGCACCCACCATGATGTGTTTATACACTCCATCTAGCCATTGTGCCAGCTCACGTTAAGAGGTTCCAGGGTATAAAGCTCCCCTACCTTCTGCTACATAGGCTCATCACCAAAAGGGATTATTCACCATAACCTCTTGCTACACTGGCTCATCTCAATCACCGCGGGCAGAATATGGCTAATAAAAGGACCTTAATGATGGTACAGTTATTTTCATGGGCAAAACTGCTTTAATAGTTTGGTTGAACTGCCAACCTTGCAAGACTTGACCAAGCTTCTTTCTAAATTAGAACTTAATCATTTATAATTTTTTAGTTGTTTCTAGATGTTGCATGAGAATAATGACGATATAAAGCTCCTCTTGGAAATGAGTTTAAAATAGGGGAATTAGCTGGTCTTCATGTAGAATGTCTCATAGACATATGGATAGGGAGAGACGTTCTTCTCTCTCTCTCGCTTTGTGTGTATGGCTACATATATGCATGTATATGCTTCAATTTATTTTACATATTTTTAAACTAGCCAAATCTTTGATCATAAGTTTGATAATTATTGTGTTTAGTGTCTTAGATGTACTCTCTCTCTCTCTCTCATGATGATGATGATGATGTGTTGTCACCACGTGTGCAGGCTTTGTGGGGGCCTTTTCTGTTGCTAGTCTATCTCTTAGTGTTTGGCTTGCTACAGGTTCTTGAAATGTCTATTTGATGAAATAAAATGCCTTTCTTACATGTTTTCTTCTACTTGCGGATGTGGTAACGTCTTCTGAATTCCACCCTACATAGTGTAAGTATGAAATTCCACAGAATTTAATGGTATCGGTGTTTGTTTACTTTTTAATTGTTATTTCTATAAAATATTGTGCTTTCTTAGTTCTGCTCTACTTCTTTCTTCATAATGTTGGGGATTTTTGACCTGCGGAATCACACAAATCTAGATTTAGGATAGCAATTCAATGACACTAAGCACATATAAGAGAACACACAGATTTAACATGAAAAACCCTTGCGGGAAAAAACCACGGCACAAAACGACAGATCTCCACTATTAAAATAGAAATTACAAAGAGAGAGGACTTACCCGATTCGAACAACCTCGAATCTCACCCTTGCTACACCCTTTAATTTCCCTAGAACTCCTTTAGAAAGCCTTAGAATTATTTCCCATCTCACTAGAAAAATCCTAGGAACACCTATTTATAGTTTAGGCAACTTTCCTTCCGTATCCCAGTTGCGAAAGGTCTCAAAATCCGTAATCTGCACAAAATCGCAGAATGAATCTACGTAATCACGACCAGTCGAGCGTCACCCATGACCGGTCGAGCACTTCGGACCCCAAATTTTGATGCTCGCTGGACTTTGAGTCGAGCGGGCTACAACTACTCGAGCTGCTCCCACGACCGGTCGAACCTAACCCACGACCGGTCGTACACATTCAAATTTAAGACATCCGTAACAATCTTCACCATGTCTTCAATCTTGAACTGTGTAGCTTCTTAACCTCTTCTCTTATTTTTGTATCACATCATAACATCTTGTGCACACTCCGTCTTTCTTTTATGTCATCGCCAAGCACAGAGAAGTTATACAGAACTTGAACTTCTCTACAGGAACGATCTAGGTGAGCATGTCTGTCGGATCAAAATCCACGTGGTCAACCACCTTTGCTCCTGTCTTCCCAAAAGAAAAAATGTAGTCTTCTTACCATCTCACCGCTACCCAATATTTCTTGCCGGGGTACTTGCTCACAACACTGATAACCTGTGAAATAACTGATCTAATCCAGACCCGGACATACCTTGCCAACCACATTCGAATAAGGCTCATGAGATATTCTTCTTTTCCTCATCTGTTTTGGGACAAATCCTAAGGAAAACTTGAGGAGAGACGCGTAGAGAACGCTCGCCGGGTTTACCTAGCCCATCACATCCTTGATCAATACCTACACACAAGATATTCATCCTGTGATTACCAAAGCCTACTCCTTCAGTCTCAATGCCGAGAACCATCTTTGCAGCCCCCTCGATCCTTCATCCATGAAGGAATCAAACTACTGCCTAGGCGACAGGTCGAACCACGACCTCCTACAAAGTCTTTTCTCATCCCCTTTAACTTCGAACAGCTCTAGTTGCTTCATGTAAATCTGCTCTTCACTTTTCCTTACAGAAGTGCGGACTCCACATCTATCTTTGCAGCTCAATATCACATTAGTCAACCAGCGCCAATCACGGATCTAATAGATACCTACTATAGCGTCGGCGAGAATATCTCTGAGAAGCCGATCCTTTCTCTATGAGTATAACCCTTCGCTCCAACCTCGTCCTGTATTTATGTCGTATCCTCCTGAAGATCTACTTACATCCAACTGCTTTCAGGCCCACTGGAAGCTCCACCCGCTTCCATATGTCGGTCTGGTATAACGAATCCATCACATCGCCCATAGTCACCTTTCACTTCTCAGCACCAGGCTTATCTAGAGCCATCTGAATAGAAGATGAATCCTCTGCGATATTGGAGTCGTCCATTTACCTCGCTGATATCCTGTGATTATGTCGTGTGATTCTTCTCATAAGTGACTGCTCCACCTGCTCTGTATCCCAGTTCACGCGTCTCAGCCTTCCTACCCTGCTCACTCATGTGGTCATGTCCAACATGCTACACACGTGCAGAGGTGAAATCTGCTACATCTATTACAGCTCCACCTTTTGAAGTGCTCTCGATAAACCTGTACAAGTTACCGAGTCATTACGATTTCATGATTACTCGAGCCCCCTTAGATACTTTAAGAGCACGATCAATACCTGTGTACTTGCATCCTTTTACCTCAAGCACACCAAGAGAAATCAGATTCTACTTCAAATAAGGAACGTGCCTCACATCTGTCAAGGTACGCTCCACCCCATCAAACATCCTGATGAGCACCAAACTAATAGTCACAACATTACAGGCAATGTCATTGGCCAAAAATACCTGTCCACCATCGCACTCCCTGTAGCTGGTGAACCAACTCCGATGAGGAGTCATGTGAAAAGATGCCCCTATGTCTAGCATCCACTCATCCTTACAATCATTGTATGACCGTTTGAGCAAAGACACAAATAAAACATCACCATCACATACATCTGACGTGGCAACGTTGGCCTCTCTGCATGAAGCCTCAAAATCTTCCCTCTTCGATTTAAGATTTTCACAATCCTTCTTTACATGTCATTCCTTCCTACAATTCCAGTACTTTACCTTTCCTTTGCCCTTACCTTTGGATTTGGATCTAGAACCTATAGAACTTGTACCTTATCCAGAATTTTTTTCCACTGTAAACAGTGCATCAGAAGATGTCCCTATGTCGCTGTTTAGCTGTCTCATAGCCTTCCCTTGAAGGGCTGAGATAACGGTGACGACACTCAGGGTTTTATTCATGTTGTACATAGTGTCCTTGAATGACTCATAAAACGTCGGAAAAGAATTCAACAACATACATACTTGTTCTTCATCTTTCATTACTTTCTCCATATCCAGCAATTTACAAACTAATTTATTAAAGTTATTGATGTGAGCCTCCAGATCTCCACCCTCTGCCATCTTAAAGTTATACCACTGCCGTTTCAAGTGCAAGCGATTTTCAGAGGATTTTTTCGCATAGACATCCTCTAACTTCGCTCATAACTTAGCCGCAGTTTTCTCCCTCATGACATTGTAGAGAACCTCATCCGTGAGACAGAAACGGATCGATGACAAAGCTTTCTTATCAAGAGTATTCCACTCAGCATCAGTCATAGTAGACTTCCACTCCTCAAGAGCACCATCTTCGCCTTGCTTGATTAAGGAACTCATCATCTTGATTTTTCATAACTTAAAATTATTTTTCCTGAGTACTTCTCAATCTCATACTTAGCGCTTGCCATTATTACTAATCCCTCAGATTCAGATCTGTGCCCCAACGATAGCTCCGATACCAGTTGTTGGGGATTTTTGACCTGTGGAATTATACAAATCTAGATCTAGGATAACAATTCAATGACACCAAGCACTTACAAGAGAACACATAGATTTAACATGAAAAACCCTTGCGGGAAAAAACCACGGCACAAAGTGACAGATCTCCACTATGAAAATAAAAATTACAAAGAGAGAGGACTTACCTGATTCGAACAACCTCGAATCTCACTCTTGCTACACCCTTTAATTTCCCTAGAACCGCTTTAGAAAGTCTTAGAATTATTTCTCATCTCACTAGAAAAACCCTAGGAACACCTATATATAGTTTAGGTAACTTCTCTTCCGCATCCCAGTTGCGAAAGGACTCAAAATCCGCAATCCGCACAAAATCGCGAAACAAATCTACGTAATCACGACCAATCGAGCGGACTGCACGACCGGTCGAGCGTCACCCACGACCGGTCGAGCATGGCCCACTACCGGTCGAGTACCTCGGACCCCAAATTTTGATGCTCGCTGGACTTTGAGTCGAGCGGGCTACAACTAGTCAAGCCGCTCCCACGACCGGTCGAACCTGACCCACGACCGGTCATACACGTTCAAATTTAAGACATTCGTAACACACAGGGCACTTAAACTTATAGTATGAGTAAAGAAAATTCAACAATTGCAAAGGAACCATTATTCAATGGGAAAACTGAATTCGATCAACTCGACAAGGTAATCTCTAGTCCATCAAATTTTTTGTTCATCTCTAATCTTTGCTACATTGGCTCAATATGTTCATCTAATTTCTACATGATTGCAGATATTTAGGACTCTCGGCACACGAAGTAGGAATCCTAAAATCGGCCACGGAAGATGGAGAGATTGGTTTTCGATTCAGGTCTGCACTTCTGATTTTAGACGACTGTCTCATCCATTGATTGAGAACCAGTGACTCTCAACATATGATCACCTGATTATTAGGATCGATAGCTTTTAATTTCTCTGTTTATAAGGCCTGCATTTTGAGCTATTCCGATTGGCCCTATTCAAAATTTTAATTTTACTGGGCCACGTTTGGCCTAGTGCCAGTCATACTGATTATTCATGCATTATTGTCCCGATGTCTCCTGTTAGGAGACATTTTTTCTTCTCCTAGTGTGACAGTGAATGCTCAACATCCATAGTTCAAAAACTTGAAAACTCAAGACTCAATGTGTAGTTGTGTTGGGTCAACTGGAAGACTCCACCGAATCTGTACTTGACCCAACTCAGATATTTTAATAATTAATTTAAAGTTGTTAGTGTGGTGATATATATATATATATATATATATATATATATATATATATATATATATATATATAGAGAGAGAGAGAGAGAGAGAGAGAGAGAGAGAGAGAGAGAGAGAGAGAGAGAGAGAGAGAGAGAGAGAGAGAGAGAGAGAGAGAGAGAGGCATGCTCATCTACGCACGTGCGCACCTTTGCACACGTGTTATGGGTGTCGAATCCGAACGGTCCATAAGATGCGGAATCCTATGATACCTTAGGGGGTGAATTTTCACCCTGATCTAAGATTCTGGTGGGCCGTAGAAAAGAGAAATTCAAATAAAGGGAAGAAATTATTTGCGTTTTTCATGGCCCACCGAAGTTTTGGATCAAAGTAAAATTTCGTACTAGTGGGTTTCATGAGGTTCCACTTCATGTGGACCGTTTAGATTTTCGAGACTCATCAGATATGATGAGTTCTCAAAAAAGTTCGTATATAGCAGGTACGAACTGGTTTGCAGGTGAGCGTTTCTCTGTGTGTGTGTGTATAATTGGTGGAATGTGCTAAAGTGAATAAACTAGCCAAAAAAAAAAAAAAGCCAACACTATATGGTATGCTGGTAGTAGGTCCCTGCCTTACAGAAGAGAAGTTGACTGTTTGAATTCCATCCTGCTCAACAATTTTCATTGTATGTTCCTAAAATAGAAAAACAGTTATAATTTAGTAAACTAGTCTCTCAAGCTAACAGTTTCCGTATGTTTGGCTATAGCAATCTTCCTCGATTATGGTTTCTCAAAGGCATCGGTCCTGTGGCAATATTGAAGAATGCTGCTCAAGTGACAAGATATTCTGACAAAAACCAGCACCAATCTTCTATGATACAGCAAGACATGTAAAAGCCTACGAAGCAACTGTAACCTTTTTTTTTCCTTCTACAAAGCCAGCTTCAAGAAAGATAAATGGGTGATGTCTGAATGCAAATATAGGGTCTGAGCTCTACGTCAACGAATGAAAATGAGAAGTTACTATGTGGAAGGATCTCCATTGTGAGGGTTGACCAGACAGCTTGGCTTGAATTGGGAGCACCCGCAACACATTGCAAGGGAAGTGGAAATTGGTCTGTGCAAATGTTGTATAGTATTTTTAAGTGAAATGCTGATTCGAATGCAATGGGTCTGGTCTCAATCACGTTTCTCCCATTGCTTTGTGGTCACGCAGAAGCTACAAGTGCTGCTTCCTGCATACCTTTCAAAAGCATTAAAAAATAATAATAATAATAAAATTAAAAAAACATTGCTGCTTCCCGTTTGGGTTCTGGATTATTATCAAACCGACCATTTTGGGGTAATGTCTGAATTTTTTAATTAATTTATGGAAAATTGAAATAAAGAAGATAAAAATTCATAGAGACCACCTTCACCCATCTTTCTTGCTGTTGCTTTTTTCTTTTTTTTTTTCTTTTTTTTTTTTTAAATTTTTTGATTTATATATATAATGGCCACGTAGGTATTACAGAATATAACCGCAGCCATGTCTCTTTAGCTACAGATAAAATCTATAGTGTTGTCCCCGTTTCCTGTAAGTGTAATGCAAAAGTGAGCGTCCCGCGAAACAGCTGGTAAAATCTGCTGGCCACCAGTAAAACCTTTACCGACAGAGCCTTTACAGGCAGTTGCCTGAACGCTAGTAAAACCTTTACCAGTGGTTTTCTGGGTCTTTACCGGCTGTTTTGATCGCCGGGAAAGACCAATTTTCTTGTAGTGTGAGGGGCATATCAGGAGGACAAAAGAAGCGCGTTACAACAGGTAAAACTACTACAAAAATGAACGTCTGATTTATCTTTCTTGGACTTGGGGATGGGCCATTGCGCTTGTGATATTTACTTGTTTTATATCAATTGGTTTGAATTCCTATTGGTGCAGCTGAGATGCTTGTTGGACCCGCGAAGGCCCTTTTCATGGATGAGATAACAACTGGTCTGGACAGCTCTACCACTTTCCAGATTGTGAATTCCCTGCGACAGTCAATTCATATTCTCGGTGGGACAGCACTGATTGCACTGCTTCAACCAACTCCGGAGACTTACGACCTCTTCGATGACATTGTTCTCCTCTCTGACGGACAGGTCGTGTATCAAGGTCCCTGTGAGAATGTGCTCGAGTTCTTTGAATCCATGAGTTTCAAATGCCTCCAGAGGAAAGGCATCGCGGACTTCTTGCAGGAAGTAAGTTGGACCAACTCATTCAGAAACATGGGAATCAAAACTCGTCGGTAATGAGTCAGACTCATCTGAGTTGACTCAGTTTTTCGAGGATTGAGTTATACTCCAAACTGCGATTTAGTTCCATGTTTAGAGGTAGTCATGAAATGAAAAACTACATCTTTGAAAGCATACATTGTTTCCATTGAATAGAACGACAAATCTAAAAATGAGTTTCTTCATCACGAGGTGACATCAAGAAAAGATCAGTAACAGTACTGGGCACGTAGAGATGAACCATACAGATACATTCCTGTCAAGGAATTTGCCGATGCATTCCAATCATTCCATGTTGGTTGCAAAATAGGAGAAGAACTCAGCACTCCGTTTGACAAGAGGAAGAGCCATCTTGCTACTTTGATGACGTCTGAATATGGTATCAGCAAGAAGGAATTGTTGAAAGCATGTGTCTCAAGGGAATTGTTGCTTATGAAGAGGAAATCATTCGTCTACATCTTTAAAATGATGCAAGTGAGTAATGGTGTTACATTCCTAGTGTCATTCTCGAATTCTATTCCCTTAAAGTCATACACCTTATTCTGTTTCTATTCTGATTCCAGCTGTTAGTCATCACATTCATCGCTATGGCGATCTTCTTCTGTACCAAGATGCACCACAATTCGTTAACCGATGGATCGATATTTATGGGTGCTTTCTTTTTCGCACTCGTAACCCTCATGTTTAATGGGTCCTCAGAGCTCGCCATGACAATCGCAAAGCTTCCTGTGTTCTACAAGCAAAGAGACCTCCGCTTCTATCCTTCATGGGCATACTCTCTGCCTACATGGATCCTCAAGATTCCCATTTCATTTGCAGAGGTCGCTATTTGGATTACCCTCACTTGTTATGTCATCGGTTTCAACCCAAATTCCGGGAGATGAGATGGAATGAAATTTGAGTTCCTCTGTGAGTTTATTTCAAGGCCATGGTTGCATTCATGGTTTAGTCAGCAATAGTAACGATAGATTGTTCTCGTGTGCAGGATGTTTAAACAGTATCTGCTACTCCTATTGATTAGTCAGATGGCATCTGGATTGTTTTGGTTAATTGTTGCACTAGGTTGGAACATGATCGTTGCAAACACATTTGGGTCATTTGCACTTCTTGCAATCTTGACACTCGGAGGATTCATTGTATCACGAAGTATGGACTACAATTTCAAATTCAAAATTACAAAAATCTCAGCCTTTGTTGATGAACTTTGGACTTAACTCTTTCTGTTATTTTGTTGCAGAGGATGTGAAGAAATGGTGGATCTGGGGTTATTGGTCCTCGCCTTTGATGTATGCGCAGAATGCAATTGCAACGAATGAATTTCTTGGGCATAGTTGGAAGCATGTAAGAATCTCATTGTCAAACTGGGGGAAAAACCATTACTTTGTTTTGGAGAATTATCTCAGCTTTAATTCTGGATTTGTGACGCAGGTTGTTTCTGGTTCAACGGAAATGTTAGGGGTCCAAATCTTAGAGTCTCGTGGAATCTTTCCTGAATCAAAATGGTATTGGATTGGTGCCGGCGCATTGTCTGGTTACATTCTTCTATTCAATGGCCTTTTCACATCCGCTCTGACTTATCCCGACCGTGAGTATCTTCATCTCTTACAAGAATTAATTCTCAATGCTTTCGCAGTTTAGAGTTTAGTAGTTCTAATCATCAGATTAAATGGCTGCAGCATATAAGGTGATGTGGAGCGGGTCGCGGACAATCTCATGGCCAAGATGGATCAGAAAAGGCACGGTCGGCGACAGAAGTGATCCGGACCATCGGACCTTAGATCGGGCGTATCTCACAATCCGGAATGAGTTATCCGACGTAAAATATATGATTTTGGGGTAGAACGAGCTACTTTAGCCAACCAACCCCGCTACACCAGGTTGCGCAGCCCGGATTTGCGAAAAACCCCCTGATCGACGGTCGTTTCCTCGTTTTAATTTTGTTTTTACTATAAATAGTAAGTTTTAGTTTGAGTATAACTTTTCATCCGTTGGGCTTTAGGAGTTGTGTCCAACATGAAAAGTGCTTAGGATAATTAGGAGAACGGTTTGGTGAAGCCAAATAGGACACTTACTATTTTTGGCCGAAAACCTTGCGCACTAGTAGACATCGTGACCGTCTATAAATAGTAAGTTTACTATTTATAATAAGTTACGAATTCTAGGAGTTTTAGTTGTAGTATGAGTCTGATTTCTTTCATGTTGCTTGGTTCCCTTATTTAAAGAGGTGTAAACTCATTTTTATTTTTTTCATCAATTAATTTCAAATTTATTAGAGCTTATTCCTATTCTCTTGCTTTATTTCCTCGTGGATTCGAGAAGTCTCTGTGAGGAGTCCAGAGAAGCTCCGTGGATTCGGAGTAGTTATCCTTGAGGAAGACGGTGTTCGACCTCATCACATTCATCCCTGCGTCAATTTGGTATCAGAGCGAGGTTTTCCCTCGGGCCGATGGAAAACAACGAAGGTATGAATCAAAATCCTGTGGACGGTGATCCAGGGATTCGTTATCTTTCGGAAAGAATGAAAGCTTTCCATCGGGAGAGTCAGTTGACCATGCAAGGGCTGCAGGCAACCCTCGACCGTCTTGCGGATGCGCTACTTCCGCCCCGAGCCCTAGGCGGTGCTCCACCACCTATGGTCGCCCCACCACTCGTGGTTGCTGTACGACGTGATCCTGATTATCGCAGAGCACTACCAGCGGTAAATCGTAGGGCTACACCAGATGATTCTAGTTCCAGCGACGAGGACATTAATGAGGGTTTTGATCGACGACCAATCCATGGAGGCGATCGTCTAGATCGTGCTGAAAGAGACTATCGAGGTAAGGCTGAACTTCCTAGTTTTAACGGTTTATTACGTATCGAAGATTTTCTTGATTGGCTAGCCGAAGTAGAGAGATATTTCGATTATATGGATGTGTCAGATCATAAAAGGGTGAAATTGGTAGCGTTTAAATTGAAATCTGGTGCTTCTGCATGGTGGGAACAATTACAACTCTCACGAGCCCGCCAGAACAAGGCGCCCATCGCATCATGGCCTCGGATGAGACGTCTTCTTCGTTCACGATTTCTCCCCAGTGATTATGAGCAGATATTATTCTAGCAATACCAGAATTACCGACAAGGAAATCGAACTGTTACAGATTATACTGAAGAATTCCAGCGGTTGGCTACACGAAACGATTTGTCAGAATCTGAGTCACAGAAAGTGGCACGATTTATAGGTGGGTTGCGACCGGTAATTCAGGATCGAGTTCAGATGTACCCAGTCGGGACCGTAGATGAAGCAGTTCAATTGGCAGGAAGGGCAGAAACGCAGCTTGCAAGAGCTCCTGCTCGTCCCTATCCTTCAAATCGACCCCCTATGACAGGTCCCACACAGGATCCAGTGCTGGCTCAAGGAAAAGATCCGGTAGGAGAACGTCCTCAACCTCCTCCACCCGCGAACCGTGATACAGGGAGCGGACCATCCAGACCTCAATGGGCAGCACCCACAACAGCGGGCCCTAGTAGGATTCCGAATCCTTATGCTCGGCCAAGGCCGAATAATTATTACCGCTGTGGCCAACTAGGCCACTTATCAAACACTTGTCCTCAACGTCCGGCAGCGCACTTGACTATAAACGAAGGGGGCACTGAAGATGAGGCCGTGGAAGAGGATCATGGCTTTGATGAATATGAACAAACCACTGAAGAAATAGCAGGTGGCGATGAAGTGACAGGCGAAGATCGTGGCGAATCTCTCATTGTGAGGCGACTACTGTATACCCCACGAAAGGAATTACATCCACAACGGCACAATATATTTCGTACTCGGTGCACTGTCAGCGGAAAGGTCTTTGATGTGATCATAGACAGTGGTAGCAGCGAGAACATCGTCTCAAGAGTGATGGTGGATAAGTTGCAGCTACCAACGACGAAACATCCTTCTCCGTACTCAATTGGCTGGATAAAAAAAGTGAACGAGACCAAGGTAACTGAACAATGCACTATCTCGTTTTCAATTGGTAAACATTATAAGGATCAGATACTTTGTGACGTGGTTAACATGGAAGCCTGCCATATGCTACTCGGTCGACCCTGGCAGTCAGACCGTGATGCGACCCATCGGGGGCGAGACAATGTCTACATATTCGTCAAGGATAGTCAAAAAATAATCCTTGCCCTTATGGCACCAGAGAACTACCCTGAAGCCTCTAAAGTGGAGTGGAGTTCTCTCTTGACCATTTGGGATTTCATGGAGGAGTCCAAGGAAACCGGCGAGGTATATGCCGTAGTGGTGAAGGGCGAGAAGGAGGAACCCTCAAACATCCCTCCAAGCTTAAGACTATTACTAAACGAATTCAAAGAAGTCTGGCCTGAAGATTTACCTGATGGAGTACCTCCCATGAGAGACATCCAACATCACATAGACCTCGTCCCTGGGGCTAGCCTGCCCAATCGCCCTCATTATCGGATGAGTCCGAAGGAGTGTGAGATACTTCAGGGGCAAGTGGAGGAATTGATCCGTAAGGGTCTATTGAGAGAGAGCATGAGCCCATGTGTTGTACCAGCATTATTAACGCCAAAAAAAGATGGAAGCTGGCGCATGTGTGTCGACAACCGAGCAATTAACAAAATTACTATTAAGTATCGGTTTCCAATACCACGGTTGGACGACATGCTCGATATATTAGGAGGGGCTAAAGTGTTTTCTAAACTCGATCTAAAGAGCGGGTACCATCAGATTCGTATTCGACCCGGTGATGAATGGAAAACGGCATTCAAGACAAAGGAAGGGTTGTATGAGTGGCTGGTCATGCCTTTCGGCCTATCGAACGCACCAAGTACTTTTATGCGTTTGATGAATCAAGTTCTAAAACCGTTCACTGGCCGATTTGTGGTAGTATATTTTGATGACATATTGATATATAGCCAGGGTGAGGCGGAGCACAAGAAACATCTCAGGCAGGTGCTGCAGGTCCTACAAGATAACAAGCTATACCTCAACTTGAAAAAGTGTACCTTTTTAACTGACAGCCTGTTGTTTTTAGGATTTGTTGTAACATCCACAGGCATTCGGGTGGACGATGAAAAGGTGCGAGCTATTAGGGAATGGCCGATCCCGACAAACATTCATGAGGTGAGGAGTTTTCACGGATTAACGACTTTCTATCGTCGATTCGTGCGAGATTTTAGCACCATAGTCGCGCCAATAACAGACTGCATGAAAAAGGGGCCATTCCAGTGGACCGATAAAGATGACAAGAGCTTTCATGAGATCAAGCATTGTTTGTCTACAACACCGGTCTTGGTGCTTCCTAATTTCGATAAATTATTTGAGGTGGAGTGTGACGCTTCATATGTCGGAATAGGAGGAGTATTATCACAGGAAGGCAGGCCGGTAGCCTTCTATAGCGAGAAGCTCAGTGAAGCCCGAAAGAAGTGGTCGACTTACGAGCTTGAGTTATACGCAGTTGTTCAGGCGCTGCGACATTGGCGGCATTATCTAATTCAAAGGGAGTTTGTTCTGTACACCGACCATCAGGCATTAAAGTTTATTAATAGTCAGACTAACGTGAATCGTGTGCATGCTAGATGAGTTGCATTTTTACAGGAATTTACGTTTGTTCTGAAGCATAAGTCAGGTCAGCAGAATAAGGTGGCTGATGCACTTAGCCGTCGTGCGTCACTACTTGTTACGGTGAGCAATGAGGTGGTCGGCTTTGACTGTCTCAAGGAGCTATATGCCGAGGATGAAGACTTCAAAGATTCTTGGTTGAAGTGGCAAGAAGGGCACCCCAGTGACTTTCATATACAGGATGGTTTTCTCTTCAAAGGGAATCGATTGTGCATCCCCCAAAGTTCTCTAAGGGAGCAGATTATTCAGGAACTACATGGAGGTGGCCTCGGTGGACACCTTGGGCGAGACAAGACGCGGGCTCTTGTGGAAGAGCGGTATTACTGGCCGCAATTAGTACGTAATGTGGGAAGAGCCGTACAACGTTGTTATATTTGTCAGACCTCCAAGGGACAATCTCAGAATATGGGCCTCTACACCCCGTTACCTGTGCCTGACGGTCCTTGGAAGGATTTATCAATGGACTTCGTGCTTGGTCTTCCACGAACACAACGCGGCATGGATTCGGTGTTCGTAGTGGTCGATCATTTCTCCAAGATGGCGCACTTTATCCCATGCAAGAAGACCCTTGATGCAACACATGTGGCGAATTTATTCTTCAGAGAGGTCGTACGGCTACACGGGGTCCCTAAGACCATTACTTCTGATCGTGACACGAAGTTCATTAGCCACTTTTGGTGGATTTTGTGGACTCGATTCGATACAGGACTTCAATTCAGCAGTGCTTACCACCCACAGACTGATGGGCAGACCGAAGTGGTGAATCACACTTTGGGAAACCTCCTTCGATGTATTTTAGGAGAGAAACCGAAGCAGTGGGATTTGGCCTTGTCTCAAGCGGAGTTTGCATTCAACAACATGGTGAACCGCTCGACAGGAAAGTCCCTGTTCCAGGTTATTTACGGACGAGTACTTCGCCACACACTAGACTTGGTCCCTCTGCCCAAGCTCTCAGGCATGAGTATTGTAGCAGAACATATGGCAGACAGGATCATGGGTATTCATGCGGAGGTGTAGACTAAGCTACATGCCTCGAACGAAAAGTACAAGGAACAAGCGGACAAGCATCGTCGACAAAAGGTGTTCGAGGTGGACGACCAGGTAATGGTCCATTTGCGAAAAGAAAGATTTTCGACCGGGACGTACAACAAGCTGAAGAATAAGAAGATTGGATCGGTACCGATCATACGCAAGATCAATGACAATACTTATGTTATTGATCTTCCAGATGACATGGCGATCTCACGGACTTTCAACGTTGCGGACCTGACCGAGTATCATGAACCAGTGCAGGATGAGAACTCGAGGACGAGTTCTTCTCAAGTGGAGGGGATTGATGTAGAGCGGGTCGCTGACAATTTCATGGCCAAGATGGATCAGAAAAGGCACGGTCGGCGACAGAAGTGATCCGGACCATCGGACCTTAGATCGGGCGTATCTCACAATCCGGAATGAGTTATCCGACATAAAATATATGATTTTGGGGTAGAACGAGCTACTTTAGCCAACCAACCCCGCTACGCCAGGTTGCGCAGCCCGGATTTGTGAAAAACCCCCTGATCGACGGTCGTTTCCTCGTTTTAATTTTGTTTTTACTATAAATAGTAAGTTTTAGTTTGAGTATAACTTTTCATCCGTTGGGCTTTAGGAGTTGTGTCCAACATGAAAAGTGCTTAGGATAATTAGGAGAACGGTTTGGTGAAGCTAAATAGGACACTTACTATTTTTGGCCGAAAACCTTGCGCACTAGTAGACATCGTGACCGTCTATAAATAGTAAGTTTACTATTTATAATAAGTTACGAATTCTAGGAGTTTTAGTTGTAGTATGAGTCTGATTTCTTTCATGTTGCTTGGTTCCCTTATTTAAAGAGGTGTAAACTCATTTTTATTTTTTTCATCAATTAATTTCAAATTTATTAGAGCTTATTCCTATTCTCTTGCTTTATTTCCTCGTGGATTCGAGAAGTCTCTGTGAGGAGTCCAGAGAAGCTCCGTGGATTCGGAGTAGTTATCCTTGAGGAAGACGGTGTTCGACCTCATCACATTCATCCCTGCGTCATAAGGGCGGTCAAGCAGTTCTATCTAAAGAGGCCTTGAAGGAGAAGCACGCAAATGGAACCGGAGATGTCAAAGAGGTGGAGCTGTCAACCAGGAGAACAAGCTCTTCCGCACGTATTGGTAATAGGATCAGTCAATTAACCGTTGTTTTTTAATTTGTCCCCCCTTGTGGAGCCCATCTAAATTAGTTAGAAAAATTGCAATGACAGGCAATGAAATTAGAATGACAGAAGCCAGCGATGGTGCTAATAAGAGCAGTAAGAAGGGCATGGTTCTTCCTTTTGCTCCCCTTTTCATCACCTTCAATAATGTTAGATACTCCATGGACATGCCACGGTTAAACCCCAAATCTTCAAATAAATGATAGATTCATTTGAGGAAGTCAGTATATTCCTTCGTCTCGGACAATCTATAGCGAAACTGAGAGAGAATGTGAAATCTACAGGAAATGAAAGCTCAAGGTTTTCCAGAAGATTGATTGGAGCTTTTGAAAGGAGTAAGTGGAGCTTTCAGGCCAGGAGTACTTACAGCAATGATGGGTGTCAGTGGCGCTGGTAAGACTACGCTGATGGACGTGTTGGCTGGAAGGAAGACAGGCGGATACATAGAAGGAAACGTCACCATATCTGGCTGCCCCAAGAAGCAAGAAACATTCACTCGGATATTGGGATACTGTGAACAGAACGACATCCACTCTCCTCATGTTACAGTCTACGAATCTCTCATCTACTCTGCGTGGCTTCGATTACCCATTGAAGTAGATTCCGCAACAAGAAAGGTCGGTGGCATGATTCTCATTCTCTTTTATGGGTTCCTCGATATATGGTTGGCCGTCGGCTGACTGATAAAATCCAATGAGTGCATATGTTCATCGAGCAGGTCATGGAGCTTGTAGAGCTAACATTGTTGAGGGAATCACTGGTCGGGCTACCTGGCGTGAATGGGCCATCGACCGAGCAACGAAAGAGGCTGACTATTGCCGTCGAGCTTGTTGCCAACCCATCTATAATACTCATGGACAAGCCAACGTCTGGACTTGATGCCAGGGCAACAACTATCGTGATGAGAACCATGAGGAACACCATGGACACTCGCAGAAGTGTGGTGTGCACAATCCACCAGCCCAGTATTGACATATTCGAAGCTTTCGATGTGGTAAAAGAAAGTTAAAACAAAACAACTTGCAATTTGCTTTGTTTGTTCAATCCATCAATTATCAATTCATTTAGCATATCTTGATTTCTTTTATCCCCCATTTTCATCAGTTCCTTATGAAGAGAGGAGGAGAAGAAATATACGTAGGCCCACTGGGCCATCACTCTAGCCATCTTATTAACTACTTTGAGGTGATGCCCGATGAATGATGAACGTAGAGGATGCAATCAGTTATTTTCTTTTTTGGTTCTTTTTTTTCCCATTTTTTTAGGATATGGGTACTGATCCAATCGATTTTTATTTTATGAAGGGAATCAATGGAGTCCATAAGATAAAGGACAATTACAATCTGGCGACATGGATGTTGGAGGTGTCTAGCATAGCATAGGAGGGGATTTTAGGGGTGAATTTTTCTGAAATATACAAGAATTCAGATCTTTTTCGGTAAGTTTTTCTTAAAAATGCTTCCATAAATAGCATCTGAATCAACAATGTACTAGTTCTTACCTGATCTACGCTGATTGTTGTAGGAGAAATAAAGCTCTAATTGCCCTAGTTCCAATGATCTCTACTTCCCATCTCAGTATTCACAGCCCTTCATCACATAATGCATTTCCTGCCTATGGAAACAACGAATGTCGTACTGACGGAATCCGCCGCACACCGCTGTCCGGCTTCTCTTCACGACTGCCATCACCTTGATGTTTGGAATGATATTCTAGGATCTTGGGTCCAAAACGTATGCTATTAGCTTCAACCATCATTGATTCAATGTCTCATAGTAAACACTTAAATATCAAATCTGCTTATGGATTTAGAATTGATTCAGTTGCATTGCTCTAATGCTCAAAATTTGCAGGACTTCTCAACTGGACCTGTTCAATGCCATGGGTTCCATGTATGATGCAGTTCTCTTCTTCGGAGTGCAAAATGCCTCATCAATGCAACCAGTTGTGGCTGTTGAACGTACTATTTTCTATAGAGAGCGCTATCAGGATGTATTTAGCTATACCATATTCCTTTATGCAGGTAATGTAACATCTCAGAAAAATCTATGCAAAGACCCAAGTATCACCTCGGGTAGAAATCACTAAAGACCAAATCCTTTAGAAATTAAACGAAAATTAATTGAGTACTGAACTGATTTAATTGGTGAATTAGCTTGAACAACTTTCTATATGAACTGCAAGACCCAAAACCAGTAAAATCGCTAACCCTACATCGCCTAAAAACCTATGATCCATCTCAAAACCCAGTTGCTCTGAGGAGCATCATGAAACTCCGTATTGGACCTAGACCGCACGTCGAAAGCCCGATTAATGTAGAACTATACGGTTATGACCACCTTACTGAGCTTGACAACTGTCTCAAAAACTAAGTCTTAATAGTATCCAGAAATATACAACTTGAGCCCGGAGTGAAGTGTGTGAGAAACACGAATATCTTTAGAAAATGAACTTAAACTTAAGTGATTTGAGCCGTTCGCTTGCAGGCTGAATCTAAGGTTTTAGACTATCAGATTTTGACCCAACTACACCCTCGAATCAGAATTTTTTTTTAAAAACATGTCAGTGTACTTGTGGCTTTGATCGAGAACCGGTGACCGTTGAACTGAAACAGGTTCTCCGCGGTCGATCTACTAATCCGATCGGACCGAAAACTTAACGTAACCTAGATAAAATGTCAGAAAAATTTTTCCAGATCGTATGCAGGAAATGGGCCTCCAGATGAGCTCTGTTGGACCGAAACAACCACTCTTTGGCTATAACCTATGTATACCATGGCCTTGGGGCAATTTTCATTAGTTCTGAGCCTATATAAGGACCAAAACCCACCCCTCACTCGTTCCATACGAATTTCTAAACCCTAGGAGAGAGAAGAGAGAAAAAGAGAAGGAGTGAGGAGAAGAGAGAGAGAGTTAAGGATAGTTGCTGGGATTTGATCCCACCGCTCCTCGTGCTGAATCAGCCTGTCCATATCGCTATTCCGGCATATTCGACTCCATTCTTGGGTAAGGAATCCTAACCCTATTATGTTCTATAGATTCAAATAGAGTAAATGGTGAAATAGCTAACGTATTTCATGCTATAGGTTGTCGTTGTGCCGTAGACTAAGGTATAGTGTTCAAACTGAGTATGATACGAGTCTATCGGTGAAAGGTGCGGACTATAAATGTTTAGGTTATGATTTTCAAGGCTTTCAATATCAGTTAATGATTTATGACTGACTTGATTGCTGCCACATGTGCTTAGATGCTACGAATTCCGAATATTACATATATATATATATGTGTGTGTGTGTGTGTGAACTATGTTAAATATGATGCATTCCATGTGTTTGTTGAAATGTCTGAATGAATATAGAATTATGATTGGTGCTTGTCGTTGTTGTTGTTAGGGAATACATGATGTTTGTACATATGACAACTCCTATGTGGAAGGCTTTGCTGTAATATGTGTTTTAAACTAATTTATTACATATATATGATATGTGTAGTCTAAGTGTTTGATAAAATGTCTGAATGAGAAAATGCTTGTTGTGATGTATTCAACGAGGGTGTTGAGATGGGATTCTCAATTCCCTTATCTATAGTTACAGTTTCCTTTATGTAACCTATCTCACTACAATGTGATTTATGGATGAAATGCTTACGCATGATAACATGTGTACTACGTGTTTGTTGACATGCTTAAATGAGATTGATACTGAAATTGATTGTTAGATGCTGTCCTTGGCTATCACATGTGAATGCTATTGTTTGGAGTGTGATTAGGGCTACGATGTAGTCCAGGCAATCGGTAATGGTTTACTATCGGTGGTCGAACTATTTTAGCTATGACGGATATGTTCGACGAATCCGAGTCGTATGGTGATTATTAGTAGTGGTTAAGCCACGAGGAGTGCGTATGCACTTTATATCGATTAATTCAACGTATGCTCGTACTAGTTGAGCTTGTTAAGTAACCCGATTGGCCCAATGTATGTTTACCATGTATGGATACTACTACTTGAACCTAAGGTACTAAACTCACCTGTGAAAAGCCTGTTTAACCTAGGTACCATGATCCGCTAAGACTCATGAGCCGAGCATGGTGGTATTGGACATCATGGTCGAGTTGTCGGCTTACGCTAGGGTGACGAACCTCCCCGTATTTGACCAGTGAGCAACCCAAACTCGTGAGTCGAATACGGTGGTATGTGACATTGTATTCGAGTTGTCGGCCTACGCTAAGGTGATGAGCCTCTTCGTAGTGACCTAAACTTGCCTGTCTACTACTTTAAAATTAGGGGTGACCTTGCCCTATAACTTGCCTATCGTATATGATTAGTTAGGATTGACGACCCTAGATGGATCGTTGTTTGGGTAAATGACATAAAGGGAGGTACCTTAGCTTCCCAAACCTACTGTATGAATCGGTCTAATAAAGGACTGGGCTAACACGATCATGCATAGCATTGCATGTGCCTTTAGCGTAGGAGTTGAGCATAGTGGAAGGGACGCATGCCGCGATCATGAGATGATGTAGTAAAAAGAGTGTAGGCGAGGGCATACATTATTAATACATATCATACTTGCATTAATCAGAGTACTTAGGAATGCTTGTTGTTTTGCTCAATCATTACTACTTGACTGAATTGATAACATATTAACCTTTTCCTTATAGCTCTATTGAGTTGATCACTCACACCCACTATGGGATGGTGTTTTAAAACACCAACCAGACTCTGTTGTAGTTTCAGGTGATGGCGATGCTTACGAAGTGGAGCCGGACTTCTATGATGACGACGAGGAGTTCTCCTACATGCAACTCTCTGGCGAGTTTATGTAGACTTAGAGTTGCGTATTGGGGTTATAGGGATATGGATGGATGATATTACAAGTTATCACTTTTGTATATTTTGGAAATTATACATGTAACTATTTGACCTGGTGACACGTTCAAACTTTGGAGACTACAACCACTTATATGCTTTATATATCTATCACAGTCTTCCGCTTGCATAATTTAACTGTCTCTGAAGTATGATATGCTGATTTGGTATAATCTTACTCATGTTTAATGCACTAATACGGACAACATTTAATCATCATTTTCTATGTTGCATAAGTGATGTGTTGGAACTTGGGAGTTGGGCTTCTGCTCAACCCCCAATTTTGAGGGTGTTACAAGTTGGTATCAGAGCATGATTTGGATTAAACTGGACCTAGTTTATGGTAATACAATGCACACTGACGTACTTTAATTTAGGAGGGAGGGATTAAATATGGAAACAGTTGTAGGATTCCAAGTTTCGTCCGACAGTGATCATATGACTGTTGAAGCGAAACTGAACGTAGAAATCGGATCTATAAGCATCTATGATCATGTGAGATGATCCCAATCCTTCTTCAGACCATTGATCGACGGGTTTAGACCATAATTCACCCTATTCCATGCTCAAACAAACAAAAAAGTGCGAATATATGCGAAATGGGACCTGAAATGACTCAAACGTACTCGGGGGCCCAATCAGTGCAAATCGGGGGGATCCAAAGTGGTCCCCGCACCCGTACGGCACACCGGGGGAGATAGCATCACCCTTGGGGTGAGCCCTTGCCCTGCTGTCCAGGGTTGGACGAGGCCTTGCCGCCCGGACGGTCCGGGCCTGTCAGGCAATAGCGGGCTGGGCGGGCCGATCCCCATAAATTGTAGTGGGGCCCACGAAAGTGTGTGGGGACCCTTATATCACCCCCTTTTACTTTCTTTTCCTTTCTTACACACGTCCAAGCTTTCCAATCTCTCAAAATTTTTATTTTTCACTCTCAAATCACCCCTTAAATCTCATTTTTTTCATTTTCCTTATACCACCTTCACCACTCTCTCAAACCCATCTCTTACAACCACCAATCTCTCTCATTTCCTTCCATTTGAGTGCACAAACCCTCCTTTATATCTCAAAAGCCTTAAGGTTCAACAAACCATTCTATCCCTCCATCTTCTTTCGCTCAAATGGCTCTTTTCGAGCTCGTGGCAGGAATTTTCTCCATTACCACGCTTCTGTCTCTCATGGGGAAGAAGAGGGCTTCCACGAATAAAGCCGGGCCTAGCCGTCCTACTCGTTTAAGGAGGCAAAAAGGGACCGAGGCTAGTACAAGTATCAATCGGGAGATAAGGACAAATCGGGATCTCGATCCCCAGGCTCCCGTCAAAAGAGCTCTATTGGAGGATATGTCACACGAAAGATTTCAAGGCCATAGGGTTCTTTTTGAACCACATGTGGACGAGAAGCTATCCAGGCTTTATCTGGTGATGGACCACCTGGTGGATGCTGAATGGGGTCCCATATTTGAGGGCAAGGCACGTGCAAATTAGAGCACTGTCCGAGCCTTCTACACCCACATACGAGAGCCATCGCTGGAGCCGTTACAGTTCAAAATTTCCGTGGGGAGGCGGGAAGCCACAATTGTTGTGAACTTGATAGCCCGTGTCATGGGGATGTCACGTGCGGAGGTTCATGCTAGCGAAAAGAACTTCAGGAGCATATGTGAAAGAGATCGCTGATGTTTTATTTAAACCAACCTGATTTAAATTGATTTTAAACTCGTAAGTATACGAATCAAGTGTAGACACGGTACGTATTACGAGATCGTTCCCACAAGGACTGGTTATGACAATTCAAATTTTATGATTCTTCTTAACTAATCCAACAAATAGTTTAGCCAGTTATTAAGTAAAGTAACAAAAATCAATGAAAAATAACTGAGAACAAGAAAAAAAATTTACTTAAGGAGAACACTAGGACTTTTGAATCCACCCCTAATTATCCTAACCCTTGTTTTACCTGTTGATTCACCATAATTCAGATTGATATACATTCAATAAATAAAGAACAATCTATGTCCTTGTTCAAGCACACAAGATGTATAATTCCCTTGAAGCACAAGTGATTTTTCCCTTAATATTAATTGTCCCTAATGCATGCACATCAATTGTCATGTATAAATAGACATTAAGAATCAACCAAACTACTTAAATCCACATCCACCATCTAATATCTTGATTATGAATCACAGAAGATGAAATTGAAAAAAAATCTCAAGGATCACATCTTTTTATCATGTTTAGGCATGAATAGATATAAATTCCTATTTCTTTCTCTGTAGGGAAACCTGTTCATGGTCTGACACAAGCACACCTAGAATAAGATTCTAAACAACATCCAGTTCTAGACTTTGGGTAAGCTCATAGATTGGAGAAGTATGGAGTTTTCATTTAATCATACTAGAGAAAGAAATAAATCAATCAATTTCGGATGAAATCAACAAATAACAAGAATCATTCAAATTAGGGGCTTCATCTCAGCCCTAGCTAAGAAATTTAAAACTCATGGAAAGTAACATAGATTCAAATGGAAAGAAGAAAAATATAATTGATAAGAAGCACATCCCTTTGATTTCTTTCCAATCTCTCTCTCTTTCTTGTTCTGTGCTTCACGCCCACAACCGGGCTCCTTTGATCAGATGATCCTATTTCTCTCTCCTTTCTTTTCTCTCCCTCTCTTTTCACTCATGTCCACAAAAACTTGGATGATCTGTTCTTTCTCTTTCCTTTCTTTTATAGAGGAAGAAAGTCAGTGGAGAGCTTTCGGTGGAGAACTGACCTTGCTGGAGTCGGTGGAGTGCGTAAACACACTCCTTTCGCAGGTCATATGTAGCAACAGCAAAAACCTGGATCTGTTTTGTGTTGTTACAGTTTTTTTGGCTCATGACCATCTCCTATACAAAATCTGAACCATTCAGGCTCCTTGAGAGTGTTCAGTCCCACCTTGGGAGGCTTTTGAACGGCTAGGATCGTCGGACCGATCCTGGCCATGATAGCTAAATGGCCCGGATCAACTGGGTCTCGGTTACACCATAAACAGGGCATGTGCAAGCCTTGCGCTATGCCAATGGTGGGGCCCACTTCATTGTTATTTTGAGAAATCCAAGTTATCCATTAGATGAAGGATGAAAAACTAGTTGAGCATGGACGGTTTTTACTGTCTGTTGATGTGGCCCACAGAATTTCCTTTCTTACCATCCATTCTGTGTTCTAAACCTTCATATACATGTAATGTTTAAGAGAATCGAGCCACACAACAATGTACAGTCAGTTTTGTCCCCTTAGTGCGAATGGACGGTTCGAATCAGCAAGATACGTGATGATGGTGGCCCACCTGACGTCAACCTCAACTCTCTGTTACTGTTTTTATGCAGAAGGAAATGGAAACTTTCATTTTAATGAAGGAAGTCAGGTCAGCGCCTGCTGACCGACTTGGTCCATTCGGTGCATGGCGAGAGCACGGCTTCTGTGCACTGCACTTACGTAAAGCGGGTCCCGCCTTGATGTATATGCAAAATCCAATCCGTCCATCCATTTTTCTACCTTATTTAAGCTGTTGATACAAAAATTGAAACACATTTAGATATCAGGTGGGCCCAGAATCATGATTCTGAGGGCTGATCTATCCGTTAGGCCACTTCTACAGGGATCTGATGGTTGAATTTTGACATATACGGTTAATTTATGGTCCTTAGGCCATGCATGAAGTTTTGAGCTGAAAGGATTATGGAAACCCCGCGATCTTACATTTTACTGACTTTTTGACCACTTGAGCTTCAGTTTCTCCATTTTCTCGGATCTTCGGCATGTAAATCCATCAATCTTGGTGCCCTAGAATCCATCCCTTACCTCCATGCTTTTAGTATCCTTTTTCAGTCCATGCTCGTAAATACACCTTGTATCACAAACACGATTAAAATAGGGCATTAAACAGTATCATGTTCGTAAAAGCAAGTAATAATTGGGGTCTAATATGCAATATTCAACCCTTAACAATCGTCATACGCGATTCCTTTAAGGCCACTGGTCCATTGGAATCGAGGCAATTGCCTCCTGGCATCCGAGATGACTCATGACTTCCGCCTGCTCCACCATATCTTCACGTACAATGTGTATCCCCGATGGAGCAATCGTAGTAAGTGCACACGTCTAATGGTAGACTTTCTATACCAAGCTAGGCAGGGAGACAAGTTGCGCCTACCTATGTACGTACTACTGCAGATAGTTTAGACCACACGCTCTACTAGGACAACCATTTCACTCCCATTTGACCGACTTATATGCAAGCTTGTTCATGAATTCGGCTATAGACTTGGTACAGAAATCCCTACACCGATCCATTTCATCAATGACACCACTCTCAACAACATGAACATTGGGCCATCACAACGTCAAGCCCGACTCGATGAGAGTGAAGACGAGACGAAAAGTGAAGAGGAAGAGAGTGATGAAGAAGGTGAAAACGAGATAGGGGAAGAAGGTAAGGAAGAGAAAGGGCAGGAAGAAGAAGAAGAGGAGGCCTAAGATACTAATGAGAGCTCTACTCCCGCTGCACATGGGCACGTCCTGATCGAGCTGCTATAGAAGCCCACTTAGCTCAACTTGAGGAGGGCTAGGTTTCCCTACGACAGGAGGTCACAGAGACTCGAGCCAAGCTTAAAGAGAATCAAGCCTTCGTGAACCAAAAATTTAGTAAAGTATCTTGCACCTTGAAGTCTATCTACAAGAAAAGGGTGCACCTGCACCATCACTAGATTCAGATAACTAGTCATGCATGTAATCATCTTTTAGTTTGTTTTGTTGCTTATTTTCTTGTTTCTATGTATAGCCTTAGTAGGCTTAGTAATGTGGTAGAGTGGTTAGTAGGTTTTAGTGTTTGGTACCGTGCTTAGATTAGCTCACATGCATCTTCTGTCATGATCCATGTAATATCGCATCTCATATATTGTGATAATTTTGGTAAATGAAATGCATGACACTTCTTTGGATTTGAAATACGAATGATGTATGGATGCGTGTATGATCCTATGCTAAATCTTAGGGGTTGTGCCTTATGTGTATATAGGGAATGCCACCTAAGACCACACAGAGTACGACATATCACACTTGGTGACTCGATTGACGAGGTAGCTCCCTTAAGCGATAGCCATATGAACCCAGTTTGGGCCAGATTCATGAGACTATGTTGGATTCTCAGCTGGCCACTGGCCCCACTAATGGGATGACACCTGTTGCACCATTGGTTCCTGAGCAGAATTGGGTGTCTACCTTGACGCCACATGTGCCTTAGTTGGCTCCTTGTAAAACCCGCATCTTGGTCCGTACCTTTCTGTAGACTTCCGCGGTCTTACCGGTCTAATTCTGGCAACCTTCAACCCTTAACCGATATCGACGCGCACCCTGATTCATATATCGACAATCCGAGTCGACTCAACCCGAGACCAATACCATAACGACCGCGCCGTCGTTGCAGTTCCGATGCCGTGACTCGCGCGCCGAGGCGATACCTTGGTCAAGAGATGTGGGCCAACGTTCGGTGTGAGAAAACGCTGCGCGTTGCGAAACCCAAGAGAATCTCTACGATGTGTCACATCAATCACATCAATCCCATCAATCAATCAATCCATCACATGTCAAGTACACATCACTTTCATCCCTTTTCCCAAGCAACCATAAAAGTCTCCCAAACCCATACCTCTCTTACACAAAAAGCCACAAAAGTCAAGCTTTTCTTACACCTCCCATACCTCTTTTACACAAAAGCATCAAAAGTCAAGATTTTCTTACACAACCATCACTCACCACACCCATCCATCACACACTCTCTCTCCCTTTACAACTCCTCTCTTTCTCATTTCAAATCTCTAAGCAAAAATTTTTTTTTTCCAAGACTCCATACGTATGGAAATTTTCAAGCATCCCTAAACTCCAAGTGGCCCACTTTCCTACCCCACCATCTCCCATCTCAACCCTCCATTTCTCATCTCATCCATTGAAGTTAAAGCTTAGGTGCCAAGGAACCTCTAGGAGCAAGAAGATCGGACGGTGGGTGCCTCTATAGGGTAGTTTTACTTGTTTTTATGATGGGCCAAGTGAGGCCCACCGATCCATGGTGTGGATCTCACTTGGGACCCTAAAAGGTGGTCGATGGACCACTTGGATCATGATGTTTATTTTCTTTTCAAAGGTCATCTAGACCGTCAATGTTGGTGGGGAAGGGATCTCCACCGTTGAGTTTGGATTTCGGTGGTCCCTCATGCTTTAAGGCCCACTTGATGTATGATTCATTGTAAGGGAGGGCCCATAATGTCGGGGTCCCTCCATCATAAGGCGTGTCCCACTCTCCATGTCTCTCTCTCTCTCTTTTATTTCTTTTTATTTTATTTTATCTTATTTTATGCAATAGGGATTGTGTGGCCCACTTGAATGGACCCCACCTTTTGGCATTGTGTCCAAGTGTTCTTCAAGTGGGGCCCACCTTAAATATTGTATCTCCATCGTCCATTAGTGGTGGCCCACTTCAACAGGGCCCACCACAATGCAATGTGAGGACTGAACGTCCAGCATCTGGGACGCTGGACGTCCCTGCTTGTAAAATAAAAAAAAAGAAGGGGAAAAAGGTACTTTTTGGGGTGGTCCACTTGCTTAGGCCCCACCTTGATGTAAGTATGAAATCTACACCGTCCATTCTATTCTCCATCTAATTTTAGGCGTTGAGCCAGGAGTTGGGGTTGATTGGGAGATCAGGTGGGCCATAGCGTGGTGGGTTACATCCTTACCTTTTAAAATATCATTTTTTAATTTATTTTATTCTCTAAACATAGAAAATACTGTATATTAGACCCGTTGGAATGGTTGCGAGCTGAAGAATACAATGGCCGGGGCGGATTTCATTTTAGCGGGCCCCACGTGTGAAAAACTCCCGAAAAATAGGTTTTTCCCAAGAGGAGCAAGAGGCAGACCCTCTGCCTCCTGACAATGGCAGCAGCTACACACTGCTGCGTGCAGCCGTGAAGGCGGGCGGGCCTGCACGTGGGCCCCACAGTGGTGTTTATTTGCGATCCAATCTATTCATGTGGTGGGCCACCTCCTAAAGTGGGCCCCTGCCAAAATTCAGGCCCATCCAAGGCTCAGGTGGACCACACCAGAGGAAACAGTGGTGGCTAAAGGCCTACCCTTGAATCCATTTTTTTTGGCCACAGAAGTTTTGAACCAAGCTGAAATTTGTAAATTTCCTTCAACCAGGTCTGTTTGACCGTATCAATGGGCTGGATGCCAAATAAATATTACAGTGGGCCCCACATGGGACCCACAATGATGTATGTGTTAAGTCCACCGTCCAGACGGACGATGGCACCCACCACGGTGGCGCCCACCTCATGTATGTGATTGCCTCCACCGTTCAGCGGACGGTGGGGCCCTTGTGATGTATGTGCTCTATCCGCACTGTCCACTGGACAGTGGGACCCGTCATGATGCATTCAGACCGTCCATCCACTTGAAACACATAAGGCCTATGGGTTTAGGCCCACTTAATATGTTTCAAGTCCATGGGACTAGGCCCATTTGATGTACTTCAAGGCCCATGAAATTGGACCCATTTGATGAAATTTTAAAGTCCATGGAAGTGGATCCATTGGATATATGTAAGGCCTAGGGGTTTAGGCCCACTTTGATATGCATACAAGGCCTATGGGTTTAGGCCCATCTGATTTATACAAGGCCTATGGGTTTAGGCCCATCTGATTTATGCAAGGCCTACGGTTTAAGGCCCATTTGATGTACCATAAGGCCTAGGGGTTTAGGCCATTGAACTCATATAATGCCTATGGGTTGAGGTCCATTTGATGTACATGTGGGGGGCCCAATTGGTGTGGCTAATTTGTTACATATTAGACTGATGAGGCTAGGCCCAATTGGTGCAATCTAAGGCCCACGGGTTTTGACCCATTGCAATGCACTTAAGACCCATTGGTGTGGCCCATTGATGTGACCCATTGATGAATAAAAGGCCCATATGATAGAGCCCATTTGATGTATTTAAGGTCCAATGCGATGTACCTAAGGTCCATTGTAATGTGTGAGCCCAACATGGATTATGTAACGATATTTGCGACGATCGTGCCTTGGGAGCAATGTTGGTTTGACGTCCACATTGCGAGTGTAATGTTGGTTGGATGTCCACATTACGACTCTCCTTAGGGCCCATCGCTGGGCCGTACTTCCTGTGTATAGGCCGTCTAGGCCCATCCGCGTTGTATGAACGATTCATCACTCATTTACATGTTTAGTATAGTTTCATGACTCATGATCATACACATCATATGTATGCTTGATATGAGGATTGTCTGATCATAGCATATGCCTTCAGGCAGGTTGTTTATGGGCTCCTGGTTAGGTGGTGTTGCCCTACATGAGCGCACGATATGCGCAGGATTAGTTGCATGACTGGATAACGTGATTCATGCATTTCGCATTTGTGTGACATGGTTATTGTATGCCCTAGCGACATCGGGGCCGTAGCCTCCACAGACAGATCGTGGTTGGCAAGATTGGATATCAAAAATTTTATTCTACATGGGGTACTATAGATATCCCTGGGTGAAAGTCGCTAAACCCTTATGGTACCAAGAGGTTACTCCAACGTCTAGACCGAGTGGGTAGATGAGCGTTGAGTGCCGATTACCAGACGGTTACGCTCTCCACTTTGTCGTGGTCGGTTGGAAGGGGGTGCGGCTTTACCCGCCCGAGAGTAGGGGACAATGCTAGGCTGAGTCTGACCAGCTGGAGGAATGGGTCCGCGATCGACGAGTCGCGCCCGATATTGGCAGACGGATAGTGTGGTCTCTTCCACTTACCTTATTGCGCGCGATGTGGCGGCAATCTGGTTTAGAGTGTACTAGACCCCGGTGATATCCCATAAATTGAGTTGTATTGATGTGTGGACATAGATGAGGATCTGTATGCTTGAGTTGCATTGCACATCGCATGGCCTTGGGTGGTCGATACAATTCATGTCTTGCATTGTATAGCCTTGGTACGGCTCATGATGTTATGGTTCCATCTGCATGTTCCGCATTACTCTGACATTGCATGATCATATTACTACCTTGCACACACACTTTCACCACCCTCTAAGCTTTCTATATGCTTATGCACGACCGTTGCGTGCAGGTGACGTTGGTTCGCAGTCGCGTTGAGGCAGGAGCACGTTGTAGATCATTTTGAAGTTTTTATTCTTTACCATTATATTTCCCTTTATGCTCATTGTACTTGTAAAGTTTTTGATCATAGTGGAAATGTAATGGAGTTCTTGGTTGTTGTTTGTGGGTTATGCCATTGGTTATGCTTATTACGAATCAAACTGACATTGAAAATCTTCCTCGTAGCATCCCAGGATCGGAACCTGGCGAATGGGAGCTAGGAGCCAAGAATGGGGTTCTACGGAGGCTGTCGGCGCCGGATTCAGCGATCGAGAATTTTGTGAGCCCGATTTCCTAGTTTGGGGCATGACACTCCTCCTCCTAATAGGTTGGAGCAGATGATGCTCTTGATGTAGCAGTAACAACAGCGGCAACAACAGTTTTTTACCACCATTGCAGGGGCCATTACTCAGATCATACACACAATCTCGTTTGCACCACCAATGCAGCCTGCTGAAAATATGAGTGCTAGCGGCTTATTCGAGCGATTCCAGCGCTTCCAACCTCCTACTTTTACGGGTACTCATAGACCTGAGGAGGCCGAGTATTAGCTTGACCGCATCTCTAAGATGTTGAAGCCGCCACACTGTACTAAGGTAGAGCAGGTAGAGATAGTCACCTATATGTTCGAGAAGGAGGCCAGTCTTTGGTGGGACAACATCCTTTAGACCGTGGCTGCTGGCTATGTATGGACGTGGGTAGCGTTTGAGACACGCTTGCATGAGAAGTACTATCCCCTCACATATCGTAATGAGAAGGAGAGTGAATTTCTTCGCCTCCATCAGGGAGAGATGACAGTGAAAAAGTATGAAATAAGTTCACGGAGCTAGCCAGATATGCTCCTCTAATATTAGTAGACTAGTCGATGTGGATGTAGTAGTTTTCTGAGGGTCTTAGACCCAAGATACGTTCGAATGAGCTAGTGGGCATGTCTCTACGAGCTGAGCAAGATGGGGATAGGTTGTCCCGTACACGTATGCCTATGGATCCTAGACCTCAACCAGATTTGTCGAGCAGGCCGTTTCTCGGCAAGAGGCCCCGTGCAGACTCACCCCCAGACTTATGGCTCCACCAGTCTCGATGAGGTGATCAGACTTGTGGTGCACATATTGCAAGAGGTCGAGACACATTGACATGTACTGTTTTGCCAAGATGAGGGATATCAGCTTCTTGCCCCCTTAGAGGATCAACCGTCAGTTATCTCAGCCCATATTAGCTCCACCTCTACATTTTATACTTCCTGCATAGCCTTCTTACATGCCCCTGCACCTCGATTTAGGAACCTTAATGGCCCATGGTACCATAGCCGAACCATTCTCAACAGGCTCATGTGCACTCACTTTCAGCTGAGGCATCTGAGATGGCAGTTACAGCACCACTGGCCTTCGAAGTTACTGCGCATATCCAAGGTACACTGGTCTTCTTATTGGTGGACATCGGGTTCACTATCTCTCTTATATCATGCACAACGGTCAAGTGTTTAGTTTTGGGTAGCTCCTACGAAGGGGGTAAGAATCCTTACAACCACAAGGACCTTTTCAAATGTTACAAAGATTTGTAAGGATTACTCGATAGATTTAGAAAGTAGGACAATGCTCATTGACCTGATTGTTGCCCCGCTATGGCATTACGATGTTATCCTTGGTATGGATTGGCTCATCAAAATGATGGCAGAGATCGATTGCGATACAAGAGTCGTAACAGCCCTTGCACCTGAGGGCGCGACCTTTACTTTTCCAGTTCAAGTCAGTTGGCCCTGTCGTGTCAGTTGTTATACTACTTTGCTAGAGAATGTTGATGATCTAATGCTTGGGAACACGTCAGTAGTTTAGAATTTTGAGGACGTATTTAGGAAGATACCTGGATTACCTCAGCGTGAGATTGATTTTACCATTGATCTAGTGCCTGGTGTGACACCTATTTCACTACCGACTTATCGCATGCCTCTGTGTGAGATGGAGGAACTGAGAAAATAGATCGATGATCTGTTAGATGTAGGCTTCATACGACCGAGTGTGTCTCCTTAGGGAGCATCTATGTTGTTTGTGAAGAAGAAGGATAGATCACTGCGATTGTGTATTGATTATCGCAGGTTGAACCAAGTGACGGTGAAGAACAAGTATCCTTTGCCCAGGATAGATGATCTATTTGATCAGTTGAAGGGGGCACAGTATTTCACTAAGATCAACTTACTATTAGGGTATCACCAGTTGCGTGTCGGGAATGAGGATATACAAAAGACAGCTTTCAGGATCATTTTTGGACACTACGAGTTCCTTATGATGTCGTTTGGACTCATAAACGCACCGGTCGTGTTTATGGACCTGATGAACGGAGTGTTTCGGCCGTATCTATTTCGATTTGTCATCATGTTTATAGATGACATCCTGATATATTCCAAGAGTCGGGAGGAGCACGAGGAACACCTACAAGAAGTCTTTGATACTCTCAGGAAGAACCAATTATTTGCACAGTACAAGAAGTGCGACTTCTAGAAAGAAGAAGTTAAGCTCCTAGGACGTGGTGTCCAAGGAAGGGATAGCTGTGGACCTTGCTAAGGTAGCTGCAGTTCAGGACTGGGAGCAGCTCGGTTCAGTTACTTAAGTGAGGAGTTTTCTTGGTCTAGCAGGATACTACCTTCGATTCATTAGGGATTTTTCCAAGATAGTCAGACAGTTGTCTCAGCTGACTCGGAAGGATCTCAAGTTTGCCTGGAATGAGAAGGCAGAAGTAGCTTTCCAGGAACTGAAGGACAAGTTGACGACCACCCCTGTGCTAGTATTGTTAGAGCAAGGGGTCAAGTATATGATATACACCTACGCATCTCGTGTTGGTTTGGGTTTTGTCCTTATGCAGAAGGATAGGGTAATTGCTTATGTGTCATGACAATTGAGGAAACATGAGGAGAATTACCCTACGCATGACTTGGAGTTAGCAGTCGTTATCTTTGCATTGAAGCTTTGGAGGTATTACCTCTCTGGAGAGGAGTTCAAGCTTTTTTGTAACCATAAGAGCCTCAGATACATATTCATCCAGAGGGACCTGAATATGAGGCAACGACGATGGATGGAAACCTTGAAAGAGTTCAAGTTCGAGGTCTCCTACCTTCCTAGCAAAGCTAATCTTGTGGCAGACGCGTTGAGCTGCAAGAACATAATAGCATTTGTGGCTCCGCTGATGATAGCAGAATGGGATATGGTAGAGTTTGTGTGAGACTTTGAGTAGAAACTTACGGTAGAGAAGCCATTTAAGAGCATCACACATATTCGGGTTCAGCCACTTATCGACGACCGAATCATTATGGCTCAGAAGGAAGATGAAGGGTTGGAAAAGTTGAGAAAGTGGGTTAGTGACGATGAAGACTCGGAATGAAGAGTTGGTACGGATGGAGGTTTGTGTTATCATGGCTGCCTGTGCGTCCTAAACCTTCATGACTTGAGAAAGAAAGTTCTAGAAGCCGCTCACAATTCGAAGATTGTGATGCATCCTTGTAGTACAAAGATGTATCGAGACATGAAGAGGTTGTACAAGTGGGACAACATGAAGGCCCACATAGCAGATTATGTGTCCTGTTGTCTTACGTGTCAGCAGGTCAAGGCAGAGCATCGCCAACCTCTTAGACTGCTTCAGCCCATGCCCATAGTTGAATGGAAATAGGATTTCATCTCTATGATTTTTATCTCAGGGCTACCGAAGATAAGGAAGGTGCATGACTCCATATGGGTGATCGTGGACCGGTTGACGAAATCGGCTTATTTTCTCCCTATTAGAGTTTTGAAATCAACAAACGATTTGGTCAGGCTGGACATCAAGGAGATAGTACGTCTGCATGGAGTTCCTATGGAGATCGTGTCGGACAAAGACATGTGATTCACATTTATCTTCTAAACTCATATCCAGGAAGTAATGGGTGTGAAACTGAAGTTCAATAGCGCGTTCCACCCATAGACTGACGGACAAACGGAATGGGTGAATCAGGTGTTAGAGGACATATTACGAGCTTGTGTACTAGATTTCAAGGACAGTTGGGATAATTGTCTTCCTTATGTAGAGTTCGCTTATAACAACAACTTTCAGGTGAGAATTGACATGGCTCCTTATGAGGCCTTGTATGGGCTTCCCTATCAAGCACCTCATTGCTGGGCAGAGGTTGGCAAGAAGGGCTTGATTGGTCAAGAGTTAGTGCAGGCAACCTCAGAGAAGATTGACATTATCAGGCGTTGACTTCTGGCAGCACAGAGCAGACAGAAGAGCTATGTCGATATGAGGTGGTGACTCCTAGAATTCGAGGTTGGGGACCATGTGTTTCTCAAAGTTTTCCCCATGAAGGGAGTCCTTCGATTTGGCAAGAAGGAGAAACTCATGTCATGGTTCATTGACCCATTTCAGATTTTAGATGTAGTGGGTGTGGTAGCATACCGCCTTGCTTTGCCCACACCACTCGCGGGCGTGCACAACGTATTTCACGTATCTATGCTAAAGAAATATATTTCTGACCCTTCCCACATTATCAGATGGGTGTAGGTATAGTTCAGTGAAGATGCTACTTATATACTGCAACCAACATGGATTCTAGATAGGAAGGAGTAGGTGTTGCGTAGTAAAGTTATTCCACTTGTGAAAGTACTATGGACGCATCACACTAAGGAAGAGGCTATTTGGGAACTGGAAGCCGAGGTACGAAAGAACTACCCTCAGATTCTCGAGGAGTACGAAAAGGTACTAATTTTGAGGATAAATTTTTTTTCTTAAGGGGAGTAGATTATAGCGTCTCAAAAAAATCCGTACAAAGATCTGAGTACCACCTTAGGCAGAAATCACTAAGGACCAAATCCTTTAGAAATTAGACAAAAATTAATTGAGTATTGAACTGATTTAGTCAGCAAATTAGCTTGAGCAGCTTTCTATACGAACTGCAAGACTCAAAACTAGTAGAATCGCTGACACTATATCGCCTAAAAACCTAGGATCCATCTCAAAACCCAGTTACTCTTGGGAGCATCACGAAACTACATATCAGACCTGGACCGCATGTTGAAAGTTCGATTACCGTGAAACTATATGGTTAAGACCACCTAACTGGGCTTGATAACCATCTCGAAAATCAAGTCCTAATAATATCCAGAAACGCATAAATTGAGCTGGAGCGAAGTGTGTGAGAAATGCAAATATCTTTAGAAAATGAACTTAAACTTAAGTGATTTGAACCGTTCACTTGCGGGCCAAATCTAAGGTTTTAGACCATTAGATTCTGACCCTACTACACCCTCAGATCAGAAAAAATTTCCAACATATGTCAGTATACTTGTGATCCTAATTGAGTACCAGTGACTGTTGAATTGAAACAGGTCCTCCGCGGTCAATCTACTGATCCGATCGGACCGAAAACTTAACCTAACCTAGATCCAATGTTAGGAAGCTTTTCCCAGACCGTATGTAGGAAACGAGCCTCCAGATGAGTTCTGTTGGATTGAAACAGCCACTCTTTGGCTATAACCTAAGTATATCATGACCCTAGGGCCATTTTCAGCAGTTCTGGGCCTACATAAGGACCAAAACCCACCCCTCTCTCATTTCATACGAATTTCTAAACCCTAGGAGAGAAAAGAGAGAAAAAGAGAAGGAAGGAGTGAGGAGAAGAGAGAGAGAGAGAGAGAGTTAGGGATAGTTGCTGGGATTTTATCCCATCGCTCCTTGTGCTGAATCATCCTGTCCGTATAGCTATTCCGATGAATTCAACTCCGTTCTTGAGTAAGGAATCCTAACCCTAATCTGTTATAGGGATTCAAATAGAGAAAATAGTGAAATAGCTAACTTATTTTATACTATAGGTTGCCGTCGTGCCATAGACTAAGGCATAGTGTTCAAACTAAGTACGATACGAGTCTATCGATGAAAGGTGCGGACTATAAACATTTAGGTTATGGTTTTCAAGGCTTTCAATATTAGTTAATGATTTATAACTGACTTGATTACTGTCATAAGCGCTTAGATTCTATGAATTCCTAATATTACATATATATGTGAAGTATGTTAAATATGATGCATTCCATGTGTTTGTTGAAATGTCTGAATGAATATAAAATTATGATTGGTGCTTGCCATGGTTGTTTTTAGGGAATACATGATGGTTGTACGCATGACAACTCCTATATGGAAGGGTTTGCTATAATATGTGTTTTAAACTAATTTATTACAAGTCTGTGATATGTGTAGTCTAAGTGTTTGATACAATGCCTGAATGAGAAAATGCTTGTTGTGATGTATTCAATGAGGGTTTTGAGATGGGATTCTCAATTCCCTTATCTATAGTTACAGTTTCCTTTATGTAACCTATCTCACTACAATGTGATTTATGGATGAAATGCCTACATATGATAACATGTGTACTACGTGTTTGTTGACATGCTTAAATGAGATTGATACTAAAATTGGTTGTCACATGCTGTCCTTGGCTATCACATGTGAATGCTATTGTTTGGAGTGTGATTGGGGCTACGATGTAGTTCAAGCAATCGGTATGGTTTACTATCGGTTGGTTTGTATGAGTCATTATGGGCAACTTTTTGTATACTTGAATGATAAATGAAATTTTTATTTATGTCGATTTATCCACATTACGCTCATTTTCTTACTCTGATAAAAGAAAAAAAAATGTACACTTGAATTTGACCATCCTTTAAAGTTAACACTCGAATTTTTGGGGCACGGGTTATATACTCGGGTCCTGAAAAGTCGGGGCATTCCAGGTGGTATCCGAGCATAGTTTGGACAAACTTGGCCTTCAGGAAATGATCTTATACAAAACTTAAATGTCTCAAGTTAGGATGTTTGAAATTAGAAATTTGAACTTAGGTGAAAATCCCTTAGACTTAGAAGAGTTTTGAGAATGTAGAAACTAAAACTTAGGTCCCTTTAGAAATTACTAGAGTAACCATTTGAATTGATAGCTAGGAGCAATTGAGAAAATAGAAATTTCAAATTTTAGACTCCCTCAAGAGTTTTTAGTTAGACCCCTGAACCTTAAACTTACGTAGCTACTCCCTAGAAATGATAAGAATAGCCATTTGAACTTAGGTACATTTCTCTTGGAATTTAGGAAAGTTGAAAATATAGATACTCAACATTTTAGGCTCCTTAGAGAATTGTTTGGATGGTCGTAGAACTTAGAAATGTTTTCAGGTCCCCTTTGAACATCTAAGGATTTGCCATTTGAACGTAGGGTTCCCTATAAACTGTTGTTGAAAACTAGAAATGATTTTTTTTTTTCCTTCCCTTGTAAACCACCATATCGTATGTTAGGTTAAACTCTAGTTCTCTTGAAAACTACCAGAATTGTTGTTTGAACTTAGGAATTTAACTCATGCACTGTGAGAGGACAAATACCTACTGTAATGTGTTTGAGGTCAAATGAGAACATTCCTTGGACTTGACTCCCCAAAGAACATTTTAGAAATCTAGGATTCACACTCTTTCTATGATTTTCTGTAGTTGGAGATAACATTGTCACAACACTTAGGGGATGAAATGAACTTAGACTCATGGGCATTTCCTTAACCATCATACTGCACGTTTGACTGAAAACGAATGCTCTCTAGACTTAAGAATCGCACTAGAAACGTAATCTGAACTCCCTGATACATCTCTTTACGTATAAATAATGATTTCTAATATATATATATATATATATATATATATATATATATATATATATATATATATATATATATATATATATATATATTTTGGCGCATGAAACTTATCTGAGAGGAAGCGATGGAACCTTGGGTAGGTTTTCAACCCTAAGCCGCACACATTAGGGTTAGATTTGAAATCTTAGATGGATTTGATAAAAATTTCAGACTCAGGTCATGTAGAGATTCTAAAATTTCCAAGTAGTGTTTAGATAATCAGAGTGCGCGCTAGAAGCATGATGGTCAGTCGTGTCTATTCACATAAACTTTCGGGTGCTCTCATTTAAAAGATTTCATGATATTTCCCATAGGTCCAGAATAATCGAGGTCACGAATTGATGAAATCATACTTAGGCGATGTTGCGCTGTTTGACTCAGATTCTAAGTCCTAACAAATCTTAATGATCTCAATGCCCTGATCAGGTAGAAGATCGAGATTTAACAGGATTGTGAATTGATACCAAAATCCTCCGTCCTGCAGGCAGACGACTAAAGTATCGGGCTCAAACCTACTACAACCATCTATTCGTGATGGCTCGAGCGTGAAAGTAGAAAAGTGTAATGTACTTTAGTCAGTAGTGAAACCATCATTAAAAGAAATAGAAAGATGTAAAATATTATTAGTGGCCTTCTAAATGAACTTGTAATCTTTGTAGATACTATGAGAAATTTTAAATGTTGACAAGCGATAGGATAACCCTGCTACTTGTACGTACCATTAAAAAAAATTAGAAAGAGTATCATCAGAATCTCGGGGACGAGATTCTTCTTTAAGGGGGGTAGATTGTAATGACCTCAGTTTTGGGGCGCCTAATGACATACGTTTATACATGTAGGAAGATAAGGAATATTATCATCATCTCTAATCATAATAGAAGCACTGAATTTCGGGGACGAAATTCTCTTTAAGGGGGGTAGATTGTAACACCTCGTACTTTCCAGTAATCGAGTGTTACCTTATAACCAAACTTAGCATAAATATAGGTCAGGCTTAAGTAAACATTCACATTCATCCTATGATCATTGAAAATAGTCCGCACCTGGGTATCAGAGTATCCATCCTTTAATCTTTAAGACGAGCCATCCAGTAGTCATAATATTTAATAAGTATGTTTATTTTATTTATTTTACACAAACATGAATTAGAAAAATTATAGATGTATCTTGATAAATTACTTATCATATAAAAGTGTATGAAAATACATTATAATAAGAGTGATATATATATTTAGTGTATGTAAAATATTATAAAAAAATAAAATAATAATGTTATATTAACTAAACATAATGAATAATAATTTTACATTATATAATTGTATTATAAATATTAATATAGTGTTGAATATTTTTATAAACATGTATACTAAAAATTATTAGATATTTGAATAAAATTTTATATTATTTAACAATGTGATTTTAAATTAGATAGGGTACAATTTCCAATTCATATATATGCATAATATGAGACTGTATGTTATGAATTTTATATTAATATATAGGTGATCAATAACATGTATATGGTAGTATGTTAATATTAAAATATTATATTATGTATATATGTATGAGATTTTAAATATACAAAAATTATAAAAATTATATTAATATTAGAATCAATTAGTAATATATGGCGAAAGCCTTACAAAAGGCCCATTGGGACCTTTTAACCGTTGACATTCGATTTTGAGATGATCTGATCGTCAGATCGACATGAGTCCACGAATAAAACCTAAAACCAAGCTGTGGGACCCACCTAAACTTTGGATCTACCTGATTTATGGTCAGGGAACGAATTTGGACCTATGGATCTTGACGGATGGACTGGATTTATCACAAACATCACGGTGGACCCCAACTGGTGGAGTGCGTGTGCATAACTGGTGCACACCCGCAGTGCACCAGACCGTTCGAACGGTCAGACGGGCTCTGACCCGTGCCTAGCCAAAAGAGGCAAAGGCCACTCCTACATTCCCGCCTACAGGCGTTTTTGAAAAAACGGAGGCCGACCATTTGGGACGCGCCGTGGCCCACCATCGCAGATCAGGTGGATAATCCGAGCCGTCCATCATATACGCAAAAAAGGCCTGACCAGAACCCAACCGGTCCCGCTGGAAGACATGGTAGTACGTGCACACAAACCCCATCACAACTGCGGCGTGTGCGGTTGGTTTTCTTCCAAAAATGGAAAACTTCTGTTTCTCCTTTTGTTGCCAGCTAGAGAATCCGTGTGAACGCCTGTTTTCGAATCTCGACCGTCCATTCAGTGAGATCTCGGTCGTCCGATCCCTGGTTTAGGGCTCCCTCAGATACCAGGGAAAGAAAACCTGCGGCTGATTTCTGGTTTACCACCTATTGCAAACTAGAGCGATCTTGGCCGTTTAGTTTGGATTGTGGGGATGTTAAGAAGCTAGGGTTGCAATAAGTAGGGGGAGAAAAAAACTCCCTCCCATCCCTTGCGAAGACCTAAGGAAAATAGCCGAAAGCTTCCTCCAGCGAACCCACCGCCCAAAGCTCGATGAAGCTTCAAAAACCCATGACCGCAAGCTTTTATGAAGCTATTCAGACCATACCATGCGTCCGTTTCCAAGAGAAACACCCCATACTGAGATCTTCCATTGATGGCGGTCTTCTTCTCCACCAAGAAGCAGTCGGTTGCTGGTGGTTTTAGCTTTCTTCGGGCCTTGTCCATGTCTCGTGGGCCATGTCTCGTGTAGATGGTAGCCCTGAGATAGTCTCATTTTCGGATCCCAGTCAGTAGGTAAAATCGGATGGTGTGTGAGTTTCTTTTTGTTGAGTCAAGTTCCGTCAACTCATCGATTGGCCCAGCTGCTAAAGCCTTTGCGAGTTGCTGGACTGTCCGAGTCCATATCCATCGAGTTGTGGGAGCGAAAAGAGAGAGAAGTAAGAAGGAATAAGAAAGAAGAGAAAGAGAAGAGAGATAAGGAGAAGGCGTGCGGGTGGTGTGACCGTGCCGCTGCACTAAGCTGGGCCTGACGGTCGATGGCTCTGGACTGAGTCCAAACCGAGTTGGGTGCAGTCCGGTCGAGTCCAGACATTGTCTGGTCCAACAAACCTTTTGACAGATTTGATGAGGGAAGAAAGAAAGAAAAGAAAGGTGTGAGGGGCATCTCCCTTTTGTGTGGCTGTCGGGTTGAGCTCAACCGAACCGAGTTGGGCATGGGTTCGGTCCAAAGGGCCTGCTGGCCTGTGGTTTTGAGTGGAGGAAGAGAAAGAGAAGAAAAGAAAAATAGGGAGAAGAAGAAGATATGGAAGGAGAGAGAGGGAGCCATTCCGAGTCAACTCGACTCGGCTGAAACTCGCTGAGTCGAGTTGGGCGAGTTAGACCAGTTCTGGTTAGTCCTGTGACTTGCTGATGTAGGGTCTTGGGTGAGGAGAAAAGAAGAAGAAAAAGGAAAGAAGGAAGAAAGAGAGATGGAGAGAAAGAGAGTAGATGGGCGGCGGTGGTGTTGAACTGAGTCAACTCGACTCGAACCGAGTCGACTAAGGTGAGCATATTTTTTCTTTCCAAATTTAAATTTCTTCAATTTCCATTGTTAACATCATTTTAGGATTTTTATGTTAGATATGATTAACTATTAGTAATTGTCCATACTTGTATTAATTGATACATGTATATATATATTTTTTCATTATTATGTTAGTATTTTATTTGTCATCCTTAAGATATTATTATTAACATTGGAGCATACTATTTCTATTCATCGCAATGATTATCAGGGCCACGCCAATTAGAGTCCTAATCCCATAATCAAAACCCTAGACCTAATTGATCTAAACCCTAGGCATATGCTTAAAACGTAAATAGTAAGTTAGCATGGATCTAATTGTAAAATTTCGTAACTCATGGTAGGTCATAGTACCTATTATCAAGACTAGATTCATTATTAAAAGTCATGACTATTACCATTAGAAAATACTATCGCTTTCATTATGGGACAAGTATAAGTATTATTAATATGAGTACCATCATTAGAAATTGTCCTATTGTCATTAGTAAATACTCTATCATTATTACTCGGATTATATAAGAGAATGACAGTCGTCATAAAAATATTAGATAATGTTGGTGCATTTAAATATGAACTTACAAACCATCATTATTAAAATGTTAGCTAATATAAAATACAACACTACTGTTAATAAATACTTTGTAATTACTAAATTAACATTAAGATTAATTGCACACCAACTAGGGTTCAAATCCTAAAAATCTAAGTTTATGACTAAGCTTTAGAATAAAACCCTAAGATAGATAACTCAAACCCTAAGTGGTGATCTTAAACCTAGGTAGTGTGTAGAACCTGTATCTAATTGTACAAGTTCATAATTTGTGGTAGGATACAATTCTAAGGGCGTAAGCACTTAGCAACACTAGAAGGCGATTAAAAGTATAAGGTATGATTCTTTCCCTTTAGCTTTTCATCTTCTCATTAGCTTAAGCTATAGTTTTTATTTAAATTCATGATTGATATCTCCCTTTATAATCACATGTGTTAGCTGGTGAAAATTGAATTGCGGTATTACATGCTTTATGATTATCCTGTATAATTGTTCATACTTGTGGATTTCTTTTGTGGATTGCTTATGAAACTTAAACTAGTACATTAGTGAAAAATTTTCACATATGAATGTACACCCATACTTAGGATGTAACTTGACTAGTTGTGATTGTAATGGACTTTCAACATGGTAGTTATTGAGTGGTGGTCTAGATGAATCATTGATGTGAGCCTACCATCCAGGGTTTTTATGCCCAATGGTTTTTAAAGATGGTCTTTATTGTATGGTTTTAATATTTGTCCTATGTGGCATATTTTGATACTCGCCTTACGTGGTTTTGTTTTGATTTATATGGGTTCGATGTTTTATGCTGTCCAACTATACGATGGTAAGCCCCATATATTGTAATATGATTGGCCACTAGTCGATAGGTTTCCATTAAACATCTTAAGATAGTAGCCTCATGGGCCGGGGATGGTGGTAATGGGATACTATGCCCGAACCGTCAGCCTATGCTGGGCCATGTGCTCCCCGTAGTGACCTTTGAGCTTATCTACATTGGCTGGTTGTATGACTTGGCTAATCATGCATATATGGCACGTATTGTTTCGACTGGGTGATATTTCTCCACGTTTGATGATTCCGACTGGATGAAGTTTTCCAGGTTCGATGATTGCATAGGTGACGGCCCACTATCCGCACAGATGAGTATGACCGGGGCGATGATTGCATTCACGCATTCATACATCTAACAAGACCTGCATCATGTATTATTTTGTATGCTTTGTTTTATAACTATGCTTACCTAATGCGGCGGTGTGTAATCTTGAGGGGAATTCACACTGAGTTGGCCACTCATCCATCAAATATAGAACCGTACAGGTAGTATAGGTGGCTTAATTGATATGCATGTTCAGACTTGATGAGGAGCAGGGTACGATCGGCAAGGATGCATGACTGTATTTTCCTGGAGGAGCTGCGTGATCTTGCGACTTATATTTATATGTTTTCTATTATTCTTCATGTATTAAATTCTTATAAATATTGTTCTTGTTAAATTCAGAGATGTTGGTTTGTTTAAGTCATTATGGGCATACATCATTAATACATATCATACTTGCATTAATCAGAGTACTTAGGAATGCTTGTTGTTTTGCTCAATCATTACTACTTGACTGAATTGATAACATATTAACCTTTTCCTTATAGCTCTATTGAGTTGATCACTCACACCCACTCTGGGATGATGTTTTAAAATACCAACCAGACTCTGTTTTAGTTTCAGGTGATGGTGATGCTTACGAAGTGGAGCCGGACTTCTATGATGACGAGGAGGAGTTCTCCTACATGCAACTCTCTGGCGGGTCTATGTAGACTTGGAGTTGTGTATTGGGGCTACAGGGATATGGATAGATGATATTACAAGTTATCAATTTTGTATATTTTGGGAATTATACATGTAACTATTTGACCTGGTGACACGTTCAAACTCTGGAGACTACAACCACTTATAGGCTTTATATATCTATCACAGTCTTCCGCTTGCGTAATTTAACTGTCTCTGAAGTATGATATGCTGATTTGGTATAATCTTACTCATGTTTAATGCACTAATACGGACAACATTTAATCATCATTTTCTATGTTGCATAAGTGATGTGTTGGAACTCGGGAGTTGGGCTCCTGCTTGACCCCCAATTTTCAGGGTGTTATAGGTAAGCACATCCATCCCAGTCTCTCAAAACTATGTTCTTCCATGTTTGACATTAGCCTCACTTAATTTTAATGCATTTCTCAAGTGGTGGTCAAGATTTCATACATCTTGGTTCAGACTCTTGTATATGGGATCATCGTCTACACCATGATCCAATTTGAATGGACGACTGCCAAGTTCTTCTGGTAACTCTTCTTCATGTTCTTCACATTGCTCTACTTCACGTTCTACGGAATGATGGCCGTCGGCCTCACTCCCAACCATGACATTGCTATAATCATTTCCTCTATATTCTGTGCTATGGAACCTGTTTGCTGGCTTCATCATTCCCCGGCCTGTAAGTTTTTTTCCAATCCTCTCCATTCATATCAATGCTTCATATATAAATAAAATCTAGACTAACTCTGTCCTCTTGATCATAAAGAATTTCCATATGGTGGAGATGGTACTACTGGGCATGCCCAGTTGCTTGGACCTTGTATGGATTGGTCTCTTCCCAGTTCGGTGACATATCCAAACGAATGGACAATGACATGATAGTGTCAAAGCACGTGAGGGAGTACTTTGGATTCAAGCATGACTTCCTGGGAGTGATTGCTGCTGGGGTCATCGGATTCATAGTGCTCTTTGCATTCGTCTTCGCCTTTTCCATTAAGGTGTTGAATTTCCAAAGAAGATGAGAAGGTGGTTTTTTTTTTTTTTTTTTTTTTTTTTTTTTTTTTTTTTTTTTTTTTTTTTTTTTTTTTTTTCACGAGCCAAAATCAAATGGGGTTTGATCAGTTCAACTCCCTGCAGTTCATAAAGCTTTTGGGCTATTTTATCAAAAGTAGGGGGCTGAAGTTTTAATATCATATGTTAGTATTTGTTTGTTGATTATTGAAATTTGTTGTAGTTAACCCTTTTTAATACTTTCATATGTACCATATTTAGTTTCATTTAGTGTGTTGGAGGTGGTTGTATCAGCATACAGAAAAAGTTGGACTAGATTTATATAAATCTCCTTCTGTAATTTTGTTCATGTGTATGTGTCACATTTGATGCATTCCACATTTAAGTTGCAAACAATTTCCTAATAGTCATGTGCTACCCCCAAACCAAAAGCCTATTTCTGTTAATTGGGGGGAGAAAGTGGGCCAGGCTGATTAAGGCCCATGAGATGATCTTGGACATGGGTTTCGAAGTCCGTAATTAATTGGGTCGAGCCTTGGTTTCGATATGTGGAAGGCCTAACATGATCCCCTAGACCGGCCCGAATAGTCTAAGACCATCAAGATGGGTACTCGTTAAGCGGATGGGCTTAACTAAGGTCTAGATTGTTAGCAAGAGGGCTCTAGGTTGGACTGCATAGTTATTTAACTTATGGGCCAGCCTTGCCCGACCTGTTTACACCTCTTCTAAGGGAGGTTCCTATTTTGAACAGGAAAACCCTTCTCAATGGGCTCTGCTGATGGGATTGCACCATGTCCACACGTACAGAATCGTGTTTATAGAAACAAACAATGAAATCATGGTGTGATTTTGTAATATCTTGTCTGGCTCAAAAAGGATGTAGAAATGACCCAAATCTGATTTTGCATTGAATACATTTGTGGACTCAAATTCAATGCCATGATCATTATTGGGTTGCTCTTGGATTGCATAAAGTGTGTGAGGTTTTTTGTCGTAGGAGTTTGGATGAAGCCCTTTAGCTTCATTTGGAGAGTGTCATTTGAAATCTATTAATGGTTCAAATTCTCTCATGGAATTATTGTCGACAATACCTCTTTCCATCAAATGAATTATCTTTCTCAATTAATTTCTCTTGAGAACCCTTTGAATCCGATGCTAGATAATGCGAATTTGGTTTAGAGTTTTTTTTTTTTTTTGAGTCTATAATTCCTACGTAAGTAGCCATCTTTCTGTTACTCCAACGTTTTTTTAATTTATGCACTTTTGACTTGGATCTCATCTAATCTCTTCTGATGGTCCTTCTTTAGTAGAGCTTCCTCTAATCATCATGGTATCGCTAGAAGATCCCTTCTATATTTTTCTCGTCATTGGCTATAACTTTAGGAGTTTATTCCCTTTGCTTTTCATGAGCTAAATTGTTTGATGATACTCCAGTTCCAGTCACTAATTGTTTAATACTACATACTTTTCAGGTCAATGGCAATTTAATGTTTATAATTGATAACTTCAAGGAATTTATGGCAAAAAGCCAAGTAAATGGCTCAAATCTTGGGTTGCATTTATCACTTTATCAAATGTGTTTATATAAAACTAATGCAATGTCTCTCAATGTACAGGAGGACTATCATGCTAACATTCACAATGCAACATCAATAGAAGCAACTTATAGGTCTATAATATTTATCATTTCTCTTTTATTTCAATTGTCTTATGTTTCATTTGGATGTCTGCAAAAATATTGAGAATAAAAGTATCTCTTGTATTTGTATTTTAATTGATGGGACATGATCATTTGTTTAGTTTTTAGGGCAGATGATATTCTTTACATTACCTTATATCATCAGCAGTTGACCTAATTTTGGCTATTTACTAAATATTTAGTTCACTTTTCTATCAAGCCAACTGAGCATCCAAACACATGCAAAATGATAGTCCAGTTTTATATTCAGCCCAATATTTTGAATTTTGTGAATGGGATTCTTATTGAATAATTGTGTGAATTTTTTTGGATGAATATTAGGTAAAAGAAATAAAAAATCCTATGCTGGTTTTTTTTTTTTTTTTTTTTTTTTTTTTTTTTTTTTTTCTATTTGCATAAATGCTGAACAAATTTTAGGTTCAGTGATGGACTATATCCGTCGCCAAAATTTATAATTACAAATAATTTAGGTAGGTTTTTCCATAATTCAGCGATGGATTTTTAATTTTGGTGATGGATCCTATCCGTCGCAAATGTCCATTGCAGACTAGTGTTGGATAAGATTTGTGGTGTAATTTTTACGACGCACCAAACTCGATAGACCATGCGATAGACCACGCCCGTTTTTAATTGCATTTTATGATGGATCTGATCTGTCGCAAATTCACAAATTTGGCACAGGACGCTACAACTCCACCTAATGAAATGCTCCCTTTTAACTTGTAAAGATTTTTGTTCCACTATGCGTTCATGGCTATAAATGCCCCCTTCAAAACTTTAAGGACAATCAAAACTGGTAAATCTGCACCTAAGTGCCTCGAGTGCTTATAGAGATATCAAACTCTTCCTCATCTCAAGAACATGTCTCACCTTAGTTAAGGTACATTCTATGCCATCAAATATCTTGATGTGCATCGATCCAACATATTACATGCATTATCATTGCCCATAGATAGCTAGTCACCATCGCACTCTCTGTAACTAGTGAACCAAGTCCGATAAGGAGTCATGTGATACGATGCCTCAGTATCCAAAACCACTCATCCTTACGATCATCGTATAAGTGTCCCATCATGGACACTGACAACACATCATAAGCACTCATACCTTCATCAGATTCTGCAGTGTTGGCCTCCTTAGAGGAAGCCACTGAATTCTTTTTTCTTGCCTTAAGATTTTTATGATCCTTCTTCATGTGCCCAAGCATCCCATAGTTCCAGCACTTCAACTTACATTTGCCCTTGCCCTTGGATTTTGACATCGATCTAGAAGATCCATTATCCTGCTTAGAATTTCATCCTCTTGTAACCAAAGCATCAGTAGAGGCACTCATGTCACTGCTTTTCTTTCTCATCACCTTTTCATGAAGGGTTGAGATAATGGTATCGACGTTAATGGTCCATCTACCAGTGCATGATGAGTCTTTGAACGACTCTTACGAAGCCAGGAGAGAGTTTAACAGGATGCATGTCTGATCCTCATCTTTCATCATGTCCTCCACATCCAACAATTTACAAATTATCTTATAAAAGTTACTAATGTGGGCTTCAACATCAGCCCCCATTGTCGTCTTCAGATTGAACAACTGAAGCTTCAAGTATAGGTGATTCTCAAGAGATTTGTTATGTAGATATCCTCTAATTTCACTCACGTACTTGCTACAATTTTCTCTCTCACAACATTATAGATGATGTCATCCGTTAAGCACAATTGGATAGAGGTGGTTCTCGCTTTCTTATCCATCTTATTCCATTCTTCTTCTGTTATAGTTTCTGGTCACATTTCAATTAATGCATCATCCAATCCTTGTTGAACTAGGAGACTGGTCATCTTGACTTTCCACAGTTTAAAATTATTTTTTCCAGAATATTTCTCAACATCGAACTTAGGATTAGAAGCCATTGATACTATGCTTTCATATTCAAACAATGCCTCAATGTTAAGCTCAGATACCACTTGTTGGGTAACCGCAGAAGCACACAGAGATGAATCAAGCAAAGTATTCCAATTACACAACCAAATCCAATCACAAATACTCCAAATTTAACATGGAAAAAAAACCAAACACAAAACGACAATAATGCACTATGAAAGTAGAAAGTTGCAAGAGAGAGATTATTAGATTCGAACAAGCCTCGAATCTCCCTTACAAGCCAAGTTATAATCTTGAAACTCTAGGAATGAATTAGAAAGATTTTTTTATACCTCCACATCCTAATTACACTCATATATGGCCTCTATGAGAATAATAATTTAAATAAAAAAAAAATTAAGTACTTACGCAATTCTGCACATGCACTCAATGGCACCTTTGTTAGGAGTTCGATGGCATTAAGAAAACACCAAAACATTCTAGCAACAAAACATGAATTTTTTGGTTTTTTTCGATAGTATCACTACAAGAAATGCCACTTTTACTAATGAAAATTTTCGTAGGCAAAAGGCTTAATTTCGCAGCAAAAAAGTTTTACCAGCGAAATTTTTCATTGGGAATTTCGTAGCTAAAAGCCCGAGGGGAACACCTTTTACCCATGAAAAAAAAAATTCGTTGGCAAAGGTAAGACTTTTGCCGACGAAAGTTTTCATAGGGAAAACATTTTACCAACGTTGAATTTCATTGGTAAAAGTCTTGACAAAACTTTTTACCTACGAATAGTTTTGCAAGTAAAAATACATACAAAACACTTTACCTACCAACAATTTCTTAGCTAAAAATATATACATAACTTTTTACCTACGAATAATTTCGTAGCCAAAAATATTTGAAACACTTTTTACCTACCAACAATTTCGTAGCTAAAAATATTTACAAGACTTTTTACCTACGAATACGTTCGTAGCCAAAAATATTAAAAACACTTTTTACCTACCGACAATTTTGTAGCTAAACATATTTACAAGATTTTTTACCTACCAACAATTTCGTAGCCAAAAATATTAAACTCATTTTAGCTACCAAAAATTTTGTAGCTAAAAATATTAAGACTTTTTACCTACCAATATTTTCGTAGCTAAAAGGTACATGATCTTTCCTATTCGTAGATAAAAATACTCAGAAAACGTTTCCCTACCGCCAATTTTGTAGCTAAAAATTCCTTTACCAACGCATATTTTCGTAGGTAAAAATATTTACCAAACAAACACGTTTAACTACGAATGATATCGTAGGTAAAAATACCTTACAAAACGTTAAGCTACGAATATTTTTGTAGGTTAAAACATTTGTAGGACTTTTAACTACGAAAATTTTCGTAGGTAAAAACTTGGAGGAGACTTTGACCTACAAACATTTTCGTAGGTAAAAGTTTTTTATTTTTTTTCCCGCCATATATTCCAGCACAAAATTCTTGAAAAACACCTGATATACACCTGTTACAATATAATTCCTGATATACACCTGTCATGTAATATATTTCATCATATTCAAATTCACAGCCATTTAACTCCAAAGTACATAAATAAATCTATCCAAACATAAACTACATCATGCATAAATAGGTTTAGGGATTTGAGAATAGGTTAAGGTTATATGTTATAGGTAGGTTATAGGTTATAGGTTTAGGGATTTGAGAATAGGTTAAGGTTTAAGTTTAGGAAATCGGGTTTGGGTTCGGGATCGGGTTTTGCTTTGGGTTTTGAAGTTTAGGTTTAGGATTAGGTTAGGTAGTTGAGAATAGGATTAGGTGTAGGTTTAGGTTTAGGGATTTGAGAATAGGTTAAGGTTAAGGTTTTAGGTTAAGATTATAGGTTATATGTTTAGGGATTTGAGAATAGGTTAAGGTTTAGGTTAAGGAAATCGGGTTTGGGTTCGGGATTGAGTTTTGATTTGGGTTTTCAAGTTTAGGTTTAGTTTTAGGTTAGGTAGTTGTGAATAGGATTAGGTGTAGGTTTAGGTTTAGGGAATTGAGAATAGGTTAAGGTTTAGCTTTTAGGTTAAGGTTATAGGTTATAGGTTTAGGGATTTGAGAATAGGTTAAGGTTTAGGTTTAGGAAATCGGGTTTGGGTTCGGGATCGAGTTTTGATTTGGGTTTTCAAGTTTAGGTTTAGCCTTAAGTTAGGTAGTTGAGAATAGGATTAGGTGTAGGTTTAGGTTAAGGGATTTGAGAATAGGTTAAGGTTTAGGTTTTAGGTTAAGGTTATAGGTAGGTTATAGGTTATAGGTTTAAGGATTTGAGAATAGGTTAAGGTTTAGGTTTAGGTTTAGGAAATCGGGTTTGGGTTCGGGATCGGGTTTTGCTTTGGGTTTTCAAGTTTAGGTTTAGGTTTAGGTTAGGTAGTTGAGAATAGGATTAGGTGTAGGTTTAGGTTTAGGGATTTGAGAATAGGTTAAGGTTTAGGTTTTAGGTTAAGGTTATAGGTAGGTTATAGGTTATAGGTTTAGGGATTTGAGAATAGGTTAAGGTTTAGGTTTAGGAAATCGGGTTTGGGTTCGGGATCGGGTTTTGCTTTGGGTTTTCAAGTTTAGGTTTAGGTTTAGGTTAGGTAGTTGAGAATATGAGTAGGTGTAGGTATATGTTTAGGGATTTAAGAACACCTTTAGGTTTTAGATTTAGGTTTAAGGTGAAGGTTATAGGTAGGTTATAGGTTATAGGTTTAGGGATTTGAGAATAGGTTAAGGTTTAAGTTTAGGAAATCGGGTTTGGGTTCGGGATCGGGTTTTATTTGGATTTTCAAGTTTAGATTTAGGTTTATGTTAGGTAGTTAAGAAAAGGATTAGGTGTAGGTTTAGGTTGAGGGATTTGAGAATAGGTTGAGGTTTAGGTTTTAGGTTAAGGTTATAGGTAGGTTATAGGTTATAGGTTTAGGGATTTGAGAATAGGCTAAGGTTTATGTTTAGGTCTAGGAAATCGGGCTTGGGTTCGGGATCGGGTTTTGCTTTAGGTTTTCAAGTTTAGGTTTAGCTTTAGGTTAGGTAGTTGAGAATAGGATTAGGCGTAGGTTTAGGTTTAGGGATTTGAGAATAGGTTAATGTTTAGGTTTTAGGTTAAGGTTATAGGTAGGTTATAGGTTATAGGTTTAGGAATTTGAGAATATATTAAGGTTTAGGTTTAGGTGTAGGAAATCGGGTTTGGGTTCGGGATCGGGTTTTGCTTTTGGGTTTTTAAGTTTAGGTTTAGATTTAGATTAGGTAGTTGAGAATAGGATTAGGTGTAAGTTTATGTTTAGGGATTTGAGAATAGGTTAAGGTTTAGGTTTTAGGTTAAGGTTATAGGTAGGTTATAGGTTATATGTTTAGGGTTTTGAGAATAGGTTAAGGTTTAAGTTTAGGAAATCGGGTTTGGGTTCGGGATCGGGATTTTCTTTGGGTTTTCAAGTTTAGGTTTAGGTTTAGGTTAGGTAGTTGAGAATAGGATTAGGTGTAGGTTTAGGTTTAGGGATTTGAGAATAGGTTAAGGTTTAAGTTTTTGGTTAAGATTATATGTTATAGGTTTAGGGATTTGAGAATAGGTTAAGGTTTAGGTTTAGGAAATCGGGTTTGGGTTCAGGATCGAGTTTTGATTTGGGTTTTCAAGTTTAGGTTTAGGTTTAGGTTAGGTAGATGAGAATAGGATTTTGTGTAGGTATAGGTTTAGGGATTTGAGAATAGGTTAAGTTTTAGGTTTTAGGTTAAGGTTATAGGTTATAGGTTTAGGGATTTGAGAATAGGTTAAGGTTTAGGTTTAGAAAATCGGGTTTGGGTTCGGGTTCGAGTTTTGATTTGGGTTTTCAAGTTTAGGTTTAGGTTTAGGTTAGGTAGTAGGTTATAGGTTATAAGTTTAGGGATTTAAGAATATGTTAAGGTTTAGGTTTAGGAAATCGGGTTTGGGTTCGGGATCGGATTTTGCTTTGGGTTTTCAAGTTTAGGTTTAGCTTTTATATTAGGTAGTTGAGAATAGGATTTGGTGTAGTTTTAGATTTTAGGTAGGTTATAGGTTATAGCTGTAATTTAACAACTAAAGGGTTATGAAATCATAGCACTTACGGGTTTAGGTTTAGGTTAGGTCGTTGAGAATAGGATTAGGTGTAGGTTTAGGTTTAGGGATTTGAGAATAGGTTAAGGTTATAGGTAGGTTATAGGTTATAGGTTTAGGGAATTGAGAATAGGTTAAGGTTTAGGTTTAGGAAATCGGGTTTGGGTTCGGGATCGGGTTTTTCTTTGGGTTTTCAAGTTTAGGTATAGGTTTAGGTTAGGTAGTTGAGAATATGATTAGGTGTAGGTTTAGGTTTAGGGATTTGAGAATAGGTTAAGGTTTAGGTTTTAGGTTAAGGTTATAGGTAGCTTATAGGTTATAGGTTTAGGGAATTGAGAATAGGTTAAGGTTTATGTTTAGGAAATTGAGTTTGGGTTCAGGATCGGCTTTTGCTTTGGGTTTTCAAGTTTAGGTTTAGGTTTAGGTTAGGTAGTTGAGAATAGGATTAGGTGTAGGTTTAAGTTTAGGGATTTGAGTACACATTTAGGTTTTAGGTTAAGGTTTTAGGTCGGTTATAGGTTATACCTATTGGGAATTGAGAATAGGTTAAGGTTTAGGTTTTAGGTTAAGGTTATAGGTAGGTTATAGGTTATAGGTTTAGGGATTTGAGAATAGGTTAAGGTTTAGGTTTAGGAAATCAGGTTTGGGTTCGGTATCGGGTTTTTCTTTGGGTTTTTAAGTTTAAGTTTAGGTTTAGGTTACGTAGTTGAGAATAGGATTAGGTGTAGGTTTAGGTTTAGAGATTTGAGAACACCTTCGGGTTTTAGGTTAAGGTTATAGGTAGGTTTTAGGTTATAGGTTTAGGGATTTGAGAATAGGTGAAGGTTAAGGTTTAGGAAATCGGGTTTGGGTTTGGGATCGGGTTTTGCTTTAGGTTTTCGAGTTTTGGTTTAGGTTTAGTTTAGGTAGTTGAGAATAGAATTAGGTGTAGGTTTAGGTTTTAGGTAGGTTATAGGTTATGGCGAAGGAATTGAGAATAAGTTAAGGTTATAGGTAGGTTATATGTTATAGGTTTAGGGATTTGAGAATAGGTTAAGGTTTAGGTTTAGGAAATCGGGTTTGGGTTTGGGATCGGGCTTTGCTTTGGGTTTTCAAGTTTAGGTTTAGGTTTAGGTTAGGTTGTTGAGAATAGGATTAGGTGTCGGTTTATGTTTAGGGATTTGAGAATAGGTTAAGGTTTAGGTTTTAGGTTAAGGTTATAGGTAGGTTATAGGTTATAGGTTTAGGGATTTGAGAATAGGTTAAGGTTTAGGTTTAGGAAATCGGGTTAGAGTTCGGGATCCGGTTTTGCTTTGGGTTTACAAGTTTAGGTTTAGGTTTAGGTTAGGTAGTTGAGAATAGGATTAGGTGTAGGTTTAAATTTAGGGATTTGAGAACACATTTAGGTTTTTGGTTAAGGTTTTAGGTAGGTTATAGATTATAACTGTAGGGAATTGAGAATAGGTTAAGGTTTAGGTTTTAGGTTAAGGTTATAGGAAGGTTATAGGTTATAGGTTTAGGGATTTGAGAATAGGTTAAGGTTTACGTTTATGAAATCGGGTTTGGGTTCGGTATCGGGTTTTTCTTTGGGTTATTAAGTTTAAATTTAGGTTTACTTTAGGTAGTTGAGAATAGGATTCGGTGTAGGTTTAGGTTTAGGGATTTGAGAACACCTTTAGGGTATAGGTTTAGGTTTTAGGTTAAGGTTATAGGTAGGTTATAAGTTATAGGTTTAGGGATTTGAGAATAGGTTAAGGTTTAGGTTTAGGAAATCGGGTTTGGGTTCGGGATCGAGTTTTGCTTTGGGTTTTCAAGTTTAGGTTTAGGTTTAGTTTAGAAAGTTGAGAATAGGATTAGGTGTAGGTTTAGGTTTTAGGTAGGTTATAGGTTATAGTTGTAAGGAATTGAGATTAGGTTAAGGTTTAGATTTTAGGTTAAGGTTATAGGTAGGTTATCGGTTATAGGTTTAGGGATTTGAGAATAGGTTAAGGTTTAGGTTTAGAAAATCGAGTTGGGTTTGGGATCGGGTTTTGTTTTGGGTTTTCTAGTTTAGGTTTAGGTTTAGGTTAGCTAGTTGAGAATAGGATTAGGTGTAGGTTTAGGTTTAGGGATTTGAGAATAGGTTAAGGTTAAGGTTATAGGTAGGTTTTAGGTTATTGGTTTAGGGATTTGAGAATAGGTTAAGGTTTAGGTTTAGGAAATCGGGTTTGGGTTCGGGATTGAGTTTTGCTTTTGGTTTTCAAGTTTAGGTTTAGGTTTAGTTTAGGTAGTTGAGAATAGGATTAGGTGTAGGTTTAGGTTTTAGGTAGGTTATATGTTATAGCTGTAGGGAATTGAGAACAGGTTAAGGTTTAGGTTTTAGGTTAAGGTTATAGGTAAGTTATTGGTTATTGGTTTAGGGAATTGAGAATAGGTTAAGGTTTAGGTTTAGGAAATCGGGTTTGGGTTCGGGATCGGGTTTTGCTTTCGGTTTTCAAGTTTAGATTTAGGTTTAGGTTAGGTTGTTGAGAATAGGATTAGGTGTAGGTTTAGGTTTAGGGATTTGAGAATAGGTTAAGGTTTAGGTTTTAGGTTAAGGTTATAGGTAGGTTATAGGTTATAGGTTTAGGGATTTGAGAATAGGTTAAGGTTTAGGCTTAGGAAATCGGGTTTGGGTTCGGGACTGGGTTTTTCTTTGAGTTTTCAAGTTTAGATTTTGGTTTAGGTTAGGTAGTTCAGAGTAGGATTAGGTGGATGTTTAGGTTTAGGGATTTGAGAATAGGTTAAGGTTTAGGTTTTAGATTGAGGTTATAGGTAGGTTATAGGTTATAGGTTTAGGGTTTGGGAATAGGTAAAGGTTTCGGTTTAGAAAATCGGGCTTGGGTTCGGGATCGAGTTTTGCTTTGGGTTTTCAAGTTTAGATTTAGGTTTAGGTTCGGTAGTTGAGAATAGGATTAGGTGTAGGTTTAGAGATTTGAGAATATGTTAGGGTTTAGGTTTTAGGTTAAGGTTATAGGTAGGTTATAGGTTATAGGTTTAGGGATTTGAGAATAGGTTAAGGTTTAGGTTTAGGAAATCGGGTTTGGGTTCGGGATCGGGTTTTGCTTTGGGTTTTCAAGTTTAGGTTTAGGTTTAGGTTAGGTAGTTGTAAATAGGATTAGGTGTAGCTTTAGGTTTAGGGATTTGAGAATAGGTTGAGGTTTTAGGTTTTGGTTTTTGGTAGGTTATAGGTTATAGCTGTAGGGAATTGAGAATAGGTTAAGGTTTAGGTTTTAGGTTTAGGTTTTAGGTAGGTTATAGGTTATAGGTTTAGGGATTTGAGAATAGGTTAAGGTTTAGGTTTAGGAAATCGAGTTTGGATTCGGGCTCGGGTTTTGCTTTGAGTTTTCAAGTTTAGGTTTAGGTTTAGGTTAGGTAGTTACGAATAGGATTAGGTGTAGGTTTAGGTTTAGGGATTTGAGATTAGGTTAAGGTTTAGGTTTTAGGCTAAGGTTATAGGTAGGTTATTGGTTATAGGTTTAGGGATTTGAGAATAGGTTAAGGTTTAGGTTTAGGAAATCGGGATTGGGATCGGGATCGGGTTTAGCTTTAGGTTTTCAAGTTTAGGTTTAGGTTTAGGTTAGGTAGTTGAGAATAGGATTAGGTGTAGGTTTAGGTTGAAGGATTTTAGAATAGGTTAATGTTTGGGTTTTAGGTTAAGGTTATAGGTAGGTTATGGGTTATAGGTTTAGGGATTTCGGAATAGTTTAAGGTTTAGGTTTAGGAAATCGTGTTCGGGTTCGGGATCGGGTTTTTCTATGGGTTTTTAAGTTTAGATTTAGGTTTGGGTTAGGTAGTTGAGAATAGGATTTGGTGCATGTTTAGGTTTAGGGATTTGAGAATAGGTTAAGATTTAGGTTTTAGGTTAAGGTTATTGGTAGGTTATAAGTTATAGGTTTAAGGTTTGAGAATAGGTTATGGTTTAGGTTTAGAAAATCGAGTTTGGGTTCGGGATCGGGTTTTGCTTTGGGTTTTCAAGTTTAGGTTTAGGTTTAGGTTAGGTAGTTGAGAATAGGATTAGGTGTAGGTTTAGGTTTAGGGATTTAAGAATAGGTTATGGTTTAGGTTTTAGGTTAAGGTTATAGGTAGGTTATGGCTTATAGGTTTAGGTAATTGAGAATAGGTTTAGGTTTAGGTTTAGGAAATCGGGTTTGTGTTCGGGATCGGGTTTTGCTTTGGGTTTACAAGTTTAGGTTTAGGTTTAGGTTAGGTAGTTGAGAATAGGATTAGGTGTAGGTTTAAGTTTAGGGATTTGAGAACACATTTAGGTTTTAGGTTAAGGTTTTAGGCAGGATATATGTTATAGCTGTAGGGAATTGAGAATAGGTTAAGGTTTAGGTTTTAGATTAAGGTAATAGGTAGGTTATCGGTTATAGGTTTAGGGATTTGAGAATAGGTTAAGGTTTATGTTTAGAAAATCGGGTTTGGGTTCGATATCGGGTTTTTCTTTGGGTTTTTAAGTATATGTTTATGTTTAGGTTATGTAGTTGAGAATAGGATTAGGTGTAGGTTTAGGTTTAGGGATTTGAGAACACCTTTAGGTTTTAGGTTAAGATTATAGGTAGGTTTTAGGTTATAGGTTTAGGGATTTGAGAATAGGTTAAGGTTTAGGTTTAGGAAATCGGGTTTGGGTTTGGGATCGGGTTTTGCTTTTGGTTTTCAAGTTTAGGTTTAGGTTTAGTTTAGGTAGTTGAGAATAGGATTAGGTGTAGGTTTAGGTTTTAGGTAGGTTATATGTTATAGCTGTATGGAATTGAGAACAGGTTAAGGTTTAGGTTTTAGGTTAAGGTTATAGGTAAGTTATTGGTTATAGGTTTAGGGAATTGAGAATAGGTTAAGGTTTAGGTTTAGGAAATCGGGTTTGGGTTCGGGATCGGGTTTTTCTTTCGATTTTCAAGTTTAGAATTAGGTTTAGGTTAGGTTGTTGAGAATAGGATTAGGTGTAGGTTTAGGTTTAGGGATTTGAGAATAGGTTACGGCTTAGGTTTTAGGTTAAGGTTATAGGTAGGTTATAGGTTATAGGTTTAGCGATTTGAGAATAGGTTAAGGTTTAGGCTTAGGAAATCGGGTTTGGGTTCGGGACCGGGTTTTGCTTTGAGTTTTCAAGTTTAGATTTTGGTTTAGGTTTGGTAGTTCAGAGTAGGATTTGGTGTATGTTTAGGTTTAGGGATTTGAGAATAGGTTAAGGTTTAGGTTTTAGATTAAGGTTATAGGTAGGTTATAGGTTATAGGTTTAGGGTTTGGGAATAGGTTAAGTTTTCAGTTTAAAAAATCGGGCTTGGGTTCGGGATCGAGTTTTGTTTTGGGTTTTCAAGTTTAGTTTTAGGTTTAGGTTAGGTAGTTGAGACTAGGATTAGGTGTAGGTTTATAGATTTGAGAATATGTTAAGGTTTAGGTTTTAGGTTAAGGTTATAGGTAGGTTATAGGTTATAGGTTTAGGGATTTGAGAATAGGTTAAGGTATAGGTTTAGAAAATCGAGTTTGGGTTCGGGATCGGGTTTTGCTTTGGGTTTTCAATTTTAGGTTTAGGTTTAGGTTAGGTAGTTGAGACTTGGATTAGGTGTAGGTTTAGGTTTAGGGATTTGAGAATAGGTTAAGGTTTAGGTTTTAGATTAAGGTTATTGGTAAGTTATATGTTATAGGTTTAGGGAATTGAGAATAGGTTAAGGTTTAGTTTTAGGAAATCAGTTTTGGGTTCGAGGTTTGAGAATAGGTTAAGGTTTAGGTTTAGGAAATCAGGTTTGGGTTCGGGATCGGGTTTTGCTTTGGGTTGTCATGTTTAGGTTTAGGTTTAGGTTAGGTAATTTAGAATAGGTTTAGGTGTAGGTTTAGGTTTAGGGATTTGAGAATAGGTTAAGGTTTAGGTTTTAGGTTAAGGTTATAGGTAAGTTATAGGTTATAGGTTTAGGGAATTGTGAATAGGTTAAGGTTTAGGTTTAGGAAATCGGGTTTGTGTTCGGGATCGGGTTTTGCTTTGAGTTTTCAAGTTTAGGCTTAGGTTTAGGTTAGGTAGTTGCGAATAGGATTAGGTGTAGGTTTAGGTTTAGGGATTTGAGAATAGGTTATGGTTTAGGTTTTAGGTTAAGGTTATAGGTAGGTTATAAGGTTATAGGTTTATGGATTTGAGAATATGTTAAGGTTTAGGTTTAGGTTTAGGAAATCGGGTTTGGGTTCAGGATCGGGTTTTGCTTTGGGATTTCAAGTTTAGGTTTAGGTTTAGGTTAGGTAGTTGAGAATAGGATTAGGTGTAGGTTTAGGTTTAGGGATTTGAGAATAGGTGAAGGTTTAAGTTTTAGGTTAAGGTTTTATGTAGGTTATAGGTTATAGGTTTAGGTATTTGAGAATAGGTTAAGGTTTAGGTTTAGGTTTATGAAATTGGGTTTGGGTTCGAGATCGGGTTTTTCTTTGGGTTTTCAAGTTTACGTTTAGGTTTAGGTTAGGTTGTTGAGAATCAGATTACGTGTTGGTTTAGGTTTAGGGTTTTGAGAATAGGTTAAGGTTTAAGTTTTAGGTTAAGGTTATTGGTAGGTTATAGGTTATAGGTTTAGGGATTTGAGAAAAGGTTAAGGTTTAGGTTTGGGAAATCGGGTTTGGGTTCGGTATCGAGTTTTGCTTTGGGTTTTTAAGTTTAAGTTTAGGTTTAGGTTAGGTAGTTGAAAATAGGATTAGGTGTAGGCTTAGGTTTAGGGATTTGAGAACACCTTTAGGTTTTAGGTTTAGGTTTTAGGTTAAGGTTATAGGTAGGTTATAGGTTATAGGTTATAGGTTTAGGAATTTGAGAATAGGTTAAGGTTTAGGTTTAGGAAATCGGGTTTGGGTTCGGGATCGGGTTTTGCTTTGGGTTTTCAAGTTTATGTTTAGGTTTTGGTTAGGTAATTTAGAATAGGTTTAGGTGTAGGTTTAGGTTTAAGGATTTACGAATAGGTTAAGGTTTAGGTTTTAGGTTAAGGTTATAGGTAGGTTATAGGTTATAGGTTTAGGGATTTGATAATAGGTTAAGGTTTAGGTTTAGGTCTAGGAAATCAGGTTTGGGTATGGGATCAGGTTTTTCTTTGGGTTTTCAAGTTTAGGTTTAGGTTTAGGTTAGGTACTTGAGAATAGGATTAGGTGTAGGTTTATGTTTAGGGATTTGAGAATAGGTTAAGGTTTAGATTTTATGTTAAGGTTATAGGTAGGTTATAGGTTATAGGTTATAGGTTTAGGGATTTGATAATAAGTTAAGGTTTATGTTTAGAAAATCGGGTTTAGGTTCGGGATCGGGTTTTGCTTTGGGTTTTCAAGTTTAGGTTTAGGTTTAGGTTAGGTAGTTGAGAATAGGATTAGGTGTGGGTTTTGGTTTAGGGATTTGATAATAGGTTAAGGTTTAGGTTTTAGGTTAAGATTATAGGTTATAGGTTTGGGGATTTGAGAATAGGTTAAGGTTTAGGTTTAGGAAATCGGGTTTGGGTTCGATATCGAGTTTTGATTTGGGTTTTCAAGTTTAGGTTTAGGTTTAGGTTGGGTAGATGAGAATAGGATTAATTGTAGGTTTAGGTTTTGGGATTTGAGAATAGGTTAAGGTTTAGGTTTTAGGTTAAGGTTATAGGTTATAGGTTTTGGGATTTGAGAATAGGTTAAGGTTTAGGTTTAGGAAATCGGGTTTGGGTTCAGGATCGAGTTTTGATTTGGGTTTACAAGTTTAGGTTTAGGTTTATGTTAGGTAGTTGAGAATATGATTAGGTGTAGGCTTTGGTTTAGGGATTTAAGAATAGGTTAAGGTTTAGGTTTTATATTAAGGTTATAGGTAGGTTATAGGTTATAGGTTTAGGGATTTGAGAATAGGTTAAGGTTTAGGTTTAGGTTTAGGAAATTGGGTTTGGGTTCGAGAACGGGTTTTGCTTTGGATTTTCAAGTTTAAGTTTAGGTTTAGGTTAGGTAGTCGAGAATAGGATTAGGTGTAGGTTTAGGTTTTGGGATTTGAGAATAGGTTAAGGTTTAGGTTTTAGGTTAAGGTTATAGGTAGGTTATAGGTTATAGGTTTAGGGATTTGAGAATAGGTTAAGGTTTAGGTTTAGGAAATCGGGTTTGGGTTCGAGATCGGGTTTTGCTTTGGGTTTTTAAGTTTAAGTTTAGGTTTAGGTTAGGTAGTTGAGAATAGGATTAGGTGTTGATTTAAGTTTAGGGATTTGAGAACACCTTTAGGTTTTAGGTTTAGGTTTTAGGTTAAGGTTATAGGTAGGTTATAGGTAGGTTATAGTTTATAGGTTTAGGGATTTTTCGAATAGGTTAAGGTTTAGGTTTAGAAAATCGGGTTTGGGTTCGGGATCGGGTTTTGCTTTGGGTTTTCAAGTTTAGGTTTAGGTTTTGTTTAGGTAATTTAGAATAGGTTTAGGTTTAAGGATTTGAGAATAGGTTAAGGTTTAGGTTTTAGGTTAAAGTTTTAGGTAGGTTATAGGTTATAGGTTTAGGGATTTGAGAATAGGTTAAGGTTTAAGTTTAGGTCTAGGAAATCGGGTTGGGGTTCGGGATTGGGTTTTGCTTTCGGTTTTCAAGTTTAGGTTTAGGTTTAGGTTAGGTAGTTGAGAATAGGATTAGGTGTAGGTTTATGTTTAGGGATTTGAGAATAGGTTAAGGTTTAGGTTTTAGGTTAAGGTTATAGGTAGGTTATAGGTTATAGGTTATAGGTTTAGGGATTTGAGAATAGGTTAAGGTTTAAGTTTAGGAAATCGGGTTTAGGTTTGGGATCGGGTTTTGCTTTGAGTTTTCAAGTTTAGGTTTAGGTTTAGGTTAGGTAGTTGAGAATTAGATTAGGTGTAGGTTTAGGTTTAGGGATTTAAGAATAGATTAAGGTTTAGGTTTTAGGGAAAGATTATAGGTTATAGGTTTAGGGATTTGAGAATAGGTTAAGGTTTAGGTTTAGGAAATCGGGTTTGCGTTCGGGATCGAGTTTTGATTTAGGTTTTCAAGTTTAGGTTTAGGTTTATGTTAGGTAGATGAGAATAGGATTAGGTGTAGGTATAGGTTTAGGGATTTGAGAATAGGTTAAGTTTTAGGTTTTAGGTTAAGGTTATAGGTTATAGGTTTAGGGATTTGAGAATAGGTTAAGGTTTAGGTTTAGAAAATCGGGTTTGGGTTTGGGATCGAGTTTTGATTTGGGTTTTCAAGTTTAGGTTTAGGTTTAGGTTAGGTAGTTGAGAATAGGATTATGTGTAAGTTTAGGTTTAGGGATTTGAGAATAGGTTAAGGTTTAGGTTTGAGTTTAAGGTTATAGGTAAGTTATATGTTATAGGTTTAAGGATTTGAGAATAGGTTAAGGTTTAGGTTTAGGAAATCGGGTTTTGGGTTCAGTATCGTGTTTTGCTTTGGGTTTTCAAGTTTAGGTTTAGGTTTAGGTTAGGTAGTTGATAATAGGATTAGGTGTAGGTTTTGGTTTAGGGATTTGATAATAGGTTAAGGTTTAGGTTTTAGGTTAAGATTATAGGTTATAGGTTTGGGGATTTGAGAATGGGTAAAGGTTTAGGTTTAGGAAATCGGGTTTGGGTTCGATATCGAGTTTGGATTTGGGTTTTCAAGTTTAGGTTTAGGTTTAGGTTGGGTAGATGAGAATAGGATTAAGTGTAGGTTTAGGTTTCGGGATTTGAGAATAGGTTAAGGTTAAGGTTTTAGGTTAAGGTTATAGGTCATAGGTTTTGGGATTTGAGAATAGGTTAAGGTTTAGGTTTAGGAAATCGGGTTTGGGTTCAGGATCGAGTTTTGATTTGGGTTTACCAGTTTAGGTTTAGGTTTAGGTTAGGTAGTTGAGGATATGATTAGGTGTAGGCTTAGGTTTAGGGATTTTAGAATAGGTTAAGGTTTAGGTTTTATAATTATGTTATAGATAGGTTATAGGTTATAGGTTTAGGGATTTGAGAATAGGTTAAGGTTTAGGTTTAGGCTTAGGAAATTGGGTTTGGGTTCGAGATCGGGTTTTGCTTTGGGTTTTCCAGTTTAAGTTTAGGTTTAGGTTAGGTAGTCGAGAATAGGATTAGGTGCAGGTTTAGGTTTAGGGATTTGAGAATAGGTTAAGGTTTAGGTTTTAGGTTAAGGTTATAGGTAGGTTATAGGTTATAGGTTTAAGGATTTGAGAATAGGTTAAGGTTTAGGTTTAGAAAATCGGGTTTGGGTTCGGGATCGAGTTTTGCTTTGGGTTTTCAAGTTTAGGTTTAGGTTTTGTTTAGGTAATTTAGAATAGGTTTAGGTGTAGGTTTAGGTTTAAGGATTTGAGAATTGGTTAAGGTTTAGGTTTTAGGTTAAGGTTTTAGGTAGGTTATAGGTTATAGGTTTAGGGATTTGAGAATAGGTTAAGGTTTAGGTTTAGGTCTAGGAAATCGGGTTGGGGTTCGGGATTGGGTTTTGCTTTCGGTTTTCAAGTTTAGGTTTAGGTTTAGGTTAGGTAGTTGAGAATAGGATTGGGTGTAGGTTTAGGTTTAGGGATTTGAGAATAGGTTAAGGTTTAGGTTTTTGGTTAAGGTTATAGGTAGGTTATAGGTTATAGGTATAATGATTTGAGAATAGGTTAATTTTTAGCTTTAGGAAATTGGGTTTGGGTTCGGTATCGGGTTTTACTTTGGGTTTTTAAGTTTAAGTTTAGGTTTAGGTTAGGTGGTTGAGAATAGGATTAGGTGTAGGTTTAGGTTTAGGGATTTGAGAATAGATTAAGGTTTAGGTTTTAGGTTAAGGTTATAGGTAGGTTATAGGTTATAGGTTATAGGTTTAGGGATTTGAGAATAGGTTAAGGTTTTAGTTTAGGAAATCGGGTTTAGGTTTGGGATCGGGTTTTGCTTTGAGTTTTCAAGTTTAGGTTTAGGTTTAGGTTTGGTAGTTGAGAATAGGATTAGGTGTAGGTTTAGGTTTAGGGATTTGAGAATAGATTAAGGTTTAAGTTTTAGGGTAAGATTTTAGGTTATAGGTTTAGGGATTTGAAAATAGGTTAAGGTTTTGGTTTAGGAAATCGGGTTTGGGTTCGGGATTGAGTTTTGATTTGGGTTTTCAAGTTTAGGTTTAGGTTTATGTTAGGTAGATGAGAATAGGATTAGGTGTAGGTATAGGTTTAGGGATTTGAGAATAGGTTAAGTTTTAGGTTTTAGGTTAAGGTTATAGGTTGTAGGTTTAGGGATTTGAGAATAGGTTAAGGTTTAGGTTTAGAAAATCGGGTTTGGTTTCGGGATCGAGTTTTGATTTGAGTTTTCAAGTTTAGGTTTAGGTTTAGGTTAGGTAGTTGAGAATAGGATTATGTGTAATTTTAGGTTTAGGGATTTGAGAATAGGTTAAGGTTTAGGTTTTAGTTTAAGGTTATAGGTAGGTTATATGTTATAGGTTTAAGGATTTGAGAATAGGTTAAGGTTTAGGTTTAGGAAATCGGGTTTGGGTTCGGTATCGGGTTTTGCTTTGGCTTTTTAAGTTTAAGTTTAGGTTTAGGTTAGGTTGTTGAGAATAGGATTAGGTGTAGGTTTAAGTTTAGGGATTTGAGAACACCTTTAGGTTTTAGGTTTAGGTTTTTGGTTAAGGTTATAGGTAGGTTATAGGTTATAGGTTTAGGGATTTGAGAATAGGTTAAGGTTTAGGTTTAGGAAATCGGGTTTGGGTTCAGGATCGGGTTTTGCTTTGGGTTGTCAAGTTTAGGTTTAGGTTTAGGTTAGATAATTTAGAATAGGTTTAGGTGTACGTTTAGGTTTAGGGATTTGAGAATAGGTTACGGTTTAGGTTTTAGGTTAAGGTTATAGGTAGGTTATAGGTTATAGGTTTAGGGATTTGAGAATAGGTTAAGGTTTAGGTTTAGGTCTAGGAAATCAGGTTTGGGTTTGGGATAAGGTTTTGCTTTGGGTTTTCAAGTTTAGGTTTTGGTTTAGGTTAGGTAGTTGAGAATAGGATTAGGTGTAGGTTTAGGTTTAGGGATTTGAGAATAGGTTATGGTTTAGGTGTTAGGTTAAGGTTATAGGTAGGTTATAGGTTATAGGTTTAGGGATTTGAGAATATGTTAAGGTTTAGGTTTAGGTTTAGGAAATCGGGTTTGGGTTCAGGATCGGGTTTTGATTTGGGATTTCAAGTTTAGGTTGAGGTTTAGGTTCGGTAGTTGAGAATAGGATTGGGTGTAGGTATAGGTTTAGGGATTTGAGAATAGGTTAAGGTTTAGGTTTTAGGTTAAGGTTATAGGTAGGTTATAGGTTATAGGTATAATGATTTGAGAATAGATTAATTTTTAGCTTTAGGAAATCGGGTTTGGGTTCGGTATCGGGTTTTGCTTTGGGTTTTTAAGTTTAAGTTTAGGTTTAGGTTAGGTTGTTGAGAATTGGATTAGGTGTAGGTTTAGGTTTAGGGATTTGAGAACACCTTTAGGTTTTAGGTTTAGGTTTTAGGTTAAGGTTATAGGTAGGTTATAGGTTATAGGTTTTTGGATTTGAGAATAGGTTAAGGTTTAGGTTTAGGAAATTTGGTTTGGGTTCGGGATCGTGATTTGTTTTGGGTTTTCAAGTTTAGGTTTAGGTTTAGGTTAGGTAGTTGAGAATAGGATTAGGTGTAGGTTTAGGTTTAGGGATTGGAGAATAGGTTAAGGTTTAGGTTTTAGGTTAAGGTTATAGGTAGGTTATAGGTTATATGTTTAAGGATTTGAGAATATGTTAAGGTTTAGGTTTAGGTTTAGGAAATCGGGTTTGGATTCGGGATCGATTTTTGCTTTGGGTTTTCAAGTTTAGGTTTAGGTTTAGGTTAGGTAGTTGAGAATAGGATTAGGTGTGGGTTTAGGTTTAGGAATTTGAGAATAGGTTAAGGGTTAGGTTTTAGGTTAAGGTTATAGGTAGGTTATAAGTTATAGGTTTAGGGATTTGTGAATAGGTTATGCTTTAGGTTTAGGAAATAGGGTTTGGGTTTTGGATGGGGTTTCGATTTGGGTTTTCAAGTTTAGGTTTAGGTTTAGGTCAGGTAGTTGAGAATAGGATTAGGTGTAGGTTTAGGTTTAGGGATTTGAGAATAGGTTAAGGTTTAGGTTTTAGGTTAAGGTTATAGGTAGGTTATAGGTTATAAGTTTAGGGAATTCAGAATAGGTTAAGGTTTAGGTTTAGGAAATCGGGTTTGGGTTCGGGATCAGGTTTTTCTTTGGGTTTTCAAGTTTAAATTTTGGCTTAGGTTAGGTAGTTGAGAAAAGGATTTGGTGTATGTTTAGGTTTAGGGATTTGAGAATTGGTTATGGTTTAGGTTTTAGGTTAAGGTTATAGGTTATTCGTTAAGGTTTATGTTTAGGAAATCGGGTTTGGGTTCGGGATCGAGTTTTGATTTGGGTTTTCAAGTTTAGGTTTAGGTTTAAGTTAGGTAGTTGAGAATAGGATTAGGTGTAGGTTTAGGTTTAGGGATTTGAGAATAGGTTATGGTTTAGGTTTTAGGTTAAGGTTATAGGTTATTGGTTAAGGTTTATGTTTTGAAAATTGGGTTTGGGTTCGGAATCGAGTTTTGATTTGAGTTTTCAAGTTTAGGTTTAGATTTAGGTTAGGTGGTTGAGAATAGGATTAGGTTTAGATTTAGGTATGGGGGTTTAGGTTTTAGGTTAAGGTTATAGGTAGGTTATAGGTTATAGGTATAGGGATTTGAGAATAGGTTAAGGTTTAGATTTAGGTTTAGGAAATCGGGTTTTGTGTTCGAGATCCGGTTTTGCTTTGGGTTTTCAAGTTTACGTTTAGGTTTAGGTTAGGTAGTTGAGAGTAGGATTAGGTGTAGGTTTACTTTTAGGGATTTGAGAATAGGTTAAGGTTTAGGTTTTAGGTTAAGGTTATAGGTAGGTTATAGGTTATAGGTTTAGAGATTTGAGAATAGGTTAAGGTTTAGGTTTAGGAAATCGGGTTTGGGTTCGGTATCGGGTTTTACTTTGGGTTTTTAAGTTTAAGTTTAGGTTTAGGTTAGGTAGTTGAGAATAGGATTAGGTGTAGGTTTAGGTTTAGAGATTTGAGAACACCTTTAGGTTTTAGGTTTAGGTTTTAGATTAAGGTTATAGGTAGGTTATAGGTAGGTTATAGTTTATAGGTTTAGGGATTTGAGAATAGGTTGAGGTTTAGGTTTAAAAAATCGGGTTTGGGTTCGGGATCGGGTTTTGCTTTGGGTTTTCAAGTTTAGGTTTAGGTTTTGGTTAGGTAATTTACAATAGGTTTAGGTGTAGGTTTAGGTTTAGGGATTTGAGAATAGGTTAAGGTTTAGGTTTTAGGTTAAGGTTATAGGTAGGTTATAGGTTATAGGTTTAGGGATTTGAGAATAGGTTAAGGTTTTTGTTTAGGTCTAGGAAATTTGGTTTGCGTTCGGGATCGGGTATTGCTTTGGGTATTCAAGTTTAGGTTTACGTATTGGTTAGGTAGTTGAGAATTGGATTAGGTGTAGGTTTATGTTTAGGGATTTGATAATAGGTGACGGTTTAGGTTTTAGGTTAAGGTTATAGGCAGGTTATACGTTATAGGTTATAGGTTTAGGGATTTAAGAATAGGTTAAGGTTAAAGTTTAGTAAATCGGGTTTAGGTTCGGGATCGGGTTTTGCTTTGGGTTTTCAAGTTTAGGTTTAGGTTTACTTTAGGTAGTTGTGAATAGGATTAGGTGTAGGTTTCGGTTTAGGTATTTGAGAATAGGTTAAGGTTTAGTTTTTAGGTTAAGATTATAGGTTATAGGTTTAGGGATTTGCGAATAGGTTAAGGTTTAGGTTTAGGAAATCGGGTTTGGGTTCGGGATCGAGTTTTGATTTGGGTTTTCAAGTTTAGGTTTAGGTTTAGGTTAGGTAGATGAGAATTGGATTAGGTGAAGGTTTAGGTTTAGGAATTTGACAATAGGTTAAGGTTTTGGTTTTAGGTTAAGGTTATAGGTTATAGGTTTCGGGATTTGAGAATAGGTAAAGGTTTAGGTTTAAAGAAATCTGGTTTGGGTTCGGGATCGAGTTTTGATTTGGGTTTTCAAGTTTAGGTTTAGGTTTAGGTTAGGTAGTTGAGAATAGGATTAGGTGTAGGTTTAGGTTTAGGGAATTGAGAATAGGTTAAGGTTTAGGTTTTAGGTTAAGGTTATAGGTAGGTTATAGGTTATGGGTTTAGGGATTTGACAATAGGTTAAGGTTTAGGTTTAGGTTTAGGAAATCGGGTTTGGGTTCGAGATCTGGTTTTACTTCGGGTTTTCAAGTTTACGTTTAGGTTTAGGTTTGGTAGTTGAGAATAGGATTAGGTGTAGGTTTAGGTTTAGGGATTTGAGAATAGGTTAAGGTTTTGGTTTTAGGTTAAGGTTATAGGTAGGTTATCGGTTATTGGTTTAGGGATTTGAGAATAGGTTAAGGTTTAGGTTTAGGAAATCAGGTTTGGGTTCGGTATCGGGTTTGGCTTTGGGTTTTTAAGTTTAAGTTTAGGTTTAGGTTAGGTAGTTAAGAATAGGATTAGGTGTAGGTTTAGGTTTAGGGATTTGAGAATAGGTTAAGGTTTAGGTTTTAGGTTAAGGTTATAGGTAAGTTATCGGTTATAGATTTAGGTTTAGGAAATCGGGTTTGGGTTCGGGATCGGGTTTTGCTTTGGGTTTACAAGTTTAGGTTTAAGTTTAGGTTAGGTAGTTGAGAATAGGATTAGGTGTAGGTTTAACTTTAGGGATTTGAGAACAAATTTAGGTTTTAGGTTAAGGTTTTACGTAGGATATAGGTTATAGCTGTAGGGAATTGAGAATAGGTTAAGGTTTAGGTTTTAGATTAAGGTTATAGGTAGGTTGTCGGTTATAGGTTTAGGGATTTGAGAATAGGTTAAGGTTTACGTTTAGGAAATCGGGTTTGGGTTCGATATCGGGTTTTTAAGTTTAAGTTTAGGTTTAGGTTATGTAGTTGAGAATAGGATTAGGTGTAGGTTTAGGTTTAGGGATTTGAGAACACCTTTAGGTTTTAGGTTAAGATTATAGGTAGGTTTTAGGTTATAGGTTTATGGATTTGAGAATAGGTTAAGGTTTAGGTTTAGGAAATCGGGTTTGGGTTCGGGATCGGGTTTTGCTTTTGGTTTTCAAGTTTAGGTTTAGGTTTACTTTAGGTAGTTGAGAATAGGATTAGCTGTAGGTTTAGGTTTTGGGTAGGTTATATGTTATAGCTGTAAGGAATTGAGAATAGTTTAAGGTTTAGGTTTTAGGTTAAGGTTATAGGTAAGTTATTGGTTATAGGTTTAGGGATTTGAGAATAGGTTAAGGTTTAGGTTTAGGAAATCGGGTTTAGGTTCGGGATCGGGTTTTGCTTTCGGTTTTCAAGTTTAGAATTAGGTTTAGGTTAGGTTGTTGAGAATAGGATTAGGTGTAGGTTTAGGTTTAGGGATTTGAGAATAGGTTAAGGTTTAGGTTTTAGGTTAAGGTTATAGGTAGGTTATAGGTAGGTTATCGTTTATAGGTTTAGGGATTTGAGAATAGGTTAAGGTTTAGGTTTAGAAAATCGGGTTTGGGTTTGGTATCGAGTTTTTCTTTGGGTTTTTAAGTTTAAGTTTAGGTTTAGGTTAGGTAGTTAAGAATAGAATTAGGTGTAGGTTTAGGTTTAGGTATTTAAGAACACCTTTAGGTTTTGGGTTAAGGTTTTAGGTTAAGGTTATAGGTAGGTTATAAGTTATAGGTTTAGGGATTTGAGAATAGGTTAAGGTTTAGGTTTAGGTCTTGGAAATCGGGTTTGGGTTCGGGATCGGGTTTTGCTTAGGGTTTTCAAGTTTAGGTTTAGGTTTATGTTAGGTAGTTGAGAATAGGATTTGGTGTAGGTTTAGGTTTAGGTATTTGAGAATAGGTTGAGGTAATGGTTTTAGGTTAAGGTTATAGGTAGGTTATAGGTTATAGGTTTAGGGATTTGAGAATATGTTAAGTTTTAGGTTTACGTTTAGAAAATCGAGTTTGGATTCGGGATCGAGTTTTGCTTTGGGTTTTCAAGTTTAGTTTTAGGTTTAGGTTAGGTAGTTGAGAATAGGATTAGGTGTAGGTTTAGGCTTAGGGATTTGAGAATAGGTTAATGTTTAGGTTTTAGGTTAAGCTTATAGGTAGGTTATAGGTTATAGGTTTAGGGATTTGAGAATAGGTTAAGCTTTTGGTTTAGGAAATAGGGTTTGGGTTCGGGATGGGGTTTTGCTTTAGGTTTTTAAGTTTAGGTTTAGGTTTAGGTCAGGTAGTTGAGAATAGGATTAGGTGTAGGTTTAGGTTTGGGGATTTGAGAATAGGTTAAGGTTTAGGTTTTAGGTTAAGGTTATAGGTAGGTTATAGGTTATAGGTTTAGGGAATTGAGAATCGGTTAAGGTTTAGGTTTAGGATATCGGGTTTGGCTTCGGGATCGGGTTTTGCTTTGGGTTTTCAAGTTTAGATTTTGGTTTAGGTTAGGTAGTTGAGAAAAGGATTTGGTGTATGTTTAGGTTTAGGGATTTGAGAATAGTTTAAGGTTTAGGTTTTAGGTTAAGGTTATAGGTTGGTTATAGGTTATAGTTTTAGGGTTTGAGAATAGGTTAAGGTTGAGGTTTAGAAAATTGGGTTTGGGTTCGGGATCGGGTTTTTCTTTGGGTTTTTAAGTTTATGTTTAGGTTTAGGTTAGGTAGTTGAGAAGAGGATAAGGTGTAGGTTTAGGTTTAGGGATTTGAGAATAGGTTATTGTTTAGGTTTAAGGTTAAGGTTATAGGTTATAGGTTTAAGGAATTGAGAATAGGTTAAGGTTTAGGATTAGGAAATCGGGTTTGGGTTCGGAATCGGGTTTTTCTTTGGGTTTTCAAGTTTAGGTTTAGGTTTAGGTTAAGTAGTTGAGAATAAGATTAGGTGTAGGTTTAAGTTTAGGGATTTGAGAACACATGTAGGTTTTAGGTTAAGGTTTTAGGTAGGTCATAGGTTATAACTGCTGGGAATTAAGAATTGGTTAAGGTTTAGGTTTTAGGTTAAGGTTATAGGTAGGTTATAGGTTATAGGTTTAGGGATTTGAGAATAGGTTAAGGTTTACGTTTAGGAAATCGGGTTTGGGTTTGATATCGAGTTTTTCTTTGGGTTTTTAAGTTTAAGTTTAGGTTTAGGTTAGGTAGTTGAGAATAGGATTAGGTGTAGGTTTAGGTTTTGGTATTTCAGAACACCTTTAGGTTTTGGGTTAAGGTTTTAGGTTAAGGTTATAGGTAGGTTATAGGTTATAGGTTTAGGGATTTGAGAATAGGTTAAGGTTTAGGTTTAGGAAATCAGGTTTGGGTTCGGGATCGGGTTTTGCTTTGGGTTTTCAAGTTTAGTTTTAGGTTTAGTTTAGGTAGTTAAGAATAGGATTAGGTGTAGGTTTAGGTTTTAGGTAGGTTTTAGGTTATAGCTGTCAGGAATTGAGAATAGGTTAAGGTTTAGGTTTTAGGTTAAGGTTATAGGTAGGTTATAGGTTATAGGTTTAGGAATTTAAGAATATGTTACGGTTTAGGTTTAGAAAATCGGGTTTGGGTTCGGGATCGGGTTTTGCATTTGGTTTTCAGGTTTAGATTTAGGTTTAGGTTAGGTAGTTGAGAATAGGATTAGGTGTTTGTTTAGGTTTTGGGAATTGAGAATAGGTTAAGGTTTTGGTTTTAGGTTAAGGTTATATGTAAGTTATAGGTTATAAGTTTAGGGTTTGAGAATAGGTTAAGGTTTAGTTTTAGAAAATTGGGTTTGGATTCGGGATCGGATTTAGCTTTGGGTTTTCAAGTTTAGGTTTGGTAGTTGAGAATAGGATTAGGTGTAGGTTAAGGTTTAGGGATTCGAGAACACATTTAGGTTTTAGGTGATGGTTTTAAGTATGTTATAGGTTATATCTGTAGGGAATTGAGAATAGGTTTAGATTTAGGTTTTAGGTTAAGGTTATAGGTAGGGTATAGGTAATAGGTTTAGCGATTTGAGAACAGGTTAAGGTTTTGGTTTAGGAAATCGGGTTTGGGTTCGGGATCGGGTTTTGCTTTTGAGTTTTCAAGTTTAGGTATAGGTATAGGTTAGGTAGTAGCGAATAGGATTAGGTGTAGGTTTAGGTTTAGGGATTTGAGTTTAGGTGAAGGTTTAGGTTTTAGGTTAAGGTTTTAGGTGGGTTATTGGTTATAGGTTTAGGGATTTGAGAATAGGTTAAGGTTTAGGTTTAGGAAATCGGGTTTGGGTTCGAGATCGGGTTTAGCTTTGGGTTTTCAAGTTTAGGTTTAGGTTTAGGTTAGGTAGTTGAGAATAGGATTAGGTGTAGGTTTAGTTTTAGGGATTTTAGAATAGGTTAAGGTTTAGGTTTTAGGTTAAGGTTATAGGTTTAGGGGTTTGAGAATTGGTTAAGGTTTAGGTTTAGGAAATCGGGTTTGGGTTCGGGATCGGGTTTTGCTTTGAGTTTTCAAGTTTAGGTTTAGGTTTAGGTTAGGTAGTTGCGAATAGGATTAGGTGTAGGTTTAGGTTTAGGGATTTGAGATTAGGTGAAGGTTTAGGTTTTAGGTTAAGGTTATACGTAGGTTATTGGTTATAGGTTTATGGATTTGAGAATAGGTTAAGGTTTAGGTTTAGGATATCGGGTTTGGGTTCGGGATCGGGTTTAGCTTTGGGTTTTCAATTTTAGGCTTAGGTTTAGGTTAGTTAGTTGAGAATAGGATTAGGTGTAGGTTTAGGTTTAGGGATTTGAGAATAGGTTAAGGTTTAGGTTTTAGGTGAAGGTTATAGGTAGGTTATAGGTTATAGGTTTAGGGATTTGAGAATAGGTAAAGGTTTAGGTTTAGGAAATCGGGTTTGGGTTCGGGATTGGGTTTTGCTCTGGGTTTTAAAGTTTAGATTTAGGTTTAGGTTAGGTAGTTGAGAATATGAGTAGGTGTAGGTTTAGGTTTAGGGATTTGAGAATAGGTTAAGGTTTAGGTTTTTGGTAGGTTATAGGTTATAGGTTTAGGGATTTGAGAATAGGTTAAGGTTTAGGTTTACGAAATCGGGTTTGGGTTCAGGATCAGGTTTTGATTTGGATTTTCAAGTTTTGGTTTAGGTTTAGGTTAGGTAGTTGAGAATAGGATTAGGTGTAGGTTTAGGTTTAGGGCTTTGAGAACACATTTAGATTTTAGGTTAAGGTTTTAAGTAGGTTATAGGTTATATCTGTAGGAAATTGAGAATAGGTTATGGTTTAACTTTTAGGTTACGGTTATAGGTAATAGGTTATTCTTTGAGTTTTCAAGTTTAGGTTTAGGTTTAGGTTAGGTAGTTACGAATAGGATTAGGTGTAGGTTTTGGTTTAGGGATTTGAGATTAGGTGAAGGTTTAGGTTTTAGGTTAAGGTTATAGGTAGGTTATTGGTTATAGGTTTATGGAATTGAGAATAGGTTATGGTTTAGGTTTAGGAAATCAGGTTTCGGTTCGGGATCAGGTTTAGCTTTGGGTTTTCAAGTTTAGGTTAAGGTTTAGGTTAGGTAGTTGAGAATAGGAGTAGGTGTAGGTTTAGGTTTAGGGATTTTAGAGTAGGTTAAGGTTAGGTTTTAGGTTAAGGTTATAGGTAGGTTATAGGTTATAGGTCTAGGGATTTGGGAATAGGTTAAGGTTTAGGTTTAGGAAATCGGGTTTGGGTTCGGGATCGGGTTTTTCTTTGGGTTTTCAAGTTTAGGGTTAGGTAGTTGAGAATAGGATTAGGTGTAAGTTTAGGTTTAGGGATTTGAGAATAGGGTAAAGTTTAGGTTTTAGGTTAAGGTTATAGGTAGGTTATAGGTTAGAGGTTTGGGGATTTGAGAATAAGTTAGGGTTTAGTTTTTGGAAATCAGGTTTGGGTTCTGGATCGGGTTTTGCTTTGGGTTTTCAAGTTTCAGTTTAGGTTTAGGTTAGGTAGTTGAGAATAGGCTTAGGTGGAGGTTTTGGTTTAGGGATTTGAGAATAGGTTAAGGTTAAGGTTTTAGGTTAAGATTATAGGTTATATGTTTAGGGATTTGAGAATAGGTTAAGGTTTAGGTTAAGGAAATCGGGTTTGGGTTCGGGATCGAGTTTTGATTTGGGTTTTCAAGGTTAGGTTTAGGTTTTGGTTAGGTAGTTGAGAATCGGATTAGGTGTAGGTTTAGGTTTAGGGCTTTGAGAACACATTTGGGTTTTAGGTTAAGGTTTTAAGTATGTTATAGGTTATATCTGTAGGGAATTGAGAATAGGTTAAGGTTTAGGTTTTAGGTTAAGGTTATGGGTAATAGGTTTAGAGATTTGAGAATAGGTTAAGGTTTAGGTTTAGGAAATCGGGTTTGGGTTCGGGATCGGGTTTTGCTTTGAGTTTTTAAGTTTAGGTTTAGGTTTAGGTTAGGTAGTTGCGAATAGGATTAGGTATAGGTATAGGTTTAAAGATTTGAGATTAGGTGAAGGTTTAGGTTTTAGGTTAAGGTTATAGGTAGGTTATTGGTTATAGGTTTATGGATTTGAGAATAGGTTAAGGTTTAGGTTTAGGAAATCGGGTTTGGGTTCGGGATCAAGTTTAGCTTTGGGTTTTCAAGTTTAGGTTTGGGTTTTGGTTTAGGCTAGGTAGTTGAGAATAGGATTAGGTGTAGGTTTAGGTTTAGGGATTTTAGAGTAGGTTAAGGTTTAGGTTTTAGTTTAAGGTTATAGGTAGGTTATAGGTTATAGGTTTAGGGATTTAGGAATAGGTTAAGGTTTAGGCTTATGGAAATCGGGTTTGGGTTCGGCATCGAGTTTTTCTTTAGGTTTTCTAGTTTAGGTTTAGGTAGTTGAGAATAGGATTAGGTATAAGTTTAGGTTTAGGGATTTGAGAATAGGGTAAAGTTTAGGTTTTAGGTTATGGTTATAGGTTTAGGGAATTGAGAATAGGTTAAGGTTTAGGTTTAGGAAATCGGGTTTGGGCTCGGGATCGGGTTTTGCGTTGGGTTTTCAAGTTTAGACTTAGGTTTAGGTTAGGTAGTTGAGAATAGGATTTGGTGTATGTTTAGGTTTAGGGAATTGAGAATATGTTAAGGTTTAGGTTTTTGGTTAAGGTTATAGGTAGGTTATAGGTTATAGTTTTAGGGTTTGAGAATAGGTTAAGGTTTAGGTTTAGAAAATCAGGTTTGGGTTCGGGATCGGGTTTTGCTTTGGGTTTTCAAGTTTAGGTTTAGGTTTTGGTTAGGTAGTTGAGAATAGGATTAGGTGTAGGTTTAGGTTTAGGGATTTGAGAATAGGTTATGGTTTAGGTTTTAGGTTAAGGTTATAGGTAGGTTATGGTTTATTGGTTTAGGGAATTGAGAATAGGTTAAGGTTTAGGTTTAGGAAAGCGGGTTTGGGTTCGGGATCGGGTTTTGCTTAGGGTTTTCAAGTTTAGGTTTAGGTTTAGGTTAGGTAGTTGAGAATAGGATTAGTTGTAGGTTTAAGTTTAAGGATTTTAGAACACATTTAAGTTTTAGGTAGGTTATAAGTTATAGCTGTAGGGAATTGAGAATAGGTTAAGGTTTATGTTTTAGGTTAGGGTTATAGGTTGGTTATAGGTTATAGGTTTAGGGATTTCAGAATAGGTTAAGGTTTACGTTTAAGAAATCGGGTTTGGGTTAGGTATCGGGTTTTGATTTGGGTTTTCAAGTTTAAGTTTAGGTTTATGTTAGGTAGTTGAAAATAGGATTAGGTGTAGGTTTAGGTTTAGGGATTTGAGAAAACATTTAGGTTTTAGGTTTAGGTTTTAGGTTAAGGTTATATGTAGGTTATAGGTTATAGGTTTAGGGAATTGAGAATAGGTTAAGGTTTAGGTTTAGGAAATCAGCTTTGGGTTCGGGATCGGTTTTAGCATTGGGTTTTCAAGTTTAGGTTTAGGTTTAGGTTTGGTAGTTGCGAATAGGATTAGGTGCAGATTTATGTTTAGGGATTAGAGAATAGGTTGAGGTTTTAGGTTTTGGTTTTTGATAGGTTATAGGTTATAGCCGTAGGGAATTGAGAATAGGCTAAGGTTTAGGTTATAGGTGGGTTATAGGTTATAGGTTTAGGGATTTGAGAATAGGTTAAGGTTTAGGTTTAGGAAATCGGGTTTGGGTTCGGGATCGGGTTTTGCTATGGGTTTTTAAGTTTAGTTTGAGGTTTAAGTTAGGTAGTAGCGAATAGGATTCGGTATAGGTTTAGGTTTAGGGATTTGAGATTCGGTGAAGGTTTAGGTTTTAGGTTAAGGTTATAGGTGGGTTATTGGTTATAGGTTTAGGTATCTGAGAATAGGTTAAGGTTTAGGTCTAGGAAATCGGGTTTGGGTTCGGGATCGGGTTTAGCTTTGGGTTTTGAAGTTTAGGTTTAGGTTTAGGTCAGGTAGTTGAGAATAGGATTAGGTGTAGGTTTAGGTTTAGGGATTTTAGAATAGGTTAAGGTTTAGGTTTTAGGTTAAGGTTATAGGTAGGTTATAGGTTATAGGTTTAGGGATTTGGGAATAGGTTAAGGTTTAGGTTTAGGAAATCTGGTTTGGGTTCGGGATCGGGTTTTTTTTTTGGGTTTTCAATTTTAGGTTTAGGTTTAGGTTAGGTAGTTGAGAATAGGATTAGGTGTAGGTTTAGGTTAAGGGATTTGAGAATAGGTTAAAATTTAGGTTTTAGGTTAATTTTATAGGCAGGTTATAGGTTATAGGTTTAGGAAATTGAGAATAGGTTAAGGTTTAGGTTTAGGAAATCGAGTTTGGGTTCGGGATCGAGTTTTGCTTTGTATTTTTAAGTTTAAATTTAGGTTTGGATTAGGTAGTTGAGAATAGGATTTGGTGTATGTTTAGGTTTAGGGAATTGAGAATATGTTAAGGTTTAGGTTTTAGGTTAAGGTTATAGGTAGGTTATAGGTTATAGGTTTAGGGTTTGAGAATGGGTTAAGGTTTTGGTTTAGAAAATCGGGTTTGGGTTTGGGTTCGGGATCGGGTTTTGCTTTGGGTTTTCAAGTTTAGGTTTAGGTTTAGGTTAGGTAGTTGAGATTAGGATTAGGTGCAGATTTATGTTTAGGGATTTGAGAATAGGTTGAGGTTTTAGGTTTTGGTTTTTTGTAGGTTATAGGTTATTGCTGTAGGGAATTGAGAATAAGTCAAGGTTTAGGTTATAGGTAGGTTATAGGTAATAAGTTTAGGGATTTGAGAATTGGTTAGGGTTTAGGTTTAGGAAATCGGGTTTGGGTTTTGGGATCGGGTTTTGCTTTGAGTTTTCAAGTTTAGTTTTAGGTTTAATTTAGGTAGTTGCGAATAGGATTCGGTGTAGGTTTAGGTTTAGGGATTTGAGATTAGGTGAAGGTTTAGGTTTTAGGTTAAGGTTATAGGTAGGTTATTGGTTATAGGTTTAGGTATTTGAGAATTGGTTAAGGTTTAGGTTTAGGAAATCGGGTTTGGGTTCGGGATCGGGTTTAACTTTGGGTTTTCAAGTTTAGGTTTAGGTTTAGGGTAGGTAGTTGAGAATAGGATTAGGTGTAGGTTTAGCTTTAGGGATTTTAGAATTGGTTAAGGTTTAGGTTTTAGGTTAACGTTATAGGTAGGTTATAGGTTATGGGTTTAGGGATTTGGGAAAAGGTTAAAGTTTAGGTTATGGGATTTGAGAATAGGGTAAAGTTTAGGTTTTAGGTATCGGGTTTTTTTTTTGGGTTTTCAAGCTTAGGTTTAGGTTTAGGTTAGGTAGTTGAGAATAGGATTAGGTGTAGGTTTAGGTTATGGGATTTGAGAATAGGGTAAAGTTTAGGTTTTAGGTTAAGTTTAGAGGTAGGTTTTATGTTATAGGTTTAGGGAATTGAGAATAAGTTAAGGTTTAGGTTTAGAAAATCGGGTTTGGGTTCGGGATCGGGTTTTGCTTTGGGTTTTTAAGTTTAGACTTAGGTTTAGGTTAGGTAGTTGAGAATAGGATTTGGTGTATGTTTAGTTTTAGGGAATTGAGAATATGTTAAGGTTTAGTTTTTAGTTTAAGGTTATAGGTAGGTTATAGGTTATAGGTTTAGGGTTTGAGAATAGGTTAAGGTTTAGGTTTAGAAAATCGGGTTTGTGTTCGGGATCGGGTTTTGCTTTGGGTTTTCACGTTTAGGTTTAGGTTTAGGTTAAGTAGTTGAGAATAGGATTAGGTGTAGGTTTAGGTTTAGGGATTTGAGAATAGGTTATGGTTTAGGTTTTAGGTTAAGGTTATAGGTAGGTTATGGGTTATAGGTTTAGGGAATTGAGAATAGGTTAAGGTTTAGGTTTAGGAAATCGGGTTTGGGTTCGGGATCGGGTTTTTCTTTAGGTTTTCAAGTTTAGGTTTTGGTGTAGGTTAGGTAGTTGAGAATATGATTAGGTGTAGGTTTAAGTTTAGGGATTTGAGAACACATTTCGATTTTAGGTTAAGGTTGTAGGTAGGTTATAGGTTATAGCTGTAGGGAATTGAGAATAGGTTAAGGTTTAAGTTTTAGGTTAAGGTTATAGGTAGATTATAGGTTATAGGTTTAGCAATTTGAGAATAGGTTATGGTTTACGTTTAGGAAATCGAGTTTGGGTTCGGTATCGGGTTTCGCTTTGGGTTTTTAATTTTAAGTTTAGGTTTAGGTTTGGTAGTTGAGAATAGGATTAGGTGTAGGTTTAGGTTTAGGGATTTGAGAACACCTTTAGGTTTTAGGTTAAGGTTATAGGTTTAGAGATTTGAGAATAGGTTGAGGTTTACGTTTAGGAAATCGGGTTTGGGTTCGGTATCAGGTTTTGCTTTGGGTTTTAAAGTTTAAATTTAGGTTTAAGTTAAGCAGTTGAGAATAGGATTAGGTGTAGGTTTAGGTTTAGGGATTTGAGAACACCTTTAGGTTTTAGGTTAAGGTTATAGGTAGGTTTTAGGTTATAGGTTTAGGGATTTGAAAATAGGTTAAGGTTTAGGTTTAGGAAATCAGGTTTGGGTTCGGGATCGGGTTTTTCTTTAGGTTTTCAAGTTAAGATTTAGGTGTAGGTTAGGTTGTTGAGAATTGGATTAGGTGTAGGTTTAGGTTTAGGGATTTGAGAATAGGTTAAGGTTATAGGTAGGTTATAGGTTATAGGTTTGGGGTTTGAGAATAGGTTGAGGTTTTGGTTTAGGAAATCGGGGTTTGGGTTCGGGATCGGGTTTTGTTTTGGGTTTTCAAGTTTAAATTTATGTTTAGGTTAGGTAGTTGAGAATAGGATTTGGTGTATGTTTAGGTTTAGGGAATTGAGAATATGTTAAGGTTTAGGTTTTAGTTTAAGGTTATAGGTAGGTTATAGGTTATAGGTTTAGGGTTTGAGAATAGGTTAAGGTTTATGTTTAGAAAATCGGGTTTGGGTTCAGGATCGAGTTTTGCTTTGGGTTTTCAAGTTTAGGTTTAGGTTTAGGTTAGGTAGTTGAGAATAGGATTAGGTGTAGGTTTAGGTTTAGTTTTAGGGATTTGAGAATAGGTTATGGTTTAGGTTTCAAGTTAAGGTTATAGGTAGGTTATGGGTTATAGGTTTAATGAATTGAGAATAGGTTAAGGTTTAGGTTTAGGAAATCGGGTTTGAGTTCGGGATCGGGTTTTGCTTTGGGTTTTCAAGTTTAGATTTTAGTTTAGGTTCGATAGTTGAGAATATGATTAGGTTTAGGTTTAAGTTTAGGGATTTGAGAACACATTTCGGTTTTAGGTTAAGGTTTTAGGTAGGTTATAGGTTATAGCTGTAGGGAATTGAGAATAGGTTAAGGTTTAAGTTTTAGGTTAAGGTTATAGGTAGGTTATAGGTTATAGGTTTAGGAATTTGAGAATAGGTTAAGGTTTACGTTTAGGAAATCGGGTTTGGGTTAGGTATCGGGTTTTGTTTTGGGTTTTTAATTTTAAGTGTAGGTTTAGGTTAGGTAGTTGAGAATAGGATTTGGTGTAGGTTTATGTTTAGGGATTTGTGAACACCTTTAGGTTTTAGGTTAAGGTTATAGGTAGGTTTTAGGTTATAGGTTTAGGGATTTGAGAATAGGTTAAGGTTTAGGTTTAGGAAATTGAGTTTGGGTTCGGGATCGGGTTTTGCTTTGGGTTTTCAAGTTTAGGTTTAGGTTTACGTTAGGTTGTTGAGAATAGGATTAGGTGCAGGTTTAGGTTTCGGGATTTGAGAACAGGTTAAGGTTTAGGTTTTAGGTTAAGGTTATAGGTAGGTTATAGGTTATAGGTTTAGGGATATGGGAATAGTTCAAGGTTTAAGTTTAGGAAATCGGGTTTGGGTTCGGGATCGGGTTTTACTTTGGGTTTTTAAGTTTAGGTTTAGGTTTAGGTTAGGCAGTTGTGAATAGGATTAGGTGTAGGTTTAGGTTTAGGGATTTGAGAATAGGTTAAAGTTTAGGTTTTAGGTTAAGGTTATAGGTAGGTTATAGTTTATAGGTTTAGCGAATTGAGAATAGGTTAAGGTTTAGGTTTAGAAAATTGGGTTTGGGTTTAGGATCGGGTTTTGCTTTGGGTTTTCAAGTTTAGATTTTGGTTTAGGTTAGGTAGTTGAGAATAGGATTAGGTGTATGTTTAGGTTTAGGGATTTGAGAATAGGTTAAGGTTTAGGTTATAGTTTAAGGTTATAGGTAGGTTATAGGTTATAGGTTTAGGGTTTGAGAATAGGTTAAGGTTTAGGTTTGGAAAATCGGATTTGGGTTCTGGATCGGGCTTTTCTTTGGGTTTTCAAGTTTAGGTTTTGGTTTAGCTTAGGTAGTTGAGAATAGGATTAGGTGTAGGTTTAGGTTTAGGGATTTGAGAATAGGTTTAGGTTAAGGTTATAGGTAGGTTATAGGTTATAGGTTTAGGGAATTGAGAATAGGTTGTGGTTTAGGCTTAGCAAATCGGGTTTGGGTTCGGGATCGGGTTTTCAAGTTTAGGTTTTGAATTAGGTTAGGTAGTTGAGAATAGGATTAGGTGTGGGTTTAAGTTTAGGGATTTGAAAATACATTTAGGTTTTAGGTAGGTTTTAGGTTATAGATGTGGGGAATTGAGAATATGTTAAGGTTTAGGTTTTAGGTTAAGGTTATAGGTAGGTTATAGGTTATAGGTTTAGAGATTTGAGAATAGGTTAAGGTTTACATTTAGGAAATCGGGTTTGGGTTCGGTATCGGGTTTTGCTTTGGGTTTTTAAGTTTAAGTTTAGGTTTAAGTTAAGTAGTTGAGAATAGGATTAGGTGTAGGTTTAGGTTTTGGGATTTGAGAACACCTTTAGGTTTTAGGTTAAGGTTATAGGTAGGTTTTAGGTTATAGGTTTAGGGATTTGAGAATAGGTTATGGTTAAGGTTTAGGAAATCGGGTTTGGGTTAGGGATCGGATTTTGTTTTAGGTTTTCAAGTTTAGGTTTTGGTTTAGTTTAGGTAGTTGAGAATAGGATTAGGTGTAGGTTTAGGTTTTATTTAGGTTATAGGTTATAGCTTTAAGAAATTGAGAATAGGTTAAGGTTTAGGTTTTAGGTTAAGGTTGTAGGTAGGTTATAGGTTATAGTTTTATGGATTTGAGAATAGGTTAAGGTTTAGGTTTAGGAAATCTGGTTTGATTTCGGGATTGGGTATTGCTTTGAGTTTTCAAGTTTAGGTTTTGAAAGGGCCTAGATATATGCCGTAGAGGGCGGGTGAATAGGGCAATGCCAAATAAAAATAATAACAGCGGAATAATAAAAGAATTAAAGCACAATGCTTAATATAAAACAATTGCAATAGCCTATAATAAGGAGATTGATACTTTATTAGTTCTAAGGACAACCTTACACCAAAAACCAGAGGTTTAAGGTAGGACAACCTCATTTCTAGAACGTCCTTGTATCACAAACCAAAGAGGAATAATAAGCAATGAAATCAAAATAACTTGCGGAAAATAGATCCTAAGTTATTACAACATTCATCCACACTTTGCTTGAAGTGATTACAACATTCATCCACAAACACAAATCAGAAAACTGAATGAATAAAGAAATGCAAGAATAAAGCACATCCACAACACAACGATATATAGTGGTTCGCCTGTGTGTACACCAACTGTTATCCAACAGCCACACAGATTGCTACTCCACTCCTAATATCCTCACACAGGGGATATTAGCATACACTATCAAAATAGGTTTCACAGGTTCACCTAAAACCTTCACAATTGTGTCTTTGATCTCGGGCTTACACAATCCAAAAACCCCACAGTCTGAGTTTTCTGGCTCTCCTCAGATAACCAATATAATGAGATTTTTCTGGCGAATCTCAAACAAAAATCAGAGAAAGTAAATTACAAAACATGTAAAATACCTGAATCACCTTTTGATGAAGCCCGGTAGAACCAATCGGAGTAGTAGTTTGATTCGACGTTTAAAGTCCAATACTCACTTTAAAAATGGTTCTAAGTCTAATTGATTTTAGATCAAATGGGCTAGATCTATTTGATTTTTAATCCAGAAGAAGGAATCACAGAAATTCCCCTTTTCTAATAAGATTGGAATGTACATCAAAATCAAATAAAAATAAGCTAGCAAAATGAATATTAAATAAGCACAAAGCAGCTTGAAATAAACACAAACTTATCTTAGAGAATAGCCTAAAGAATGCTTGAATAGAATTGATTTGAAGTGCTAAAACTCTGAAGTTCATGCTCAATTTATAGACTGAAAAATCTCATCTACGACTGGTCTTAAGATCCTAGGACTGGTCGTAGCTCCAAAGATTTTCGAAAGATTTTCGCGGGATTTGATTTTCAGTTCCACGACCGGTCGAGGGTGGTCTACGACCGGTCGTGGGCCATCTACGACTGGTCGTGAGACACTTACGCCCGGTCGTAGGACCCCAAAAATGGTTGCTGGAGTTTGAGTCGTAGTGCTACGACCGGTCGATGGATGAGTCGTAGAACTCACAAGACTGGTCGTAGGATGTCCAGGAATGGTCGTAGGACAGCTAGAAAGATCCAAAAATCTTCAACTACCTAGGACTGGTCCTGAAAAACCTAAGACTGGTCGTAGCAAAGCTAGGACTAGTCTTGAAGTCCCTAGGACTGGTCTTATAACACTCCAAACAAGCATATAAAGATATATGAGTTGTGTATCCGGAATGACCTACAATAAAGCCCATCCTATGGTCAATCTAAGGTCAAACAAACCTTAAAAGTCAGATGGACATTGAAAGTCTGTACACTCAGATGACCCTTAAGAGAAGCTTGTGAATATTCAAAACTTGTAGTAGGCCTTCATAAGCTTGATCTTGACTTCACAAAATCTTCTAGTAAACTTGAACTTGATCAAACCTTCAACATGCAACCTTGAATACTTCTATTCTTGATTTCTTCATCCAAGACATTAGGTTAAGGTTTAGGTTTTAGGTTAAGGTTATAGGTAGGTTATTGGTTATAGGTTTAGGGATTTGAGAATAGGTTAAGGTTTAGGTTTAGGAAATCGGGATTGGGATCGAGATCGGGTTTAGCTTTAGGTTTTCAAGTTTAGGTTTAGATTTAGGTTAGGTAGTTGAGAATAGGATTAGGTGTTGGTTTAAGTTTATGGATTTGAGAACACATTTGGGTTTTAGGTTAAGGTTATAGGTAGGTTATAGGTTATAGCTGTAGGGAATTGAGAATAGGTTAAGGTTTAGGTTTTGGATTAAGGTTATAGGTAGGTTATCGGTTATAGGTTTAGGGATTTGAGAATAGGTTTAGGTTTACGTTTTGAAATTCGGGTTTGGATTCGATATCGGGTTTTTCTTTGGGTTTTTAAGTATATGTTTATGTTTAGGTTATGTACTTGAGAATAGGATTAGGTGTAGGTTTAGGTTTAGGGATTTGAGAACACCTTTAGTTTTAGGTTAAGATTATAGGTAGGTTTTAGGTAATAGGTTTAGGGATTTGAGAATAGGTTAAGGTTTAGGTTTAGGAAATCGGGTTTGGGTTCGGGATCGAGTTTTGCTTTTGGTTTTCAAGTTTAGGTTTAGGTTTAGTTTATGTAATTGAGAATAGGATTAGGTGTAGGTTTAGGTTTTAGGTAGGTTATATGTTATAGCTGTAAGGAATTGAGAACAGGTTAAGGTTTAGGTTTTAAGTTAAGGTTATAGGTAAGTTATTGGTTATAGGTTTAGGGAATTGAGAATAGGTTAAGGTTTAGGTTTAGGAAATCGGGTTTGGGTTCGGGATCGGGTTTTGCTTTCGGTTTTCAAGTTTAGAATTAGGTTTAGGTTAGGTTGTTGAGAATAGGATTAGGTGTAGGTTTAGGTTTAGGGATTTGAGAATAGGTTAAGGTTTAGGTTTTAGGTTAAGGTTATAGGTAGGTTATTGGTTAGAGGTTTAGGGATTTGAGAATAGGTTAAGGTTTAGGTTTAGGAAATATGGTTTGGGTTCGGGATCGGATTTTTCTTTGGGTTTTCAAGTTTAGGTTTAGGTTTAGGTTAGGTAGTTGAGAATAGGATTAGGTGTAGGTTTAGGTTTAGGGATTTTAGAATAGGTTAAGGTTTAGGTTTTAGGTTAAGGTTATTGGTAGGTTATAGGTTATCGGTTTAGGGTTTGGGAATAGGTTAAGGTTTAGGTTTTAGGTTAAGGTTATAGGTAGGGTATAGGTTATAGGTTTAGCGATTTGAGAATAGGTTAAGGTTTAGGCTTAGGAAATCGGGTTTGGGTTCGGGACCGGGTTTTGCTTTGAGTTTTCAAGTTTAGATTTTGGTTTAGGTTAGGTAGTTCAGAGTAGGATTAGGTGTATGTTTAGGTTTAGGGATTTGAGAATAGGTTAAGGTTTAGGTTTTAGATTAAGGTTATAGGTAGGTTATAGGTTATAGGTTTAGGGTTTGGGAATAGGTTAAGTTTTCGGTTTAGAAAATCGGGCTTGGGTTCGGGATCGAGTTTTGCTTTGGGTTTTCAAGTTTAGATTTAGGTTTAGGTTAGGTGGTTGAGAATAAGATTAGGTGTAGGTTTAGAGATTTGAGAATATGTTAAGGTTTAGGTTTTAGGTTAAGGTTATAGGTAGGTTATAGGTTATAGGTTTAGGGATTTGAGAATAGGTTAAGGTTTAGGTTTAGAAAATCGGGTTTGGGTTCGGTATCGAGTTTTGCTTTGGGTTTTCAAGTTTCGGTTTAGGTTTAGGTTAGGTAGTTGTGAATATGATTAGGTGTAGCTTTAGGTTTAGGGATTTGAGAATAGGTTGAGGTTTTAGGTTTTGGTTTTTGGTAGGATATAGGTTATAGGTGTAGGGAATTGAGAATAGGTTAAGGTTTAGGTTTTAGGTTTAGGATTAGGTTAGGTAGTTGCGAATAGGATTAGGTGTAGGTTTAGGTTTAGGGATTTGAGATTAGGTTAAGGTTTAGGTTTTAGGTTAAGGTTATAGGTAGGTTATTGGTTATAGGTTTAAGGATTTGAGAATGGGTTAAGGTTTAGGTTTAGGAAATCGGGTGTGGGTTCGGGATCGGGTTTTGCTTTGAGTTTTCAAGTTTAGGTTTAGGTTTAGGTTAGGTAGTTGCGAATAGGATTAGATGTAGGTTTAGGTTTAGGGATTTCAGAATAGGTTAAGGTTTAGGTTTTAGGTTAAGGTTATTGGTAGGTTATAGGTTATAGGTTTAGGGTTTGAGAATAGGTTAAGGTTTTGGTTTAGAAAATCGAGTTTGGGTTCGGGATCGTGTTTTTCTTTGGGTTTTCAAGTTTAGGTTTAGGTTTAGGTTAGGTAGTCGAGAATAGGATTAGGTGTAGGTTTAGGTTTAGGGATTTGAGAATAGGTTAAGGTTATAGGTAGGTTATAGGTTATAGGTTTAGGGAATTGAAAATAGGTTAAGCTTTAGGTTTAGGAAATCGAGTTTGGGTTCGGGATCGGGTTTTGCTTTGGGTTTTCAAGTTTACATTTAGGTTTAGGTTAGGTAGTTGAGAATAGGATTGGGTGTATGTTTAGGTTTAGGGATTTGAGAATAGGTTAAGGTTTAGGTTTTAGGTTAAGCTTATAGGTAGGTTATAAGTTGTAGGTTTAGGGTTTGAGAATAGGTTAAGGTTTAGGTTTAGAAAATCGGGTTTGGGTTCGGGATCGGGTTTTGCTCTGGGTTTTCAAGTTTAGGTTTAGGTTTAGGTTAGGTTGTTGAGAATAGGATTAGGTGTAGGTTTAGGTTTAGGGATTTGTGAACACATTTAGGTTTTAGGTTTAGGTTTTAGGTTAAGGTTATTTGTAGGTTATAGGTTATAGGTTAAGGTTTTAGGTAGGTTATTGGATATAGCTGTTGAGAATTGAGAATAGGTTAAGGTTTAAGTTTTAGGTTATTGTTATAGGTAGGTTTTAGGTTATAGGTTTAGGGATTTGAGAATAGGTTAGGGTTTAGGTTTAGGAAATTGGGTTTGGGTTTGGGATCCAGTTTTGCTTTGGGTTTTCAAGTTTAGGTTTAGGTTTAGGTTAGGTTGTTGAGAATAGGATTAGGTGTAGGTTTAGGTTTAGGGATTTGAGAACAGGTTAAGGTTTAGGTTTTAGGTTAAGGTTATAGGTAGGTTATAGGTTTTAGGTTTAGGGATATGGGAATAGTTCAAGGTTTAGGTTTAGGAAATCGGGTTTGGGTTTGGGATCGGGTTTTTCTTTGGGTTTTCAAGTTTAGGTTTAGGTTTAGGTTAGGCGGTTGAGAATAGGATTAGGTGTAGGTTTAGGTTTAGGGATTTGAGAATAGGTTAAAGTTTAGGTTTTAGGTTAAGGTTATAGGTAGGTTATAGGTTATAGGTTTAGGGAATTGAGAATAGGTTAAGGTTTAGGTTTAGAAAATTGAGTTTGGGTTTAGGATCGGGATTTGCTTTGGGTTTTCAAGTTTAGATTTTAGTTTAGGTTAGGTAGTTGAGAATAGGATTAGGTGTATGTTTAGGTTTAGGGATTTGAGAATAGGTTAAGGTTTAGGTTTTAGGTTAAGGTTATAGGTAGGTTATAGGTTATAGGTTTAGGGTTTCAGAATAGGTTAAGGTTTAGGTTTAGAAAATCGGGTTTGGGTTCTGGATCGGGCTTTTCTTTGGGTTTTCAAGTTTAGGTTTTGGTTTAGGTTAGGTAGTTGAGAATAGGATTAGGTGTAGGTTTAGGTTTAGGGATTTGAGAATTGGTTAAGGTTTAGGTTTAGGTTAAGGTTATAGGTAGGTTATAAGTTATAGGTTTAGGGTATTGAGAATAGTTTGTGGTTTAGGTTTAGCAAATTGGGTTTGGGTTCGGGATCGGGTTTTCAAGTTTAGGTTTTGAATTAAGTTAGGTAGTTGAGAATAGGATTAGGTGTGGGTTTAAGTTTAGGGATTTGAAAATACATTTAGGTTTTAGGTAGGTTTTAGGTTATAGCTGTTGGGAATTGAGAATATGTTAAGGTTTAGGTTTTAGGTTAAGGTTATAGGTAGGTTATAGGTTATAGGTTTAGAAATTTGAGAATAGGTTAAGGTTTACGTTTAGGAAATCGGGTTTGGGTTCGGGATCGGATTTTGCTTTAGGTTTTCAAGTTTAGGTTTTGGTTTAGTTTAGGTAGTTGAGAATAGGATTAGGTGTAGGTTTAGGTTTTATGTTGGTTAAAGGTTAATGCTTTAAGGAATTGAGAATAGGTTAAGGTTTAGGTTTTAGGTTAAGGTTGTAGGTAGGTTATAAGTTATAGTTTTATGGATTTGAGAATAGGTTAAGGTTTAGGTTTAGGAAATCTGGTTTGAGTTCGGGATTGGGTATTGCTTTGAGTTTTCAAGTTTAGGTTTTGAAAGGGCCTAGATATATGCCGTAGAGGGGGGGTGAATAGGGCAATGCCAAATAAAAATAATAACAGCGGAATAATAAAAGAATTAAAGCACAATGCTTAATATAAAACAATTGCAATAGCCTATAATAAGGAGATTGATACTTTATCAGTTCTAAGGACAACCTTACACCAAAAACCAGAGGTTTAAGGTAGGACAACCTCATTTCTAGAACGTCCTTGTATCACAAACCAAAGAGGAATAATAAGCAATGAAATCAAAATAACTTACGAAAAATAGATCCTAAGTTATTACAACATTCATCCACACTTTGCTTGAAGTGATTACAACATTCATCCACAAACACAAATCAGAAAACTGAATGAATAAAGAAATGCAAGAATAAAGCACATCCACAACACAACGATATATAGTGGTTCGCCTGTGTGTACACCAACTGTTATCCAACACCCACACAGATTGCTACTCCACTCCTAATATCCTCACACAGGGGATATTAGCATACACTATCAAAATAGGTTTCACAGGTTCACCTAAAACCTTCACAATTGTGTCTTTGATCTCGGGCTTGCACAATCCAAAAACCCCACAATCTGAGTTTTCTGGCTCTCCTCAGATAACCAATATAATGAGAGTTTTCTGGCGAATCTCAAACAAAAATCAGAGAAAGTAAATTACAAAACATGTAAAATACCTGAATCACCTTTTGATGAAGCCCGGTAGAACCAATCGGAGTAGTAGTTTGATTCGACGTTTAAAGTCCAATACTCACTTTAAAAATGGTTCTAAGTCTAATTGATTTTAGATCAAACGGGCTAGATCTATTTGATTTTTAATCCAGAAGAAGGAATCACAGAAATTCCCCTTTTCTAATAAGATTGGAATGTACATCAAAATCAAATAAAAATAAGCGAGAAAAATGAATATTAAATAAGCACAAAGCAGCTTAAAATAAACACAAACTTATCTCAGAGAATAGCCTAAAGAATGCTTGAATAGAATTGATTTGAAGTGCTAAAACTCTGAAGTTCGTGCTCAATTTATAAACTGAAAAATCTCATATACGACTGGTCTTAAGATCCTAGGACTGGTCGTAGCTCCAAAGATTTTCAAAAGATTTCCGCGGGATTTGATTTTCAGTTCCACGACCGGTCGAGGGTGGTCTACGACCGGTCGTGGGCCATCTACGACTGGTCGTGAGACACTTACGCCCGGTCGTAGGACCCCAAAAATGGTTGCTGGAGTTTGAGTCGTAGTGCTACGACCGGTCGAAGGATGAGTCGTAGAACTCACAAGACTGGTCGTAGGATGTCCAGGACTGGTCGTAGGACAGCTAGAAAGATCCGAAAATCTTCAACTACCTAGGACTGGTCCTGAAAAATTTAAGACTGGTCGTAGCAAAGCTAGGACTAGTCTTGAAGTCCCTAGGACTGGTCTTATAACACTCCAAACAAGCATATAGAGATATATGAGTTGTGTATCCGGAATGACCTACAATAAAGCCCATCCTATGGTCAATCTAAGGTCAAACAAACCTTAAAAGTCAGATGGACATTGAAAGTCTGTACACTCAGATGACCCTTAAGAGAAGCTTGTGAATATTCAAAACTTGTAGTAGGCCTTCATAAGCTTGATCTTGACTTCACAAAATCTTCTAGTAAACTTGAACTTGATCAAACCTTCAACATGCAACCTTGAATACTTCTATTCTTGATTTCTTCATCCAAGACATTAGGTTAAGGTTTAGGTTTTAGGTTAAGGTTATAGGTAGGTTATTGGTTATAGGTTTAGGGATTTGAGAATAGGTTAAGGTTTAGGTTTAGGAAATCGGTATTGGGATCGGGTTTAGCTTTAGGTTTTCAAGTTTAGGTTTAGGTTTAGGTTAGGTAGTTGAGAATAGGATTAGGTGTTGGTTTAAGTTTATGGATTTGAGAACACATTTGGGTTTTAGGTTAAGGTTATAGGTAGGTTATAGGTTATAGCTGTAGGGAATTGAGAATAGGTTAAGGTTTAGGTTTTGGATTAAGGTTATAGGTAGGTTATCGGTTATAGGTTTAGGGATTTGAGAATAGGTTTAGGTTTACGTTTTGAAATTCGGGTTTGGGTTCGATATCGGGTTTTTCTTTGGGTTTTTAAGTATATGTTTATGTTTAGGTTATGTACTTGAGAATAGGATTAGGTGTAGGTTTAGGTTTAGGGATTTGAGAACACCTTTAGTTTTAGGTTAAGATTATAGGTAGGTTTTAGGTAATAGGTTTAGGGATTTGAGAATAGGTTAAGGTTTAGGTTTAGGAAATCGGGTTTGGGTTCGGGATCGAGTTTTGCTTTTGGTTTTCAAGTTTAGGTTTAGGTTTAGTTTATGTAATTGAGAATAGGATTAGGTGTAGGTTTAGGTTTTAGGTAGGTTATATGTTATAGCTGTAAGGAATTGAGAACAGGTTAAGGTTTAGGTTTTAAGTTAAGGTTATAGGTAAGTTATTGGTTATAGGTTTAGGGAATTGAGAATAGGTTAAGGTTTAGGTTTAGGAAATCGGGTTTGGGTTCGGGATCGGGTTTTGCTTTCGGTTTTCAAGTTTAGAATTAGGTTTAGGTTAGGTTGTTGAGAATAGGATTAGGTGTAGGTTTAGGTTTAGGGATTTGAGAATAGGTTAAGGTTTAGGTTTTAGGTTAAGGTTATAGGTAGGTTATTGGTTAGAGGTTTAGGGATTTGAGAATAGGTTAAGGTTTAGGTTTAGGAAATATGGTTTGGGTTCGGGATCGGATTTTTCTTTGGGTTTTCAAGTTTAGGTTTAGGTTTAGGTTAGGTAGTTGAGAATAGGATTAGGTGTAGGTTTAGGTTTAGGGATTTTAGAATAGGTTAAGGTTTAGGTTTTAGGTTAAGGTTATTGGTAGGTTATAGGTTATCGGTTTAGGGTTTGGGAATAGGTTAAGGTTTAGGTTTTAGGTTAAGGTTATAGGTAGGGTATAGGTTATAGGTTTAGCGATTTGAGAATAGGTTAAGGTTTAGGCTTAGGAAATCGGGCTTGGGTTCGGGACCGGGTTTTGCTTTGAGTTTTCAAGTTTAGATTTTGGTTTAGGTTAGGTAATTCAGAGTAGGATTAGGTGTATGTTTAGGTTTAGGGATTTGAGAATAGGTTAAGGTTTAGGTTTTAGATTAAGGTTATAGGTAGGTTATAGGTTATAGGTTTACGGTTTGGGAATAGGTTAAGTTTTCGGTTTAGAAAATCGGGCTTGGGTTCGGGATCGAGTTTTGCTTTGTGTTTTCTAGTTTAGATTTAGGTTTAGGTTAGGTGGTTGAGAATAAGATTAGGTGTAGGTTTAGAGATTTGAGAATATGTTAAGGTTTAGGTTTTAGGTTAAGGTTATAGGTAGGTTATAGGTTAAAGGTTTAGGGATTTGAGAATAGGTTAAGGTTTAGGTTTAGGAAATCGGGTTTGGGTTCGGTATCGAGTTTTGCTTTGGGTTTTCAAGTTTAGGTTTAGGTTTAGGTTAGGTAGTTGTGAATATGATTAGGTGTAGCTTTAGGTTTAGGGATTTGAGAATAGGTTGAGGTTTTAGGTTTTGGTTTTTGGTAGGATATAGGTTATAGGTGTAGGGAATTGAGAATAGGTTAAGGTTTAGGTTTTAGGTTTAGGATTAGGTTAGGTAGTTGCGAATAGGATTAAGTGTAGGTTTAGGTTTAGGGATTTGAGATTAGGTTAAGGTTTAGGTTTTAGGTTAAGGTTATAGGTAGGTTATTGGTTATAGGTTTAAGGATTTGAGAATGGGTTAAGGTTTAGGTTTAGGAAATCGGGTGTGGGTTCGGGATCGGGTTTTGCTTTGAGTTTTCAAGTTTAGGTTTAGGTTTAGGTTAGGTAGTTGCGAATAGGATTAGATGTAGGTTTAGGTTTAGGGATTTCAGAATAGGTTAAGGTTTAGGTTTTAGGTTAAGGTTATTGGTAGGTTATAGGTTATAGGTTTAGGGTTTGAGAATAGGTTAAGGTTTTGGTTTAGAAAATCGAGTTTGGGTTCGGGATCGTGTTTTTCTTTGGGTTTTCAAGTTTAGGTTTAGGTTTAGGTTAGGTAGTCGAGAATAGGATTAGGTGTAGGTTTAGGTTTAGGGATTTGAGAATAGGTTAAGGTTATAGGTAGGTTATAGGTTATAGGTTTAGGGAATTGAAAATAGGTTAAGCTTTAGGTTTAGGAAATCGAGTTTGGGTTCGGGATCGGGTTTTTCTTTGGGTTTCAAGTTTACATTTAGGTTTAGGTTAGGTAGTTGAGAATAGGATTGGGTGTATGTTTAGGTTTAGGGATTTGAGAATAGGTTAAGGTTTAGGTTTTAGGTTAAGGTTATAGGTAGGTTATAAGTTGTAGGTTTAGGGTTTGAGAATAGGTTAAGGTTTAGGTTTAGAAAATCGGGTTTGGGTTCGGGATCGAGTTTTGCTCTGGGTTTTCAAGTTTAGGTTTAGGTTTAGGTTTGGTTGTTGAGAATAGGATTAGGTGTAGGTTTAGGTTTAGGGATTTGTGAACACATTTAGGTTTTAGGTTTAGGTTTTAGGTTAAGGTTATTTGTAGGTTATAGGTTATAGGTTAAGGTTTTAGGTAGGTTATTGGTTATAGCTGTAGGGAATTGAGAATAGGTTAAGGTTTAAGTTTTAGGTTAAGGTTATAGGTAGGTTTTAGGTTATAGGTTTAGGGATTTGAGAATAGGTTAGGGTTTAGGTTTAGGAAATCGGGTTTGGGTTTGGGATCCAGTTTTGCTTTGGGTTTTCAAGTTTAGGTTTAGGTTTAGGTTAGGTTGTTGAGAATAGGATTAGGTGTAGGTTTAGGTTTAGGGATTTGAGAACAGGTTAAGGTTTAGGTTTTAGGTTAAGGTTATAGGTAGGTTATAGGTTTTAGGTTTAGGGATATGGGAATAGTTCAAGGTTTAGGTTTAGGAAATCGGGTTTGGGTTCGGGATCGGGTTTTTCTTTGGGTTTTCAAGTTTAGGTTTAGGTTTAGGTTAGGCGGTTGAGAATAGGATTAGGTGTAGGTTTAGGTTTAGGGATTTGAGAATAGGTTAAAGTTTAGGTTTTAGGTTAAGGTTATAGGTAGGTTATAGGTTATGGGTTTAGGGAATTGAGAATAGGTTAAGGTTTAGGTTTAGAAAATTGAGTTTGGGTTTAGGATCGGGATTTGCTTTGGGTTTTCAAGTTTAGATTTTAGTTTAGGTTAGGTAGTTGAGAATAGGATTAGGTGTATGTTTAGGTTTAGGGATTTGAGAATAGGTTAAGGTTTAGGTTTTAGGTTAAGGTTATGGGTAGGTTATAGGTTATAGGTTTAGGGTTTCAGAATAGGTTAAGGTTTAGGTTTAGAAAATCGGGTTTGGGTTCTGGATTGGGCTTTTCTTTGGGTTTTCAAGTTTAGGTTTTGGTTTAGGTTAGGTAGTTGAGAATAGGATTAGGTGTAGGTTTAGGTTTAGGGATTTGAGAATAGGTTAAGGTATAGGTTTAGGTTAAGGTTATAGGTAGGTTATAAGTTATAGGTTTAGGGAATTGAGAATAGGTTGTGGTTTAGGTTTAGCAAATTGGGTTTGGGTTCGGGATCGGGTTTTCAAGTTTAGGTTTTGAATTAAGTTAGGTAGTTGAGAATAGGATTAGGTGTGGGTTTAAGTTTAGGGATTCGAAAATACATTTAGGTTTTAGTTAGGTTTTAGGTTATAGCTGTTGGGAATTGAGAATATGTTAAGGTTTAGGTTTTAGGTTAAGGTTATAGGTAGGTTATAGGTTATAGGTTTAGAGATTTGAGAATAGGTTAAGGTTTACGTTTAGGAAATCGGGTTTGGGTTCGGGATCGGATTTTGCTTTAGGTTTTCAAGTTTAGGTTTTGGTTTAGTTTAGGTAGTTGAGAATAGGATTAGGTGTAGGTTTAGGTTTTATGTTGGTTATAGGTTATTGCTTTAAGGAATTGAGAATAGGTTAAGGTTTAGGTTTTAGGTTAAGGTTGTAGGTAGGTTATAAGTTATACTTTTGTGGATTTGAGAATAGGTTAAGGTTTAGGTTTAGGAAATCTGGTTTGAGTTCGGGATTGGGTATTGCTTTGAGTTTTCAAGTTTAGGTTTTGAAAGGGCCTAGATATATGCCGTAGAGGGGGGGTGAATAGGGCAATGCCAAATAAAAATAATAACAGCGGAATAATAAAAGAATTAAAGAACAATGCTTAATATAAAACAATTGCAATAGCCTATAATAAGGAGATTGATACTTTATCAGTTCTAAGGACAACCTTACACCAAAAACCAGAGGTTTAAGGTAGGACAACCTCATTTCTAGAACGTCCTTGTATCACAAACTAAAGAGGAATAATAAGCAATGAAATCAAAATAACTTGCGGAAAATAGATCCTAAGTTATTACAACATTCATCCACACTTTGCTTGAAGTGATTACAACATTCATCCACAAACACAAATCAGAAAACTGAATGAATAAAGAAATGCAAGAATAAAGCACATCCACAACACAACGATATATAGTGGTTCGCCTGTGTGTACACCAACTGTTATCCAACACCCACACAGATTGCTACTCCACTCCTAATATCCTCACACAGGGGATATTAGCATACACTATCAAAATAGGTTTCACAGGTTCACCTAAAACCTTCACAATTGTGTCTTTGATCTCGGGCTTGTACAATCCAAAAATCCCACAATCTGAGTTTTCTGGCTCTCCTCAGATAACCAATATAATGAGATTTTTCTAGCAAATCTCAAACAAAAATCAGAGAAAGTAAATTACAAAACATGTAAAATACCTGAATCACCTTTTGATGAAGCCCGGTAGAACCAATCGGAGTAGTAGTTTGATTCGACGTTTAAAGTCCAATACTCACTTTAAAAATGGTTCTAAGTCTAATTGATTTTAGATCAAACGGGCTAGATCTATTTGATTTTGAATTCAGAAGAAGGAATCACAGAAATTCCCCTTTTCTAATAAGATTGGAATGTACATCAAAATCAAATAAAAATAAGCTAGCAAAATGAATATTAAATAAGCACAAAGCAGCTTAAAATAAACACAAACTTATCTCAGAGAATAGCCTAAAGAATGCTTGAATAGAATTGATTTGAAGTGCTAAAACTCTGAAGTTCGTGCTCAATTTATAAACTGAAAAATCTCATCTACGACTGGTCTTAAGATCCTAGGACTGGTCGTAGCTCCAAAGATTTTCGAAAGATTTCCGCAGGATTTGATTTTCAGTTCCACGACCGGTCGAGGGTGGTCTACGACCGGTCGTGGGCCATCTACGACTGGTCGTGAGACACTTACGCCCGGTCGTAGGACCCCAAAAATGGTTGCTGGAGTTTGAGTCGTAGTGCTACGACCGGTCGAAGGATGACTCGTAGAACTCACAAGACTGGTCGTAGGATGTCCAGGACTGGTCGTAGGACAGCTAGAAAGATCTGAAAATCTTCAACTACCTAGGACTGGTCCTGAAAAATCTAAGACTGGTCGTAGCAAAGCTAGGACTAGTCTTGAAGTCCCTAGGACTGGTCTTATAACACTCCAAACAAGCATATAAAGATATATGAGTTGTGTATCCGGAATGACCTACAATAAAGCCCATCCTAAGGTCAATCTAAGGTCAAACAAACTTTAAAAGTCAGATGGACATTGAAAGTCTGTACACTCAGATGACCCTTAAGAGAAGCTTGTGAATATTCAAAACTTGTAGTAGGCCTTCATAAGCTTGATCTTGACTTCACAAAATCTTCTAGTAAACTTGAACTTAATCAAACCTTCAACATGCAACCTTGAATACTTCTATTCTTGATTTCTTCATCCAAGACTTGAAAAGTTACTTCTTTTAAGATCTTGACTTGAAATACGATGTTGATTGCAATAACTAGTCTTCAAACATAAAACACAAGATAGACAAGACATAGATATAGGTTTTGGCACCACAAAATTTAACAACTAAAGGGTTATGAAATCATAGCACTTACAGGTTTAAGTTTAGGTTAGGTCGTTGATAATAAGATTAGGTGTAGGTTTAGGTTTAGGGATTTGAGAATAGGTTAAGGTTATAGGTAGGTTATATGTTATAGGTTTAGGGAATTGAGAATAGGTTAAGGTTTAGGTTTAGGAAATCGGGTTTGGGTTCGGGATCGGGTTTTTCTTTGGGTTTTCAAGTTTAGGTTTAGGTTTAGGTTAGGTAGTTGAGAATATGATTAGGTGTAGGTTTAGGTTTAGGGATTTGAGAATAGGTTAAGGTTCAGGTTTTAGGTTAAGGTTATAGGTAGGTTATAGGTTATAGGTTTAGGGAATTGAGAATAGGTTAAGGTTAATGTTTAGGAAATTGAGTTTGGGTTCAGGATCGGCTTTTGCTTTGGGTTTTCAAGTTTAGGTTTAGGTTTAGGTTAGGTAGTTGAGAATAGGATTAGGTGTAGGTTTAAGTTTAGGGATTTGAGTACACATTTAGGTTTTAGGTTAAGGTTTTAGGTCGGTTATAGGTTATACCTATTGGGAATTGAGAATAGGTTAAGGTTTAGGTTTTAGGTTAAGGTTATAGGTAGGTTATAGGTTATAGGTTTAGGGATTTGAGAATAGGTTAAGGTTTAGGCTTAGGAAATCAGGTTTGGGTTCGGTATCGGGTTTTTCTTTGGGTTTTTAAGTTTAAGTTTAGGTTTAGGTTACGTAGTTGAGAATAGGATTAGGTGTAGGTTTAGGTTTAGAGATTTGAGAACACCTTCGGGTTTTAGGTTAAGGTTATAGGTAGGTTTTAGGTTATAGGTTTAGGGATTTGAGAATAGGTGAAGGTTAAGGTTTAGGAAATCGGGTTTGGGTTTGGGATCGGGTTTTGCTTTAGGTTTTCAAGTTTTGGTTTAGGTTTAGTTTAGGTAGTTGAGAATAGAATTAGGTGTAGGTTTAGGTTTTAGGTAGGTTATAGGTTATGGCGAAGGAATTGAGAATAGGTTAAGGTTATAGGTAGGTTATATGTTATAGGTTTAGGGATTTGAGAATAGGTTAAGGTTTAGGTTTAGGAAATCTGGTTTGGGTTGAGGATCGGGGTTTGCTTTGGGTTTTCAAGTTTAGGTTTAGGTTTAGGTTAGGTTGTTGAGAATAGGATTAGGTGTCGGTTTATGTTTAGGGATTTGAGAATAGGTTAAGGTTTAGGTTTTAGGTTAAGGTTATAGGTAGGTTATAGGTTATAGGTTTAGGGATTTGAGAATAGGTTAAGGTTTAGGTTTAGGAAATCGGGTTAGAGTTCGGGATCCGGTTTTGCTTTGGGTTTACAAGTTTAGGTTTAGGTTTAGGTTAGGTAGTTGAGAATAGGATTAGGTGTAGGTTTAAATTTAGGGATTTGAGAACACATTTAGGTTTTTGGTTAAGGTTTTAGGTAGGTTATAGATTATAACTGTAGAGAATTGAGAATAGGTTAAGGTTTAGGTTTTAGGTTAAGGTTATAGGAAGGTTATAGGTTATAAGTTTAGGGATTTGAGAATAGGTTAAGGTTTACGTTTATGAAATCGGGTTTGGGTTCGGTATCGGGTTTTTCTTTGGGTTATTAAATTTAAATTTAGGTTTACTTTAGGTAGTTGAGAATAGGATTCGGTGTAGGTTTAGGTTTAGGGATTTGAGAACACCTTTAGGTTATAGGTTTAGGTTTTAGGTTAAGGTTATAGGTAGGTTATAGGTTATAGGTTTAGGGATTTGAGAATAGGTTAAGGTTTAGGTTTAGGAAATCGGGTTTGAGTTCAGGATCGAGTTTTTCTTTGGGTTTTCAAGTTTAGGTTTAGGTTTAGTTTAGAAAGTTGAGAATAGGATTAGGTGTCGGTTTAGGTTTTAGGTAGGTTATAGGTTATAGTTGTAAGGAATTGAGATTAGGTTAAGGTTTAGATTTTAGGTTAAGGTTATAGGTAGGTTATCGGTTATAGGTTTAGGGATTTGAGAATAGTTTAAGGTTTAGGTTTAGGAAATCGAGTTGGGTTTGGGATCGGGTTTTGCTTTGGGTTTTCTAGTTTAGGTTTAGGTTTAGGTTAGCTAGTTGAGAATAGGATTAGGTGTAGGTTTAGGTTTATGGATTTTAGAATAGGTTAAGGTTTCCGCTTTAGGTTAAGGTTATAGGTTGGTTATAGGTTATAGGTTTAGGGATTTCGGAATAGGTTAAGGTTGAGGTTTAGGAAATCGGGTTTGGGTTCAGGATCGGGTTTTTCTTTGGGTTTTCAATTTTAGGTTTAGCTTTAGGTTAGGTAGTTGAGAATAGAATTAGGTGTAGGTTTAGGTTTAGGGATTTGAGAATATTGTAAAGTTTAGGTTTTAGGTTAAGGTTATAGGTAGGTTATAGGTTTTTGGTTTTGGGAATTGAGAATAGGTTAAGGTTTAGGTTTAGGAATTCGGGTTCGGGTTCAAGATCGGGTTTTACTTTGGGTTTTTAAGTTTAGATTTAGGTTTAGGTTAGGTGGTTGAGAATAGGATTGGGTGTATGTTTAGGTTTAGGGATTTGAGAATAGGTTAAGATTTAGGTTTTAGGTTAAGGTTATAGGTAGGTTATAGGTTATAGGTTTAAGGTTTGAGAATAGGTTAAGGTTTAGGTTTAGAAAATCGGGTTTGGGTTCGGGATCGGGTTTTGCTTTGGGTTTTCAAGTTTAGGTTTAGGTTTAGGTTAGGTAGTTGAGAATAGGCTTAGGTGTAGGTTTTGGTTTAGGGATTTGAGAATAGGTTATGTTTTAGGTTTTAGGTTAAGGTTATAGGTAGGTTATGGGTTATAGGTTTAAGGAATTGAGAATAGGTTAAGGTTTAGGTTTAGGAAATCGGGTTTGGGTTCGGGATCGGGTTTTGCTTTGGCTTTACAAGTTTAGGTTTAGGTTTAGGTTAGGTTGTTGAGATTAAGATTAGGTGTAGGTTTAAGTTTAGGGATTTGTGAACACATTTGGGTTTTAGGTTAAGGTTTTCGGTAGGTTATAGGTTATAGCCGTAGGGAATTGAGAGTAGGTTAAGGTTTAGGTTTTAGGTTACGGTTATAGGTGGGTTATAGGTTATAGTGTTAGGGATTTGAGAATAGGTTATGGTTTACGTTTAGGAAATCGAGTTTGGGTTCGATATCGGGTTTTGCTTTGGGTTTTTTAGTTTAAGTTTAGGTTATGTAGTTGAGAATAGGATTAGGTGTAGGTTTAGGTTTAGGGATTTGAAAACACCTTTAGGTTTTAGGTTCATATTATAGGTAGGTTTTAGGTTATAGGTTTTGGGATTTGAGAATAGGTTAAGGTTTAGGTTTAGGAAATCGGGTTTGGGTTCGGGATCGGGTTTTGCTTTTGGTTTTCAAGTTTAGGTTTAGGTTTAGTTTAGGTCGTTGAGAATAGGATTAGGTGTAGGTTAGGTTTTAGGTAGGTTATATGTTATAGCTGTAAGGAATTAAGAATAGGTTAAGGTTTAGGTTTTAGGTTAAGGTTAAAGGTAAGTTATTGGTTATAGGTTTAGGGATTTGAGAATAGGTTAAGGTTTAGGTTTAGGAAATCGGGTTTGGGTTCAGGATCGGGTTTTGCTTTTGGTTTTCAAGTTTAGAATTAGGTTTAGGTTAGGTTGTTGAGAATAGGATTAGGTGTAGGTTTAGGTTTAGGGATTTGAGAATAGGTTAAGGTTTAGGTTTTAGGTTAAGGTTATAGGTAGGTTATAGGTTTTAGGTTTAGGGATTTGAGAATAGGTTTGGGTTTAGGCTTAGAAAATCGAGTTTGGGATCAGGATCAGGTTTTGCTTTGAGTTTTCAAGTTTAGATTTAGGTTTAGGTTAGGTAGTTGAGAGTAGGATTTGGTGTATGTTTAGGGGTAGGGATTTGAGAATAGGTTAAGGTTTAGGTTTTAGATTATGGTAATAGTTTATAGGTTATAGGTTCAAGGAATTGAGAATAGGTTTAGGTTTAGGTTTAGGAAATTGGGTTTGTGTTCGGGATCGGGTTTTGCTTTGAGTTTTCAAGTTTAGGTTTAGGTTCAGGTTAGGTAGTTGCGAATAGGATTAGGTGTAGGTTTAGGTTTAGGGATTTGAGATTAGGTTATGGTTTAGATTTTAGGTTAAGGTTATAGGTAGGTTATAGGTTATAGCTATTGGGAATTGAGAATAGGTTAAGATTTAGGTTTTAGGTTAAGGTTATAGGTAGGTTATAGGTTATAGGTTTAGGGATTTGAGAATAGGCTAAGGTTTACGTTTAGGAAATCGGGTTTGGGTTCGGTATCGGGTTTTGCTTTGGGTTTTTAAGTTTAAATTTAGGTTTAGGTTACGTAGTTGAGAATCGGATTTGGTGTAGGTTTAGGTTTAGGGATTTGAGAACACCTTCGGGTTTTAGGTTAAGGTTATAGGTAGGTTTTAGGTTATAGGTTTAGGGATTTGAGAATAGGTTAAGGTTAAGGTTTAGAAAATCGGGTTTAGGTTCGGGATCGAGTTTTGCTTTAGGTTTTCAAGTTTAGGTTTAGGTTTAGTTTAGGTAGTTGAGAATGGTATTAGGTGTATGTTTAGGTTTTAGGTAGGTTGTAGGTTATAGCGAAGGAATTGAGAATAGGTTAAGGTTTAGGTTTTAGGTTAAGGTTATAGGTAGGTTATAGGTTATAGGTTTAGGGATTTGAGAATAGGTTAAGGTTTAGGTTTAGGAAATCGGGTTTGGGTTTGGGATCAGGTTTTTCTTTGGGTTTTCAAGTTTAGGTTTAGGTTTAGGTTAGGTTGTTGAGAATAGGATTAGGTGTCGGTTTAGGTTTAGGGATTTGCGAATAGGTTAAGGTTTAGGTTTTAGGTTAAGGTTATAGGTAGGTTATAGGTTTAGGGAATTGAGAATAGGTTAAGGTTTAGGTTTAGGAAATCGGGTTAGAGTTCGGGATCGGGTTTTGCTTTGGGTTTAAAAGTTTAGGTTTAGGTTTAGGTTAGGTAGTTTAGAATAGGATTAGGTGCAGGTTTTAATTTAGGGATTTGAGAATACATTTAGGTTTTAGGTAGGTTATAGATTATAAATGTAGGGAATTGAGAATAGGTTAAGGTTTAGGTTTTAGGTTAAGGTTATAGGAAGGTTATAGGTTATAGGTTTAAGGATTTGAGAATAGGTTAAGGTTTACGTTTATGAAATGGGGTTTGGGTTCGGTATCGGGTTTTTCTTTGGGTTATTAAGTTTAAATTTAGGTTTACTTTAGGTAGTTGAGAATACGATTAGGTGTAGGTTTAGGTTTAGGGATTTGAGAACACCTTTAGGGTATAGGTTTAGGTTTTAGGTTAAGGTTATAGGTAGGTTATAGGTTATAGGTTTAGGGATTTGAGAATAGGTTAAGGTTTAGGTTTAGGAAATCGGGTTTGGGTTCGGGATCGAGTTTTGCTTTGGGTTTTTAAGTTTAGGTTTAGGTTTAGTTTAGAAAGTTGAGAATATGAGTAGGTGTAGGTTTATATTTTAGGTAGGTTATTGGTTATAGTTGTAAGGAATTGAGAATAGGTTAAGGTTTAGATTTTAGGTTAAGGTTATAGGTAGGTTATCGGGTATAGGTTTAGGGATTTGAGAATAGGTTAAGGTTTAGGTTTAGGAGATCGGGTTTGGCTTCGGGATCGGGTTTTTCTTTGGGTTTTCAAGTTTAGGTTTAGGTTTTGGTTAGGTAGTTGAGAATAGGATTAGGTGTAGGTTTAGATTTAGGAATTTGAGAATAGGTTAAGGTGAAGGTTTTAGGCTAAGGTTATAGGTAGGCTATAGGTTATAGGTTTAGGGATTTGGGAATAGATTAAGGTTTAGGTTTAGAAAATCGGGTTTGGATTCTGGATCGGGTTTTTCTTTCAGTTTTCAAGTTTAGGTTTAGGTTTAGGTTAGGTAGTTGAGTATAGGATTAGGTCTAGGTTTAGGTTAACATATTTGAGAATAGGTTAAGGTTTATGTTTTAGGTTAAGGTTATAGGTAGGTTATAGGTTATAGGTTTAGGGATTTGAGAATAGGTTAAGGTTTAGGTTTAGGAAATCGGTTTTGGGTTCAGGATCGGATTTTGCTTTGGGTTTTCAAGTTTAGGTTTAGGTTTATGTTAGGTAGTTGAGAATAGGATTAGGTGTAGGTTTAGGTTTAGGGATTTGTGAATACATTTAGGTTTTAGATTTAGGTTTTAGGTTAAGGTTATATGTACGTTATAGGTTATAGGTTTAGGGAATTGAGATTACGTTATGGTTTAGGTTTAGGAAATCGGGTTTGGGTTGGGGATCGGGTTTTGCTTTGCGTTTTCAAGTTTAGGTTTAGGTTTAGGTTAGGTAGTTGCGAATAGGATTTGGTGTAGCTTTAGGTTTAGGGATTTGAGAATAGGTTGAGGTTTTAGGTTTTGGTTTTTGGTAGGTTATAGGTTATAGCTGTAGGGAATTGAGAATAGGTTAAGGTTTAGGTTTTAGGTTTAGGTTTTAGGTAGGTTATAGGTTATAGGTTTAGGGATTTGAGAATAGGTTAAGGTTTAGGTTTAGGAAATCGGGTTTGGATTTTGGATCGGGTTTTGCTTTGAGTATTCGAGTTTAGGTTTAGGTTTAGGTTAGGTAGTTGCGAATAGGATTAGGTGTAGGTTTAGGTTTAGGGATTTGAGATTAGGTTAAGGTTTAGGTTTTAGGTTAAGGTTATAGGTAGGTTATTGGTTATAGGTTTAGGGATTTGAGAATAGGTTAAGGTTTAGGTTTAGGAAATCGGGATTGGGATCGGGATCGGGTTTAGCTTTAGGTTTTCAAGTTTAGGTTTAGGTTTAGGTTAGGTAGTTGAGAATAGGATTAGGTGTAGGTATAGGTTGAAGGATTTTAGAATAGGTTAATGTTTGGGTTTTAGGTTAAGGTTATAAAGATATATGAGTTGTGTATCCGGAATGACCTACAATAAAGCCCATCCTATGGTCAATCTAAGGTCAAACAAACCTTAAAAGTCAGATGGACATTGAAAGTCTGTACACTCAGATGACCCTTAAGAGAAGCTTGTGAATATTCAAAACTTGTAGTAGGCCTTCATAAGCTTGATCTTGACTTCACAAAATCTTCTAGTAAACTTGAACTTGATCAAACCTTCAACATGCAACCTTGAATACTTCTATTCTTGATTTCTTCATCCAAGACTTGAAAAGTTACTTCTTTTAAGATCTTGACTTGAAATGCGATGTTGATTGCAATGACTAGTCTTCAAACATAAAACACAAGATATACAAGACATAGATATAGGTTTTGGCACCATAAAATTTAACAACTAAAGGGTTATGAAATCATAGCACTTACAAGTTTAGGTTTAGGTTAGGTCATTGAGAATAGGATTAGGTGTAGGTTTAGGTTTAGGGATTTGAGAATAGGTTAAGGTTATAGGTAGGTTATAGGTTATAGGTTTAGGGAATTGAGAATAGGTTAAGGTTTAGGTTTAGGAAATCGGGATTGGGATCGGGATCGGGTTTAGCTTTAGGTTTTCAAGTTTAGGTTTAGGTTTAGGTTAGGTAGTTGAGAATAGGATTAGGTGTAGGTTTAGGTTGAAGGATTTTAGAACACCTTTAGTTTTAGGTTAAGATTATAGGTAGGTTTTAGGTAATAGGTTTAGGTTTAGGGATTTGAGAACACCTTTAGTTTTAGGTTAAGATTATAGGTAGGTTTTAGGTAATAGGTTTAGGGATTTGAGAATAGGTTAAGGTTTAGGTTTAGGAAATCGGGTTTGGGTTCGGGATCGGGTTTTTCTTTAGGTTTTCAAGTTTAGGTATAGGTTTAGGTTAGGTAGTTGAGAATATGATTAGGTGTAGGTTTAGGTTTAGGGATTTGAGAATAGGTTAAGGTTTAGGTTTTAGGTTAAGGTTATAGGTAGGTTATAGGTTATAGGTTTAGGGAATTGAGAATAGGTTAAGGTTTATGTTTAGGAAATTGAGTTTGGGTTCAGGATCGGCTTTTGCTTTGGGTTTTCAAGTTTAGGTTTAGGTTTAGGTTAGGTAGTTGAGAATAGGATTAGGTGTAGGTTTAAGTTTAGGGATTTGAGTACACATTTAGGTTTTAGGTTAAGGTTTTAGGTCGGTTATAAGTTATACCTATTGGGAATTGAGAATAGGTTAAGGTTTAGGTTTTAGGTTAAGGTTATGGTTATAGGTTATAGGTTTAGGGATTTGAGAATAGGTTAAGGTTTAGGTTTAGGAAATCAGGTTTGGGTTGGTATCGGGTTTTTCTTTGGGTTTTTAAGTTTAAGTTTAGGTTTAAGTTACGTAGTTGAGAATAGGATTAGGTGTAGGTTTAGGTTTAGGGATTTGAGAACACCTTCGGGTTTTAGGTTAAGGTTATAGGTAGGTTTTAGGTTATAGGTTTAGGGATTTGAGAATAGGTGAAGGTTAAGGTTTAGGAAATCGGGTTTGGGTTTGGGATCGGGTTTTGCTTTAGGTTTTCAAGTTTTGGTTTAGGTTTAGTTTAGGTAGTTGAGAATAGAATTAGGTGTAGGTTTAGGTTTTAGGTAGGTTATAGGTTATGGCAAAGGAATTGAGAATAGGTTAAGGTTATAGGTAGGTTATATGTTATAGGTTTAGGGATTTGAGAATAGGTTAAGGTTTAGGTTTAGGAAATCGGGTTTGGGTTTGGGATCGGGCTTTGCTTTGGGTTTTCAAGTTTAGGTTTAGGTTTAGGTTAGGTTGTTGAGAATAGGATTAGGTGTCGGTTTATGTTTAGGGATTTGAGAATAGGTTAAGGTTTAGGTTTTAGGTTAAGGTTATAGGTAGGTTATAGGTTATAGGTTTAGGGATTTGAGAATAGGTTAAGGTTTAGGTTTAGGAAATCGGGTTTGGGTTCGGGATCGAGTTTTGCTTTCGGTTTTCAAGTTTAGGTTTTGGTTTAGTTTAGGTAGTTGAGAATAGGATTAGGTGTAGGTTTAGGTTTTAGGTAGGTTATATGTTATAGTTGTAAGGAATTGAGATTAGGTTAAGGTTATAGGTAGGTTATCGGTTATAGGTTTAGGGATTTGAGAATAGGTTAAGGTTTAGGTTTAGGAAATCGAGTTGGGTTTGGGGTCGGGTTTTGCTCTAGGTTTTCTAGTTTAGGTTTAGGTTTAGGTTCGCTAGTTGAGAATAGGATTAGGTGTAGGTTTAGGTTTAGGGATTTGAGAATAGGTTAAGGTTAAGGTTTTAGGTTAAGGTTATAGGTAGGTTTTAGGTTATTGGTTTAGGGATTTGAGAATAGGTTAAGGTTTAGGTTTAGGAAATCGGGATTGGGTTCAGGATCGAGTTTTGCTTTTGGTTTTCAAGTTTAGGTTTTGGTTTAGTTTAGGTAGTTGAGAATAGGATTAGGTGTAGGTTTAGGTTTTAGGTAGGTTATATGTTATAGCTGTAAGGAATTGAGAACAGGTTAAGGTTTAGGTTTAGGGATTTGAGAACACCTTTAGGTTATCGGTTTAGGTTTTAGGTTAAGGTTATAGGTAGGTTATAGGTTATAGGTTTAGGGATTTGAGAATAGGTTAAGGTTTAGGTTTAGGAAATCGGGTTTGGGTTCGGGATCGGGTTTTGCTTTGGGTTTTCAAGTTTAGGTTTAGGTTTAGGTTAGGTAGTTGCGAATAGGATTAGGTGTAGCTTTAGGTTTAGGGATTTGAGAATAGGTTGAGGTTTTAGGTTTTGGTTTTTGGTAGGTTATAGGTTATAGCTGTAGGGAATTGAGAATAGGTTAAGGTTTAGGTTTTAGGTTTAGGTTTTAGGTAGGTTATAGGTTATAGGTTTAGGGATTTGAGAATAGGTTAAGGTTTAGGTTTAGGAAATCGGGTTTGGATTCGGGCTCGGGTTTTGCTTTGAGTTTTCAAGTTTAGGTTTAGGTTTAGGTTAGGTAGTTGCGAATAGGATTAGGTGTAGGTTTAGGTTTAGGGATTTGAGATTAGGTTAAGGTTTAGGTTTTAGGTTAAGGTTATAGGTAGGTTATTGGTTATAGGTTTAGGGATTTGAGAATAGGTTAAGGTTTAGGTTTAGGAAATCGGGATTGGGATCGGGATCGGGTTTAGCTTTAGGTTTTCAAGTTTAGGTTTAGGTTTAGGTTAGGTAGTTGAGAATAGGATTAGGTGTAGGTTTAGGTTGAAGGATTTTAGAATAGGTTAATGTTTGGGTTTTAGGTTAAGGTTATAGGTTATAGGTTTAGGGATTTCGGAATAGTTTAAGGTTTAGGTTTAGGAAATCGTGTTCGGGTTCGGGATCGGGTTTTTCTATGGGTTTTTAAGTTTAGATTTAGGTTTAGGTTAGGTAGTTGAGAATAGGATTTGGTGCATGTTTAGGTTTAGGGATTTGAGAATAGGTTAAGATTTAGGTTTTAGGTTAAGGTTATTGGTAGGTAATAAGTTATAGGTTTAAGGTTTGAGATTAGGTTAAGGTTTAGGTTTAGAAAATCGGGTTTGGGTTCGGGATCGGGTTTTTCTTTGGGTTTTCAAGTTTAGGTTTAGGTTTAGGTTAGGTAGTTGAGAATAGGATTAGGTGTAGGTTTAGGTTTAGGGATTTAAGAATAGGTTATGGTTTAGGTTTTAGGTTAAGGTTATAGGTAGGTTATGGCTTATAGGTTTAGGTAATTGAGAATCGGTTAAGGTTTAGGTTTAGGAAATCGGGTTTGTGTTCGGGATCGGGTTTTGCTTTGGGTTTACAAGTTTAGGTTTAGGTTTAGGTTAGGTAGTTGAGAATAGGATTAAGTGTAGGTTTAAGTTTAGGGATTTAAGAACACATTTACGTTTTAGGTTAAGGTTTTAGGCAGGATATAGGTTATAGCTGTAGGGAATTGAGAATAGGTTAAGGTTTAGGTTTTAGATTAAGGTAATAGGTAGGTTATCGGTTATAGGTTTAGGGATTTGAGAATAGGTTAAGGTTTACGTTTAGAAAATCGGGTTTGGGTTCGATATCGGGTTTTGCTTTGGGTTTTTAAGTATATGTTTATGTTTAGGTTTTGTAGTTGAGAATAGGATTAGGTGTAGGTTTAGGTTTAGGGATTTGAGAACACCTTTAGGTTTTAGGTTAAGATTATAGGTAGGTTTTAGGTTATAGGTTTAGGGATTTGAGAATAGGTTAAGGTTTAGGTTTAGGAAATCGGGTTTGGGTTCGGGATCGGGTTTTGCTTTTGGTTTTCAAGTTTAGGTCTAGGTTTAGTTTAGGTAGTTGAGAATAGGATTAGGTGTAGGTTTAGGTTTTAGGTAGGTTATATGTTATAGCTGTAAGGAATTGAGAACAGGTTAAGGTTTAGGTTTTAGGTTAAGGTTATAGGTAAGTTATTGGTTATAGGTTTAGGGAATTGAGAATAGGTTAAGGTTTAGGTTTAGGAAATCGGGTTTGGGTTCGGGATCGGGTTTTGCTTTCGGTTTTCAAGTTTAGAATTAGGTTTAGGTTAGGTTGTTGAGAATAGGATTAGGTGTAGGTTTAGGTTTAGGGATTTGGGAATAGGTTAAGGTTTAGGTTTTAGGTTAAGGTTATAGGTAGGTTATAGGTTATAGGTTTAGCGATTTGAGAATAGGTTAAGGTTTAGGCTTAGGAAATCGGGTTTGGGTTCGGGACCAGGTTTTTCTTTGAGTTTTCAAGTTTAGATTTTGGTTTAGGTTAGGTAATTCAGAGTAGGATTAGGTGTATGTTTAGGTTTAGGGATTTGAGAATAGGTTAAGGTTTAGGTTTTAGATTAAGGTTATAGGTACGTTATAGGTTATAGGTTTAGGGTTTGGGAATAGGTTAAGTTTTCGGTTTAGAAAATCGGGCTTGGGTTCGGGATCGATTTTTGCTTTGGGTTTTCAAGTTTAGATTTAGGTTTAGGTTAGGTAGTTGAGACTAGGATTAGGTGTAGGTTTAGAGATTTGAGAATATGTTAAGGTTTAGGTTTTAGGTTAAGGTTATAGGTAGGTTATCGGTTATAGGTTTAGGGATTTGAGAATAGGTTAAGGTTTAGGTTTAGAAAATCGAGTTTGGGTTCGGGATCGGGTTTTGCTTTGGGTTTTCAATTTTAGGTTTAGGTTTAGGTTAGGTAGTTGAGAATAGGATTAGGTGTAGGTTTAGTTTTAGGGATTCGAGAATAGGTTAAGGTTTAGGTTTTAGGTTAAGGTTATTGGTAAGTTATATGTTATAGGTTTAGGGAATTGAGAATAGGTTAAGGTTTAGTTTTAGGAAATCGGGTTTGGGTTCGAGATTGGGTTTTGCTTTAGGTTTTCAAGTTTAGGCTTAGGTTTAGGGTAGGTAGTTGAGAATAGTATTAGGTGTAGGTTTAAGTTTAGGGATTTGAGAACACATTTAGGTTTTAGGTTAAGGTTTTAGGTAGGTTATAGGTTATAGTTGTAGGGAATTGAGAATAGGATGAGGTTTAGGTTTTAGGTTAAGCTTATAGGAAGGTTATAGGTTATAGGTTTAGGGATTTGAGAATAGGTTAAGGTTTACGTTTAGGAAATCGTGTTTGGGTTCAGTATCGAGTTTTGCTTTGGGTTTTTAAGTTTAAGTTTAGGTTTAGGTTTGGTAGTTGAGAATTGGATTAGGTGTAGGTTTAGGTTTAGGGATTTGAGAACACCTTTAGGTTTTAGGTTAAGGTTATAGGTAGGTTATAAGTTATAGGTTTAGGGTTTGAGAATAGGTTAAGCGTTAGGTTTAGAAAATCGAGTTTGGGTTCGGGATCGGGTTTTGCTCTGGGTTTTCAAGTTTAGGTTTAGGTTTAGGTTAGGTTGTTGAGAATAGGATTAGGTGTAGGTTTAGGGATTTGGGAATAGGTTAAGGTTTAGGTTTTAGGTTGAGGTTATAGGTAGGTTATAGGTTATAGGTTTAGCGAATTGAGAATAGGTTAAGGTTTAGTTTTAAGAAATCGGGTTTGGGTTCGAGATCGGGTTTTGCTTTAGGTTTTCAGTTTACATTTAGGTTTAGGTTAGGTAGTTGAGAATATGATTAGGTGTAGGTTTAGCTTTAGGGATTTGAGAATAGGTTAAGGTTTAGGTTTTAAGTCGGTTATAGGTTATCGGTTTAGGGATTTGAGAATAGGTCAAGGTTTAGGTTTAGGCAATCGGGTTTGGGTTCGGGATCTGGTTTTGCTTTGGGTTTTCTAGTTTATGTTTAGGTTTAGGTTAGGTAGTTGAGAATAGGATTAGGTGTAGGTTTAGGTTTAGGGATTTGAGAATAGGTTATGGTTTAGGTTTTAGGTTAAGGTTATAGGTAGGTTATAGGTTATAGGTTTAGAGAATTCAGAATAGGTTAAGGTTTTGGTTTAGGAATTCGGGTTTGGGTTCGGGATCGAGTTTTGCTATGGGTTTTCAAGTTTAGGCTTAGGTTTAGGTTAGGTAGTTGAGAATAGGATTAGGTGTTGGTTTAAGTTTATGGATTTGAGAACACATTTGGGTTTTAGGTTAAGGTTTTAGGTAGGTTATAGGTTATAGCTGTAGGGAATTGAGAATAGGTTAAGGTTTAGGTTATAGGTAGGTCATAGGTTATAGGTTTATGAATTTGAGAATTGGTTAAGGTTTACGTTTAGGAAATCGGGTTTTGCTTTGGGTTTTTAAGTTTAAGTTTAGGTCTAGGTTAGGTAGTTGAGAATAGGATTAGGTGTAGGTTTAGGTTTAGGGATTTGAGAACACGTTTAGGTTTTAGGTTGTGGTTTTAGGTAGGTTATCGGTTATAGGTTTAGGGATTTGAGAATAGGTTAAGGTTTAGGTTTAGGAAATCGGGTTTGGGTTCGGGATCAGGTTTTTCTTTGGGTTTTCAAGTTTAGGTTTAGGTTTAGGTTAGGTAGTTGAGAATAGGATTAGGTGTAGGTTTAGGTTTAGGGATTTGAGAATAGGTTAAGGTTTTAGTTTTAGGTTAGGGTTATAGGTTGGTTATAGGTTATAGGTTTAGGGATTTGAGAATAGATTAAGGTTTAGGTTTAGGAAATCGGGTTTGGATTCGGGATTGGGTTTTGATTTCTGTTTTAAAGTTTAGGTTTAGGTTCAGGTTAGGTAGATTAGAATAAGATTAGGTGTAGGTTTAGGTTTAGGGATTTGAGAATCGGTTAAGGTTTAGGTTTTATGTTAAGGTTATAGGTTATAGGTTATAGGTTATAGGTTATAGGTTATAGGTTTAGGGATTTGGGAATAGGTTAAGGTTTAGGTTTAGGATATCAGGTTTGGGTTCGGGATCGGGTTTTGCTTTGGGTTTTCAAGTTTACGTTTAGGTTTAGGTTAGGTAGTTAGGAATATGATTAGGTGTAGGTTTAGGTTTAGGGATTTGAGAATAGGTTAAGGTTTAGGTTTAGGAAATCGGGTTTGGGTTCGGGATCAGGTTTTTCTTTGGATTTTCAAGTTTAGGTTTTGGTTTAGGTTAGGTAGTTGAGAATAGGATTAGGTGTAGGTTTAGGTTTAGGGATTTGAGAACACATTTAGGTTTTAGGTTAAGGTTTTAAGTAGGTTCTTGGTTATATCTGTAGGGAATTGAGAATAGGTTAAGGTTTACGTTTTAGGTTATGGTTATAGGTAGGTTATATGTTATAGGTTTAGAGAATTGAGAATAGGTTATGGTTTAGGTTTAGGAAATCGGGTTTGGGTTCGGGATCGGGTTTTGCTTTGGGTTTTCAAGTTTAAGTTTAGGTTTAGTTTAGGTAGTTGAGGATAGGATTTGGTGTAGGTTTAGGTTTAGGGATCTGAGAACACATTTAGTTTTTAGGTTTAGGTTTTAGGTTAAGGTTATGGGTAGGTTATTGGTTATAGGTTTAAGGAATTGAGAATAGGTTAAGGTTCAGGTTGAGGAAATCGGGGTTGGGTTCGTGATCGGGTTTTGCTTTGGGTTTTCAAGTTTAGGTTTAGGTTTAAGTTAGGTAGTTGACAATAGGATTAGGTGTAGGTTTAGGTTTAGGGATTTGAGAATAGGTTTGAGGTTTTAGGTTTTGGTTTTTGGTAGGTTATAGGTTATAGCCGTTGGGAATTGAGAATAGGTTAAGGTTATAGGTAGGTTATAGGTTATAGGTTTAGGGATTTGGGAATAGGTTAAGGTTTAGGTTTAGGAAATCGGGTTTGGGTTTGGGATCGGGTTTTGCTTTGAGTTTTCAAGTTTAGGTTTAGGTTTAGGTTAGGTAGTTAGGAATAGGATTAGGTGTCGGTTTAGGTTTAGGGATTAAAGATTAGGTTAAGGTTATAGGTAGGGTATTGGTTAGAGGTTTAAGAATTTGAGAATAGGTTAAGGTTTAGGTTTAGGAAATCGGGTTTGGGTTCGGGATCGGGTTTTGCTTTGGGTTTTCAAGTTTAGGTTTAGGTTTAGGTTAGGTAGTTGAGAATAGGATTAGGTGTAGGTTTAGGTTTAGGGATTTTAGAATAGGTTAAGGTTTAGGTTTTAGGTTAAGGTTATAGGTAGGTTATAGGTTATAGGTTTAGGGATTTGCGAATAGGTTAAGGTTTAGGTTTAGGAAATCGGATTTGGGTTCGGGATCATGTTTTTCTTTGGATTTTCAAGTTTAGGTTTAGGTTTAGGTTAGGTAGTTGAGAATAGGATTAGGTGTAGGTTTAAGTTTATGGATTTGAGAATAGGTTAAAGTTTAGGTTTTAGGTTAAGGTTATAGGTAGGTTATAGGTGATAGGTTTTGGGAATTGAGAATCGGTTAAGGTTTAGGTTTAGGAAATCAGGTTTGGTTTCGGGATCGGGTTTTTCTTTGGGTTTTCAAGTTTAGGTTTAGGTTTAGGTTAGGTAGTTGAGAATAGGATTAGGTGTAGGTTTAGGTTTAGGGATTTGAGAATAGGTTAAGGTTATATGTATTTTATAGGTTATAGGTTTAGGGATTTGAGAATAGGTGAAGGTTTAGGTTTAGGAAATCGAGTTTGGGTTTGGGATCGTGTTTTGCTTTGGGTTTTGAAGTTTAGGTTTAGGTTTAGGTTAGGTAGTTGAGAATAGGATTTGATGTTGGTGTAGGTTTAGGGATTTGAGAATAGATTAAGGTTTAGGTTTTAGGTTAAGATTATAGGTATGTTATAGGTTAGAGGTTTAAGGATTTAAGAATAGGTTAAGGTTTAGGTTTAGAAAATCGTGTTTGGGTTCGGGATCGGGTTTGCTTTGGGTTTTCAAGTTTAGGTTTAGGTTTAAGTTAGCCTGTTGAGAATAGGATTAGGTGTAGGTTTAGGTTTAGGGATTTGAGAATAGGTTAAGGTTTAGGTTTTAGGTTAAGGTTATAGGTAGGTTATAGGTTTTAGGTTTTAGGTTTAGGGAATTGAGAGTATGTTAAGGTTTAGGTTTAGAAAATCAGGTTTGGGTTCGGGATCAGGTTTTGCTTTGAGTTTTCAAGTTTAGGTTTAGGTTTAGGTTAGGTAGTTGAGAATATGATTAGGTGTAGGTTTAGGTTTAGGGATTTCAGAATAGGTTAAGGTTTAGGTTTTAGGTAGGTTAAAGGTTATAGGTTTAGGGATTTGAGAATAGGTTAAGTTTTAGGTTTAGGAAATCGGGCTTGGGTTCGGGATCGGGTTTTGGTTTGGATTTTCAAGTTTAGGTTTAGGTTTAGGTTAGGTAGTTGAGAATATGATTAGGTGTAGGTTTAGGTTTAGAGATTTGAGAATAGGATAACGTTTAGGTTTTAGGTAGGTTATAGGTTATGGGTTTAGTGATTTGAGAATAGGTTAAGGTTTAGGTTTAGGAAATCGGGTTTGGGTTCGGGATCGGGTTTTGCTTTGGATTTTCAAGTTTAGGTTTAGGTTTAGGCTAGGTAGTTGAGAATAGGATTAGGTGAAGGTTTCGGTTTAGGAATTTGAGAACACATTTAGGTTTTAGGATAAGGGTTTTATGTAGGTTATAGGTTATATCTGTAGGGAATTGGGAATAAGTTAAGGTTTTCATTTTGGGTTGAGGTTATAGGTCGGTTATAGGTTATAGTTTTAGGGAATTGAGAACAGGTTAAGGTTTAGGTTTAGGAAATCGGGTTTGGGTTCGGGATCGGGTTTTGCTTTGGGTTTTCAAGTTTAAGTTTAGGTTTAGGTTAGGTAGTTGACAATAGGATTAGGTGTAGGTTTAGGTTTAGGGATTTGAGAACACATTTAGGTTTTAGGTTAAGGTTATATGTAGGTTATAGGTTATAGATTTAGGGATATGAGAATAGGTTAAGGTTTAGGTTTTGGAAATCGGGTTTGAGTTTGGGATAGGGTTTTGCTTTGGGTTTTCAAGTTTAGGTTTAGGTTTAGGTTAGGTAGTTGAGAATAGGATTAGGTGTAGGTTTAGGTTTATGGATTTGAGAATAGGTTGAGGTTTTAGGTTTTGGTTTTTGGTAGGTTATAGGGTATAGCTATACGGAATTGAGAATAGGTTAAGGTTTAGGTTTTAGGATAAGGTTATAGGTAGGTTATAGGTTATAGGTTTAGGGAATTGAGAATAGGTTAAGGTTTAGGTACAGGAAATCGCGTTTGGGTTCGGGATCAGGTTTTGCTTTGGGTTTTCAAGTTTAGGTTTAGGTTTAGGTTAGGTAGTTGAGAATATGATTAGGTGTAGGTATAGGTTTAGGGATTTGAGAATAGGTGAAGGTTTAGGTTTTAGGTCGGTTATTGGTTATCGGTTTAGGGATTTGAGAATAGGTTAAGGTTTAGGTTTAGGAAATCGGGTTTGGGTTCGGGACCGGGTTTTGCTTTGGGTTTTCTAGTTTAGGTTTAGGTTTAGGTTAGGTAGTTGAGAATATGATTAGGTGTAGGTTTAGGTTTAGGGATTTGAGAATAGGTTAAGGTTTAGGTTTTAGGTAGGTTATAGGTTATAGGTTTAGGGATTTGAGAATAGGTTAAGGTTTAGGTTTAGGAAATCGGGTTTGGGTTCGGGATCGGGTTTTGCTTTGGATTTTCAATTTTAGGTTTAGGTTTAGGTTAGGTAGTTGAGAATAGGATTAGGTGTAGGTTTAGGTTTAGGGATTTAAGAACACATTTTGGTTTTAGGTTAAGGTTTTAAGTAGGTTATATGTTATATCTGTAGGGAATTGAGAATAGGTTAAGGTTTTCGTTTTAGGTTTAGGTTATATGTAGGTTATAGGTTATAGTTTTAGAGAATTGAGAATAGGTTAAGCTTTAGGTTAAGCAAATCGGGTTTGGGTTCGGGATCGGGTTTTGCTTTTGGTTTTCAAGTTTAAGTTTAGGTTTAGGTTAGGTTGTTGCGAATAGGATTAGGTGTAGGTTTTGGTTTTGGGATTTGAGAACACATTAAGGTTTTAGGTTTAGGTTTTAGGTTAAGGTTATAGGTAGGTTATACGTTATAGGTTTAGGGAATTGAGAATAGGTTAAGGTTTAGGTTTAGGAAATCGGGTTTGGGTTTGGGATCGGGTTTTTCTTTGGGTTTTCAAGTTTAGGTTTAGGTTTAGGTTAGGTAGTTGAGAATAGGATTAGGTGTAGGTTTAGGTTTAGGGATTTGAGAATAGGTTGAGGTTTTAGGTTTTGGTTTTTGGTAGGTTATATGTTATAGCTGTATGGAATTGAGAATAGGTTATGGTTTAGGTTTTAGGCTAAGGTTATAGGTAGGTTATTGGTTATAGGTTTAGGGATTTGAGAATAGGTTAAGGTTTAGGTTTAGGAAATCGGGTTTGGGTTCGGGATCGAGTTTTGGTTTGAGTTTTGAAGTTTAAGTTTAGGTTTCGGTTAGGTAGTTACGAATAGGATTAGGTGTAGGTTTAGGTTTAGGGATTAGAGATTAGGTTAAGGTTTAGGCTTTGGGTTAAGGTTATAGGTAGGTTATTGGTTAGAGGTTTAGGGATTTGAGAATAGGTTAAGGTTTAGGTTTAGAAAATTGTGTTTGGGTTCGGGATCGGGTTTTTCTTTGGGTTTTCAAGTTTAGGTTTAGGTTTAGGTTAGGTAGTTGAGAATAGGATTAGGTGTAGGTTTAGGTTTAGGGAATTGAGAATAGGTTAAGGTTTAGGTTTTAGGTTAAGGTTATAGGTTTAGGAATTTGGGAGTAGGTTAAGGTTAAGGTTTAGGAAATTGGGTTTGGGTTCGGGATCGAGTTTTTCTTTGGGTTTTCAAGTTGAGGTCTAGGTTTAGGTTTGGTAGTTGAGAATCGGATTAGGTGTAGGTTTAGGTTTAGGGATTTGAGAATAGTTTAAAGTTTTGGTTTTAGGTTAAGGTTATAGGTAGGTTATAGGTTATTGGTTTTGAGAATTGAGAATAGGTTAAGGTTTAGGTTTAGGAAATCGGGATTGGGTCCGGGATCAGGTTTTGCTTTGGGTTTTCAAGTGTAGGTTTAGGTTTAGGTTAGGTAGTTGAGAATAGGATTAGGTGTTGGTTTAGGTTTAGGGATTTGAGAATAGCTTATGGTTTAGGTTTTAGGTTAAGGTTATAGGTATTTTATAGGTTATAGGTTTAGGGATTTGAGAATAGGTGATGGTTAAGGTTTAGGAAATCGAGTTTGGGTTTAGGATCGTGTTTTGCTTTGGGTTTTGAAGTTTAGGTTTAGGTTTAGGTTAGGTAGTTGAGAATAGGATTTGGTGTAGGTGTAGGTTTAGGGATTTGAGAATAGGTTAAGGTTTAGGTTTTAGGCTCAGATTATCGGTAGGTTATAGGTTATAGGTTTAAGGATTTGAGAATAGGTTAAGGTTTAGGTTTAGGAAATCGTGTTTGGGTTCGGGATCGGGTTTTGTTTTGGGTTTTCAAGTTTAGGTTTAGGTATAGGTTAGGTAGTTGAGAATAGGATTAGGTGTAGGTTTAGGTTTAGGGATTTGAGAATAGGTTAGGGTTTAGGTTTTAGGTTAAGGTTATAGGTAGGTTGTAGGTTATAGGTTTAGGGTTTGAGAATAGGTTAAGGTTTAGGTTTTGGAAATCGGGTTTGGGTTTTGCTTTGGGTTTTTAAGTTTAGGTTAGGTAGTTGATAATAGGATTAGGTGTAGGTTTAGGTTTAGGGATTTGAGAACACATTTAGGTTTTAGGTTAAGGTTTTGGGTAGGTTATAGGTTATAGCTGTAGGGAATTGAGAATAGTTTAAGGTTTAGGTTTTAAGTTAGGGATTTGAGAATAAAATTAGGTTTTAGGTTATGGTTTTAGGTAGGTTTTAGGTTATTGTTGTAAGGAATTGAGAATAGGTTATAGGTTCAGGTAATAGGATTAGGTGTGGTTTAGGTTAAGGGTGAGCTCCCTGTAAATACAGATATAAACATGGCCTATCAACATGGTCAGGCCCTTCCAATGCTATCCATAGGAAATGGACAGCTTCATCATGGTCATAACAGCGGTTCCACCTTTCATTCAGATGACTCCCGCTCATCCGGATAGCTCCGACGCACATCCGGGTATGCTCCATTAATTTTGAGCTAATACCAAAATACGGCCTGTCCAAATGGCCAGGCCCTCCCAATGCTGTTCATAGGAAATTGACAGCTTTATCATGGTCATAATAGCGATTCCCACCTTCCAGGGACCCTCGCTCATCTGAATAGCTCCGATGCACATCCGGGTATGCTCCATTAATTTTGAGCAAGTACATAAATACAGCCTGTCCAGATAGCCAGGCCCTCCCAATGCTGTCCATAGGAAATGGACAGCTTCTTCATGGTCATAATAGCAGTTTCCACCTTCCAGGGACCCCCGCTCATCCGGATAGCTCCGACGCACATCCGGATATGCTCCATTAATTTTGAGCAAGTACATAAATACGGCCTGTCCGGATGCCCAGGCCCTCCCAATGCTGTCCATAGAAAATGGACAGCTTCATCATGGTCATAACAGCGGTTCCCACCTTCCAGGGACCCCCGCTCAACATCCGGATAGCTCCGAAGCACATCTGGGTCTGATTTATTAATTTCGAGCAAAATAACTTAATCGTAAATAAACTTTTATAAAATAAATTTTAATTTACTAAAATTTACCTGAAGGCGCTGACGGATGAGCTGCCGCACATCATTTGTCATGTTTACCCAACGGGGGGTGGTGGCAGGGATCAGAGATCGGCATAAGACACCGACCTCTGACGTAAACAAGCTGGCATTGTCCCTAACAGGTCTAATACAATCCTGTGGGAACTCTACCGTCACCTGAAGAATGGCACCTGCATTGAAAGAAAATTTGAGAAAGGCTTAGAGGGGCTCTCAGAATGATATATTTTATAAACTTTTGTTATATTTCTCTAAGGGAAATAGTCACACCTTCAGACCATCATTTCTAGGATGATATTTCCTTGCCAACAACCTAATTCTTCTCTGAGACAAGTGCCTATAAGTCAATAAGGGTGAAACTCTGACAAGAGTGGGCTTGTTGCCAACCTGTTTGTAAATATTTATTAATGAAGAAGAAAAATAAATCATAACCAATATCCCTTTGGGCAAATATCCTTGTTGAAAATCCTACAAGTCTTCCATGAGAGACGTATATGCCATACTGGGAATTCATGAATCTTGTATTACTGGATTGTCCTTCCATCTGCATTCATAATGCCAATCCAATAACCAAAATGAGAAATGGTATCCAAGATACAACATTTAACTTTGAAAAAGGAAAAGGAAAAAATAATCTAAAACACTGCAATGCAAGCATAGTTTTCTTCAAAGCAAAACTACAATAAGGTTTGAATGCAAGCACACATGGTTGAGTTGAATCCAAGTCTCAAAATTTCCACCTTCACTTTTCTTAAAATGGTTTCGTGATTTAAGTAAAGAGATGCTATCAAAAATTGAGGACTTTCTATCATAACTATCTACTAGCATATATATCCATGTAGGATGCAAGTGTAACATGAGAATAGGTAGAATTCCATGACCTAATTAGAATATATATATAACTTAGATGATGGTGTTGACGACTTAGCATCCATATGTCTTGTAAGATTCATCTAGAATAAAAGTTCTCAATATGTATCTTTTATGAAAGTACAATGTGCTAAAAAAAATTGAGGACTTTCTATCATAACTATCTACTAGCATATATATATCCATGTAGGATGCAAGTGTAACATGAGAATAGGTAGAATTCCATGACCTAATTAGAATATATATATAAATTAGATGATGGTGCTGACGACTCAGCATCCATATGTCTTGTAAGATTCATCTAGAATAAAAGTTCTCAATATGCATCTTTTATGAAAGTACAATGTGCTATCAAAAATTGAGGACTTTCTATCATAACTATCTACTAGCATATATATCCATGTAGGATGTAAGTGTAACATGAGAACAGGTAGAATTCCATGACCTCATTAGAATATATATATATATATATATATATATATATATATATATATATATATATATATATATATATATATATATATATATAACTTAGATGATGGTGCTGACGACTAAGCATCCATATGTCTTGTAAGATTCATCTAGGATAAAAGTTCTCAATATGCATCTTTTATGAAAGTTCAATGTACCAAACTAGAAAGGAAACACACAGAAGTAATAGAGAAGTCTATGTTACATCTAGTAAAAAGATCCAGATTAACCATGCTTAAAAAAAGAGCACTCACAGATTCTTCAAGCCTTGTTGTTGAATAAAATCTAGACATTGTTTCACAAGCAGCACTAACTGATGGCTGAGATGAGTTAAGAGCAGAATTGAGAAGTTTAAAAATCATGTTGGAAGCTGAAAACTTCAAATTGTTACAATCAATAGTGATGATTTTGGCCACATGAATTTCAATATGAAAAGTTTAAAAATCACATCTCAAAGTCTCACGTACTCTTAGCACTGAGTTTTGGAACTTTGATTTCCTCTGCCAAATTGAGAGACGCCAAAATCTGAGGAACAAGAAAGCCAAAAGTTAGAAATATGGTCCACTAAAATGGATCTGCAAGCAACATCAGTTGGAAACTTGATGCCCAAGTGGAGATTTAAAGATAATGGCAATGCGAACCTCATCGACATTAAAATCTAGTGATGATGATAAATTTTAGAAAATGGCAAAAAAGACATTGTTACCTTTTTTTGGTGATGCTGATAAATTTTAGAAACACATTGCATCTAAGTCTGGCACCTCTTTGTAATTGAAAGCTTCATCAAAGCCTATCTCATTCTTCAGAAGATCAACCTGAAATATATTAAATACCTCTAGCATATGAATCTAGCAGCAATCCTATTTTGGGAAAGTTCTTTTCTTCCCATCCTAACTAGGATACCATTTTTTTCATTTTGTTTGGATTCTTATAGAAATGAAAGAGTTCTTTGCACAATGGATGTACAGATTTTTTGCAAATACATTATAGAATTTCACATTTCTTTCATCTTTTTACTCATCAATGGGAAGAATCTGATTTTTATTGACAGCTCACTTCCACCTTCCACAATCATATCAATAATATATAGACACAACCACATCCTGAACAGTCTCATATATCACCAACAAGACAACAATAGCCCAAGTTGAATGAGAATCACCAAGAAGCAAGCAGCCACATATTGAAAAGCGACAAAGTGGTGGTAAGAAACCAAAACAAGAAAGCAATCACAACAGAGAGTTGATACCTGCTGCAAATCCTTGGTGGGCAGTAGGACCCACTAATGTTGGGGAGGACATTGATGACACTAGCCGTAGCACAAGCTACTGCCAACGAGAGTAATGATAAGAACTGCATTGTGGGAATTAAATTAGATAAGGGAAAAAAACAGATAAGTCTTAGATCATGATAATGAGGGATTATAACAAGCTTAAAATATATTAATGTAAATCGAGCAAAAGAAATGCAATGTATCAAGTACCGAGATAAAAAGAAAGGATAGAAGGGAAACATGGGTGTATTGCCAAAAAAAAATCATATGCTAAAAAAAATCAAGTACTGAGATAAAAATGAAACATATCCAATGGTCCTGGCTATCTCCACAAACAAGTATCCAAGAATTAGAGGTTAGAAGCGTTCAACCAATATGGTCTTGGGATTTTCACTTGGATACAGTGGACTGCACAATCTAGCAGTTTTATTTGAGTTAATATATGCCACATCTATAATTTCTGAGTGCTTGCATATCAAGTGTCATGCACAGCCTGAGTATCATATAACTCCTCTAAACTAAAAGGAATAAACCTTTGGTTTCACAACTTTCTTAAATAAATGCAGATAAGATCTCCTACAACCATTGGAGTAAAAATTGTTTGACAATACCTTTATATTGAGCTGATTCAAAAATTCAATGACATATGTCCATACATCCATTGGAGTTGCTTTTATATTAAGGTGATTCGCCTTTTCAATGACTTCTGTTCGTACATCCATTGGAGTTTCTTCAGTAGTTTTTACTGCATCATATACAAATACTTCTTCTACTTGGAGCACACAATGTAACTGCAATTTGAAGCACATATCCTGAATGTAAGTGTTAATAAAGGAAATCACATTGTTATTTCTACTTCATTTGAGTAATTTTGCAATTCATTTCAAGGGTTCAAGGGTGGTTTACACACCAGGCTTTGTTGAGTTGGATTGCTTTGTTGAAACCACCATGATATGTGTGCACAACTTCATCCACAACATCCTCGATAATATCACTCTGCTCCTTCAAAAACTGGGCTTCGTCTTCACATTCCTTCGATGTCAGAATCTTGACAACGTGAGGCAAGGAATCAAAACATGCAGCTATCCAACTTTCATCTATTTTTGACAGCTCTTCTCTCAGGAACTGCACAAACCAACAAGAAAAAAAATCTTACAAATTGAGGGTAGAAGAAAAAATCTTTAATTTTCTAACATTACCAACTACTGGCTAGTTCTAAATTTAAGAGTTCAAAACTCGGTACTCCGGAGTTCCCTTATCCAAGTATACAAGAGTTTTTTTAAGTATCCAGTAGTCAATTAGTCATAGCTTAACATATCCATGCAATAATAGTAATATCATTACAGCAAAGGCAGGATCAACTATGCAAAGGACTTCAAATCTAAAAATATCTCATGCTTAAGTCAATTTTCACCTGCAGAATTCAGATAAGGTAGAAAATTTTAAAAATAAATCAGACAATGAGAAATCGTTCCACGGAGAATAACCACCAACCAGCCCTGAGACACTTAACTACCCACTCTAATCCCGTAAATACATTTCAACCACCTAACATTTTTAACTTTTGGCTTGACAACACAACCAGCAATTATGACATCATCAACTGAGCCTAATCCCAATTAATTGGGGTTGGTGATTATGCCTTGTTATTAAAAATTATGTGGTACCACTTTTTCCAAATTTACAATAAAACTGCTCAAAGAGATCCTCAATTAAGGCTTTTAAGTTTTTCCCCTTTTTCCTCACTTCCACTCTTGGAACAACTCAGGAATGGAACGTGGCATTGCACAAGCCATATGAAAAATCCAAGAATCCCCATCAAATTTCACTGGAAAATACAATGTAAAAGTAGGTGATCAACAGATTCCCCATTCCTCAAACATAAGGAAATTTTGTTAATTATAGACATAAACATCTCCCTACGCCAGAGAAAATCAATAATTAGCATGTTGTCTTTGCCAACCCCTATGCCTGAGATGATCAATAGCTAGCACCTTGCCTTTACAAACCACCCACCCAATACCCCATAACTTTGTGAGATCCTTGATACCCTCCAAAGTAGTGCGCAAACAAAGTCCAAAAATTTTATGTTCCAAAAGATTTTGTCTAAAGCACAGTGTGCATACTAGTCTTTCCCCAATCATACCATATGTCACTGAGAAATCATTGCCCCTCTTTGAGACTCAATAGAATACATAGGAGAGCTCCTGACAGAGAGGCTTGTTGTGACTTATCTTACCAAAATTGATATGGATCCAATCCTAGCATCAAAATAATTTCCTTTTGGGAAATCTCTTTATCCTCAAAAACTGCATTCCACAAGATAAAAGAACCATCACTGCAATAATATCACCAGGCTTGACACCCTCAATCTACATGAGGAACGATCCAACTTCGGCATTCCATCGAACACCTCATGAGCAAGCTCGATTCCCCCACCACATCAAGAATATGCATGAACCAATGCATTTAGAACATAAAGATCAGCCTCAAAACCAAATGAAGACACAAGAACATATCAAAAATCCTTTCAAATGCCATAAAACATCATTAGCCATTGAAGACTAAACTCAAAACATGAAACAAGTAATATGTGTAAAATAAATAAAACCACATGACTGAGCATCTATAATCACAATAAATCTTCATAACCATCGCCACCACAAAAAGCATATCTACGTCAATAACAATTGAACTAAATCCTTCAATCTCTATAACAACTACAATTACAGAAAAAAAAAAAGATCAAGAAATTTATATATATAGAAAAAGACCCATTGAAAACAATGTATCCAACAATCTTAAAACTACATGATAACAAATCATATTTCAGCATAACAGGAACTGATTATCACAAACTCTTCTCAGACAAAACTACCTCAACAACGACATAAATTTGAATCTTTAAAGAAATTTCTACTCAATAAAAACACAAATGATGCCTGCAATCCACCACAAAATAGGAGGAACAACAGAATTCACAAACAGAATCAGTTCAATATATTGTATTTAATAATCCCAAAACTAGAAAAATAACTCAGTATCCTCCTCCAAATATATCAATGAAAAGAATTACCTAGTAGCTCGAGAGAGGGAGAGGGAGAGCCGATGGAGGCAGCGCTGCTGAAGAGTTGGTGTTGTTGAAGGAGGTGTGAGGGCACGGGAGCTCGAGAGAGGGAGAGGGAGACGGCGAGGGTGAGGGCGAGGGCAAGGGAGCTCGAGAGAGGGAAAGGGAAAGGGAGAGGGAGAGTGCTAACGGTGGGAACAGAGGGAGGGAGGGAGAGAGAGAGAGAGAGAGAGAGAGAGAGAGAGAGAGAGAGAGAGAGAGAGGAGGAAGATGAGAAAATGGGTTAGGGTATGGAGTGAGAGAGAGAGAGAAATGGGGGTGAATTTGGGCGCGGCTCTGTTTTGAGCTCACGCCCAATTTTGGGCGTAGGGCCATGGACGGTCCTCTCAGGGGCTCCGTGGGGCCCACCATGATGTATTTTTGTTATCCATTCCATCCATTAATTTTAATAAATTATTTTAGTTAATAATTCAAAATATAATATACATTAAAGGCCTAAGTGGACCACACCATAGGAATTACATTTGATTTAATCTCCATGTTTTCTATTGTGTGGTCCACTTTAGTCTTCGATTTAGCTAAGTTTTCATTTCATGCCCTATAATAATATTTCAAAATAGATGGATGGCTTAGATAGAAAAAAAATATTTTTTTAGGCCCTATGGAGCCCCTCACACCACCGTTAATTTTTATGGTGTGTCACCCTTTTAGCTACGGATTAAAACCGTAGTAAATTTAGCTTATAAGGTTATTTCCATTGGGATGAACTGAAAACTTATAAGGTTATTTCCATTGGGTTGAACTGAAAACTTTATGGCACAACATTTGTTTCAATTACATGCATTCAATTCTACAGTTTCATATCATGTAACTCATTTCAGTTTTGGATTTGCTTCATTTTAAGATATATCTAATATGAACTAACAAAATCAATGAATGAAATGAATTTCTCACAAACTGTATGGTAAGCTAACATAGCTTTTAACTGTAGAACTTTCTAAATAGATAATTTGTGCGTAAAATAAATTGGTGTACATGAAAGTTCACGTGCAATGGTGTATGAGAACACTTTTTTATATAAACAAATACTTAGTAGCATATAACACCACTTTCCATGGAAGGCAAGTTGACAGAGAAAATGGGTTCAAGGTGCAAGACTGATTTAAAAGGCCTGTATTTCTTGAACTACTCAACAACGTGTACTACATTTCATTAAACTATCAAGATTCTTCTCTACATTAGGAAAAAAAATCTGCAGAATATATAGAAATTCAAACAAAAAAATAATAATAAAGGAAAAATATCATCATTCAACAAAAGCACAATAGAAATCAAACTAACTAATCAAAAACCCCAAATACTTCCCACAGACTACCGAAATTCAATGAAAATCTCAGCTTCACATCAAAAAATCAATGACCCTATATTTCCGAAACTTGGGTGGGGCCCAACGCAAATCAACGGTGGGCATCCCCCTCCCAACTGTTCCTTCTTGCGTGGCCCACCTGAGTGATGGATCCACCTGATTCATGGGCAAAAATTCCCAAATCCCTAAATCCTTAAATCCCCAAATCCCTAAATCGTTTCAATCGGTATTGAGATTGAGAGAGAGAGAGAGATGCCTGTCAACCGAGTTTTAGAGAGGGCGGTGAAGAGAGAGAGAGAGCACTGAAAGAGACAGAGAGACAGAGAGAGGGTGCGGTGGAGAGAGGGCGCGGTGGAGAGAGGACCGAGAGAGAGAGAGAGAGAGAGAGAGAGAGAGAGAGAGAGAGGACAGAGAGAGAGAGGACAAAGAGCGAGAGAGTGAGTGAGGGCGCGAGTGTGAGAGTGAGACGGGACAGAGCGAGAGAGACTTTAAGTCTCTCTCACGAGTGGGGTCACATGGTCGGTGCTCCGTGGGCCCCACCATGATGTATGTGTTTCATCCTTGCCATCCATCTATTTTTCCATTTCATTTTATGGTATGAGACAAAAAATGAGGTATGTCCCAATCTCAACTAGACCACATTATAGGAAACAGTGTTGAATGAGCGTCGACCATTAAAAACCTTTTGGGGGCCATGTAAAGTTTTGGATCAATCCGATATTTTTTTTTTCCTTCATCTGGGCCTATATGACCTAATCAATAGATTGGATGTCAAATAGAAAGTACAGTGGGCCTTGGGAGGGTTTTAATAATGGATATCCAATCACTCTTGTTTTCATGTGGTGCGGTCCACCTGAGATTTATATCCCTCTCATTTTTAGTGTCAAGCCCTAATATGATTTGTAAAAATGGATGGATGACATGGATGAAACATATACATCATGGTGGGACCCATAGAGCACCGACCAACATCCACCAAGTTTTATGGGCCCCACTATGATGTATTTGTTATATCCACACCGTCCATCCATTTTGAGATATCATTTTACGTCATGAGCCAAAGAATGAGGCAGATAAAAATCTGTAGTGGACCCCACCACAGAAATCTTAGGTGCACCACGCCACATGAAATCAATAGTAATTGGATATCCATCATTAAAATCCTCCTAAGGCTTACTGTATTGTTTATTTGACATCCAATATGTTGATTAGGTCATACAGGGCCAGATGAAGGGAAAAAAACAAAAATCAGCTTGGATGAATGGTACTGGCTATAATATAGATGTTTTGGATGGTACATGGCATAATATTGACAGTTTGAATGGCCTAGATTATAAAATAGACTGTATGAATGGTACAGGCCATAATATAAATGTTTTGGATGGACTGTATCATAATATCAATAGTTTGGATGGTCTCGATCATAATATCCACATATTACAGTTTAGATCATAAAATCGATGGTTTGGATTGTCTTGATCATAATATCAATTTTTCGAATGGTCTAGATCAAAATATTGATGGTTTGAATGGTCCAGATCATACACTCAATGGTCTAGATGGTTTGGATCACATTATTGATGGTCAAGATGGTTTGGATCATAATACCCACGGTTTCAATGGCCTGAATCATAATATCAGTTGTGTTCTGGATCATAGTATTCATGGTCAAGATGATCTTAGTCATAGCATCAACAATCTAGATGGTATGGATAATTGTATTGATGGTCGGAATGGTCTAGATCATAATATCCGTGGTGGTTTAGTTGATCTGGATCATATAATGTCAATGATCTAGAAAATGGTATTGACGATCATCCGTTATGAAACTCAGGTGGGCCATACCATCTAAAACTATGTGAAGACATCTAAAAAATCTATCTTCACATAGTTTTATATGGTATGGCCCACCCGAGTTTCGTAACGGATGATTTTTTAGATATCTCATAAGCTAAAGGGGAGACATCTAATGCACGGTGTTGATGTTCGACACACATCATGATGGGCCCATTTTACATGTCTGGTCCATTCACTCTATTCTACTGATCATTACCCTTAATTTGATCAGTTACTCGCCTCGATCATACTGCATATGAGAAAGATATTGGGCAAACAAGATTGATCAACAATTTGAGTGAATTTTGAATTAAACATCTGCAGTTATTTACTCTTAAATCTGGACTGATCAGATTGTCCAAAAATGGATAAAGGTTTTTCATAATATTAAAAATATATGAATGAATAGAAAACACAAACATCGGCTTGATCCAAAACTTCTATGGCCTCCAAGAAATTTTAAATGGTATAGGTTCAATCACACTATTTCCTATGGTGTGGTCCGCTTGAGCTTTGGATATGCTTCCTTTTTGTTATTTAGACCTCAAATTATCTGTTAACATGGATGAATGGAGTGGATAAAATAAATAAATAAATAATGGTAGACCCCACAGAGTTTACTCTGATAAAGGTAACGAGTAACTCAAATACAGTGGAGAAAGGTTTCCTTACAACATTTGTAATCATATATTGGGCCTGCCTAAATGTGATTCACATATCCAACACACTCATTATGTGTGTCCCACTTGGATGAGGGGTCAGACCAAGTTTCAACCACATCCAAAACTCATGTGGGCCCCACCAAGTCCTTTTATATTTTTTAGAATGTCTTCACATAGTTTTAAATGGTATGACCCACTTAAGTTTCGTTTACTGATGATTTTTGAGATATCTCATAACCTAAAGGAGAGACATCAAATCCACGATGTTGATGTTCGACAGACATCATGATGGGACCCACAAAACTTACTAACATGAATTCTTAGGTTCTCACGAGGTCAGTAAGTTGGGTCACAATTTTAACCAGAATATTTGGCCCACTTTACATGTCTGGAGCATTCACTCTATTTTACTGATCAATACTCTCAATTTGACTAATAACTCGCCTTAATCAAGCTACATATTAGAAAGATATTGGGCATACAAGATTGATCAACAATTTCAGTGAAATTTGATTTAAACATCTGAAGTTATTTAGTCTTTAATATAAACTGATTAGATTGTCCAAAAACGATTAAAGGTTCAATTAGTGGATGTGCCTAATAATTTAGTAAATTTATTTTTCACAAATAAATTTAACATTTTTTTTTTCAAAAGGTATATTTTTTTTACTCTTTTAAATAAATATCATTTTTATTATAAAATATTTCAAAAATATTTAAAATACAAAATTTAAATTTTTATTTGCAAAATCTCAAAAAATTTCTCATATTTTAATTTTTTCTCAAAAATTTCAAAATGCCAATTTTTCTCTTCAAAAGCATTATTTTGTTCTCAAAATGTTTCTTAAACATATTTAAAATTTCTAAACTTTTCAATATTCTTTTCCATGTGACATTACAAATTATTTAAATATTACCTTTTAATTATATATATATATATATATATATATATATATATATATATATATATATATATATATATATATATATATATATATATATTTATACACACACACACATTTAGGTTATAGGCAAAAAAAAAAACATTTTTACATCATTACAGACGGTTTTTAGCTGTCGAAAATTTTTTTAGGAAAAACACTTTTATCGACGAACTTTTTCGTCGGAAAAAGTCTTATCGCCATCGTTTCCATCACCCCGTGAAAATTTGCTTTTCGATGTTTTGGGAAAAAATTCAAATGACCCTTCAGCTACGAATAACTTCGTAGGTAAAAGATGAGTTTTACATATGAAATTATAGTTCATAGGTAAAAGTAACGTTTTCACCTTTTTAGTTGTTTTGAAATGTTCAAAAGACCCTTTAGCAACAAATAATTTCGTAGGTAAAGACGAGTTTTACCTACGAAATCAGATTTCGTAGGTAAACGTAAAGTTTTTGATTTTTGGTTTTTTATAAAAATTGAAAACACCCTTTAGCTACGAATATTTTAGTAGGTAAATATGGGTTTTACCTACAAAATTACATTTCGTAGGTAAAAGTAACGTTTTTGATTTATTGGTTGTTTTGAAAAATTCAAAAGACACTTCAGCTGTGAATCTTTTCGTAGGTAAAGAGGGGTTTTACCTACGAAATTACATGTTGTAGGTAAAAGCAAGGTTTTCTATTTTATGCTGCGTTGGAAAATTCAAAAACCCCTTCAGCTACGAATATTTTCATAGGTAAATATTGGTTTTACCTACGAAAATAGAATTCGTAGGCAAAAGTAAGACTTTGGATTTCTTATTTTTCAAAAGACCCTTCAGCTACGAATATTTTCATAGGTAAAGATGAGTTTTACCTACGAAATTGCATTTCGTAGGTAAAAGTAAGGTTTCAAGACCCTTTAGCTATAAATATTTTCGTAGGTAAAGATAAGTTTTTAAGGTAAAAGTAAAGTTTTCGATTTTTGGTTTTTTTAAATATTCAAAAGACCCTTTAGCTACGAACAATTTTGTAGGTAAAGATAAGTTTTACCTACAAAATTATAATTCGTAGGTAAACGTAAGCTTTGGTTTTTGGAAATTCAAAAGACCCTTCAGCTACGAATAGTTTCGTAGGTAAAGATGGATTTTACCTACGAAATTATTTCGTAAGAAAAAGTAAAGTTTTCAATTTTTTAGAATTCAAAACATCATTTATCTACGGATAGTTTCGTAGGTAAAGATCGGATTTTTTGATTAGGTAGTAGCTAATTCAAAACACCCTTTGGCTACGAACAGTTTATAGGCACCCTTTTGCTACGAACAGTTTCGTAGGTAAAGATGGGTTGTACCTACGAAAGTATATTGCGTAGGTAAAACTAAAGTTTTCGATTTTTTAGAATTCAAAACATCATTTAGCTACGAATATTTTCGTAGGTAAAGATGGGATTTTTTTTTATTACGCAACACCTTTTGGCTACGAACAGTTTCGTAGGTAAAGATGGGTTAGAAAATTCAAAACACCCTTTGGCTACGAACAATTTCGTAGGTAAAGATGGGTTAGAAAATTCAAAACACCCTTTGGCTACGAACAATTTCGTAGGTAAAGTAGGGTTTTACCTACGAAAGTATATTTCGTAGGTAAAAGTAAAGTTTTCGAGTTTTTTAGAATTCAAAACATCATTTAGCTACGAATATTTTCGTACGTAAAGATGGGATTTTTTTGATTACACAACACCCTTGGCTACGAACAGTTTCATAGGTAAAGATGGGTTTTAGGTAAAAGTAAACTTTTTGATTTTTAAGAATTCAAAAGATCATTTAGCTACGAATATTTTCGTAGGTAAAGATGGGATTTTTGGATTACCCATTAGCTAGGAATATTTTCGTATCTAAAGATTGGTTTTTACCTACGAAATTGTTGTTTGTAGGCAAAAAATTCAAAATAACTTTTGGCTACGAATATTTTCGTTGGTAAAGGTTGGTTTTACCTACGAAATTAAATTTCATAGGTAAAAGTAATTTTTTCAAATTTTTATTATTTGAAAAAGGCAAAAGACCCTTTACCTACGAAAATTTTCGTTGGTAAAAGTTGGTTTTACCTAGTTGGTAAAAGTTGGCTTTTACCTACGAAAATAATTTTCGTCGGTAAAAGTCGTCTTTACCTATGAAAATTATTTTTGTAGGTAAAAGTTTCGTAGGTAAAAACCATATTTCTTGTAGTGTATCTTCGATGAGACTTGGATGACATCATCAAACTATCGATGGCATTGAGTAGGACACTATAAAGTGTCCAGCAACTAATATGGGATTTCTAAATTTTCTTGATGGAATCGAGAAGCAGTCGTTAACATTGAACAATTGTCAATAACATCGATAGACCTTGTTCCTGAAAGATTTGATACATCAACAACAGTATGCAACACTTGATGGGCAAATGGGAATGTATTTTAACCAAGTATGCATCAACTTATGGGCAAACTAGATGAACAGTTCATATTTGTTATTACACGTGGGAGGATAGCTTTAATCCATCTCAAGTGATGATGAGGACTTTCCACAAGATTGACCTTTGAACTCGCTTCTGGACCAAATGCAATCCATCCCACCTAATCCCGCATGGGACCAAATGTAATCCATCCCACCTAATCCCAACTCATCCCTTACCCTCCAAATGCCCAAGTGCAATTTCGTCCAACCTAATCCCATTTAAGACAACATGCATGGTATCTTGGAAATCTCTTTAGCCACATATATGTAAAATACACTCTTGTGCATCAGGTGAGAAGTACGAAACATGTAAAACATCAACCTAATAAAAAAACTCACCTGGGACACATCAATGGGAATAATGTAAAATTACTGGTAAAACAAGTAAGTTTAGGTGGCGTGGCCCGCTTTAATTTTGAATAAGGATGCATTAGGTGAGAAGAACAAAACATGCAAAATATCAACCTAAAAAAAAACTTACCTGGTACACATCAATGGGAATAATGTAAAATTGCCAGTAAAACACGTAAGTTTAGGTGGCGTGGCTCGCTTTAATTTTGAATGAGGATTTTTTTTTCTTTATTTTGGTGAGTTGTACTTGATTAAGAGATTTGATGAAAGATATACATAATAATAACCTCGCACATGAACTTATGATTACCATCCATCCCATTGTTCCTACGGGGTGGCCTACCTGTGTTAGAGATGTAACTAATTCGTACTTCAACATAATAGGCCCAGTGGAGTTAGTCAGTTGCTGACAACATCAATGATGATGTGGACCAATCATGATGCAAGAAAGTAGGATTTTCCCAAGCAGAGGGCAGATTAGGTGAGACCCAAGATCAATTGAGGTAGGTGGGATGCCTGACTGTGGGCCCACTCTGATATATGTGACCATACTTATCCTCCAACGGTATTGAAAGATTATTTTTACACTTGATTCAAAAAATCAAGCAGTTCCAAATCCCAAATGGATCATAGTACAGGCAATAGTGGTGATTGACCATTAAAAACTACTTGTGGGCCACAAAGATGAAATTTGTGTGGTCTCTTCATCTAGGTGTCTTGACCTTATCAAGAGGTTAGATGGCAAATAAACATTCTGGTGGAATCCATTAACTTTTTAATGGTTGGGATTCAATCACGATTGTTTCTATGGTGTGGTCCATTGAAGATTTGAGTCAACTTCATTTTAAAAATCATACCCTAAAATGAGCTTTCAAATTAGTTGGATTGACACTAGATTTAAGGAAAATACATCACTCTAAGCCCTACAATTCAGGGTCTCACCTAATCTGCTCCCATATTTAATGCCCTACTACCATAAGCATGTGTTGCAGGGAAGGTTGAGCATGTGATCTCAACAATGATGTATGTGTTTTATCTACCTTGTTTTCCTTATATTCACCGCATATGTTCCTTTTGACAACTCATTTTAGGTATGATCTACAAATGGGAGCAGATACAAATCTCATTTAAAGTCACTCTGATATACATTGATATGCTATGGTATCAACGTGGAAGTTCTTATATTCAAATTACATTGGTATATATAAATTCATATGCCATCTTCTAACAAATCCCATGGGGTATATACATTAATATGTTATCTTTTAAAAGCTTGAGCTTTTAGAGCAAGTGCCATGCCACTGAGATGTTTATTTTCTATCCAACTTGTTTATAAGGTCACAAGGAATTGAATGAAGAGGCTACGCCCTGTTGAGTTTTTAATGGTGATTATTCAATCATCATTGGTTCACATGGTATAGCCCTCAGAAGTTTTGGGCTCATGTCCTACAATGATCTGGCTAAACAGAAGGAAGCCGTGGATAAGGACCTGTTTGGGAGTGAATTTAGAACCCCCTAAATTTGGATCCCCTGGATTTAAAACCCCCTAGATTTGAAATCAACTTATTGTGTTTAGCACCCTGAATTAAGAATCCACTGCAATCTGAAAGTAACTATGCATAGTATTTTTACAGAGATTTGAATTTAATTACTAAATCAACTTTAATATTTTTAATTAGTGTACGCATGTAATGTTTGACACAACAGTTATAATAAGCTTGTTGAAATATATACTCTTTTTTTTTTTTTTTTCCAAAAATGATAAAATTTCAAGTCTCAAATGGGCCACAAGCACAAGATCATGTTCGAGTGACTAACCAACGATTTTTAACAGTTGATCTACATGGACAATATATGGATAACTTGAATTATCAAATTAAAGTAATTATAGTGATAAAATTGATAATCTGATTTTTTTGGTATATCACAATAAATTAATAGCCTAGTGACACACATGTTACACATGCAACTTTCAACTCTTAAAAATATTTTAAATGTATTCCAAGCTTTCACTTATAATTTCAAACCTTTCTTTAAGGGGATTTGAAACTTGTACCAAACGTACAAACATACCATGAAATTTGAAATCCCCTTAGATCCACCTCAAAACCCCCTCCCAAATCCATGGTGACAAACGACCCTTAAGAGGAATACATGATGGTGGGCTCCAAAGTTAGGGACCCTATCCAATGAAACTGCATCCCAACTAACCAGGGTTGTAGTCCTTTAATTGAAACTATCCAACTAGGCTTACACATGTGACATGAGGAGAGGCTGTCTCTTCGTACACGTGCCAGTGTGCTCGCATGTATGAGATCCGATGGATTCATCACATGGAAACCACTGTACAAATGCCGTGTTTTCAGTTCAGCCTGGTCCAAGGTGCTGGGTTGTTATTATGTTTTTGGCTGTATGTGTGCCGACGGTGCCTAATTGAAATTGTGGCTCAATTTAAATAGAACAACTATGACCCCAAGTGCCAAGATAGGTAGATATGTTGTGCATGACCAAGATATGATGAGATCAGTCGCCTATTCAGCCAAGATCGATCACCTACTCAACCACTCATTCAATGTGTAAATAGGATCAGTCAATATTCAGAGGGTGGGGTTCGTCCTCTGTTGATGGGTTGCACCTTTACTTTCCGTACAAAATGACTTTTTTGATATAAATAAAGTGAAATGAGAAAGAGATTCTTATGGTCGGTTGCGAGAAACAACTGCAAAATGCCTTTCAAAGTGAAGAATTGAATCTAGCATTCGAGCATAGACTCAAATTACAGCTAAGTTTACCGGCTACTTGATTAGCACTACAGAATATAAATAGCAAGTTGGAAGTAAAGGATTACACTAAGAAATGTAATTTACTTGATAGAAAAAGTAAATGATAATTTATTGATAATTAAATGGATAATTGAAAGGTAATGTCTGGATTTAATTGGTTTGGTATGAGGTGATCTTTCCTACTGAATTCATCTACTACTTATATCTTTAATCTGGTCATCTGGATCCTTATCACATTTTAACGGTTGCCATAATCGTTCACCACTACTCGACTTCATCTGTTTCTTCTCTTTCCATCTATCCTATAACCACTCCTTCACGATCGCTTCTTCATCGGTCGCTTAGACAGTAACGTGGCACTGTCTGATACATTCTGATTTTTGTTTGCTAAGAAATCTTTTTAAATCTCCAAATACACCATGCAGATTTTGTATAAATCATATGTAATCTACTCTGATTGGCTCTTAAGAGGAATGACGATAATGGGGATGAACATTGCCCCACACGTCGCTTCACATTTGGAAAAATATGAAAGTGATGTGTGAACCCTTATTAATACGGTATTTATTACTTACACGTGGCAGCAAGCTGATAAATGTATTTGTCCAATTCAGTGTAACACGTCGGCGATGGTTGCACTTTATCGATGTAAGAGTCAAACCTCGTGTTGACACGTACTCTTACATCATTTCCCACACAATTGCAATGATGCCCTAATAAATGCTCTCCTGGCCGATATAAGTGTTGTTTCGAATTCTTTTCATTCTATGCCTTCATTCCTTATTCTCTAAGTATCTGAATTTCAACCATCTCTCGAGCAATGGTTGCCTCCTCATCTTTCACTCCATTATTCCAACAAAATGATTAGGTACAGCGTTCACTCCATCAACAAAAGTTAAAGAAGTTAGCATGATGGATCCTTTATTTCCCTTCTATCCTGGTGAAACTTTGTTGATCCAATTCAATTTTGTCCTTGATTTTGCCAATACTTTGAAGAATCATTGATCATGGCCGAAGTCCATTGCAAAATGGGATGTTTGGTTTGTCCGTGTCTCATCTCAACATAAGGCATCATGGAAAGCATCGACCATTTAAGAGTGTATGCTCTCTGTCTACGATTACCCATTAGATCCATCCATCTTTACCATAACTTCAACATTCTGGAGCTCATCGACCAATATATTTTTCTTTAACTATGGTCCCATGAGTCCAACCATTTTTTATATTATAGTTTTAACCCAACTTATCCCCTTTGGTGAAGTTGTTTATCCAAGTTTCACGCAAAAAGGTGGAAGAACTTCTTGAACAAGTCTGACAAAGTCTATTCTCACTTCATGCAGGCCTACCATGATAACAACGGACCAGTCGATTATGAGGAACACATTGCTTTCCTATTTCTTTGGATCTATTGTTAGTTACTCTATGTGAATGCCCTGTAGATTACCATTAAATATGTCTCTCTAGCAGAGGCCCTCACCCAAAGTCGACAGCTTTCCCTGACGCCTTATGTACTCGGTCACCTGTATAAAGGAATCTACGAAGTCACTACCAAAGGTCTGTTTCTTGGAGGACTTTTGTGACTTGTTCATATGTAAGCTACCTATACTTCCTATGGTAAGCGCATCATCCACTCTCCTCAAGAAACTTAATCATTTTCAGGGTATACGAACACATTATTTTTCTCTTTGGGTAGAAGCAGGCAGAATCGGTCATTCACTCCATTCCACGATGAAGAGTATCGTCCCGGTTGGTTTACTGGCCGATATGCGTAGGAGAACGATCATGAAGCATCCTATACGTGCCTGGCTTGGGAAAGTTACCTCATCGGCCAAGACCTTCCATATAGAGGCTCAATCAATTTCGGCAAGAATGCCAAGGCCGGGATCAAACAGTATTGCCCGAATTTTCTTAGTTGGCAATTCGATTTAGTTTAGTGCATCCCTTATCCATTTACCCAGAAACACATGTAACCAACTGCCTTTCAATTGGCTGGGTCGAGCTTTATTGATCGCTTCATTCATCTTTTAAGAAGCCAGACTAGCGCTTGATTTTCCCTGTTATCCAAACCAACCACGGGCAATGGATACTTTCATCGTCTGGTGGGAGAACCATTGTCAATGGTTGCTAAATAAATCTCTTGAAGAGGTTACAACTCACCTTTCCTAAAATCTTGAGCCTAAAGGAAAGAAGAGGGTAATACCCTCATCAACCAGTACACCAAGCTGAAAGACAAGTAAGCCGAAGACGAGATCAGCCGTTACATCTTCCCCTTAAACTTCACCAACTGAAGCAGTTACTACTCCTCCCAAGTGCCAAAAAAGTTATGGTGAGGATTTCTGCTGCTCCGGCACCTCCACTAGTCTGTATATCTCCATCTGCTCCGAAGAGAATTCTTGACTTAGGAGCTGTAATTAGTCCACCCTCAAAGCCTCTTATCTTGGTTCTTAAACATGCCAACCCACCTCCTCAGTTAACAACTGTGGATCGACCATTGTTAACTTCATCAAAGTTATGATGGACACCAGGTACTTCGTCGGTGGAGGTCATATCTTCCTTTGAAAAATATTTCAAAACTAAGTACTGGCCAGGTCTCTCCATCGCCAATTACTCAAAAGAAATCGAGGAAGGCTTGAAGAATCACTAAGAAGCTCATTATAACAAATTCTGGAATAAATGGTGGTAGGATAGGGAGAGATTAAACAAACCTAATCTTCTCTTAGATGAAAAATATCGTACTCCTTATCATCACAATCCACCAACATTCCCTACTTTGAGGCAAGCGCTGGAGATGGTTAGAAAATATCTTCGGGCCATGGACACACGATCCATCACTCACGCCATCTGTTCTAATTTAGGTGGAAATTACTTACCTATATATAATTATCTTAAATTTCTTTGATTTTCAGGATGATTAATTGTGCCATTTCCTTGTAGTTACCCGGGAGCTATCAGCCACTATAAACAAATCATTGTGGCACAACGATTATAACAACTTCCACCAACGATTGATATTCCTAAGATCACTGATGTGCAAGGTGTTGATTCTGAGAACACGGTCAGCGCTGAGGTCCTCTCATCTCAAAATTCTGGTAAGATCACAAATCTTCTTTCAGAATCTAAATACATGATCAACATACCCCTAACACCACCTACTACGGTCGATCAATAAGAAGAAGAAGAAGCGTCACTCCACCATTTTCACAAGAAACCTTCCTAACTAACAATCCCTTCCTTTGACGAACAAATTACCCTAATAGTTAAAGAATCTTTGGCTCATGATGGAATGGTCGTCGTGGCTGAGGAAGTTGTGGCGATGGATGTCCTAGAGCCCGACTCGCATCTATCACCCGCTCTTATATTGACAATGATGGGTGATGCTCCGACTCTTGCTTCTTTTGATGAAGAAGATCTTCAGGTTAATGACATCCTCTCTTCCCTTGAGGGAATTCTAGCCAAAGACTGCTGTGGCCAAGTCACCCTCTCTCTCGACTAGTATGCAAAGCCTCAAAGAAGAATTTCATATTCTCCTAGAAAAAATGTTGTCCAAGACCTTGATAGTCGAGATAATCAATAAACTTGACTAGCTAGTCAAGTCATACAATGCCTTCCGCTGCTTAGGTCCTAGTCTCATGACTAAATCATTAACCCTCTGTGAGTTTTTGTGATTTGCTAAAGAAAAACATATGATATGCACTGTCGTTGGCCATATTAAAGTAGAACAAGCTATAACATCGTCTCAATTGGCTTCTGCTAGGGATGTTGCCAACTAACTCTCGACCAGCGCTACTAAATTAAAATCGTCTAAGGATGAACTGGATGAGATGGGGGCCAGAATAGTAGCCCTAGAGATAGAACTAATAAGCCTAAAGAAAGGTTATGTAAAAAAACACAATGAGCAACACACTGAGCTCGACCATCATAAGAAATTGATCAAGGACTTAGCAGCAGCCACTAAGGTTCAAACAATAACAATCAATCAACTCCGTAAGGTTGCTGTCAAACATGAAGCTATTTTGCATGTGTTGAGAGTTGATTAAAGGAGATGGGAGCATCAATCCAACAATTTTCTTCTTTCAAATTGTAGCTAATTTATTATGATGATTAAATCTCATCAATGCAATCAGTCGTTAAGCCTCTTTTTATTTTCCCATGCCTTAGATTTTCTTCTCTTTTATCCCATGCCTTAGATTTTCTGCTCCTTTATATTTTTAACTAGCTACTGACTTGGCCCTCAAAACCTGAGACATCGTGGGTTTATTCCAAATATAAAGCCTTAACCACTGTACATTTTTAGTTGGTTGGAACATGCAGCGATTTTGTTTCTATAACCACTACGAATCATGGGTACAAAAAATCGTGTATTTAACCGATCCTAACCTCATTCAAATTCATACTAGCCTCATCTTTATACCTCTATCTTGCTCCCATGGCTTCCAGTCCTTCCTCTTTCCTTACTAGTGATGAGAGTTATCTGAAAGAGATATTCGAGAGGACCTTGATGGAATTTTGTCAATCCTCTTTACTCTTTGATGCAAAATATTTCGTTAAAAAGGCTTCCACAACATCCGATTCGAAGACTGCACTCAAAGAACTCCTTCAAAATTTGAAGCGTCTGTATTCTATGGGATGTTGTTATCACGAGCTTACCTTCAATTTTGAAATGCTCTCTAGATACCTCCGACAGCAAGCATTGGCCATAGAAGATTATACAGGAGTGAGTGAGGCTCATGAACTAGCTCGACATGATCGATTGCATTGGATTTAGACGTATCAGTTTAATCGCACCATGCTTCATGCATTGCAAGATTATTGCACCGAACTAATGGAAGAACTCGAGGAACGGGAGTGTTCCTTTTTTTTTTCCAAAGAAGTACTCATCTCAGAAGATTTCATTTTTAGATGAACAGATCGTCATTTACCAGATGTAGTTGAAAATTAGTCTCGACACAAAGAGAAGCTGAAAATAGGGTTTTTTCAAACCGCATCTCTGTTAACTAGCTGCTTCACCTTCTACCGATCATCATCGAGAAGGAAGCAGATTGGGCACCAAAACAAGAAAAGAATGAGGTAGAGATGCGAGCTATCCTCGAGGAGTTCGAGGGCATAACGATTTAAATCACTCGGTCATCTTATATTTCCTTTTTTATTTCTCTTTCCTCATATGTAATGCTGTTAATGACTAGTAATGTCATTAAATAAATCTCCCTTTTTATCAATAAAATTGATATTATGGCAAGGTATGAGATGTTTTCTTTTCTATACTAAATCCTCTATCATTGGTCATAGCTAAAGATGTTTAGAAAAGATAAATGGTTTGAACAACATTCCACAGCTGACCGAGTTTCTTTATCACCAATTGGCCACTCAATACTTAGCATTTTTTTATTCGCGTCCATCATATGTTGACTCGGCAGGAGTAAATACGCAACATTCCTCGAGGAACCTTATTTATTCCATTGTATCCCGTTGGCACTCAAATATTGCATATTTAATCCTTTAATTATATTAGTTTTCCTGGCATTTAATTGATAATTTGATTTAATTATATGTGTTTTTATCATGTGAGGTGATTCGAAAGCTTATTATGAGTATGTGTTTAAAAGGATAGATTTAGAGCTTAAAAAAAGATAATGAAGAAGTGTAAATTTAGAAGTCATTAATGAAGAATTCACATGCCAATGATCCAAAGAAACCATGTAAGGAATGAAGAGAATCGAAGGTTTGAATTGAAGAAAAGTAATCCTAAAAATTGGCCATAAAAATGATATTCTAAAACTCTGAGTCTAAAGAGAATTTCCTGAAATAATTCCCAAAATAAACTTTGGGCTCAACTCGTTGGACAGTTCTGGACGATTTTTAATGAAATTGAAGGTGTCATCAAAAGTCTTCGGTAGCATCGAAGATGCGCAGAGTGCTTAAATTTGAGGTGGTTTCGAACTTTTCTGAGGTGGTGCAAAATTTTGAGTTACAAAACTATTTAAAGAAGTCCCTAAGCTACTCGAAATCATCTTCTAGGGTTTGAAAAGAGAAAGAAGGCCTAGGTGAATCGCCAAAATTGTTCTTCTACTTTGATTTCTCCATGGGTTCTAGTTGATCTTTTTATTTTTCTTCTAAGATGTTAGTCTTCTTAAGATAATCTCTTAACTATGGCTGAGGGATGAAACTTATAGTTTATTTCGATGTTTATCTTAGTTTGATTCAAGTATATGTTAAACTTCCATTAAGTTTTGGTTTAAATAAAGATATATTTTTAATTTTCTATGATTTATTGTGACTAAAATTACAGTAAATGTTGTGAAAGCCTTTGATATGATATTATTGGCTTTGGAATTGTGTGATCTGTAAAATTCATTGTTCAAGATGTCCCCCCATATTCTTGAAAATGAATCGCTAACCTAGCCGTCCACTTCGGGTTCCTAACTGTCAAATCCTATCGACTGCGTGTATTTATACCCCTTCTGTTGTCTATAAAAAGCATTCCCAACTCAGATTTACAGCACACTACATATAGGAAACCACAACAGCAAGCCTCGATGCCATAACTTCTTCCATTTCCTTCTCTCAATTCTTAAGGGCCCGTTTGGCCGAGCGGATTGGAAGGGATTGGAAGTTAAATCCCGAGATTGGCTAGGCATGCCAAACAGACTAGTTGATCTGATCCTAGGATATAGAAATCCCATGGATCTTAAGACAATCCACTGACAACACCATCATTACCTTTAAATCCCATCCAATCCACCCTAATCCATTCAAATTTTCTTGGGACATATTTGGTTCGAGGGATTGGAAGGGATGGGAAGGTATAATCCTAGTATTGGTCGGGTATGCCAAACAGACTCGATATAGCAATCCCATGGAACTTAATACAATCCATTGATAACACCATCATTACCTTGAAATTCATGCCATCCACCCCATTACCATTCAATCCCTTCCAATCCACCTGGTCAAATGGGCCCTAAGGGTTTTGGAGGAAATTCTCGAAGGAGGGATTGACTCCTCCCATTCCTCATTCCACTACAATGCTCATCCCTTCCTTAGGGATGCTACTAAAGCAGCTAAGATCGATGAGTCCCTATAAGTGGGTTCTTAAGGTCATTTTGGACCTCCAATAGCATGGGGAGGTGTACTCTAAGGTCAACTCTGAACTCAAACAATGCACTTCATTAAAAATCACTTTGACAAAGAGATGTTATGATCTATGGAGGTTGTTCTTGGCAACTACTTCGTTGACCTCTCTAAGGCCCAACGGTTCTATCCAGGCTATGATCGGCTAGACAATCAGGATTTGAGAAACTTCAACGAGTCACGGATAGAATTTTATTGTACTTGCAAGGAATCTAATAAGTCTGAAAGATTTGAGGCCGAGCACAAGTACGCCGTCATCGACCGTCGCATCGATGAAGTCAACAACTTTCTTCGCAAGCTCACATACTAGCAGCGATCGTGGAGAAGTAAATGTGCATTGGGTATGAAAGCTAAGGAGTCGGCCACCAAGAGATTTAAAGAAATCAAGGCAACCTATTTGTAATTCGGCCAATTGGTTAAGTATTGTATATTTTTTATTATAATCAAATGGCCTCTATTTTGAGGCCTTTTTATTGCAATATAATTTTTTTGTTAATCATTTTGTCTCTCAACTTTACTTGGTCTGATCCTGAACAACTTCCCACATCGAAGGAAAGTGCGGTTTTAGGAATTGACCGTTAATCAGGGCTTTCGCAACCTTCCTATTCATATCCCTTAAAATATATACTCCTTTAAGAACCTAGACAATAATGTATGGTCCATCTCCTGTGGGAGACCATTTCTTATTGAGAGCATGGTCTTTCTGACCAATAGGTAGTATCACTTTCCACACTATATATCCTACCTCCAAAGGATTTTCCTTTCACCCTCTTCTTATAGGCACTGTCAATGACCTTTTTATTGGTAATGATCGAGGCAAGGGCCCTAATTCAAACTTCATCTAGCCCTTTAAAATCAGCCAATATTGCTTCTACAAACTCATGAGGGGTTTATATGGCTTGAAAAATAGTCCGTAAAGATGGCACAATGACCTTTAGAGGTACTACAACATCATGTCCATATGTCAGTGTAAATGGACTCACACCAAGACTTATACGCGGTGAATTTTAATAGGCCTAAAGTTCTTCTGATAACTTCGTATGCCATTCCCGAGAATTCTCTTCGATCATTTTCCTTAGAATATTCTTGATTACCTTGTTGGTAGCCTCCACATAACCGTTAGCCTGTGAGTAATATGGTGTCAAATGCAAAAATTTTATTCCATACTTGTCGGCCATCACCCACACGTACTTGGCCGAGAATGCTGCACCTCGATCCATTATAATGGATTCTGAGATTCTAAATTGATGGATAATATTGTTCTTAATGAATTCAATGATTTCTTGGTGACTGACTCCTTTCATGGGCTTTTTCACTACCCATTTAATGAAGTAATCAGTCATAATAATTATAAATGAATCCATCCGTGATGAAGGTGGGTAGATCTATCTTATCAATTCGATTGCCTAACCTCGAAATGGCCAAGGTTTTATAATAGAATGTATCTCTATGGGAGACAGATGCTGGATCGGCCCATTTCTCTAGCAAGCCTCACAACCCTTGGCATGTCGAATACAATCAACCATCATCGTCGGCCAGAAGTATTTGTAACATCTTAGAGTGAGTCTCATTTTCCTTCCTGCTTGGTGGGCCCCACATATTCCTTCATGGACTTCCCCCATTACTAGCAGAGCTTCTTTCTTAGATAAGCATCGAGAACTCTATTGGCCCCTTTATGATACAATTCGTTGTCGATCATGACATAATTGATAGCCAATCTTCTCACATAATTTTGTCTGGTATATCTCCATAATATCTCCTATTTTAAAGACAAACGATAGGGATCTTCTTTAGACGAAAATCATTCACTCGGTCGGTCCTCTTAGGGCATCAATCCTTGTAGCTAATTGTGCCATTTTATTGGTATCCATATTATGTTCCCTAGTCACATGTACTAGTTACACTTCTTTAAATCAATCAAACATTTGGGTCTCTAAGGAAAAATACGGCAACAAGGCTACATTAGTTCATTTGAACAACCCTGCCATTGATCGATCACCAACTGTGAATTGCCCATTACGGTTATAGTCCTTACACCCAATTCTACCAATAATTTTTAGCTGATTATCATGGCTTCGTACTCAACCTGGTTATTGGTACAGTCGAATTCTAGTTGAAATGAAAATTTCTACTTGTTCTATTAGAAGCAATCAGGATTATACCAGACCCTAATGCATTATGCATTCTTGACCCATCAAAGATTAACTTCCACGGTGTCAATTGTACATAATATAGATTCAAATTTTCTAAAGGAATTTGTTCCTTTAAATCAGAGGAGTAGTCAGCCAAATAATTAGCCATGGCCCAACCCTTTACTGGCTTTTATGGAATGTAACAAAGATCAAATTCAGGCAAAGCTAATATCCATTTGCTAATTCGATCATTTAGAATCGGCCAATTCAACATGTACTTCACCAGATCGGTTACCGCTATTACATTTACTTTCTTGGCCAACAAATAATGTCTTAATTTAGTGATAGAAAAATACAATAACAAGCATAACTTTTCTATAGCGGAGTACCATCTCTCGGCATTAAGTAATGTCTGTCTTAAATAATAGATAACACGCTCCTTTCGCATATCACCATCTTGTGTTAGGAGAGCACCCACCTACTTTGCAGAGGCCGTAATGTATAACTTAAGCAGTTAACCTTAAATTGGTGGAAAAATAAAAAATTTAAACATTTATTTATTTTTAAACCAAAAATTTCAACAATCCCCCACTTGATTTTTAAAAATAAATATTACAAAATTCTTCTAGAAATAAAAGATAGCTCTTATGCATAAAGAAAGATATCTTTATGATTTGAATATTTCCTTACTGTAATTATTTTAAAGTTTTTTTTCAAAATCCCAAGTAGTCACAGGTTTGAATTAATTATTCCTAAATGACACAACCGAATATACCACACACATAATAGCATCAGCGTTATATGAGTTTCCTTATATTACTCGCTTAAAACTTTTAATGGCCATGTGTTTATCTTATTTTCTTAATGATCCCGAGATAAATCTAACTCTCATGAGAAGTAGCACCACTTCTACGTTCATATACGTGAAATCTTTTCAATATTTTCATTACTACTTAAAACACGTCTTATAGACTGCATTTTATTAAGAGTTCCAAAACTCAGCCCTCTAGTTATAACAGCCAACACTCTACATCCTGGATGAGATTATTTATAATTTTAGTGTTGAAACTTTTCACATATCAGTGATTTTTTTACCCGTTAAACCTAAACTTTAGAGATTTTCTAATTTCAGGTTAGGTTTTTATCACTGGTGCAACTTTGATTGATGAGTTTCAACTCTATCCCTCTAGATGTTGTCCTTACTACCTCTCTTGTTAGAGACTTAGTAAAAGAATCAGTCAAATCATTACTTGATTTAACAAATAAGATGGTAATAATTTCATCTTAAATTAACCGACATATATAATCATGTTTCAAACTTATGTGTTTGTACTTCCCATTATATATACCACTGTAGGCTCTCACTATAGTCGCTTTACTATCACAATAAAGTGAAATAGCCAATATAGGCTTTACAAAGAATGTGATTTCTAATAGAAGATCCCTTAACCACTCAGAATCTTTTTCTGTTGCAGCAAATGCTATGAACTCAGACTTCATTGTTGAGTACACTATGTAGGTTTGTTTCTTAGATCCTTAAGAGATAACTGCACCTCCTAAGGTGGATATTCACCGTGTTGTAGATTTGTTGTCCCTTGCACTCGATATTCAACTTACATCGGTATACCTTTCCAAAACGGCTGAAAATTCTGAGCAAAATAACACTAGTTATTTGGTTTCTTTTAGATAACTTGGAACTCTACTTATAGCTTTTCAGTGTTTTATACTAGGATTACTAACAAAACCTACTTAGCTTACTTACAACATATATTATATCTGGTCTTATGCATTGCATAGCATGCATAAGAATGCCTATAACACTAGCATACTCTAGTTGTACAATCTATCTTCCATTATTTTATTTTAATTTGATACTTGGATCAAATGGAGTTTTTGCCTTTTTATTTTTCAAGTGGTTAAAATTTTTTAATATCTTCTCACTATAGTGAGACTAGCACAACACATAATCCCCACTATATTTTTTTTAAAAAATTTTGATACCTAATATAGTATCTACTTATCCAAGATCCTTCATTTTGAAATGGAGGAGAGAAACCTCTTTGTTTCAGTTATACCTTCTATTCTGTTACTAATAATTAACATGTCATTTATATATAAACATATAATTATAATATAACCATTATAAATTTTAGAGTATATGAACTTATCAAGTATGTTATGTACAAAACCATGAGATAGTACTTTTGAATCAAATTTATCATGCCACTGTTTGGATGCTTATTTTAATCCATACAGAGATTTAATGAGCCTACATACTTTTCTTTTATTTCCTGGTAAAACAAACTATTCTGGTTGCTCTATATATACATCCTTATCGAGGTCACCATTTAAGAATGTTATCTTCAAGTCCATTTGATGGATATGAAGATGATGTATGGATATTAAAGTGAATAAAATCATAATCAATATTATTCTAACCACTAGCGAATATGTATCAAAATAATTGATTCATTCTTTCTAATGGAATTCATTGGCTATTAACCTAGCCTTAAAGGTTTATATTGTACCATCAATGTGGTATTTCTTGTTAAATACCCACTTGCACCCTATAGGTTTAGAACCTAGAGGTAGGTCTACCAATTCTCATGTTTAGTTTGACATAATCAATTTCATTACATCATTAATGACATTTTTTCAAAAAGCAAAGTCTCTTGAAGTCATAACTTAACTAAAGGTTTTAAGTTCATTTTCTACAGTCAAAACCATAGGTATTTTCTTAATGACCTTCTCTCTGTCACCTCCTACTATATGAAGAGAGAGACTCTGAGAGTTTATTTGATCAAGATCAAGAATCTTCTCTACTCTTGTTCTTTGGCTCCTACGAGGTTCGTCGGGAGTTTTAATTTCTTTTCGAGTTTCTTCTATAGTCATATTAAGAGATTGAATCTCAGTATCATTTTTCTCCATTGATAGTGAGTGCTTAAAGAACTCTATATCTCTATATTTTATAATCACATTGGATTTTAAGTGCAAAAGTCTATAGGCCTTACTATTTTGTGCATATCTTACAAAGAAAAACTTTATACATCTTTATCCTAAATTGGTTCTTTTAGGCTCATGAGTTCCATAATACATGAGACACCCCCACACTCTAAGATATCCTATGTTTGGTTTTCTTCATTTCCATATTTCATATAAAGAGGTTTGGTTTTCTTAGATGAGATTCTATTCAGGACGTGGAATGCTGCTACTAGTGCTTCTCTCCATTGGCTTAATGACAACTTTACTTGTATTAGAATTAAGTTGACCATTTCAACTAAAGTCCTATTTTTTTTTTTAGCCAGACTATTTTTTGTGTGTAGGGTGCTGTGCACCGGTGTACTATGTCGTACCATTCACAATAGCTAGAAAATTCATTAGAAAAGTATTCACCTCTTTTGTCACTATGGGGGATTTTAATCTTTTTAACTAATTAATTTTTTATGTTGTATTATAGGCCTTGAATACATTAAATGCTTTATCTTTAAATTTTAGCAAGTACACATACACATATCTTGAACAATCATCTATAAACATTATGAAGCACCTCTTGCATCCTTGGATAAGAATTTTATTTAGCTCACATATGTCAGTGTGTACTAGGTCTAACATCTGAGATGATCACTCAACACTAGGGAGTGATGCTAACTATCATGCCATAAGGTTATAACCTTAACCATATAAGCAAAAGAAATCCTTTCATTCAGTGAAAACTTAATCATCCCATCACAATAATATCCATTTTTCACAAAGTTTTCATTACTGGATAAGATCAACTTGCCGAATTCACACACAACCCTTATACCAGGTTTCCTCAAAAGATTCCTTAAGGGACGTACAGCATGTTGGTTAGGATTACTTTCTTTCCAGAGGTAAATATTAGCTCTACAGTTTATTTACCGACAACTTTCGATCGACCTTTATTTTTCATTTGAACCTCTTGATCATTGGTCATGCTTTATAGGTTTTGAAGGTAGATCTGTCATTATATACATGGACTGGCACCTGTATCATACCACCAATCGATGGCTTTTTCTTGAACTGTGTTCACTTTCATGACCATTGTTAAGATATCATCGTCTATTGCATTAGCCTCTTTCTTAGGCTTTTTATGGTGCCTACAAACTCAGGTAAAATGCCTGGTCTTGCTACAAATATAGCAAGGACCTTTGAGTTTACCATTTTTTCTTCTTTTATTAGGCTTTAGGGATTCATTTTTCTCAGAGTTATTATTATGTGATGGTTTTTCTACTACATTCACCTTGGATGAGGATGCACCATTAGTGTCATCCATCTTATCTCAGTTGCAAGATTCTTCCTCAATATGAAAATGTTTTTGGATTTGTTCCAGGGTGAACTCTTCTGATTTATGTAGTAGATTCTTCTTATGATCTTTCTAGCTTTGAGGCAGTTTAGCTATAATAGCTTCGACTTGAAAAGATTCAGGTAAGATAATTTTTAGTGCCTTTATTTTATTTACGATCAACTATAATTCATGAATCTGGGCTAGTAGAGACTTATTATCTACCATCGTGAAATCGAAGTACCTGACAATTAGAAATTTATGTTTTCCTACTTCTTTGGTCTTATACTTGTATTCCAGTGCATTCCAAATTCTTTTTGCTGAAGTCGTTCCTGTTTACAGGTTGTACCGATGTTCAGAAAGAACATTGAGAATATGACCGTGAAACAGTAGTCCACCTTCTTATCATTTAATTTTGGTAGCATTGAGAAAGAGCATTGTTGATTTCTTCTAGTAGACTGAAGATTGGGGTCCAGAATGAAGAATATCTTCAAGATAGTGAGAAGAACTTTAACTTGTCTTGCCATTTGGTGAAGTTTGTATTGTCGAATTGGTCAAGTCTGATCAGAACATGGTTCATTAGTTTGATTGATGCAACAATTTTGATATTCATAATAAAGCTTTAAGAATGTTGGAGAAATTATATTCAAAAATCGAAAATAAAAAATGAAATTAACACCAAGCTGAATCACGTATATAATACGCTGTCCTTAAAGCTTAATTCACCCCCATCTCAATTGAAATTGAGATTGCTGATGGGTTTCAGGTGAATTTCTTCCAGGATAAGACAAACCTTCTTGTTAAGATCCTACATATAGCAATCATGAAGGGATCTACTCAAGGACTCGGTTAATGTAGTTCATAAATCTAGCATATTTGTTGAGTAGTCAAACTCAGTAACTCTAACAATGTTTGAGTTACTCAGCAATTTCTTAAAAATAAAAATGTTTAGAGAGATCATATCAGATTCTGATTGAATTTGTTGGACTTTGATGATTCTGGACATTGATGGTGCAATTTATATAGCATCTGAAGTGTGGACCATTGCCATGTGGTCGTCAATGGTTCTGAATTTTTGTATAACATTTATGACTGTTAGCACTAATTTTTGAACATTTTATATCATTGGATCAACTATTTGAGCGTTGAATCATCAAGGCCCATCCCTTATTGGACCGTTTTGGCTATTAAGGCTACTATCCGTTCTAACAAACGTTTGATGGTTTTGAATCCATTGATCCAACCATTTCCAGTAGCCTATAAAACCCAGACTGTTTCACACTTCTCTTCTCGTGCTGGTTTGTGTAAGGTCGCAAGGGATGGACTACTTCGCGACACGATGCACACGTGCGAAGTGTAAAGTGCACTACTACAACCCCATTGCCCACGCCCACGCCCTAGCCCGAGTGCCCATGAGTGTGCGTGTGTGTGTTCCAGTGCTACTGGAACACACAAACCGAGCATATCATCCTCAAATTCTCCAAGTAAGAATACTCCCCACTCAAACACTTATAAACAACAACTTTTCTCCCACTATCCGATGTGGGACTAAAGAAAACGTACTTTTTCTTTGATTTTTCAAAAAAAAAAAAAATGTTTTCTAGGAAAAACGAAAAATTTTTAACTTTTATTTTTTAAAAAAACAAAAATTTCAACAAAGATTTCCTATAACAAAAATTAGCCACATACACTTATTGAATGGACCATAATTGTATTTTGTTATTTATCAATTGATAAATATTATTTCTATGGTGTGGCCTACCTGATGATCTTATTGGGCTTATAATTATCTAAACATAGATGAGCATGCGGCTACACCAGTAGGCACTCAAATACCTGCACTAGTAAAGAGGTAAAGGACCACAGAGGCGTTGCTGTTGGTCGGGGACCCTCTGATGCCTAAGTTTAGGGTAGGTTTATCATGGGAATAAGATCTGAGTCGGAAATTTTTGTGAGTACCTTTCTCCCAAGGCAGGGGATGCATTTATAGGATGCTTGGGCGATTTGAGTATCTCAATAGGATCTGTCATATACGCTGAAGGGTTCGAATTTGAGTGGGGATATGCTCCCAAGAATATCTTTAATCCCATCTCGATCGGCATGATCTTAGTTAGGATCTCATCAGGTCTATCCCTACTTGGTACAATGGGGGACTTTTCCAAATACCCCTCGTCCAAGGTGAGACTAGTCTGATCATCTTGACTGATAACTTTTATCACCGAGCTTTGAATATGAGCAATTCAGCTCAATAAGTGAGTCCCTTTTTGGAGTTAACATCTAGGGTTTCCCCTCTGAGCTCAACTTAGCTCATCCGGGTGGTCGATGCATTGGTGATTCAAGGAACTTGTCCAGACGATTCCTCGCCAGCATTACTCTGCTCCCTCTTCATGATGTATATATGTCCCATGTAGTAGGTCAGTTCAATTTTCCCATAACAGGGCTTATTTTTCAACATAGTGATCTTGCTAGTGGGCCTAACCTATTGAAAAGATGATACGTTGGAAGTTATACACTATTTGAATACTAAATTATAGTCCAATCAATAGGACTTGAGACCACCCAAATAAAGGATGAAACTCATCCCCCATGTCTAGTTATGGATTTGAATCCATGGATTCATACGTGATCTGGTTATTAATTGGACCCAAAATCTAAGATTCAAATCCAATTAATTAGGGTTGGACAATTCCAAGTACCAACAAAAGGGCTTCGCTGCTTATTGGTCTAGATCATGTAAAATGTGGACCTCACGTAGATCTTGACAAATAAGCATTCACAATTGGCACGGAGCAGAAATCTTAAGACCCATGATGAAATGAGCTTTTGAAATTTCACATTTCCATATATTTTTCTTGATTCCCACTGATCGCTCTAAATAGTTGGAGATTTTGAACAAGTCATGCTAGAACTCGCTGGTTTATCTAACTAGCTATGAGGAATCTAAGGAAAAAAAAATTGCATTTCCATGATTTGATCACAATTGATGTTTGGAGGGACAGAAATTATGAAATATTATAAAATAATCAATAGCCTCATCTAAGGTGATCATTGTCCAATAATGCTAGGAATTTTTTTCTGTATTCAAACAAGGCTTCTAAATTTCCAAATACACTTTCACTACAAAAATAGAAATGATAATTACAATTTCCATATACATAACTTAGATTCTTTGTATCTGGTGTTGTCAAACTCCTGTCATTTATGATTTATAATTTATAATTTGAGTCAAATATTGAGCAAAATGACTTGAATTCCCATCTTAAATTCTTTTTTACATTAATCTTATGATTTTATAATTTGAATCCTAAGATTTATAGTTCAAATATCGATTTACAATTCAAACATTTGTGTTCGTTTCTATTTTAAGCTTTCTTGGATTTCATCTTATGTTTCTAAATTAGTGTGAACTTTAAGAGTTGTTTAGAAAGTCAATTACTTTCTTACGTTCTCTATAAGAGATTACATGAAAAATATTCTCTTTAATGCTAAATCATTTGTATTTTCTTAAAATTTCTTGCTTCTCGATTGGTCAAAACCAATAACCGTAACAATGGCTATAACAATAGTCAACTTTATACCCATTATGAGGACCATAATGGTCGTTACACTATCATAATAGTCATTACAACCTTGTAACAATTGTTATACCTCTCAGAATAGTTGTTATGGTCATGTAATGGTTGAATTTTTTAAAAGGAAAAATAAGTTGGTTGTATTAACCAGCTATGAGGCTCTTTTTTTTGGTCAAATTGGGCATTATGGTCTCATATTGCCTAACGGTTACCACCTTTACCATTGTGTAGCAATTGTAGTGTAACCATTTTTTAATATTATATGCATGACTTATGTTGAATTTTTTGCATAGATAGCTGCAATCGTGTTAACCAATATGTACTGTGGTAGTGATGATTAAAAATCAAATCATCTTTTTTTTGCCTGTCTACATAATCAAATGTTGCGTTTGCAACATGATTATATTGATTAGGAAAGGTAAAGGAGCGTAAATTAATAGAGGATTCTTCTATGTTTTAAAGTAAATTTCTTTAACGACAAAAAATAAAGGAAAGGTAAGAATCTTCTAAAGCTATCATGATATGGTGGTATTACATTTTGCATATTAATGGAAAATGGATGATCGATGGGTTTTAAACATATCTTCTTCTCTTTTTTTTCAAAATTTTTAAGAGAATTTAAAAAAAAATAAAAAATTCCTACAGTTTTAGGCTACCATTTGTGATGTAATACAGTCTATCCCTTGTTATGGTTAGCGATGACTACAAGAAAATTGGCCTTTGCTAGTGGTTTTGGCCCAGAAAACCGTCGGTAACGTTTTTGCTGGCGGTCAACTGCCGGTAAAGGCTCGGTCAGTGAAGGTTTGGCGGCGGTTTTGCGGGACGCCACTAAATTGTGGCGGTGGAAAAAGGCTATGGATAAAATCCGTAGCTAAAGAGTACGGTTATATTCCGTAGTACCTCCCTGGCCATTAGAGAACAAAAGGAAGAGGAAAAAGAATAGCAAGATAGATGGGTTGGGGGCTGTGACGGTGTTCGATTTTGGTAAGAATATCATGTCACTTGAGCTGCATTCTTCAATATCGCCACAGGACTGATGCCTTTGAGAAACCATAACCAAGGAAGATTACTATAGCCAAACATACAGAAACTGTTAGCTTGAGAGACTAGTTTACTGAATTACATGTTTTTCTGTTTTAGGATCATACAATGAAAATTGTTTAGCAGGATGGAATTCAAACAGTCAACCTCTCTTCTGTAAAGCAGGGACCTACTACCAGCATACCAGAACCTGTAGCAAGCATCAGACAAACACCATGAGCTACTCCTTGACTAGCAACAGAAAAAGCCCCTACAAAACCTGCACACATGGTGACAACACATCATCAAAGAGAGAGAGAGAGTACATCTAAGACACTAAACACAACAATTGAGAAGCTCACATACCATGATACCACCAAGTATAAACCAGTTCTTCCAAGAAACAGAGATCCAACATAATCTTCGGTGGAACCAACAACCGACATGTGACAATCCCTACAAGGAAACCACAATATCCAACATAATCGCTTCTGTTATAACCACAGCAGCAACTGCTTGACCTTCAAATCTTTCAAGGAAGATTCTTTGAGTGACATCAGAGAAGGGTATAAAATGTCACTTTTTCTTAGAAAATTGCAACAAACAAACTTGAACATCCATGAATTTCATTTTAAAAACAAAAACACAGATAAACAGCATTTTTTTTTCTTTTCTTTTTTACATAGGTTTCATAGGAGATGCAGGAAACATTTTGGGCAGAAAAGCATGCACAATAAATAAGATGGGGCAAGCAGGGCCTCAAAATACTCCCACAGGGTGTGCTGGCTATTCCAGAAGGTATGTTGGACATTCACATGTTATTTCACGATGTCCCCATGATCTAATTTGTAGAACGTATGTGTTAAGCCACTTACCAACAAAAGCTTATCAAAGAATTTCTCAGCGGCTCAACAGAAAGCTATGCCAATGGTATTGGTAGATGGTGATATGTTTGGATATGATAAATGATGTAAGGTCAGACAAATTTTCACCACATTATATTATTGTGTGCTTATGGGATCTCCAAATGTGCCAATTGATTCAAACAAAGCAGTTGTGATTCAAATATAGTGACGGCGGCAATATTACCTGCTGGCCAACTCGTTTATAGATTTCAAGGGCTTTGGAAGCTTCATGCCTAGGCATCTCAAAAAATTGCAATGAAAATAAATAGTCATTGAAATATAAATGCCTACACTGTCTACAAACGAGCTGGCAGGAGAATACTTTCATGTTATGTTGATTAAAGCCTAGGCAGGAGAATACTTTCATGTTATGTTGATTAAAGCCTAGGCAGGAGAATATTTTCATGTTATGTTGATTAAAGAAGTGCCTAGACTGTCTTGGGCATTTATGCCCTCGTTATTACGGAATTTATATTATTTCCATTTTAATAAATCTAGCATCTATCAGAAATAATAATTAATTGATTGTACTGATAAGAATAAAAGAAAATAAAAATATATAGAGCTACAAAACGGGTGATGATCCACACTGCTAACTGTCAACCAAACGTACTGACGCAGGACAACCCTAATTATGATGCATGCTCATGAACATAATTAAACAGCGGAAATAAAAGGAATAAATGATCTAAAATTCTAGCAGTAATCATCATAATTGAGAAAATCATAAAGGAAACATGCAATGGAGCGGGCCATCATCACAACCACGGAATATGGAATTCAATTATTACTTGGGTTGGATCCGGTGAGGGATGAGACCTCCCGATCTTACATGGTCACACCCAATCGATCAATGAAGATCACTAGTCCGAAGAACCAGGAAGTTTCTCGGATTAGGGATTTGAGAATTTGGGGGTTTAGGGTTTAGATCGATTCTTAAGATTTTGATCGAAAAAGGATTAGCCAAAATTGGAAAATAGAAAGAAGAAAATAATTACCTTGAAGAAGTTGGAGGGGCATAAGAAGAAATTAGAAGAAGAAGATCAAGGGAAGAAAAGAAGCACCCTTAGAGAGAAGAGAGGAAGGAGGCAACTAAAGGGTTTGCTTTTCATTAATCAATAGTTAAAATTCGAGTTTAGGGCTTTAGCCCACTTAAATAAGCAAATAAAGACATAAAATTACTAAAACACCCCTAGAATAAGCAAATAAAGACATATAATTACTAAAATACTCTAAACTAAGCAAAAACGCGCAGATAACATAAGCACGAAAAAGTTCGGGCGTCCGGTCTTCTTTCTCCAATCTTCCTTCACATGTGTCTTCCCTAAGTGGGGTCTTCTATATGTCCAATCACATATGAAAGGTCTTCAGCTCCTCAATAGTCGCCTATCCACAAGGACAACACTTGTGGTTAGCGCTTTCTTCGTTGGTACACCCTGAATGTTCTTGTGTTCGCATCAATTCCCCTCGGGTGAGAAAAACTTGACTCCGACGAGTTGAAACTTTTGTAGCGCTCTAGTAGATTTGTATCAATACCTTACAATGCGTCGCTCGATAGCCACGTAGATTCAGACGATGGTTTGTTCTTCCACTTGACAAGATACCTTTGAAAACCTCCATCTCTCGTGGATACTATCTCATTATCCAAGATTTTCTCAATTTCTTCTGTATGGGTAATGGGTGGAGGAGGGGGTGGAAGGGGTTGGGTAACAAACTCAGAAAAAGGCCATGAAAGGGACGATGTATCAACAATAAGAGTATGGGCGTGGATTAGATCTTCCACATTAAAAGTTTGATTAATGCTCATTGCAGGTGGAAGGTTAATCCGATACGCATTGGACCTAACCTTTTATAATATCCTGAACGGTCTAGTACTACGCACTTGAAATTTTTTAGCAGATCCTTGAAAGAATCGCTCTGGCCTTATTCGTACCATTACATAGTCTCCTTCTTGAAATTCTTGCACTCTACGATGAGAATCAGTTGAAACTTTATAATCATCATTGCTCTTATTTAACCGTTGTCTAATATGTGTATGCAAATCATGAGTATGGCGTGCAAATGCATCGGCTGACTCAGAAGACCTTTGGGTAACAGCCATAGGTAAGAGATCTGTGGGCATTAGTTTGGATGTCCTGCCACTATAAAAAAGCACGATTCCATTTTTGTCGTTGTGGACCGTTTTTCTAAAATGGTGCATTTCCTCCCATGTTCGAAGACTTCGGATACGTCTCATGTTACTCGTCTTTTTTTTGATGGTGTGGTGCGTCTCCATGGGTTACCTAAAACCACAGTGTTTGATCATGATGTTTGATTTACTAGTTATTTTTGGAAGACACTGTGGCACATTATGGGAACTCGTTTGTAATTTTTTACTGCTTACTACCCACAAATAGATGGTCAAACTGAAGTGGTAAACCGTAGCCTTGAAAGTCTTCTACGTTGTCTAGTGGGTGAACATGTTAAGACTTGGGACCTAATTTTACCAACTGCTAAACTTGCTTATAATGGGTCAGTTTATAGATCTACAGGGTTGAGTCCTTTTTATAGTCTTGGGAAGCCCAAGCACGAAGTCCATACTAATGTCCTGCCATGGAGCATGTGGCACTGGTAATGGAGTGTATAGCCCGGTATTTTGTTTTCTTTGCTTTGCCAGCTAACATGTTCGACACTGCCCTAAAACTTTAGCTACGTCTCTCTTGAGACTTAACCAATAGAAACGATCTTCCACGAGGGCAATGGTCTTATCATGACCAAAATGGTCAGCTATCCCTCCTGAATGAAGCTCCTAGATGAGGAATTTACGAAAGGACATACAGGGAATACAAAGTCTATCTCCCTTGAAAAGGAAGCCGTCTTTAAGAATATATTCACCCATAATATGCTGATCACTAGAGAGTGATGCGTAAGTACCCCCAAAATCAGGACATATGGGGTATTCATCTTTTAATTGCTCAAATCCGACTACCTCTACACTCAAGGAGTTGAGCAACGCCACTCTCCTACTAAGGGCATCCGCTGGTTTGTTTTCAACCCCGGCCTTGTGTTTCAAAACAAATGAATATTTCTGAAGAAACGCTACACACTTGACATGCCTTGGGTTGAGTTTCTTCTGGGAATGCAAATATCTCAAAGCCTCATGGTCAAAAAATAAAATAAATTCTTGCGGTAGGAGATAGTGTCTCCAATGTAAATTCTTTGTCGTAAGTGGAGTATTTTTGTTTTGTCTCATTCAGTTTCTCACTGAAATAGGCCACTGGGTGTCCTTCTTGACTCAACACTCCACCTATCCCGACACTAGACGCATCGCACGCTACTTCAAAGACTTTAGAAAAGTCAGGTAGACGCATAACAGGAACTTCCACCATCTTGCCCTTAATTTCTTTAAAAGCCTTGACTACGACTTTAGACCACACGAACTCTCCCTTTTTTATGCACTCGGTAATGGGAGCCATGATCGTGCTAAAACCCCTAATGAACCGACGATAAAAAGTAGCTAGGCCGTGAAAGCTTCGCACCACATGAATGTTCCTTGGTTTTGGCCACTCAACTATGGCCCTGACCTTTTCAGGGTCTGCACGCATTTCGTCAGATGACACTATAAATCCTACGAACATAACTTGGCTAGACATGAATATACATTTCTTAAGATTAGCGTACAACTTTTCCTCCCTAAGGACACTACAAACCTTCTTTAAATGTTTAAGGTGTGATTCCTTAGTGGTACTATAAATAAGAATATCGTCAAAGTACACCACTAGAAATTTTTTCATGAATGGCCTCAAAGCTTGTGTCATCACCCGCATGAAAGTACTGGGTGCGTTAGTCAAGCCGAAGGGCATGACCAACCACTCATATAACCCATCTTTCATCTTAAACGCCGTCTTTCACTCATCTCCTGGGCGTATACGAATTTGGTGATATCCACTCTTGAGGTCTATCTTAGAGAATATAGTGGACTTGGTCATCATGTCAAGCATATCATCAAGTCTAGGTATAGGGAACCTATACTTGATAGTAATTTTGTTTATGGCACGGCTATCCACACACATGCGCCACGTGCCGTCTTTCTTTGGCGTCAACAATGCAGGCATAATACACGGGCTGATACTATCTTGAATGAAACCCTTTTACAGAAGCTCATCAACTTGCTTCTTCAACTTTTCATGTTCTGCAGGGTTCATCCTGTAGTGAGGAAGGTTCGGTAGAGTAGACCCTGGGACAAGATCAATGACATGCTGTATGTCCCTCATAGGTGGCAACTCATTTGGTAATTCTTCAAGAAATACATCACTGAATTTCTTCAAGACCGAGGTCACCTCATGGGGTAACTCTGATGGAGCCTCAGGTGTAATCTCTCTAGCCACAAGGGCATACACCATAGAATCCTCCTTAGCCTCTTTTTCAAACTCTCTTGCGCTGATTATATGTAGAGACTTAGGTTTGGATTTCCCCATTTCTCTAGGCTCACTTGCCTTCTCATCCTTCTTCTTTCCTAGTGTATTCTCAGGTGGCATGGGATTAAGTTTGATATTTTTACCATTATACATAAAAGTATACGCATTCGAATGGCCAAAGATCGTGACATCATTATTGAATAGCCATGGTCTACCTAAGATAACATGTCCCACATCCATAGGTAAAACATCACACTACAGGGACTCTTTGTATGACCCAAACTCGATGGGGACTAGACATTATTGGGTGACAGGTAGGGATGTCTTATTAACCCAAGAAACTTTATACGGGTCTGGATGAGGTGTGAATTTTAGTTTTAAGTGATCTAAGGTGCTAGTGGAAATCACATTCTGACAACTTCCACTGTCCACTATCGTCTTACAATTCTTTTCACCAGAGTTGACAATAGTGTAGAAGATAGTGCTTCGACGCCAGTCAGCACTACTTCTAGACTGAGCTAGCACACGTCTGACTACTGCAAGCATTGCTTCTCCATCCACTTCTTCTTTATCAGTAAGTCTTCCTTCAGGACGATACTCTTCAACTTCATAATCATCGTGGTCATCTCCACCCTCGTGGGACTCGCCTATAACTAAGGCTCTCCCACGGCTCTTCGCAGGACACTGATTAGACATGTGGCTAAGATTGCCACACTCATAACACCTCACTTAACTTATGTTACTAGGACTAGCACCAAGAACCCCTTTGCTTTTGTCCTCCTTAGGCTTAGGCGGAATGGTCTCATATGCCTTAGGTTGACTACTGATATTAGGTCTAGTTCCCTAGAAATTAGATCTAGCACTGGAGTCTCGGGACTCAAAACTACGAATGACAGAAGCCTTCAGATATTGCTCTAACTCCTACACGACTTGATATGCTTCATCCAAGTCCGCTAAGGGCCGAGTCATAAGCTCGCGCTGAAGATCTGTACGAAGGCCCGTCTTGAAATACGAGAGCGTTACTAAAGGGTCTTCTTGGATATCACATCGCATCACATATTCTTCAAATTTAGCAATGTAGTCAGTGACAGACATTGACCCTTGGCGTAAGGATTGCCATTGGTCAAGGAGCTTCTAACGATATGAGAAAGGAAGGTACTTCTCCTTCAACTTCTCTTTCATCTCATACCAATGTATGATAGGGGCCCTACCAACTCTCTCTATCTTACACTCGGTGTTGGTCCATAAGAGCTTGGCTTGACCCACAAGCTTCATCTTAGCAAACCACATTTGACGATTTTTCGACATGCCATACCACTCAAAATAGTGGTCCATGTCAGCAACCCAGTCAAGGAATGCCTTGGGATCTAAGTGTCCATCAAAACTCGGGGCCTCAACTCTCACACTCTTCATCGCACGCTCATCCGGATCATAACGGTCTTGATGATCACATGTAGTTCGTGCCTCTCATACCACACCATCACCGTTACCACGATCTCTATTCTCACGACCACCGTATGTGGCAGTGCGTTCTTCAATGATTCCTCCCACTTGGGAGTACGCATCATCCCCTATAGCGGAGTTTTCTTTTTGGGACGCCTCTGGTTGCTCGACCTTAGTCATGGTAGTGGTAATTTGGTTCTCAAGGCGGGCAAATTCAAGCTTTTGACCCGCTTCTAGGGTGTTTATCTTTTGTATCAATTGAGCAAGTTGCTCAGATAATTGCTCGTTATTCATGGTAGGTTGAAGTCCGAAACCTCTACCACTTCTCGTGGGCATACAATGAAGACTTGAACCAAACTCTACCCAACTAGACTACTAGGTGTTATGACTTTCAAGATGAATGTGATGAATACAAAACTAATATGAACTGTCACAATTAAGTTGAAATAGGAAATAACTCAAATCTGAAAATTTTTCAGATTAGGAACTTTCTAAAATTGGAAAGTATCTAAAATTAAAAACTTTCTAAATCTGGAACTTTTCTAAATTAAACCTAAAAATCAAAACTCTAATTTAATAACTCGATCTAGAAAAGAAAACCACACAAGTCTAGTCTCTTATACCAAATTTGACGTAGGACAGCCCTAATTATGATGCATGCTCATGAACATAATTAAACAGCGGAAATAAAATGAATAAATGATCTAAAATTCTAGCAGTAATCATCATAATTGAGAGAATCATAAAGGAAACATGCAATGGAGTGGGCCATCATCACAACCACGGAATATAGAATTCAATTATTACTTGGGTTGGATCCGGCGAGGGATGAGACCTCCCGATCTTACATGGTCACACCCAATCGATCAATGAAGATCACTAGTTCGAAGAACTAGAAAGTTTCTCAGATTAGGGATTTGAGAATTTGGGAGTTTAGGGTTTAGATCGATTCTCAAGATTTTGATCAAAGAAGGATTAGCCAAAACTGGAAAATAGAAAGAAGAAAATAATTACTTTGAAGAAGTTGGAGGGACATAAGAAGAAATTAGAAGAAGAAGATCAAGGGAAGAGAAGAAGCACCGTTAGAGAGAAGAGAGGAAGGAGGCAACCAAAGGGTTTGCTTTTCATTAATCAATAGTTAAAATTTGAGTTTAGGGCTTTAGCCCACTTAAATATGCAAATAAAGACATAAAATTACTAAAACACTCCTAGAATAAGCAAATAAAGATATTAATTACTAAAGTACTCTAAAATAAGCAAAAACGCACAAATAACATCAATACAGGAAAGTTCGGGCGCCCGATCTTCTTTCTCCAATCTTCCTTCACATGTGTCTTCCCTAAATGGGGTCTTCTATATGTCCAATCACATATGAAAGGTCTTCAACTCCTCAATAGTCGCATATCCACAAGGACGACACTTATGGTTGACGCTTTCTTCGTTGGTACACCCTGAATGCTCTTGTGTCCGCATCACGTACCCACGTGACCAATGAATTTGCTACTTCATTGGCCTCCTTAGAAATTATCAAGACAAAGCAAAATAAATAAATAAACTCACAAAACTTCAACGTAGTCTAACATCTTTGTCAGTAAAACAGTTTATGAAATATCTATTTTTTACTTCCTGCGGTGAGATCTCTTTAAGGTTATCAGTGATTTTTTGGTGCTCAGATCTGGAATGCATGATCATGAATCTCACATTTGTTTCTTTGGAAGTTATTTGTTGTAGTGGGTGGCTTCCAATGGATACTTACTCATTAAAATCCTTCTTCCACCAATGTGTTAGCGATGATGATTTTGCCCTGGAAAATTTCATACCTCCTGAAATTGAAGATGTTGCTTGGATAACTACAACCGAGAAAATTCTGACCATTGGAAAATCTGTGTAATATGAAGGTGTATGAGCTTCAGGCACTCATCGTTTGTCATCCCTCCATCAAACATAAAAAAGAAATGTAAGTTGATGTCTAAGCACCAAATAAGTAGAAATCATGAATTCCTCAATTGTGGGGGATTCTAACCATTCCAGCCACCAGGCCTAGAAAGATCAGCATACACTTCATTTGCATCAGCTCTCACGATCATGCTATAAAATCAAAGACATTAATCAATCACATGCTTCTTATCATTAAGTGAAAATCAATTCAATGAAGGATTTCAAGAGATTTTAACCTATGCCAGTCATCAGCAATGTCAAAGGTAGTCCTCCAATTGTTTTCGACTTCAGCGGCCCATAGAGAAAGACGGATTAAAAAAATGAAGAAGAAATGTAAAAGAGGTGTGACACGCTTGAATTAATAAAGAATTACCATTCGTAGAGAGGTCATGCTCAAATCTATTTCACATAAGCAAAAACAATAAACTATTTATTCTGAACAGTTTCTGCCATAAAGAAATCAAAGAAATCCAGAAGCATAAAAATCTAATCTTATTCCCATAAAAAATAGCCCATTTCCAAATTCTCCCCCAACTCATAAGCAGAACTAACTACGCAGCCAATAGAAAGAAGGCAGATGACAAACTACATAGCATTGTAACAGGGCAACTTTAAAAGAGAAGATACCTGACAGGAGTGTGTAATGACAGATTCAGGTTTCCCTTTGGCAAGTGCAAGTACTAAAGATAATGAAAATGTACCAAAAATAGGGGTAAATGTTTGCAGCCTCTTCTAGAGTATCGGCAAGCTTCCAAGGGAAGGAACCATCTCTAAGCCCATTTGATAACATTACTAAAGTTCCCTTTGATGATTAATAGAAATTTATGCAGTTAATTCAAATAGTTAACACATTTTCAAGAAGATGATGCTGTTAATACATCTTATGAGATGTCTTAGGTTTGAACCATGCCTACCTTGATGGAGATGTTGCTTTTTGTAAGACCCGACCCGAGTTCATGTGTGTGCATATGTGTGTGTAGGTATGCATTTCGTATCTCTTAATCATGCGGTCCTACCGGTCAAATCCCGGTGACCCGCGACCCTTGGATAGTGTTTGTGGTCATCCTTAAGTCCAGTCATGTTGACCCGACTCGAATCGGCACGAAACCTATGCCATCTTGTTCGCATCGTCTTTGCAGTTCCGATGACGCGTCTTATGCGTCCATCCGATGTATAGATCATAACTTATATACGTCTCATTTTATGGCCCTTGATCATGATCATGTGGCCCACCTAGGAGTAGTGCATGTGGCCCTCCTTCCCTTTTTGCACAAATTCCAATACACACTACACACACTACCTAAACCTCCATATCTTACACTACCAACACCACCCAAACCACCCAAACCTACCCTACCCTAGCAACATTGTTTATATCACCATAGGGTATAATGGTTTTCTCTAACCTAGGTGGAGAGAGCAATGATGACTCTCCTACAACTCTCTCTCCCTCTCTCTTTCTTCTCATTCTCTCTATCTCTCCCTCTCCTCTCCCTCTTGCAAGCTTCCAACGTCCAGCCCTCTTCCTCCATTTTTCTAGCCCTTTGAAGCTTCCATACCTCACAATCCAACCCCTAAGAATCCATCCTACCCGTTGATTCTTCTTCCTTAGTGCTAGATCTCCCTTGTGTGGAAGAAGGAGAAGTAGTTTTGAAGGTGGGTGTCTATACAAGTGTTGATCTCTCTTCTCTCCCTTGTTTTTTTCATTTCCTCATGTATGGGACACGTGGGACCCACCAATCTATTGTGGGGATCTCATTTGATCCCTTGGATGTGGCACTTGGCCATCCTACATGCATATATTATTCCATGATGGGGTCATTCTCCATGGACCCCATCACGATGTATCTCATGATCCTAATCATTCTAAGGTCATCTAGATCTTTATTTTATGGTAGGGATGGTATCCTCACCTTAGAAATTATTTTTATTGTGGGGTTCATGCATGCATGGACCCAAGATGTGAATATGTACAACTGGATCTTTATATGAGGAATTTTAGTGGCGAAATCCCTCTATGTATGGCCGGATTCTCTCTTTCTCCTTCTCTCTCTCTCTATTTTTCTACCTAATATTTTCTGATCATGAGTGTGTGGCCCATCTTGTGGACCAACAAGATCCAAACTATCCATAGAGAGGAGACGTTTTCACAGTACCTCCCCTTAAATGTACGACCCCTAAATGCACAAAAAGGGGTGCATGCAAGCTTGTTTCTGGTGATAGGATGGTTTGGATATTTGTGGGGCCCACTTGGGTGGACCATAAATCCCCATTTAATGTATGTTTAAAATTATTTTTGTGAAACATATGTTGCTATCTAGTCTGTCTGGACAGATTATTGACCATTTTGGGGTCTGATTTTTTGTCTTTTGGTGGGGAATTTGATGACACATCTAATACATGATTCTTCAAGACCTATGTCTCACCTATAAACCTACCAAATTTCAGCCTCACCTGACCCTGATTGAGGCCCAAAGGTGTTCCTAGTGAGGTGGTTAGTCTGAAATTTCTGCACTATTCCAACAACATATCAGTGTGGAATTACTTAAATATAAAATAATTTTTCCACTGGGGGGCTACATCCGTGGACCCCACTTTGTAGTACACATATGAGGAGACATAAAAACTAATTTTTTTCAATTTTTAGAGGCCTATAATCCACACCATTGGAAGCTCAGATCAGGGCAGGGCCTGTCAAAAATCTGTACTAAACAAATTTTCTGGATAGTCTGTTTTCTTTAAATTAAATAAAATACTTTTGATATTCTAGAAATTTTGAAAATTTACAGAGAGGTAGCCCACCCATGGTAGGACCCACCTACTAAGTTTCGAGGTCAACAGACCTCTGTACAATTCGTTGTACGGGCTGGACTGGCCCACCAGGCTGGGATGTCTAGCCATGGTTGGCCATCCACCCTCCTTGTGGATCGACAGAGATCTGTGTGGGTCGCCAGTGAGCAAAATACTTAGTCTATACATATTATTTTTAGACTCTAGCAAGCCCAGGAACAGGTGGGTTGGAAATTCAACAATAGGCCCAAATTGGTTGCCCTAACGACATATTTTGGGGTAGCATGACCCACTAGATTTAAGGAGGTTTATGCACATAATCTTGTCATTTCCTATTGTGCCTTTGGGCTTAATTAGTGCACATTTGAGGCCCACCCCAGTTTGGTTTTATTGGATCTATGTCCATAGTTTTGGTTGGACCTTATAGGCCCATTTATCTTGGAATCTTCTAATTAGGTCCCTTCACCTTTGGGCCTGTATCTCACCACTTATTGTGATAGGTTTGTGGGCTATAGTATACAAGTAGTTGAGCCCTTGGTTGCCCACCAAAATAACCTTGCACTTGGGCCAAGTTGTGAGGCCCAACTCACTTGGATAAAGCAAAGAAATTGCCCATATGGTTGGATTATCGGGCTTCCTACTAGGCCCACTGCAATATGTGGATTCGTGACCTTTATGGTTGGGTCCAAACCTTGCTTGAGGGCCCACTATATTGCGTTTGAGTTGGGCTTTGAGTATAGCCCACTAGGCCATGGATTTCCTTAAGCCCTAGGCCTTACTTCATATTCAAGTAGTAATAGGCTACCTTTTGGGACCCAATTGAGGTTGGATGTCCTCCTTAGTGGCCCTAAGGTAGGACCATGGGTTACTATGGGTGGTTTAAGGCCCACCATAGGCCCTCTTTAGGACCGCGTATTCCCTTAGGCATATTTATTGTCCTCCTTAGCTTTGTGGGCTACCCCAAAGTATTAGGCCCCCATTAGAGGTTTGTTTCCTAAGATTTAATTGTCTAAGTACCTAGACTTGATTCCCTCCTTGAAAAGGAGGAGTATGTTATGAGTCATCATTGTCGTATGGCACGCCCTAATGATCCATATGCATCATTGAGTGATTGGATTACATTTGTGTGTATAGTCATTAGGTTGACATGATAAAGGGATAGAGTTTCCCCTCTTGTGCACACTGTGTGCTTGGAGTTAGAGCATGATTGGTATGCGTGACTCATGCATCTGGCATCGCATCTTATGGATATTGTTTTCCTTGCTTCATTAGGGCCCTGCCTCCATGGGGGTATTCTTGGATAGCCGTATGTAAACACCGAAAATGTTACTTGAGCATATAGGGTGCATAGGATGTTCATGGGTGAAATTTCTAAAACTTCCATGGTACCAAGGATCTGCCCCAACGTCGTGACCAAGTGGAAACTATGAGTGCACGAGGGCCTTACATCGCTAGGTCGCGACTCATACTGTCGTGTAGTTGGTTGGGATGGGGTGTGGCCTTATCCGCCTGTGAGGGAGGGCAATGTTAGGCTAAGTTTAACCAGCTTATGAATGGGCCCGCAACCGTCCAGCCTTGCTAGTGATTGGTTATCCACGGGCGGGTAGTGAGGTCTCCTACGCTCGTTTGACTGTGTGGGTCTATAGAGCGGCAGTCATCCTGTAATGCACTAGACCCAGATAGTTTTCTTATGATGGAACCGTGCTGACTTGTGAATTAAATATGAGGACTGACATCACTTCACATCGCATTTGCATCGGATACATAAGCCCTTTTATGCATCGCCTTGGTATGACACCCAGTACTCATTGCATTGTATTCATGACAAGCCTCGGTAAGGCTAGTGATATTGTCATTAATCATGTTTTCCTTTCTGTATCTCCTATTATTCTTCTGCGCACCATTGTCGCACACTTCCACCACCCTCTAAGCTTCTATAAGCTTATGCACGATTGATGCGTGCAGGAGATCATAGGTCAGCATCGTAGTGGCAGAGATTGATAGGTGTTGAGGCGAGGACCTAGTGTTGTAAATCTTCTTCCTTCTTCCCTTTGTCATCAGATGTATTTCCCTTCAACATTGTATTAAAGCTCAAATTTATAGTAAATTTTATGATGTGTGCCCATGTTATTTCTAGGATGTACTTGTTGTGATCTTGGGTATGCTCGTATTGAAAATTGTTATATGTTTATGAAAACCCTCCTTGTAGGATCCCAGGATCGAAACCTGCCTCAGGAGCCGAGAATGAGGTACTACGGAGGCTGTTGCGATCAGAATCGGCTATCGGGTTTCTTTTGAGTCCGGTGACCGAGTTTAGGGTGTAACACTTTTTTGTTTCTTCAAGATTTCTAGAAGAACCCTTGTCCGATACCCTCTGTAGCTCAAAAGTCCAAGGTCAGAAAGTGGTCGTTCAGGCGTCCTCACTTTGCCTTCTTTCTTTGAAAGCTCATAGGCTACTTGACATTAGCATCTCATCAGTGGCCACTTTGAGTAGATACTCCAAAATAAAGAAAGGGCAAAGGATAAGTGGTTATGCAAACTATAGAAATGGCATCTGTGAATCATAAACCAAGGTCCTAGGGCACATTAAAACCTAGAGAAAATTCAAAGAGATAATCAAGAGCCTTTTGGATAGGATTCCTAGTGGATTTCTAAGTGCCCGTTTGGGTGCATTGAAGAGTATTTGCAGAAATGTGTTTATGTGGAGAGAGGAGATTGCATCTTCCACATCCGGAATGGAGCGTGGCTAAAATAATTTCCATGAAATTTTGTTTCCATGGAAGCTCCCAAATGTTTAAAAGAAATGAAACTTTCCCATTTAAACTTTTCAATGCATCCAAACAGACCCTTAATCTCTAGCAAGGGTGCCAACGTGTCATGTTCCCATGTGGGAGGAGCCACCAGTAAGATGGGCTTGATTTTTGGCACCAAAAAAAAAAAAAGAAAAGGTGGCGTGGAACCGTCCCTGACCTTTGGGTTTTGAGTTTGTAAAAGTAGGGGAAAGTGGTCCCCATGATTCAATGATTGAATAGTTGATACTATGGGCAGATAGTTAATATTATGGTCTCCATTGTGGATGGCCCAAGCACCGAAAAATCCTCTAGATTGGAAATTTTGTAACAACTCAATAGTGGTCAACAAATAAACTATCAAGAGAGGAACGCTTCACTTTCAACTACAATAGTCTAGAATCTTTTAATATGGAGACTTGGTGCATGGGTCATCCGCACTGATAGCTGCCATATCAACAGTGTAGATAATTGAACCATGTGCCTTGCTTGTACACAATGAAAAGATTTCTCCTGTGCAAACAGGCCCTAAATATTCTTTATTAGTTACCCATACAAGAAAAAGAAGAAGAGACGAAAAATGGGAGAGAGCTTACAGAATACAATTAGAAACTTTCCGTATCCTTTTCTCTGGTAAGGGGAAAGAGTGAGAATGCTAGCCAAATTAGATGACTCTTCTAAGTGTTTTTCTTGCATAATCAGATGAAGAGTTGAAAGAAGAATTTTATATATATATATATATATATATATATATATATATATATATATATATATATATATATATATATATATATATATATATATATATTAATTATTGTATTCTAAAAAGAAAATTTTTGAATTAAATAGGAGATATAGGCGCATTCCCATAAATCACCTGAATTGAAAAAAAAAAAGTCCAGAGGAGCAAAAAATTGCAAGATGCTGAGAGTAATTGAAACATTCATATCAAGCAACATGCAGAGAACAGGTGAAAAGTAAACAACTAGAGAACCCAATATTTAACAGCTTACATCAGAAACCCCTAGCTTCAAATTCCCCCTATATTTGGCCACAAAAAAAAAGAAAAAAAAAAGATGTCATTGAAAGAAATGAATTCATATTCCAAACAGGCACTACCTGAAAATAATGAAAAGAAATTGATAAAAACCATAAAAAAAAAAAGCAAATACCCCATTTGTGTAAAGACACAACAAAAAGAAGAGAGAGATGCGAATCACCTCCACATGATCGAGCACAGGCATATGGTCATAAAGTTAAATTTCCTCGGTTATTGCTCTCCTCTCACTTCAATATTAGTTCTTGCTTTTTTATCTTATGGATAGCAAAATAGTAAATACACCATTTGTCTAAAATATTCATTAACTTGTTTTGGTTATCCATTGACTAAGCAAACACCTTCCATCATCTTATCACCAAACTTATTTCTTGACAAGGAAACCAATTGCAATCATCCATGCAGTAAGTTACACTACCTTCCAGTTCTCTGCATAAGCAATGGAGACATACAATACTGATATGCAGGTCCAGTGAGTGTGATCTCTTTACATAGACATTCCATGATTTGCTGCTAATTCTGATATAGAAAGGCCCATGTTGCCTAGACAAAAATATCACTCTGGCTTCCATATCTCGTTTTTCAGAAATATTTCCATCTTTCATATTGCATCCATCCACATAATGGAAACTAAAAAACAGAGTATAGTTTCAAGTTTAGCATGGAAGTTCAGCACCAAGAGAAGTTGGTTACTCATCCTTCTCGTTCTCGTTTGTATAACTATGTTGCCTATGAACATAGTCAGAAAGTTATATGAACCCACTACCTTATATGCTGAAGCTAAAAAAGATGCTCCACTGGAAAACAAAATTAAGATAAATACCTTGTGGTGAGGCATATCATTCCATAAAGCTGATCTAAACAATTCAGAAAATCACAAGTATTACACTATTCTCCAACACACGATACAAGTGACCGGTTCTTTTTACATGTATGAATAGCCTGAGGCTACCAAGCAATTTAGGGTATTGAAGAAAACAAATTCAAGTATGGCTTTACTTACAAAAGTTTAAAAAGAAAATTCTCTGTACCACTCCTAACAAATTTATCTTTTTTTACATAGTGTAAAATGAATCTTATGTAATGAAAATCGATACACAATACAAGTTAAATATAGCAACAACCAGAGAGACATGCGGATACATTTACACCTCACAGTGAATTTTTTTTATAGGTGTGCCTTACAGTTAGTAGCAAAAATAATTACACTGCAATATTATTTAGTAGCAAACATAATTACACTACCATATTACCTTCGAAAAATATCCGACCATGTGGCATCCTCTATCATCACATTCACATAATATGTAAAATAGAAACAGATCAACGTCATAGGAAAGCATCTTGTGATCAAGAAACAGTTTCGCCAAATAGCAAAGATTCTCACCATACACCTTGCTCTTCTTGCCATCAACCTGTTGAAAATTAATTCCATGAAATTAAACAAAGGTGCTAAAATTCAGTCTCAAACAAAAGCAGTAAAAAGAAGAAGAAGAAGAAAGAAAAAGAAATTGCATGTAAAATTAATTCAGAAAGGACAAGAGTAACCTGCCTCAAACATTGAGAGTGTGCCACTGTGGTAGATCTCGTCACCTGGAGTATGCTTGATATCACATTTCCTCTACATAGCAAAACCAAATTGGGTTAAGAAGAACACCCTTGTGATAGCCAAAAGAATACCCCAAGATTTAAAAAAGAACAAAGAAACTCAATAATCCCATTAAACTCCACAACCACACGAGTCAAGTCCAGTGGATCCCCTAAAAGCAAACTCTCAGTATGTGGGCATGACAAGGATTGGTTCCAATTTATGCGTCTAATCATGCTAAGTATTTGATGGCAATAATGCAAGTTGGGTCTGAGTCCAATTGGCACAATTCATCATAAATTCCTATCACATTACTAGGTGTCAGGTTCAAAACACTAGCAAATCTAGAGTTCCAGTCACGAAAACCTTATCATTATCCAAGCATCTGACTCAGGTACTGTAGCTTTTTGAAGGATTCAAATATCATAATTCCATACCCAAATTTTAAGTATACAAATAAATCATCTGAATATTAAACAAAAGGTGAAAACAACCAATTAGGTCCTAAACTCCTAATTGATACTCAGACATAAAATAGAAGAAATTCAGGCTAGATGCTCTTACACTTTCTTTGTTTTTTTTTTGGAGAGATGCTCTTACGCATGCTCAACTACAATAACAGATATGCCAATTTCTTTCAGTGTATATAAACTAACAACGCCAAAATCATCATTAATGTTAATCTTTTCTGGTCTACATTTGCAATGTGTTTTGTTAGACAGCAATGTTAAGCATTAATGCCCCCAATAAGTGGGATGTGCAATGTCCAGTACACATCTGATGGATGCTGTTCAGAAGAAAGTGAGAAATGCACGCAATGTGAAATGCAATGACTCGAGAGTTGAATATAACATTTCATGAGAAAGGAAGTGGTCCATGCAATACCATAATAAAGCAGTTCTCTCTTTTTAAAAAATAAATTATAATAAGCAGTTCTTAAATAGAGTAGAGTTAGAAAAAATTGAGCAGCTCACCATATGTCTCTGAAGCTGTTCCTTGCGCTTCATGAAATTGTGGCAAAATTCACAAAAGTACAGCTTCAGAATATCATTGTATTCTGGTGGAAAAGGCGAGAAATACCATGTCTCAATCTCATATCTTCCAAGTTCTATGGTTGCTATGTTTTTCACTTTCGTAAATTCCTCGTGTTCACATAAGCTGGCAGCATCAAGCACTTCATGGCCCTGGCTAGGCAAATGTGGTGTTAGATCAAGAGGAATTTATCAGAGTAGGTTGAACATAAAACATTATAACGAATAGATCAAAAAATAGTTACATGATTGTGATCTACAATGATCAAGTACAATGTTACAGGTAGGAAATAGCAGAGCACTACCATTAATGGCTTGACATTCTTCTGTATATATTGGCACTACCATTAATGGCTTGACATTCTTCTGTATATATTGTTAGTATTCTCTTTCACTGCACTCCCTTCCTCCCTCCCTCCAGAATTTCTAGGGATAACCTGTTGTTTCAACCATACAGATAATTTCTAGGCATAACATCTTGTTTTAACCATACCGATAATTTCTAGGGATAACTCTTGTTTCAACCATACCATACCAGGGGTTATCCACAAAGTCTCCTCCCTGTTATCAAATGGATGGATAATACCAATGACCAACAACATTACGATGGCCATAAGTGGCTGATAGAGCCTTGGACAATTGCCGATAAACTTATAGCTCACAAGCACCATCCCACACGACATCCAGAAATTCACATCCATGGTCAAGACCGATTTCCCGCATATTCATGCCACATGAAGAAAATGAGACCGAATGGTGGCTTGAATCGAGACCTCCAACACTACCAATAACACTGGGTCTATAATCAATGACTCGAGCTATGTAATCCAATGCACTCGGTCTTGGACGTCTCAGACCACACAGGCAGCTCCTTCATCAAAACTTTAACCGTCTTGCCTTTTGGACTGGCCCTAGACCCAACTTGCTCAAGCTCGATACATGCATCATTTTCATCAGAACTCAAAACTGTCTTGCCATTTGGAAAGGCCCTAGATTTATCTCGCTCAAGCCACAATTTCACCATATAAGCATGGTAACATGCTCTAGTGACCATCCGTGAAAGTTGCGTGAAAGAACGCCGCCATCATCAAACAACACATCTTCAACCACGTAGCGATCTTCGACCACCCTTGGCATTTACAAGCAACTCTTCGACCACAACACAGGTGCAAGTACCAAAGATAATGACAAATTTGTAGACGCTGTCTGCAGCTATCTGATGGGAATACTGAAAGTAAGGAATAACAATAGGTCTAGAAACAGAGTGAAACACAGGCCCGCCGATCAGTGCAGAGCATATATATATAGAGAGAGAGTCATGCTCCCCTGCACACCTACGCACGTGCGTACCTTTGCACACGTGCTATGAGTGTCTAATCTGAACGGTTCATATGACGTGGAATCCCATGAAATCTTATATGAAAAATATTCACCCAAATCTAAAATTCTGGTGGGCCATAGCAAAGAGAAATGCAAATCAAGGGAAGAAACTGTTTTTATTTTTCATGGGCCATAAAGTCTTAGATCAAAGTAAAACTTCGTCCTGGGCGGTTTCTTGAGGTGCTGCTTCACATGAACGGTTCAGATTTTGGATCCATATTACGTATGATGGGTTTTTAAAAAAGTTTGTACATAGTACGTACGAACCGATTTGCAGGTGAGCGTTCCGAGATATATATATATATATATATATATATATATATATATATATATATATATATATATATATATATATATATATATATATATCCAATTATAATGATGAATGCCATCTTAGAAATGATTTCTGATAAGTAGCTACATCAGCTTAGAGCTCAAATATTTCTAGGCTTCCCAGCTTTTATACAAACTTCAGATTAATCAGAACCGATATGAGTTTCCATCGGGACAGGTGAATGCCTAAAAAATGGGATATTGGCTCCATGACCTCCATGTCTCCTAAAAATGTGGCCACAAAATACAAGTTAATTAGGGATTCAACATAGCAAATCCTTAATTAGGGTTTCATATTGTAAATTCCTAATTAGAAATTTACTATTGTAAAATTCTAATTAGGGTTTCAACATTGAAGATATTCGATTTCAAGAGAGATATTAAGCTTCACTACACAGAGGAACATACCTTTAAAAGAAGCAACGAGAGATCTGAAATTTGCACGCATTTCCTTCAAAGAACTACATAGATGCTACAGGTCCACTGAGAGTGTCGCTACACAGAAACTCCTTGAATCTCTAAGTTTCTCTCACATATCCCAATTTCAAACCTCTGGATTCTCCATTTTGGCCAAAACCAATGCAAAGGAACTCAAAATCTGCAGATTTCTCCCAACATCTCCTGTAACTCTTCTCGTAATCGAAAGACAGAGCTTTCGCTCAACCACTGGAGCTCGATTCAACTGAAATCAAACCAGCGAGCTCGGAATAGCGAGATTTAAATCAAGAATCCATATCGGTTGATGGGTTAGGGTTTGGAATAGAAAGTAGAACAAACATGGTACTCTACTTGTGATGGTGGTGCAGCAGGTGACTGCGAAAGTTTGGAGAAGAGGAGGGTTAGGGCCTGTTTTGATGCCGTAACTTTTTTAAGTTAGAAGAAAGTCACATGTAACGTGTAAGTAAATAGGTAATTTTGTTTGGATATAAGTTGTAACTTAGCTACAGGTAATTTTGTTTTTGTGTTTAAATAACCTGTAACTTTCTTATAAGTAATAAGTTAGATATTCACACTAGATAAAGTTAAAATCAGGAATGATTGAAAAATTAGATTGACACGTAAAAAAGATAGGATAAAATTATTCTATTTTATTAAACTTATGTAAATGAATAGTTTAGCCGATGCTTAGGCTAAACTAATCAAAAGGTGAGCCATAAAAGTAGGCCCATATTTTTAAAATGCTAGTAATGTGACCCACATAAAAGGCACATAAAGGTTAGAAATTGAGGTACTTGCACTAATATACGGTGTGCAAGACAGTAAGTGAAAGATCTAGACCGTTGATCTGATGGGCACACACTAAATTACCCAATATTTTTCAGATTGAAAAATCCTGACCTCTAGACCAATTTCCCATGAATTGATAATTAACACAAAACAAAAGGCAACAATCCTCATTTAATTGATGAAGGCCAAAGATCAAATGGCCAAGATCTTCCAATGAAACAGATTTTTGGACATTCTCTCATTAGATCAACTGTTTGATCACCACCAAATTAAGAGATCATATCATTCCTTACCCAATAAATGAAAAGAAACAAGAACAACAATCTTAAATCATCAGCACAAATGGAAACTGAAAATAGATCCTCATTTTTAAAAAGAAAAAGAAAAGAAGAATACGAAAAAGAAATTTATTACAACAATATCAAGAAATCCAGATCTTCGGATTGACAAGAATACCAAAGAAACAAAAAAACAACAAAAGTCTAACATGTTATTGAAACCAAAAAAAAGATAACAAATCTACCTATGAAATTGAATCCAAGATCTTTAAATGATGTTATCACTATAAAATGGATCAAAATATAAATTCAGGAGCCCTCAATGATAAACTATGATGTATGTGTTTCATCCACACCATCTATCCATTATTCTATATCATTTTAAGTCATCAGCTAAAAATTAAGGTACATCAAAATTTCAGGTGGACCACATCACTGGAAATAATGTTGATTGAACACCCACCATTAAAAACTTTTGGTGGGCCACCAATGTTTTTGATCAAACTGACATTTGTTTTGTTCCCTTCATCCAGGTCTTTATGACCTAATCAACGGCTTGGATGTAAAACAAACATTACAATGGGCCCTGGTAGCATTTTAATGGTGGACTTTCAATCATTATCATTTTCGGTAGTGTAGTCCACCAGAGATTTAGATATCCCTCGTTTTTGGAATCAAGCCTAAAACGATCCAATAGAATGGATGGACGGCATGGACAAAACAAATACAATATGGTGGGCCCCATAGATCATTTACATTATCCATGCCACCTCACAAGTTGCATCGTCAACACAGAAGCAAAAATAAAAATAAAAAAAATACCGTAATAGAAAGAGAGAAAAGGGGTTTCCTACCTTGCATAAGCTCGATGGGAGAGAGAAAAGTAGACTGAGAGAGGGAAATAGAGGCTGAGAGAGGGAAATGCAAGTGTAATTCTATACAGGTAACTCGAAAAAACGACTCAAGCGCCTGTAGGATTGAGAGAAAGTTACCTGTGACTTTCCTCCCCCAAACACCAACTGTAACAAAGTCACTTACAACTTTGTTATATTTTAGAAAAGTTACAGGCATCCAAACAGGCCCTTAGGGTTTGAAGATAGCAACGATCAAGGGTTCGGAGAAGAAGAGGGTTAGGGTTTGGAAAAGGAGAGCTTTCATTGTAATAAGTTGAAAAGGGAAGAAAACAACTTTTTATTGAGAGAGAGAGAGAGAGAGAGAGAGAGAGAGAGAGAGAGAGAGAGAGAGAGAGAGTAAGTGCTTATTTCGCCGGCCATGGTTCCCCACACTATGGGCTGCCTGTAAAAATGGGAATTCCCACCTTTCTTGTAGTGGATGCGGTACCAATTTGACAACATTATCAAGTACAGCGTTTTGTGTTATCTACTCTCATGGTAACAGGAGGTGCATATTCAAGGAGCTTGTATCTTGACTTTTGCCATACCAAACAGTCCAATACATGTTATCGTCTAAAGCTACGAATAGATTCTAATTCTTGTAAGTTCTTCTCTTTTGTTTTCTCGAATACTATACTTGGATTGTTACACCCTGAATGAAACTCCCATGAAGCTAATACATTCTAAAATTTGGAAGTCTCGCTTTTGTTTTTTCCAACACCCTGCTTAGATTGTTACGCCCGAATAGAATATCCCATAAAGCTAATACATTCTAAAATTTGGAAGTTTTTCTTTTGTTTTCTCCAACACCCTACTTAATTAGATTATTACAACCTGAATATAAAATCCATGGTTGTTGGGTGGTTTACATTATAAATGGCAAGCGGACAGTAGATAAAATCACCAAAGTCAGAGAGAGAGAGAGAGAGAGAGAGAGAGAGAGAGAGAGAGAGAGAGAGAGAGAGAGAGAGAGAGAGAGAGAGAGAGAGAGAGAGAGAGAGAGAGAGAGAGAGAGAGAGAGAGATGAGCAGCAGCCGTGTACTGATCGTGGGTGGCACTGGCCACATGGGTCGAAGGATGGTTCGAGCGAGCCTTGCACTGGGCCATCCCACATATGTGCTATTTCGAGACGAGAACATCAATGACATGGAAAAGGTGGAGCTGCTCCTGGATTTGAAACAAGAGGGTGCACACCTTGTGTCCGGCTCATTCGATGACCGTGATAGCCTTGTGCGAGCTGTTAAGGATGTGGATGTGGTCATCTCGGCCGTTGCAGGAAACCACATCCAAGATGCCATTTTGGAGCAGCTGAAGCTCGTAGACATCCTCAAAGAAATGGGCCATATCAAGGTGAGTGACCATAGCTGGGCAATTTTTCACACTTCTGCACTTATTGAAAATGGACCAGAATTAATCCTCTACCACACCCCAACTGATCTCTAAGAGACATAAATCTCAGGTGGCCCACACCAATGGGAAAAATGTAATCTAATACCCAAAGCCTCTAAAGTTCATGTAGTGTGGACCGCCCGAATTTAGGATTGTCCCTTCATCCAATGAAGGACGAGATGATGAGCGATTGGATTGAATAAAACCACAAAGGTAGACTCAGCAGACATGAACACTGGATGTTTCGATTTGCATGTATGGTTTCTGGGTCATCATCCAATTGGGTCACTGCAAATGTTGCGTCCCACAAATAAGAGTGACCCACCCATAATCAGTTCATGAGAAATAATCAACCTGATGAGAGGGAAATGTGTCGCACCGGGACATGTAGGTCCCATGTCGGTCCCATCGACTTAATTGACAATCAGTCCCTTCCAATATGTCAGTTTTGGGATGAGCCTCGAGGTACATGGCTTCGATCCAGCCGACTGTGCCAAACTTATTTAACTCTGGTGTTTTAAGCATCTGGATCAGGAGTTCTGCTCATGGCTAGCGCAGTGCCTTACCTCATGGGCTGGACTGAGTCTGGACTATGGTCCTTTGCTGATGGGTTGTATTCGGACGTGCTTTGGCCTAGCCAACCAGGTCCATTTACAAGTTTACCTTGGGTAGAGGATTCTATATTCGCAAGTGGCCATTTCGATTAGGAACTCAAATGTCCAAGTATTCCTACCATCATAATTCTGACGTTTGGAGGATGGTAGGGATTAAAAAATCCCAGCGATTTAAATAGCCACTGGGCCATTGCAATACCCAAAAGATGGGCACTTGGATTTCAAAAAATAATAGGCAATTAAAGTATGGAACCCATGGGATGTAAGGTCTAAATCCAAACAGGCACCATCTGTAGTTCAGTATATATGGACCTGCCATCTCCCTTGCCATTGACTGGAAGGCTAAGATCACCCATTAAAAAGTGACTTCTTGGGGCGCGGTTTGTGTGGATCCCTAACTGTGGGGCTCATTTCTTGGGGCGCGGTTTGGGTGGATCCCTAAGTGTGGGTCTCATTTTGATGTATATGTGCCTTACATCCACACTGTTCATCATTTTTGACAGGTCATTTTAGTGTATGGTCCTGAAAATCAAGCAGATCCAAATCTAAGGTGGACCATACCACAGTAAACAGTCGTGATTGAATCTCCATCATTAAAAACTTCATGGGACCACAGGAATGTTTATTTTTCATCCAACCTGTTGATAAGATCACAGAGGCCTGGATGAAGTGACCACACAAATATCAACTTGATCCAAAGCTTTTGTGGCCCATGAGAAGTTTTTAAAGGTTGATTACCACTGTTTCCTGTCTTATGGTCCACCTAATATTTAGATCTGCTTCATCTTTGGCATTATGCTCTAGAATGATTTTTCAAAACATATGGATGGCATAGATATAAGGCACATACATCACAGTGGGCCTCACAGTCAGAGATCCCAGCCACCTGGGTGGATCCGAGCGGCGCCTGATTTCTTGAGAGATGGGCAATCTAAGGTGGGACCAACGTTATGAATGTCCAGCAGTGGTAGCGCAATTTGAATATGATCAATGTGGACAATCCATTTTCCAAGGTATTGATTAGGGGAGATCATCCAATGTGATTTTGGAGATAAGCAAGTAAGGATGGGATTGACATAATGGATGTCATATATTAATAATTATAACATTTGTAGCATGGTTAATATGGACCATCAATTTTCCTTTCCACTAATTAGAAGATTAGGATCATTCAAGGAAAGTGACTTTTCAAATAGTTATGGATAATCGAGGGTGGGACCCATATGATATATGGTCTAGATCAATTATTGGACTTAATGTTTAATATGGACCATCCATTTCCCTAGGTGTTGTATTAATGTTTACAAGCATCAAATGTAACTCATTTTTAAGAGGGATGGACAATCAAGGGTGAACCCACATGATGGATGGTATAGGCAATGATTGGACCTTTGGCAATATGATCAATATGGACTATCCATTTCTGTAGCTAGTAAATGAGCGATAAGATCATCTAACACAAGTGATTGATCAAATGAGTAAACAATGGTAGGACCATATGATGGATGGTTTAGATCAAACCTTATGTATTGGTAGAACCCATATGGGTGCCCATTTCACTAACCATTGAGTGCACCCTCGGGATGTTCCAAGAAAAGTGACTTTTTTACAAGATGGCATATCATGGACGAGAACCACAAGATGGATGGCCTAGATCAATAATCAAAGGTAGTATGATCTATATGGGTTGTTCATTTCCCTTAACAATTGTGGATTATTTATATCCAAATTTTGCTCAAGTGGGCAATATCCATTCCACTCATCAAATTTGATTGCATGATATGCAATTTATTTTTGAGGGTTATGTTGAATATACGATAGAGTGGGCCAGACTTGTTCATTTAATTTGGATGCGTTTGATATAAATAAACACTACACATGACACAGGGAAAGATGTAATGAGGTCGATCACATCTTCCTCGAGAATGACTACTCTTAATCCACATAATTTCTTTGGACTCCTCACAGAGATTCTTCAAATTCACAAGGGATGAAAAAATAAACAATTTCTAATAATTCACAATAAATTAATTAATGATTTTTTTTTAAAAAAAAGTACAATTGATTAAATAATGAACTCAAACAGAACAGGGTTCATACTCTAACTCTCTAAAAACGTGACTTACTATAAATAGTAAACTTACTATTTATAGACTGTCATGATTCTTACTAGACTTCATAGTGTTTGGCTAAAAATAGTAAATGTCCAATTTGTCTTGACTACATTATTCTCCTAATTTTTCTAAGCCCTTGTCATGTTGGGCGCAACTCTTAAAACTCAAAGGATCAAAAGTTATGATCGACTTGAAATTTGTTATTTATAGTAAGAACAAGATTAAAAATGACTTATGACAGTTGATCTGATGGAATTTTGCAAATTCAGAATGGGTAACTCGGTATGGTGGGGTTGGTTGGCTAAAGTACCTTCTCCTACCCCAAAATCATATATGATACGTCAAAAAATTCATTCTTGTTTGCAAGATATGATTGTTGTAAGGTCCCAACGGTCCTATGATCACTTCCGCCTCCAATTAGGTCTTCTATGTCCATCTCGGCCATGAAAGTTTCTATGACCTGCTCTATAGCAATACAACACTTGTTTTCCCAACTTATAAGCCAACCAAACACAAATTATACTTGGGAACCACGATTTCCTACTATAGAATGTTACCCAAACACATAAATTATACTTGGGAACCACGATTTCCTACTATAGAATGTTACCCAAACAAAGAAATTATAATTGCCAGCAACTACAACACCCATTTCAATAATTGGAAATTGATAAATCCATGTCATCTAAATGCCCCCGGGAGTTCTTTTCGCCTCTGTCCCTACCTAGGATCAAGCGTCTATAGCTACCATGGGGGTCCACATGCTCTTAGTGTAATTAAAACTGTTCATGTTGCAAACTCTTTGCTATGTGGACTATAGTAAGAAAATTATGCTAAATGAATTATTTGTTGATGAATTTAGAACAATGAAAACAAAAATCAATGGTTCCAAAAAAGATTGATCATGGGACATTAATTAACTTATTTATAGTAGTAAAGAAAATATAAATGGTTCAAATTATTGAACAGCCACACATACCAAAATATCATGTATTCCTAACGCAGATTAGTTGCCTTGCTTTCACGTTCTATAAAGCATTCATTTGCCTTCTTTCATCCCTTCTGTTTTGTTCATAGAGGTTCTTACCTTCTGAGTTCGGAATGGACCCGGATCGGATGGCCGACGCTCTACCTCCTGGCAACCAACTTTTTAAAGACAAAAGTCGGGTCAGACGTGCGATCGAGGAGGCAGGCATTCCACATACCTATGTGTCCGGAAACTGTTATGCTGGATATTTTGTCGGGGGGCTAGGTGAAATTGCAAAGGGTCTGATCCCACCACGCAAACACGTTACATTGTTTGGAGATGGCAATGTCAAAGGTAAGGTGGACCCATGTCATTTCAAGTGCTGATAAGATGGTCTGAGGTGGTTTTCGTAATCAAAATGATCTTGTTCATATGTTGTCGTAGCGGTGTGGAATGACGAGAAGGACATCGCAACGTACGTCGTAAAGGCGGCCCACGATCCACGTACGCTAAACAAAGCGATATTTATTAGGCCTCCAGCGAATGTATTGTCGCAGAGGGAGGTGGTGCAGATATGGGAGAAACTGATTGGCCATGAATTACACAAGGCATGCATTTCAGCCGAAGATTGGTTAAAAACCATGGAAGGTACTCCATCTATCTGTACGTATGCATCTATACGAATGGACTTATGTATATGCAGGCGCATGCATATGGGCACATGTCCATCAACCAAATTGTCCAGATCATCTTTCAGTTGTGGATGGAGAAATTCTAAAACCATGCCGGTTAGATTATTTTAACTAGCCTATTGGTGGGCCATCAAATGGACTGTTGAATAGACAACAAGCAACCGCACGAATTCAGAATTCACGGGGGAAATCAGATGGTTAGGATTGCCTGATCAAGATGTGGGTATCATTGATCCACAATGGGGCTAGGATGCGGATGGTTTGGATTGACTTGCTTGTATGCAATATGCATAGTGAATGAGGTTCCACCATCTAAAAAAATGGTGGCAAACACCTACAATAGTCTAACCTAGATGCAGGTATGGGAAACGATCGAGTATGACTCGTGTGCCAGACAATGCTTGTGTCTATACACGCCGACAATGCAACACTGCTATAGTCCAATATGTTGATAACCATTTCCAAATTTTTGTTTAATTAGCACACTTAGTTACTTAACTTTGGTTGAGTTAAGTAGAAATCTCACTCATCTTTTTCTTACTTTTTAAATAAAGTTGTTTTTACTTTTGCATCTTTCTTCTTTTCATTACTTTTTACGCTCTCTTCTTTTATTTTCTTCTCCCTTTTTCATAGATGTCAAGACCCTCATCTCTATAGCATTGTTTATGGATTTTGTATATAGTATTAGAGTATCGTAGATGAGTTGAATTGATCATGTTTTGAATTATTTCTTTCACTTTGTGTTAGTTCTCCTTTGTAAGTACTCATTTGCTATTGGTGTTCTCAATCTTATCAAAATTGAGTGCTCTTGTTCTTGAAGCTTTTATAATGAAAAATTATAAAAATTAAAAATCGTGGCTATGAAGCTATTTAATAGGCCAAGCCTAGATTTTATGATATCATAGATGGAAGAAATCCTAAACTGATGTCAAATAAAGTTAGAATTCTAAATTGGGGGAAAGAATAATGGGAAGGCTCTATTTATGATCTAAATCTCTTGTAGATTAATTATGCTTTCTTATATTAGAGAATTAAATTCAGTGAAAGAAGAATGGGATTGCTTAACCATAGTACACGAGAAAATGAGCAGCAGAGGAAGCCGTTTCTAAAAGTAAAATTGAAGACGATCAAGCAAGGCAACGACTCAATGACAAAGTTATCTCGAAAATGAAGGGTTTATGTGATGAAATGGAGGGAATTGGCATCTAGATGAAAAATAACACTCAACTGGTGATCATATTAGACAGTCTATGAAAGTAGTTTGATGCTATAAATTATTAATTCAACAAAATAAGCTACTTGTGGAGGAAGCAATGAGTACGTTACTACAAAAAGAGACACTTTTAGAGAGATGAATATTGGAGAATCAAAATGATTCTAAAAAGGTCTAGAGAAGCAATAATACTTTCTTTTCACAAACATGTTGTCAACCCATGGGATTAAAACAGCTTATGGCTTGAGAAGAAATTCTCAAAATTTTAACCAAAATTATTGATAATGCCGACATCATCAACAATCTCGATCACCCACCACCAATAAAAATTAAAACAATTCTCAAATAGGTATAGGCCAAAATTTAGTTAAGTATTATATTGTATAAATTATGAGCATTGTACAAAGCAATGTAGATATGATAAAGGAAACTACAGTATTAAATATAAATAAAGAGATTATAAAGAGAAGACCAAAGAAGCCATTTAAGCAATGCAAACTTCAAAATCGGGTGTAGATAAGTGGTATATAGATATGGCTTGCTTGAATCACATGACACCAATAGAAGATCTCTTTACTAATGAAAAGCTAGTGTCGAGTGCATCGGGAGGTATCCTTAGAAATAACACCCTCCTTAAAGTTGGATATAAGGGTAACATCAGCCTATAAGATTCAAATGGAAATAGAAAATATGTCTAATGTATTGCACACGTCAAAGTTACAGAAGAATCTCTTGTTCATATGACAACTTAAAGATCAAGGTTACAAGTCATATTTGGTGATGAATGATGTGAAATTCTATCAAAAGATGATGGCAAGATCATTACTCATGAAAAGGAAAGTAGGCCAATTATCTGCACTTACTATGAATTTTCTTCTACGAAATTCTCATTCAAGGTAACCAATTTGTAGCATATGCGATCGGGTCATTGTAACCTTCAGAGAATCAAAGATGTATCATAAAAGAAACTCATCTCTAAAATATTGTCGATAAAGTATGATAAGAATCACACGTGTGAGGTTTGTGAATTTGCAAAAACAATGTGTTATCATTTAACATTGTCCATCACTAAAGCTTGTTATCAACTTGACTTCATCTATAGTGATGTTTGGGGGACCAAGCTTTGTGAAATCATATACACACTTAAGGTACTACTTACATCATTAAGTTCTCAACTAAGATATATTTTCTATGTTAAAGATCCAAAGTATTTAAATACTTTGAAAAACTTAAAGCATTTTTGAAAAATTAGTTCAATTAAAAATAAAAATTCTATAAACCAATAATAGTAGAGGGTATTTATATAACAACTTCAATGCTTTTCTAAAAGCACATAGAATTAAAAACTAACACACTTACCTAAAAACGCCTCAACAAAATATAATTGCTGAGAGAGAATTGTTACATGGTCAAGGTCAATCGAGCTATGATGAACATAAAAAATACCTTTAGTGTACTTGGTTGCAGCCATGGATACTACAATATACTTTATCATTCATATGTCATTATGAGCGAGTATGAAATTCTCATATCAAATTCTCTATAAAGAGAATCCAAATGATGCATTTATAGGTATTTGAATGCATAGCTTATAAGAAGTGTTGTAATAAAAATTATAACAAACTTAATCGAAAAATTATTAAATATTTTTTAGATATTCATCTAAAAGAAAAGCATACTAGTGTTATGATTTGTTAAATCATTGTATCCACGGGAGTTGTGATGTAACTTTTGATGAGAATTTACTATAATATCAAGCTTTAAATAATGAGGTACGGTCTTCAAAAACTTTTTCAAATGAAGAATTAGATACATGACCATTCACTCCATAATAATATAAGTTGATAAGAAGATCTTAGTTGGTAAAATCAAAGGAGAATGTGCTTATAGCCTCATAAAGTGGTGATTTAAAATAACAACATCACATTTGTAAAAGGTTTCCTGTTAAAAATTTATTAATTATTGTATCACAAATATACACTATTCTTACATAACACATGTTGTGGATTCTTACAAGACAAAAACCATTCAAGAAGTGGTTGATGATCTTCAATGAAAGCAAGCTATGGAAGAAGAGATGGGTGAATTGAAAAAGAATTTTGCATGGGACTTGATTGAGCATCTTGAGGAAAAGAAAGCTATTAATTACAAGTATATATACAAAATAAAGAAAATGACTGAAGGTGAAATAAAATGTTACAAGACATGGTTGGTGGCTAAAGGTTTTTCTTAAAACTATAGGAAACATTACGATAAACATAGTCATATGGTTAAAATCTCAAGAGTAGCTTTGACGGTTGTAAATGGTTGGATTTTTCAATAAATAGACGTAAAGAATGCATTCTCAAATGGAAATATTGATAAACATATGGAAGAACCAAGGGATTTGAATTTCCTAAAAAGTTGAGATGATTGTACAAGCTTAAGAAGGTGCATGCCTTGTGGTCTAAAATAAGAACCTATAACTTAATTTGCAAAGGTTAGGGAACTCTTTTCTTCATTTGATTTTATTTCTTCTTCTACTAATGCATCACTTTTGTAGGGCATTCTACAAAGGAATGGTTATATACGTCATATATATATATATATATATATATATATATATATATATATATATATATATATAGTTAATTTGATAATTACATGGAGTTTTTTTAAAAGAGGTGAAAAGTTTTTTTCTTAAAAAATTTATCTCAAAAGTTTGAGATGGAGGATTCGCGACACTTTTAATAATTTTTGGGTATTGAAATGATAAGAGATAAAAGATGATTTTTTATTTTTGAAAGGAAATTTATTTGGACTTGCTTGCAAAGCTTGATTCGCTTAGGTTAGAATTGATTACAACATCACTTGAAGTAAATTATAAGTTGTAAAAAATGAAGGAAAGCTACTCACAAACGTGCATACTTATCTAGAGATGATTAGTAGGTTGATACACTTAACCATTACTCACCTAGATTTGACATATCTAGTTGGAGTAGTCAATTAGTTTATATAGGAATCGAGTAAGCCACATACAAATAGTGAAGCGTATCTTGAGATATTTAGAAATGACCATTAATGAACATATGTTTTACAAGTATGGTGTATCACTAAAGCTTGCAAACCATTGTGATGCAGAGTAGGCCAGGGACACATCTACATATCATTCAACATTAGTTTTTTTTTTTTTTTTTTTTTAGTCTTGAATCTTGAAGCATGTTATAGGGAAAAAGAACCAACTAATTATTATGCTGTCTTCTAATGAAATTGAATATTGAATTGCAATGCTAGTTACATGTGAAAGTGTGTAGTTAACACAACTAATGAAAGATTTTGTATAAAAAGTTGAATATCCCTTTTCAAATATGAATGATAGTGTTAATTCGATCATGCAAGCATAAAATCCAACGTTTCATGCTCATAGAGTTTACGTTGAGGCCTATTATCACTTTACTCTCGAGAAGGTCATGAGTAAAGAGGTAAAGTTTATTCACATCTCTACAAGTGACCAAATAACAAATATTTTCATTAAAGCACTAAGCATAGATAAGTTATAATCTCTTTAAAAGAAGTTTGGGAGTGATAAACACAAATGGAACTTAATAATGAGGAGAGCATTGAGAATCAATGTCAAGTCGTAATTTAATTAGGATACGTAGTTATTCAACAAGCTTTCATTGAGTCAAATTAACAAAGTAGCTAGTGAGGAAATTTCCTTCCTAAAGTTGTACTATTAGTAGGATTGAAAATTAAGGAACCCTCTTCTATATTAGGGATGACTAGAATCTAAAAAAACACATATAAAAACACTCCTCCCTCACTCTTACTTTTTGAACGAAGTAGTTTTTTTTTTTTTTTTTTTTTTTTTTCTATTAGTCTTTTTCTCTTTAACTTTTCTCTACACTCTTCTTTGTCTTTTTCTTCCTCCTCTATGGATGCTTGGAGTTTTCTCTTCATAAACTAACTTGTGTGATTTTATATACTCCATAAAAGTAGGAAAGCAAGTATTTGTCATTATTGGTTTATCTATCAATGTGGATCAAATAGAATAAAAGACATGCATTTGGTTGCAGGGAAGCCATTGGGGTTGCAGGTAGCCATTGTTCACAATATTCACCTGTTTTACGAAGGATGCTTGGCAAATTTTGAGTTGAGCAATGCCGAGGAAGCTTCAAAGCTCTACCCAGAAGTCAAATATACAACTGTTGAAGGATACTTGAAGCGATATATATAAGGACACGTTTGGATACATTATCAAACTAAATCGCAGTTATTAGTTTAACGTGGTGAAAATAAGGAAATTGTGATTTCCTTTCTTAGCATTCTTCTTCTTAGATTAATCATGGTTCATGTACTTATATATAGCATAAATATCCTTATTTATGAAGGTTTTTTTTTTTAATTTCTTCTCTTATGGGGTGCATTAGTGCGATCTTTCAAACCTTATTGCTCTTCTAAAGGCACACTTCTAAATATCACAATTAAAAACATCTTATTAAAAGTGAATTATGGGCCATTTGATGGGTGGATGTGAATAGCGTGGCATTTTACATTTTAAGTTATTATAAATTGAATAATAAAATTAAATAAAGACTAAATCAAGGAGCCAAAACATGCAATTCAACGGATTTCTCAAGTCAACCATAGGAATGTGGGAAGACACACATATTCCCTTACATGATCTGGTGGCAACCATTGGTGAACATGGTTTCAATCAAACATGCTACACTCTCTCTCCTCTCTCCCTCCCTCTCTCTCTCTCTCACTCTTCATCCCCTATATCTTCTTTTCTCTCTTATCTCTTTGCTCCTATCATGCTTCCACTCACTGTACCTCTCTCTCTCTGTATAAAGGAGATAAGGGGTTTGTTTGAGATACTACTTATGGTTAAGCCCCACTTGGGGTTTGTTTAAGATGCTACTTATGGGTAAGCCCCAGTAGGGGTTTGTTTGAGAAAAGTGATGTTTGTTTAGTTGTAACCAGTGTTTAATTGGTTAGGAGTGGTGTTTTTTCCTTCCCATTATCTGTTAGGTGTTAGACATCTCATATAGTCGTCGTTTGTGTCATAGGATGACCATCAGGGATGATGACATCAGATAGTCATTTAACGAGCAAGGCTTGAGAAAAAGATAATTCGTAGTAAATGAGTTCTAAGGTCTTTGGATTGCATCGAGGAGGCATTATTATTCTTAAAACTTTTTGAAGTATTTTGAACCCTTTTTGCTCGTAAATGCAGGTGTTTGTACGTCACATATTAATTGAACCTAAGGGTTGACAATCCCAAATGCAGAGCTACAATGTAGTCTTAACTTGGTGAGACCGAGATCGTTCCACAGGAAATTGGGTTGAGAATACAATTAGAATTAAAAAAAAATTCTGAGTTTTTAAACCAGTGGGAAATAAAAAGGTTTGACAAAAATTAAAAATACTAAGGACTAGGAATTCCCACTTAACAAATTCTTAAGCTCAATTTCGTCCTCTTCAAGTTAATAAGTCAACTAGAACCGAATTCCAATCCATTCTAATCGGAATATAAAGTTATAAAGCCAATCATAAACATCCTATAAGATATAAGAATTGAGATAGATCGATCTCTCATGAAGATATAAGCAATTGATCATAGGGAATTAAAAGCATTTATTGTATCCAGAGTTAACAATAGATTAATCGATTTTACAAATCAATTCCTTATCCAATCTACGAATTCAATTATTTTCTTCACTTCAAATCTTTGATTCTCTTCATTCCTCACGCAGTTTTCTTGGATCTTTGGTATGTGAATTCTTCAATCTTGGTCTCCTAAGATCCATCCCTTGCCTTGGTGATTCTTGAGCATCAAATTCATGCTTTTAGCACCCCTTTCAATTCAAGCTCTTAAATTCACCTTGCAATACAAACATGAGTAAAATAGAACATTAAGCATTATAATGTGTATAAAACGAAGATGTAAATGAGGAATAATATGCAATATTTGACTCTCAACACAATCCCCAACCAGCATTTTGCTAGTCTCGAGCAAAGTATGCGAAAAATATTTCGAAAACCACAAGATAATTTCTATAAGCCCAAGTGGTTTAAAAAAATAATCCAGATAATAGAATTCTAAAATACATCAATTTTGTACATTACCTTATCCTAAATTCTAGCACTTGGTAAGTTTCATAATCAAGTTTAAAGCATTAATCCTCCAATTAGAACAATTCCAAATATTGAGTTCCATGGGTGTATAGTGAAGTCTAGACTTATCATAATCTAAGGTTTAGTTCTTCACTTTCATAATAATATAGTTAAAAGAGCATTCAGGATAACCAAAACCTAAACTGAAACTTGCCTTATAGTTTATCTTTTAATTCCATCTTTTATTCCTTTGGCTTTTAATTTTTCCATCAATGGTTTTCACGCTATGTCAACCTTTTTAAAGATCTTTAATATGTATCCATTTTTTTACGACAACTGTTTTTTTTTTTTTGCTTGGTATTTTCTTTTTGTTACTTTTTAATTCTTCCCATTGAACATGATGGACAAATTCCCCAGGTTAGTTCCTTCCATGCTTAATAATCAGTGAGTTAACAATTCAATATCAAAATGACAATTTAATGTATAAGCCGGATGTGACATGTGAGATCATGACTCAATCAATGTTTAAAACTTCTAATCGAGGATTAATGACTTAAATTTTGAGATCTCCCAAGTGACTAAACTCCAAGAGACATAAAGCATCAACATTAAGCATCTTGTAATTCTAACTTTTCAAAATTTTTACAAATTTTCACAATTTTTACTCAAAGACTAACAAAATACTGATTAGCTTGTCTAATCCACACCCCCAACCTAAACTCTACATTTTCCTCAATGTAAAAGAAAAAAGCATGTAATGCAAAAGAAACAATGAAAAGAAAAGGAAAGTGATGAAAAGATAATACCTGAAGAAGGAATTCTAAGATTTTTTTTTCCAAAATATCTCAATGTGAAGATAGGTTAGCATAAGAATTAAATCATCAGAAAGCAAATATTCCTAAACAGCAAAAAAAAAAAAACCTATCCTAAACGGTGAAAAGAAAACTATCTTAAACGGTGAAAGGCAAACTATCCTAATCTTAAATTCTCTAAAAGCAATAAATCTAACTAGGAAAACAAAAGAAAGCTACTTAGTCATGCTGTAAGGTTCCTCCTCCGGCTAGTATCTTGATAAATTTCTCAGTAAGTTTTGTAATAAGATTATTCAAAAACCTATTCTACAATAGGCTTAGATGCCTTGGAACATGATTTTTTAGAAAAATTTGTGGACCTCAGCATGAAGTTTCCTTTTAATCTCCTGAAGTGTCCAAAGTACATATGATTCACCTGAAATAGAAAGTTTCAGAGTTAGCGCAACATGGTGAATCAGAGACTACAAGTAGATAAATTCATAGAAATTCTCAGTAGGTGATGTAGTCTCAACATATTCTAATGTTTCAGGCTTCAATTCAACTTTCAGCTCTTCCTTCCTTAATGGTAAACATTTAAGATCTGTTGAAGAAGGGGCTTCAGAATAAGGGTTCTCTCGGTCAGTAACAACCACCGAGGTATTATTTTGTAAGGCATCTATTATTTCTTTTATCATAAAATCATTTGAATTTGTAAAACATACCAAGTAATCTTTCAGAGAGTTGAGATAGTCAGTTGAGAGAGGCTAATTTTCTACATTGAGGTTTTTGATGATATGCCCAATGATTCGTTCATCTTCTCTTAGAATAGAGGGAAGCATGATCTCTATCTCTTCACCTTAGTGAGAGCTAATTATCACTAAATATATCTCTCCTTGCCCTGCATAGACAGATTGTAGATCAGTAGGAGCATTGATGTGAAGACTTTGTTCATTATTTTACTCAGTAGAGGCATTATATCATCAAGTGTTAACGGCTTAAAAGGTGGCCTTAACTGAGTGGTTTTAAATTTCAGAGTTATCTCGGGCAACTTGTCCATCTCCCTAATCATATAATAATTTAAATTATGGGAGTGGTCTACACATGCATCAAAAGAGTCATGCAGTTCACTTGGGAGGGACTCTTCCTCTACATGTAAATCAAATGTGTCAGATGGGTGGAGTGGATCATTATGGTTGATAATGTCATGTATCTCATGATCACTTTCTTGAACCATATATAATTGAAATCGATTCCAGTGAATCTTGAGTTGTAAACTCATGATTCTTATCCCAATACTCATCATCTTCCATTTCAGTACAATTTATAAGTGGGATAAGATCACTTTTCTCACACTGTTTTCCTATGTTGAGTTGAGGCTCGAAGTAACTAGCCTCTTTCTCCTCATTGAAGTCAAGTGTGTGTGTCATATGACTAGAGCGTGTCAGTATCATTATATTTGAAAGACACACATGTCTCTTGATCATTCGTATGGACAATCATTAAGATTGACTCTTTGGAAAATTGAGTCGTATGCTTGTTAACACAATCCAACTTTTCATTCTCAATTTCAGTACTCTCCACAAGCGAGTTAGGATCACTTTCCTTGTATTGTGTTTCTAGACTGGGTTGAAATTGTGATAACCTAATCTCTTCAACCTTATTGACGCACAATTCAATCGCTTCTAATGATTTCGTTATGCCTGAGATAAGTTGGTTGAACTGTTCTTGATAGTCCGTGAAATTCAAACGTGAATCCTTTTGGATCGTTTTTGGTTGGATTTCAAAGGTAGAGGATCCAAGAGAATAGTTACTATAATCAATTATTGGTTCATCTCTCCCATGTTGATGGTTCCATTGATTGTAGTCGTATAGGTCATAGGTGGGAGAGTCTAACAATTTTTGGTACATATTATCACCCATATTATAATCTCTCATTGTTTTCTTCTTTTCTGATGGGTAATAATAGTTCTCACTCCCATAATTATGATAACCCTAACAATCACGTGCTATTTTTTTAATCTGTGGGGTGTAATTATTCTCTTACCTATGATTACGTAAGGACTTTTTAACCGATGGAGCATTGTATTCTAGTTGGTTCTCGATGATGGTTTAAGAAAAAATTTAAGACATATATTGTTTTCTAACATAATCATCTGACAACCCTTCACAATTTCTCGCATTCTCTAAAATTAGTTCAATATATTGACGTTCTCATTGCATATACATGGTGAAACCCTAATCCTAAACCAAATCCTAAAATAGAATAAAAGAAAAATCCTATAGAAATATGGAAAGTAAGTAGAGGAGAAGTTAAGAGTTTACCGGTTTGGAGAGTTCTATGTTAGGATCCTGCAAAACAGAAAAAAATGTTAGTTTCGAAAAATAAATTAAAAAAAACCCAAACCTAAAAATAAAATAAAATGTTAGTCCTAAAAATAAATTAGTTTTTTAAAAAAAAATAGTTTCTTTTATCAAATTAGGAAAGCTTCTATATCTAGAAATAAAAGGAAAAGTTAGTTTCTAAAAATAAATTAAGAAAGTTTCTAAATCTATAAATAGTAAGAAAAGTTACTTTCCAAAAAAAAAAATTAAGAAAGTTTTTAAATATAGAAATATAAAGAAAAGTTAGTTTCTAAAAAAAATTTAAAAAGTTTCTAAATATGGAAAAAGAAAGAAAGAGGATTAGAAAGAAATTACCAAATTAGAAGTTTCTATTTTGGGATCCTGTAGAAGAAAAAGGAAAGTGAATTAGTTTTTAAAAAAGAACTAAGAAAGCAACCTAGTTTTAAAAAAGAAAAAGAAAAAGGAAAGTTTTTAAAAATAGACAGTAAGTTTTTAAAAATAGAAAAAAGGAAAGGAAATTAGTTTTTAAAAATGGATTAGGAAAGTTTCTAAAAACAAATTAGGAAAGTTTCTATCCTAGAATTAGAAAGTAAATTAGTTTCTAAAAATAAAAAAAGAAAGTTTTTAAACCTAAAAATAGAAAGTATAAAAATCCTAATCTTAACCTAATTCCAAAACTAATCAAATCTAGAAAATGCAACCGTCAATCCTCAACAATGACGCCAAAAACTTGTTCACAACATTAACTGTAGGGTCGCAATGTAATAATAATCCAGAAACTTGTTCACTGATCTTGTACGTTTCTGAAATTAACTAGAAGTAGAAGTAGAAGAAGATGTGAAACTAATTCTGAAGTATTTGAGAGAGTAATTGTGAATAGAGTAATTAAAACTAAGAATTCAAAAGTGAGAATTAGAGTGTCAAGGATCCACTTGTAGTATCAGGGATCCCTCTTGCTTAATTTAAGTAACACAATTAGAATTGGAGTCCTATCCTATCCAATTGAAAAATATATCCATAAAATCAAATCTGAACTTCCATTGACCTAATTCTCAATGAAAGAGAACTATGATAATTAGCAGGGATTCCATTACCAAACCATGCTCAGGAGACAATGAAAAACAACAGGATTTACCAATCCCATAATCTTAAAACAGGAGAATTGTGTAGATTAGGAAGGATTCCATCACTCTATCATGCCCAAGGTATGATGGTGAACAACAAGACTTACTAATTTCACAATATTAAATCAGGAAAAGAAGATACTCAAAGCTAATGCAGATCTACTGTAATTTGAGTCACAATAAACCATTAAAAACTAAAAGTATTTCTTAAATATCAAATTGTACTCCATGGAATTTAACGTAAACATGAATCAAAGCAATAGAAACATTTCATCATGCTATAAGCTTCACCTTTTAGCCCTAGTTAAGAGGTTTAGCCAACTATAGACATGATTGGACCAAACTCTTTAAGAAAAATATGAAAATAATTAAGGAAGAAGAAGAAAACTCTTGGCGACGGCTTCTCCACCCTTTTGCTCAACTACTTAAACCCTAGAAGATGCTTAGAAACATCCTAGGGAGTCTTATTTATAGTTTTGGAACTCCAACTTTCGCACCTAGTTGGAAAACTCTAGAAACTGCCTCAAATTTATGTAGTTTTCTAAAATAGACTTCACTCTGTGTAGTTTTCTAAAATAGACTTCACTCTCCGCAATTTCACAAAATGACCCAGAGTTTCAGAATATGCTTTTTCAGGACGATTTCAGGATTCATTTTCTTCACTTCAAATCTTTGATTCTCTTCATTCCTCACTTGGTTTTCTTGGATCTTTAGCATGTGAATTCTTTAATTTTCGTCTCCTAAGATCTATCCATTGCCTTGCTGATTCTTAAGCATCAAATCCATCCTTGTAGCACCCCTTTCAATTCAAGCTCTTAAATTCACCTTGCAATATAAACATGAGTAAAATAGAATATTAACCATTATCATATTCATAAAACCAAGATATAAATGGGTGATAATATGCAATATTCGACCCTCAACACAATCCCTAACCAGTATTTTGCTAGCTATTTTACCGCTTGATAATGTGGCTTATCGGGGCTTGACATTTATTTACTCACAACATCGACTCTCTGTGAAATATCCGGTCTCATATAGACCATGTCATATATTAAATTGCCAACTACATTCGAATAAGACACACATTTAATTATCAATTTTGTATGACAAAAGTGTTATAAGTTAGATCGCAAGTATGAAGTTATAATTACTCTACATGTTTGAAGATCATCTCAAGATCGACGTATTATCTCAAGAAGTCATTACCTGATTTCAAAGCAAGTGCAAGACAAGTTGTCCTATGTATTTGCTAAACATAGGTAATATAACCCTATAAAGACCTTTGGTTAAGTACTTTCAAAAATCTATTTTATTTTGGGTTTTTAATAGTGTTTTTGCTCTGGAGTTCGGCCATCCTAAATTCTAGTTCGGCTAGCCTAACTTCCTCGGCTAACCTAAATTTAAGTTAGGGTTAAAAATCAAATTTTGTTGAAAATTCAGCCAGCAAAACTTTTGGTTCGATTAGCGTAACTTGAAATTCGGTCAGCTCAGGTGAAGTTTAGGTCAAATTCCAACAATGTAAAATTTTGAATTTCACCAGAATTCGGCCAGTCAAATGGGAAATTCGGCCAGCTAAATTTGATCTCGGCCAATCAAATTTTGGATAAATCTTATCTCGTGCAATTCGATAGTCGCTGAAATGAATCCGGTGGAATCCATCCAGGCGAAGGTATTCTCAGGCGAGCCGAATTTCCAATCTCTTTGGATATAAATGGAGGCCTTCTCTCATTATAAACTATAACGAAAAATCACTCTAAAGATTTTGCAAGTGAGAGAGAAGCTGAAGTCATCGACAAGCTAATTATGTGTTATTTATAATTTATTTTTAGCTTATTCAATTCCCTTTCTCAAGATCATTTCAATCTTATGTTAAAGAGTAATTTATACTCATTTTAAGAGATAAGATAATTGAATCAAGTAGCATTTGAGTTTTTCATTTCTGAAATACTATAGAACCCTATACTCTTTCTTTTGAGCAAATATTGCCTCCTCTACAATCAAGAAAGAAGTTCTTCTGCTATAAGCTTCTACTACATCTTTGAATTGACATTTGAAGATAAGTTCTTTAGTGCTTTATTTCATTTACATTTTTCTGAGATAGCCTCTGAACATCTTAGTGGGTTGATTTGTGATAGCACGTGAAAATCACAAAGTGGGTTTTTATTTGTGATAGCCAGCCAAAATCATAAAAGGGGTTTTATTATGGTAAGCCCATGAAAATCACAAGGAATCGTATAAGGTTGTTAAGGTGAACCTGTGAAATCCTTCTTATAATGAAAGCCAAAATTATGAGGGTAGTAATTTTGAGAGTAGAGCAAGTGTGACCACTGTAACTCCTTATGCATCTGTGGTGAATGTTTATTTCTTTTTAATGGTAGATGTTAATTATTTCATTCTTGGGGTGAATGTTGTAATTATTTTATCTTCTCTTACTAGTTTGAAAGATTGATTTTAAACACATTTGTGACATAAGGTTGTAATACCTAATATTTTAGGTGAAGGATGTCCTTCGACGATTGAGATTCTTTATTCTTTATATATTCTGCTTTTATTTCAATTATTTGGCATTGTCCTATTCACCCCCCCTCTAGGACATCGATAACTTGTCTTTACAAGTGGTATCAGAGTGGGTATCTCTTTTTTTTTTTTTTTTTTTTGGATTTACCTCCTTGAGATAGATCTAGAGTTATAAAATATCAAATTTTAAAAGTTTATCCATCACCAGGCCACCTCCCTTTGATGGCTCTAATTATTAATATTGGAAAGCCAGTATAAGGAGTTTCATCAAATCAATTTATAAAAGTGTTTAACAAGTTGTAACGCCCTGAATTTTTGCGGCTCGAGTACATACTCGTAGCCAAGAATTCCGAGTCTTAATAATGTTAAAATTGGATGCTTCAAAATCGCACCTTGTCTTTTTTTAAAAAAAAAAATAATTAAAAATCACATCCAGCTACATTCACAAAAGTAATCATTCACGAGAGTAAAATCAGCTGTATTTATCATTCCATTAGAGTAAAAGAATTTAACAAATTATCAAATATCCTCTTAATAGGAGTTTATTACATTATCAAAGTTTGTAGTGAAAAATAAATAAAATAATTTGCAGTGTTATTGTTCTTCTTTATTTGAAAGAATCTTTCATAGAATGATTATCATCTGTATCATCAACTTGTTATTCACCTGCAATATCTGTACAACAGGAGAGAGTCAATATCCTACTCATAGTGGTGGTTATCCTATAAAGTTTACAATGATTTAAGTGATTCATAAGAATAATAAAAGGTCCCGATACATCCCATACTCCATAAATACAAGTGGTATCGATATGCACAAACATTCTACGTGAAATGCAGGCCTAGTAATATATGTGCGGTCCATCACACTCATCGATCATCACAATGTGGAGAGTAGTTTAGAGATATCCCGGTCGCCCTGCATCCCATACTACGGAGATTAGTTGGCATGTCCAATGTTAACGTGGATTTATGCGATCATTTCAAGGCGTCAAAACACATGAATCGAATGAATTATGTGACACGATTTGTTCATGGAGTGACTATTTGCGACATCCAATCCTGAAAGTGATGTAACATACATTGCGAATTACTTACATGGATTTGTGCACCACTATCCAAAAGTTTTGAAATTACGTGTTGACCAAGAGGGTCACTACCCGAAACACATTACGTCCACGATGATATATAGATCGCTAGGGTGAGTTTTTCGGCATGATACTTGTGTGATAAGGTAATAATGTGATAATTTAAATTGTGTAATAATTATTCATAAAGTGATGATTCTCAATAATAAAACTCAAGCAAGTAAGAATAAGATAATCAAATCAAATTATTACAAAATTTAAAGGAAAAACCCTCACCTTTAGAATCAAATCATTCCCCAACTAAGGCTAGTATTTATACACACACTACAAGAAATTGGCCTTTTACCGACGAACTTATTTCCGACAAAATCAAGTTTATCTGTAAACATGACTTTCCCCGACGAAATCATATTTTGTTGGGAAAGGATTCCCGCCACGACCAAATATGTTCCCGCCACCATTTACAACGACGGCCTGAAAATTTTTCCCGACGACATTATGTATCGTCGGTGAAAACTATTTTTTCAACAATTATTTCTTTGGTAAATGTAATTTTTCCCGATGAACCAAATAGTTTATCGGCAAAAGATCCCTCGGTGTCCTTTCTGTTGACAGAGAGGTTGTTTTTACCAACGTTATACAATATCGTCGGTAAAGAAACTTTTTACTGAGAAAAAAAATCGTCGGTAAAGGAGCTTTTTATCGACGAAATAGATACATCATCGAACAAAATGAACGGTGGACATATTATTTCACTTTTTATGTTTGATCATGGATGTTGAGTTGTAATTTTTATTTTTAGTGTAGCTAATAAGTATATTTAAAAACATTTGTCCGGAGTGGACGGGGCTGATAGAGCACGGGTGGGCCCAAATATTTTTGAATACTTTTACTGACGAATTGTGAAAACTATCACCAATGAAAATTTTCGTTGGTAATAATGTTATGTTTTAAGTCGAAAATATTTTTTACCCTTCCCTCTTCTTTCCCTACCCCCTCTCCTGCCTGAACGAGCACTGCTGCATGCACAACGCCTCTATTTCAGTCACCCTAAACCCAAACTCATTGCTACCTGCCCGACACCAGATTTTCTCCCTCTCCATCTTTCTTGCCTCAAATCTCTCTTACGTTGGTCGAATAGGTAATCTGTATATTTTTTCTCTCATTGATTTCTTCTATTTCACTTTTTTTTTTCTAATTCTTCTTTCTACCGATTCGATCTATTCTGTGTAGATTACAAGCATTGGATGGATATCTATTGTGCATTTTTCTATTTTTGTCTTTCGATTTGATGATCGATGGAAGATTCTAGGGCTCGGATGGTATTTTATTTTGTTATTATGATTCCAGTCTTTTTGAAATAGGGGTAAATCAATTTTCGTTTGGATGCCCGTAAATGGTTTAAGTGGTAATCAATCATTTTAAGCATGTCCTGTTTTGACTGCAAGGTGTAAATGATTGTATGTCTCTGGATAACCTACAAATTTTTTAGGTCTTGTAAATGGAGAGCCAATCTTTCCATTTGGAGAGACTGTAAATGAAATCTAACCTTTTTGCCTGTAAATGAAATGGGGGTAAATGATGTAACCAAAATACATGTCAAAAGTTTTTATGAAATTCCCATCTTAGGAGAGCATTTTGGTATATATGTGTGTGCCATGGGATAACACACACATTAGTGGTATCCCCTCCCATGTTTGGTGTTAGACGAATTTTTGGCCTCTGTTGAATAGGGATGGAGCAATTAGAAGGGGCTTTCAAGAGCCCATGTAACACGATGCTTGGTTGGGCCCATCACAATGTCCTTATAACATCCATTCCATCCATTGGTCTCTTTAGCTCACATTTATCTCATACACGGGGTAGATTTAAAACTCAGGTGGGCCCCACCATAAGAAACAACAGATATTAAATGCTTGGGACTGCCAGAAGTTTTGGATCTTGCTGATATCTCGTTTTCCCTTCATCCTGGTGGAAATCACCTTAAGAATGGGTCAGATGGCATATAAACATCATGGTGGACCCCACATCATGGATGACATAAAATCATGGTCGGCTCATCTCATTTCTTTTTTGTTATTTCACAGCTCAACAGAGCAATCTGCTTGGCTGCCATTTTCAAAAATGATCCATGCCTTGTTCTGCCTTTAAAATAAGTAAAAATCCCCTTATGCTTTGTTGCATGTAGATGCTTGCTAGTATAGTTGGGTGTATTTTAATGGTATATGTCTAGAATCTTGCCTTTGTATCCAGGGTTATTTCTAATGATCCAAACCTTTCATCTATTGGGTCTACTGTCCATAGTCCATATGGCCTACCCCAAAAAATCACATTACTCAAGTGATTCTAGCTATTAGCAGGCTCTCGAGGATTACAAAATCCTCGGATTAGTGGTTAGGATCATCTGATTAATGTGATTTTTGCATGTGCTCCATCCATGCTTGGGTACAATATATGAACAGTCTGGATCTCGTGTATGCTAGTGGATAGATATTGAGTGCTTGACAACAAACTTAGATATTAGTATGTAGCACTGGAATTTGGATGCTTTCTTTTAAAATAAGAGAAATATTAAAATGTCTAAAAAAAGTCTCCAGTAACAACACTATTAGAAAAGTTGGCATGCCATTACATATTATAATCTTATATGAATAGTGAAGTAGCAAGTGACATGCTGGGTCTACTGTCCCTAGTCCATATTAAATGCTAATGATCAGATTGTTACAGTTTCCAAATTGGGGTAGTATATGCATCGTGTTGTATGACATATGTTGGATCCAGTGGATAGGCTAGATTTTTTTTATTGGATTGTCTAAGTGTCCAAATGAAACTATGAGTGCCATAACTTGTAGTACTATGAGAGAATTGAAGCATTTTTCTTAGATGATACTTATATTAGAAGGAATTTTCAGCTGCACTTTTAGTGATTTTTCTTCTCAGTATGGGACTATGGGAGTATTCAAGGAAGATCCGGCAAGGTGTCGTGGATGATACACGGCCATAGAAAGTTCCAATCAAACAGTCCAGTTTAAATGGATCCTTCTGTCAGGGAATTAATGGCATCCATTTGCATGTACCTTATTTTTGCGTCGGATGTAACAATCTGTAATTTAAAATGGGTGTATGTAAATCAATGAGAGTGTGCATAAACATCAATTCCTTAGATAGAACAATCCATCTAAACTGCATTGTTTGATTTGAACTACTTGTATGCTGCATATGCAATTTCATAGTAATTTCTCAGTATTAAACACTAATTCCCTAGATAGAATGATCCATCTAAACTAGATTATTTGATTTGAACTACTTATATGCTGTATATGCAATTTGTAAGTAATTTCTCAGTATTAAACATCAATTCCCTTGATAGAATGATCCATCTAAATTAGACTGTTTGATTTGAACTACTTATATGTAGCCAATGAAATTTTTAAGTACCTGAAATGTGTGTTGGTCCTACTTGAAAATCAAGACAAATAGACTGTTGAAGTGTACCACTGCAACTCAGAACACTGAAACTTATAGTGATCTAAAAGTACTGTAGCATCTCCTAATAATTATTTGACAAATGTTTTAGGGATAAAATTATTGTCAATGGGCCATGTTTGAGCCCGCCAAAATCAAAATTTTAAATAGGACTGGCCCATCAAACCCAGCTCAAACAATTCAAAATCCATGAAGAAGACAACCCCAAGCCTATAAATTAGACATCCAAATCCCAACAATTGTATAATTAACTAGTTGTATTACATTACTTCTTCGCTTTTCTCATTATTGTGCATTGTATATAGTTAGCTTAATATGTATTACATTTTTTTCTTAAATTATTATTGTAACTTGTTAGTTTATAGTTGTGACTTGTGAGACAATTTTTTTCTCAAAAGTAAGGCAGTTTTACTCCTTGGTTGGCCACAATATGTAAAGTGAACTGACAATCAAATGGATGCTTTCTATCCATCCATTTGTTCTATATGCTTTAGCCCACCTGAGTTTTGAAAGAGCATGACCCACCTGATGAAGCATACCCGGATGTGCATCAGAGCTATCCGGATGTTGAGCGATGGTCTTTGGAAGGTGGGAACCACTGTTATGACCATAATGAAGCTGTCCATTTCCTATGGACATCAATATGGGTGGTTTGGCCATTTAGACAGGCTAATGTTTAGGTATTGGCTCAAAATTGATGGAGTAGACTTGGATGTGCATCGAAGCTATCTAGATGTTGAACAAGAGTCCCTAGAAGGTGGGAACCACTGAAATTTATTTTTTCCCTTCATCAATGTTTGTGTGATCTTGTGAACAGGTTGGATGATAAATAAACATCACTACAAGCCCTAGAAAGGTTTTAATGATGGAAATCATTATACCCATTGTTACTTGTGGTATGGTCCACCTGAGTTTTGGATATGATTCAATTTTGGTTTCAACCTCTTAAATGATCTATTAAAGTAGACGGTGAAAGTGCACCTACTAGTGCCCTGGTTTGTCAATTGCAATGTAAGTTGAGTCAGTTGAACAACAACGCCTAACAGGAAGATCAATTCAAGTGTCTGCCTCAACTAGATGTGTGGAAGCTCGCCATAGGTAAATCATAGCCTCACATCCCATGTCCAAAAACACCAGGTGATTAAAACCCTTAAAACTAAGTAGAACACCTTAGAATTTTATTGTAAGAAAACTTTTTACCAAACAGGAAAATTTTAAAGTTTTCTTACCCTGTCGATTGTATCGATTCACATTTTGATATGATCGACCTGCTCTGTCGATGTCCTTGGCATTTCAATCGATACAATCGAGTGAGGACAAAAAATGTCCAATAATCAAACATGAATCTGGATGATTTATCGATATATCAGAATCTCAATCGATATCATCGATATTCGAATATCGATCCCATCGAAAGTGGATCGAAAATATCAATAGGTAGTTTTTCGGCGCCCGTGTTTTTCTAAAGAAAACTACTATAAGCTTCAATATATCGATGACTGTCTGATTCAATCTGAATTCAAATATCGATCATATAGGAAGTCATTTGATCATATCGACAGTGGGCGCATGTTTCCTCTAATAAATATTTTAGGGTGTTTTAAACATTGATCGGGGGGTCAGTTGAGAAATCGATAATCATATGTCGATTATATCAAGACTTGGTCGATTGGATTGAGACCGGACACAAACCGTCCAATAAGCTTATAGGTAAATCTATACGATTTATCGATCCCATCGACACGGACTCCGATATCATCGATATTCGAATTCTGATGACATCAGATGTTTCCCGATCATATCTTTAGAACCTAAAATTCTTCAAGGCTTGTCTTTTTTATTTTCACCTGTCGATAGATCGATCCCTCTATCGATGGAATCAAAGTTCGAAATCCGATAACATCGATGTGTGTCTCGATCCCATCGACCAGTTGGAAAAAGGTTTCCAAAAGTGAAAATGACATTTGAGTTTGTATCATCGAGACATCAGTCGATGCTATCGGGAGTATAAGCTCGATGATATCGACCCTGTTCGATGATATCGAATTCTGTCATAAATTTGACCGTTTTATATCCGTTGGAACCTTTTGCCTATATATAGAGAGGTTAGTCTTTATTGCTGGTAGAGAAAGAAGTGAGTGCTTCTGAGTGTTTTAAACTTCATATCATTTATCTTAAGCTCTTTCTCTCAGGGAGTTCATCCTCCAATCCACCCTCATCATTGATATTTAATAGAGTGGATTGAGGAATGAATTTTCGCATTCAAGGATCCTCCAGCTACTACCTTAATGGAAAATCATTAAGCTGGGATGCCTTGAATGCATAGATAATTGGAATCACTCTATCTTTCTAATAGGAAAATTTTTAGAGAGTAGAATTCCATCATAACCTTGACCCGACCAAGCCGGATATTGGTACATCTTTTGTGTTGCGGATCAAGGGAGCTGAAGACTCTTCATCAACAAGAAGGAGATCTTCATCACTGCACTAAAAGGGACTCATCAACTTATTTGTAAGTACCTATAGTCCAAAGGATACTTGTGATCATTCCTTTCCAGAATTGGGTCTTAAGTGTTGCTCACCCTTTGAAGTCCTCAAAGGAGGCCTCCGGCGGGAGTGTACGTCTGGGTACGTTGTGTGGACCCTTGCTTTGTGTGGGCATAAACATCTGGGTATGTTGTGTGGACCCTTTCTCTGTGTGGGTATAAACATCTGGTTAGGAGTGCACCAGTAAAACTCCAAGGTTAGACGTGAACTGAGTAGAAACCTCCACGTAAAGGTTGAAGGTGAACCTGATTTAAAACCTTAGATTTGAGGTGAACCATGAGAAACCTTCTTAGTGAAATTTGGTACACTCAAAGGTTGAGTCTGGCAGCCGGGAGTGGAGTAGACAAGTAGTCAAACCACTATAAAAATGACTGTATCCGTGATTGATTCTTGTGCTTGATCATTTGTGTGATTATGTTAATTGCATTCATATCTGCTCACACTTCACACACACAGTCACATCCATCATAGACTATAACTGCTTCATGCTTATTAATTGAATAGTTCTGTGATTGGATCCTCTACTGGGCTTGGAAGCCAGTAGAGTTACATTTGAGTAATCCTGAAAATTGCATACCTGTTAGGATTAGAGTGATAGAATTTTAATATAACTCATAAATCTTTAAAAAGTCCTATTCACCCCCCTCTAGGACATATTGCCATATTCCTACTTCAGCTCAAGCGGTCTTCACCGCTATTTCAATTGGTATCAGAGCGAGTCTCTCTTTAAAGGCTTCACCGCCTAGATAGTGATCTTAACTGAAGTTGAAATATGGCCAAAGGAGAGGGTTCATCAGTCACTAGACCTCTAGTATTTGATGGATCAAATTATGCATACTAGAAGGCTAGAATGCACTACTTCCTGAGATATTTGAATCATGATGTTTGGAATGCTGTTGAATGTGGATATGTGCTACCATCTGAACAGATTGTACTCGAAGATAGCATAACCATCACAAAACCCAAACCCAAAGAAAAGTGGACTGCGCTTGACAAAGAACAGCGAACTGCTGAAGCAAAAGCAATGAACACCATCTATTGTGCCGTGTCTCAAGATATATGTAATCAGATAAGTATGTGTGAGACATCCAAGAAAGCATGAGATGTACCGGAAACAACCCATGAAGGCACAAGTACTGTGAAGAGATCTAAACTAAAACTTTTAACTTCACAGTTCGAAAATCTCAGGATGGAAGAGCATGAGACATTTATGGAGTTTTTCACCAAATTGAATATTATTTGCAAATCCATGGGTGGATTGGGAGAAAAGGTTCCGGTACTGAAAATATGTAAGAAAATTCTAAGGTCCTTACCAGAACGGTTTAATCACAAAGTAACAACATTTGAGGAGTGTAGAAATATTGACGAAATGAAAGTAGAAGAACTGGTAGGTTCCCTACAAAATTTTGAACTACACTTCACACAACCCCAAAAATCCAAAAACACTATTCTAAAAACCTTTAAGAAAATAAAACATGAGGACAGTGGGAATGAAAAAGAAGATAAAGATGAGGAAGTGGCTTTGCTGACACAAAGATTCAGAAGATTCTTTCAAAGGAATCACGGCCGCCCCTCTAGAGGTAGAAAGGTGGATGACAAACCTTCTGCAGGAAAATTTAGGAAAAGGACCAAAGAACCACAATGTTACACCTGTCAGGAGTATGGACACCTATCTACTGAATGCCCAAACAGAAAAACTAAGGGCAAGGCAATGACTGCCACATGGGATGATACAGAAGAGTCAAACTCAGAAAATAGTAACTCAGAAAGTGATGGAGATCAGAAATCCTTAAAAATACCCATGATCTCCACTACTTCGATCATTTCAACTGAACCTGAGAAAGAACAACAAGCCACTGAATCAATTCCATCTAACAATGATAAGTCTGAAGAAGAGGAAGAAATTGAAAAGGATAAATTGCAAGATGCTTATAATCAACTATACATTCATAGCGTCCATATCCTTAAAAAACTCGGCATGTTTAAAAATAAAAAGAAATTGTTGCAGAAAGACTTGGACAGAACCTTGGAAATAAACATACATTTAGCCAATGATTTGCAACAATATCATACAGACAATGATAAATTAGAAAGAGAAAACCTATCCCTAAAAGCAGAATTATCAAAACTTATGAACCAGGCTGAATTGCTAAGAGATGATAATGCACAACTCAAAAATGAGAACCACTCACTTTGTATTGACTTAGAAAAATTCAGGAAATTTACTGAGATAAACTACAAATTTTCTCAGAGTGGTGAGAAATTGGAAAAATTGTTAGGGATGGGAAGACTAGGAAGAGACAAGAGTGGAATAGGATTTGAGAAAAGTAAAAAGAAAACTGGAAATAAAGCCCAAACAAAACTTACTGCTTCATGTAGCAATATGGGAATTTCTCCAGTTTATCATTTATGTGGTGATGTTTGTCATTATAAATTTGAATGTTTAGCACTTAGACGGACTCTATATAACTCTGATCAAAATCACATTGGAAAATTCAAACCAATCAGAGAAACTCAGAATGTTAAAAGTCCATCTAGGAGAAGCACTCATTCATCACCACCTAAAGAAAATAACAAAATGTAGAAATCTATCTCACAATGGGTAGTTAAAGAAAAACTGAACCGTCTAATGATTAAATCCCATATACCCTGATATATCAAGCAGAAAGAGGAACAAATCCAGATTATGCATCTAGATCTGGATATTTGCTGAGATAATGTAATTTTGTTGAGCCTTCAATATTACAACTGAGGTTGGAGACCTCGAACTTTTGTATATAAACATTATCATGTTTATAATTGTACAAAACTAGTATAAATTTTTATGACATATACTGATCAAGCTAAGAAATACCCAATAGTGTATCGAAATTGTAAAAATTCTGAATAGTATCTATTTTCGATACGAGTGTCGGCCTTTATCGATTTCATTGACCAAGGGTCGATACAATCGATGGCTCTTCAGAATACGAAAAGTCGTATGACCATGGATGACATCGTGGATAGACTCGATAGAATCGATTAGCAACTTCTCTATACCATCGATACATTAGTCGATATGATCGATAGATGGCGCCCGATAAAAGTCAGCAGGTCAAAAAAAAAGGGGTTTCTTCAAAAGGCTTCTCGGTCATCTTCCCTGCCCAATCCTCTCAAACAATCTCCAGAAGCCACGTCGGACTAACCAAATTCTTTCACAAATCAGGTAATATTCTTCTAACATCGACAGAATTTTCTTTTCTTGGTTTGTCGGGCGTTTTTGTCATTTTCCCCAAAATACTTCAAAAAGTCCATTATTTCACATGGGAAAAGACAAAAGTATAGCATCCGGTCTGAGTGAGTCTTCAAAGACTACTCGACAAAAAATCCTTACCTCAAGGGGAAGAGCGAGAATCCCGGACCGTGGGACCCCCACATGGTAAAGATCACGACACAGTGGGTCCCAAACTGAAGTTCCTGCACTGTCTCAACTAGCGCTACCTCCTCCGGCTATCCAACATCTTTCAAAATACACCGGAAGGAAGCTGATCCATGAGAAAAAAGTTGACAAGGGTTATTTGGCACCATATAATTTGGAACCTCTATTCGCCGCAATCGGATGACTACTTATTCTAGATTTTGGAGGACCCTGTCAACTAGAATAAACATGCAAATTTCTTACAGCGTGTCATTCTCCCGTATCTGATCCTCCTTCATTCATGGTATCCCTGGATGGTGATGATGCATTTATCACTCCCGACACTGTAGCTCACATTCTCAATCTACAGTTGGCTCCAGAGGCCTTCCAAATTGAGATCTCGATCTTCCAGATGTCTGATCAAAGATAACCAAATAACTATGTCACAACAGAGATATTCCATGACATCAAGGGAATGCTTTAAAAGCTAGGTATATGGAGCCCCGGTTTCGAGTCATGCATGGGATCTTCACTACTAATTTGTACCCAAGAAGTACAAACCGATCAGATCTCACAAGTCTCATGGTCATGATAGTATACTCCATTGCAACTGGGATAAAGATTTGCCTTCCAACTCTGATTGTCAATAAGTTTGTCAATGCCATATATACATCTAGAGATTTGCATCTGCCATATCCCTAGATTATTAGCATAATATGTCAAAGTATTGGATTTCCTTCTATAAATGATCCTGTGCTTCCACTGCAAGTTTTTAATTTTAAAAAATTAGCAAGATGGATCTGATTTATCACGAGTACAAGGAAGGGGGAATTCAAGAAGAAGGAGGCGAAGGTATTAGTGTCCCTCAGGCTGAGGAAATCGAGATGGAAGGTGATAAATCTACCAGAGTTGATCCAGTCCCATCTATGTCCATCCCTGGGCATACTAAACGATACAAGCTGGACATGATCGGGGCAATTCAGTGGGACATTCAATCAGTGCAAGAGCGACTTATAATCTTGAAGCGTGTTGTCCTCAAGGTACAACAGTATGTGCAATAGTTGGTCGATCTGATGACTTTTCGGTGAGATGACATAGCTCCTTCTTACTCTGTTCCCTAGCACTGACTTCTAAAAGATGTCACACACACTCACTCTTTAACTCAGCGTATGAACTATGATATCTTTTTGAAGTTCTACGCTTTCTTGAGTGCATGTGACAGCTCTCTCGCTCTTGTTTACATAGGTTAGATTTATTTTATTTTTTGTTGTGTTTTCCCTTGGATGGGATGAAACATTGGTTACAACTTTTGGTGACTCTGAAATGATTTTTGTTTTATTTGGATGATGGATTATAATACTGCTGTCTGTGGCAGTATATATATTTTTTGATACTAGTTAATATGGCTGAATTCAATTCATATTTCATTGCCATTCTTGATGCTTATGAAATGACTGTACTGATTGTTTCATCTATTTACTTCCTGCCTTAAGTAATGTATGCTTATCCTGTTGAATATCTATATACATCTATCTGTCTGTGGTTCTCCCATGCGCTTATTTAATGTTCAGTCAATATCACTTATTCTGCCTTTACCAATGACTGGCAAAAAGGGGGAGAAAACTTACAAACACCCCTGTGGAAAATTGAATATTTATGCTCTTATATGTTACAGGTGTAAGGGGGAGCAGATGCACCAAGATAGGGTTTTTACAGTAAGGGGGAGTAAATTATGGTTGTGTACATGGAAATGTTAAAATTTGTAAATTTATAAAATTATGGTTGTGTACGTGGAAGTGTTGATACATCTGAAATTGGGTGTACACTTCCATGTACAAATTTACTAGTGCCCTGGTTTGTCAATTACAGTGTAAGTTGAGTCAGTCGAACAACAGCACCTAACAGGAAGATCAATTCAAGTGTCTGCCTTAACTAGATGTGTGGAAGCTCGGCATACATAAATAATAGCCTCACATCCCATGTCCCAAAACATCAGGTGATTAAAATCCTTAAAACTAAGGAGAACACCTTAGGATTTTATTGTAAGAAAACTTTTTACCAAATAGGAAAATCTTTAAGTTTTCTTACCCTGTCGATTGTATCGATTCATATTTCGATATAATCGACCTGCTCTATTGATGTCCTCAGCATCTCAATCGATATAATCGAGTGAGGACAAAAAGCGTCCAGCAATCAAATATTCATCTGGACGATTTATCGATATATCGGAATCTCAATCGATATCATCGATATTCGAATATCGATCCCATCGAAAGTGGATCGATAATATCGACAGATAGTTTTTCGGCGCCCCTATTTTTCTAAAGAAAACTACTATAAGCTTCGATATATCGATGACTGTCCGATTTAATCTGAATTCAAATATCGATCATATCGGAAGTCATTCGATCATATCGACAGTGGACGCATGTTTCCTTCAAAAAATATTTCAGGGTGTTTTAAACGTTGATTGGGGGGCCAGTCGAGAAATCGATATTCATATGTCGATCATATCGACACCTGGTCGATTGGATCGAGACTAGACACAAACTATCCAAAAAGCTTATAGGTAAATCTATACGATTTATCGATCCCATTGACATGGACTCCAATATCATCGATATACAAATTCTAATGACATCGGCTATTCCCCGATCATATCTTTAGAACCTGAAATTCTTCAAGGCTTGTCTCTCTTATTTTCACCTGTCGATAGATCGATCCCTCTATCGATGGAATTGGAGTTCGAAATTTAATAACATCGATGTGTGTCTCGATCCTATCGACCAGTTGGCAAAAGGTTTCCAAAAGTAAAAAAATGACATTTGAGTTTGTATCATCGAGAGATCAGTCGATGCTATCGGGAGCATACGCTCGATGATATCGACCCTGCTCGATGCAATCGAATTCTGTCATAAATGTGACCGTTTTATATCCGTTGGAACCTTTTGCCTATATATAGAGAGGTTAGTCTTTATTGCTGGTAGAGAAAGAAGAGAGTGCTTCTGAGTATTTTAAACTTCATATCATTTATCTTAAGCCCTTTCTCTCAGGGAGTTCATCCTCCAATCTACCCTCATCATTGATATTCAATAGAGAGGATTGGGGAATGAACTTCCGCATTCAAGGATCCTCCAGCTACTACCTTAATGAAAAATCATTAAGTTGGGATGCCTTGAATGCATAGATGATTGGAATCACTCTATCTTCCTAATAGAAAAATCTTTAGAGAGTAGAATTTCATCATAACCTTGACCCGACCAAGCCGGATATTGGTACATCTTTTGTGTTGCGGATCAAGGGAGCTGAAGACTCTTCATCAACAAAAAGAAGATTTTCATCACTACGCTAAAAGGGACTCATCAACTTATTTGTAAGTATTTAGAGTCCAGAGGACACTTGTGATCATTCCTTTATAGGATTGGGTCTTAAGTGTTGCTCACCCTTTGAAGTCCTCAAAGGAGGCCTCCGGCGGGAGTGTACGTCTGGGTGCGTTGTGTGTACCCTTACTCTGTGTGGGCATAAACATCTGGGTGCGTTGTGTGGACCCTTGCTCTATGTGGGCATAAACATCTGGTTAGAAGTGCGCCAGTAAAACTCCAGGGTTAGAGGTGAATTAAGTAGAAACCTCCATGTAAAGGTTGAAGGTGAACCTGATTTAAAACCTTTGGTTTGTGGTGAACCATGGAAAACCTCCTTAGTGAAATTCGGTACACTCAAGGGTTGAGTGGCAGTTGGGAGTGGAGTAGAAAAGTAGTCGAACCACTATAAAAATGACTGTGTCTGTGATTGATTCTTGTGCTTGATCATTTGTGTGATTATACTAATTGCATTCATATCTGCTCACACTTTACACACACAGTCACATCCATCATAGATTATAACTGCTTCATGCTTATTAATTGAGTAGTTCTGTGATTGGATCCTCTACTGGGCTTGGAAGCTAGTAGAGTTACATTTGAGTAATCCTGAAAATTACATACCTATTAGGATTAGAGTGATAGGATTTTAATATAACTCATAAATCTTTAAAAAGTCCTATTCACCCCCCTGTAGGACATATTGTCATATTCCTACTTTAACTCAAGCGGTCTTCACCGCTATTTCAAATGGATGGTGTAGATAAACTACATATATTTACAGTGGGCACAATTAAGCATATTGAGTAACTCAGGATGCAATCTGATTTCAGGCGTAACTAAGTTAGTGGGTTAAGCCTTGATTGTGGGACCCAACTCGCTCTATGTGTTGTACATCTACGTTGTCCATCGACATTTGCATCAGCTCATTTTAGAGGATGTCCCAAATTGAGGCACGTCCAATGATCAAGTGTGGATCACACCATAGGAAAATAATGGCGATTGAATGCCCAACATTAAAAAATTTGTCGGGCCCACTATAATGTTTATTTGGCATCAAACATGTTGATAAGGTCTAACAGATCCCTAACCTAAACCTAAACCTAAACTTAAAAACCTAAACCTAAACCTGATCCCGAACTCGAACCCGAATTTCTAAACCTAAACCTAAACTGAAACTCAAATCCCTAAACCTAAACTTACACCTAAACCTAAACATATAACCCTAACCTAAGCCTAAACCTAAACTCGAAAACCTAAACCTAAACCCAATCTCGAACCCAAACCCGAACACAAATTCCTAAACCTAAACTAAACCTAATCTCAAATCCCCAAACCTAAACCTACACCTAAACCTAAACTTATAACCCTAACCTAAATCTAAACCTAAACCTATTCCCAAATCCCTAAACCTAGACCTAAGCCTATATCCTTAACCTAAACTTAAACCTAAACCTAAACTTAATTCACTTAACTTAAACTTACACCTAAACCTAAACCTAAAATTGAAAACCTAAACCTAAACCCGATCTTGAACCCAAAACTAAACCCGAATTCCTAAACCTAAACCTAAACTCAAATCTCTAAACTTAAACCTATACCTAATCCTAAACCTATAGCTCTAACCTAAACTTGCAAACCTAATCCTAAACCTGATCCCGAACCCGAAACCGAACCTGAATCCCAAAACCTAAATTTAAACCTAAACCTAAACCTACACCTAATCCTAAACCTATAACCCTAACATAATCTTAAACCTATTTCCGTAAACTGACTCTAATCTTTTCATTATATAGATGGAAAAGAGTTGGATGTGAGATAAGAATAGGTTTAGCCCAGAGTATAAACAAAGGGTTTAAGAGTTCATGGAATTTTCACGATATCAAGTAAATTTAGGCAATAGGATTAGGTTTTCATGTTAAAAATGCAAGAACATGGTTCATAAGACTTTAGACAAAGTAGAAGATGATTTGTTCATAGTTGGGATTGACCAGGGTTACACATGGTGAATCCATCATGGTGAAGAGTTCCACCAAAGCGTTGAGGCCACTGAAGTCCTTACTGACCCAATTGTGCCAGATGACGAGGATGAGACGTTGACGAAATGCAAGATATCATAGGGGAAGTGTTCAGGGAAATAATTGTAGATACTGATTTTGTGATGATGTCACGCCCCAGACTCATTAACCGGGCTCACAAGGAACCCAATGGCCGGTTCTAGCCACAACAGCCTCCGTAGTACCCCATTCTCAGCTCCTGAGGCAGGTTCCGATCTTGGGATCCTACAAGGAGGATTTTCATAACAGTGTAATCATTTCCAATACGAGCCTACCCAAGATCACAACAAGTATATCTGAGAATGACCAAGGCACACATCACAAAATCCACTATGAATTTAAATTTTTTTTTATAAGCGTACATAAAGTCCAAAAGGACACACATAAGATAATAGAAAAAGAGAGAAAGATTAGCAACACTGGAGTCCTCAAGCTCAACTCTACTTCATGCTTTTCCATTACGATGCTTGCTTAGTGTTCACTCCCAAAGTGCAGGGTTGTGATGTAGTAATAACTCGGTCGAATCCCAAGGGACTGAAACTTGTACGTGATCTAAAACTAACTAGAACTAGAACTAGGCTAAGATGAAATCTAATCTGATTGAATTTGAAGGAATACTGGTGAAATAATTATCTAAACTTGAGAGAAATCAGGAGAAGGAAACTAGGGATTCAGAGGATCCACTTGTAGAGATCAGGGAGATCTTATGCATGTTTCATGGAAATTAACTGAACTGACATTGATCTAGTTTTAGAGAGATGAAAGGTATATGAATTAGAATGAATTCCATCACCAAACCATGCCCAAAAGACTATGGCAAACAACAGAATTAAACTAATTACCAACCCATCACATGTATGAAGGTTAGGAAGGGTACCGACATCCAACCATGCCCAGGAGACTATGGTGAACAACAGGGCTTCCTGACATCATAAACATTAAAGAGAACGGAAATATTCAAAGCCATTGCAGACCCATTGTAATTTTAGTCACAACAGACCATTAAAAACGTAAAATATTCCCATAATAATTAACTAAAATCAACATCAATTCATGCATTAAAATTAAAATAAAATAAAATCTCCCATCTCACTACAAGCTTCACCTCTTAGCCCTAGCTAAGAGGTTTAGCCAGACATGGATGGCTAAATCTCCATAATAAAAATAAAAAGAAAATACTTTTTTTTTTCTTCTGCTTCACGTCCCTGCCCGAGCCTCCATGTCTCTCTTTTTCTTCCTTCCTAGACCTGAATGAATGCTTCCCACGTCCAAAACCTCCTTTTATAGCTGCTGGAAGGCTGGAGTCAGTGACAGAGTTGTAGCAGGACACGGAGTGCAATTTTCGCAGCCAAGTTTAGTACCTCGAAACATACCAGTTTCCTCGCTCAAATTCTAAAGAAACACCGTCCCTTAGTACTTTCTTGGGTCCTCTACATGATAGACGATTCAGATCTTCCATATGATCAAAGATGGTGGGCTAAAACTGCCTGGAAAAGTCTATTTTCGCGGATGTGCAAAACCTTTCGCACCATTTCGCTGTTGTGATCGGTGGGCCCCACAGAAACGTTTTCTGGAAAATCCACCCCATCCATTGGATTCAGAATGAAATTTCAATCAAGAATGGGTGGTTTTGAATGTCCATTGACGTGGCCCAGAGAAGAAATCACAAAAAGATCAGTTTTGAACATTGCAGGGCAGCCCTTTTGTGGCCCCTGTATCGCACACGTGTGTACGCATGGATGCAAAAGGTCAACATATTTTTGTAGTATTCGAGCCCCTCTACACGATGAATGGATCAGATTGGCTGTAAGGGCCATGGGGGGGGGGGCCCAGAATCATCTGCAAAAATGGCCAGCGGCCGTGTGTCCGCTGCTGACCGTGCCAGTGGTTGTGGTGTGCATCGAGCGTGTACATGATCCGTGCACACACTCCACACACAGGTCCCACTATGATGTTTCTGAACAATCCACTCCAACCATTTGTTTGGTCTCCCTTTTTAAAGCATTGAGACTGGATTTGAGGCAATTCCAGATATCAGGTGGGCCTAGAATCAACAGTTTATCTGCTGATCTATCAGTTGGGGCACTTCCATAGTGATCCAATGGATGATTTTTGATGTGTACGGTTAATTTATGGTCCTCAGGCCACATATGAAGTTTCGAGCCGAACCGATATTGGAAACCCCGTGATCTTGCGTTCTGGATGCATTTCAAGCCACTTGAGCTTCAATTTCTTAGTTTTCTCAGATTTCTGACCATGTATATCTGTCAATCTTGGTCCCCTGGAGTGTGTCCCTTGCCTTTGGTGTCATTAGATCGTTAAAACCATACTTTTAGCACCTTTTTGCAGTTCATGCTCTCAATTACACCCTGAAACCTAAACACGATAAAAACAGGCCGTTAGACAGCATTATGTTCGTAAATCTAGGCAATATATGGGGTCTAATATGTACTATTTAACCCTCAACACAACCCCCAACCAGCATTTTGCTAGTCCCGAGCAAAATATGCGAAAAATAAGTTGAGACTTATATGAAAATTTCTGTAAAGCCGAATGATTTTTGAGAAATAACCCAGGCATTAAAATTCTACGATTCATGAATGTTGGGCATTACTTGCTCTTGGACTCAAGCGCACGGTAAACTTCCTAGTCCAGTTCAAAATATTAATCCATTAATTAAAAAATTTCTAAACATTAAGATTCATGAGCGTATAGTGTAATCTCGGCTTAGTAATATTAAGAGATCCAATCATCAATTTCATGATATCATTGGTAACCAACAAAACAATTCATGATAACCAAGACTTAAACCAAAACTTGCCTCACAGGTTATCCTATTAACTTATGATTTTTTTTTATTCAAAGTAATGCCAAGAAGGGAATCAAATCCTCACCCATAGGGAGCAAACCTATGGTGAAATCCAATCGCCTAACATTTTCCGAATATCAACTGTGGGGAGTCAAATCCTCGCCTATAGGGAGCATACCTATGGTGAAGACCATTTGCCCAAATCTTTCCAAAAATTTCTTCTTCTTCTTGTTTTTTTTTCATATCAATCCTGTTAGGCAAATATTCCAGGCTAGTTCCTTTCATGCTTAGTGATTACTAAATTAACCATTCAATATCAACTGAAACCTTAATGTGAAGGCGAGATGTGACATGTGAAATCATGACTCAGTTAATGTTTACAACTTCTAATCATGGATTAATAATTCACTTAACTATGAAATCTAACAGATACGGAATCCAAGAGTCATAAATCCAACATTATGTATCTTGAAAATCTAAATTAGGGATATCTATCAAAATCACTTCGAATTTGTAGGAATTTTCAGAAAAATTTTAAAAAATTTTACAATTTTTTGCTCAAGACCAAGAAAATACTGATTAGGAAACCTAATCTCCCACCCCCAACCTAAAATCTACATTGTCCTCAATGTAAAAGATATGAGGATGCAATGCACATGGGACAACGAAAGTAAATGAGAAGTGATGGGAAGATAGTACCTGAATAACGAATCAAGAGAGTTTCCAATAGATCACGGCATGGAAGCTTGTCAGCATGAGAGAGAAAGCAGAACAAAAATAAAAAAAATAAAATCCTACCTATACCACTTTCGCAGATGCTCTCGATTACATTTAGCGTATGCAACAAGCCTTTAAACCCCTAGGTTACCCCTAGTGGACGAGTTGTAGTCTCGTGAGGGTTTGCAGTAATGTTACCCACAAACATTGAATCATCTACTAAAGAATGAAAAGGAATAAAAAAAGCTGGGTTACCTCCCAGGAGCGCTAAATTTACCGTCTTCAGCCAGATAAATAAAACAACTACCCTAGTCCTATGAAAGTGATAAACCTACCTATACCTCCATCAGACTAGGAGATCAGTCCTGGTAAACAGGAGCAATCAGAGGCATGGACATGTCCTCTGAATCAAATGCCTCGAAAAATGGCTTTAATCGATGTCCATTGACTTTAAACTCCTTGCCATTTTTGGGATCTTTTATCTCGACGGCCCCATGAGGATAAGCAGTAACAACAATGTAAGGGCTGGTCCAACGAGATCGAAGCTTATCTGGAAAGAGATGTAGTCGAGAGTCATACAAGAGGACTTTCTGACCTGGCGTGAATAATTTTCGTGGAATATGTTAATCATAAAACGCCTTCATCCTGTCCTTGTAAATTCTCGAGTTTTCATATGCATCGTTCCGGATTTCTTCCAGTTCATTTAATTGAAGTTTGCGTAGCGAACCAGCGTTGTCCAGATTGAAATTTAGATTTTTGATTGCCCAGTATGCTTTATGTTCCAATTCCACCGGCAAGTGACAAGCCTTTCCATAGACAAGTCTAAAGGGAGATGTTCCAATAGGAGTTTTAAAAGCAGTACGGTACGTCCATAAGGCATCGGTCAATCGGATTGACCAGTCTTTACGATCAGGGTTAACCGTTTTCTCTAGGATATGTTTAATCTCCCTATTGGAAATTTCAGCTTGTCCACTTGTCTGTGGATGGTATGGGGTGCTCACCTTATGAGAGATACCGTATTTTTTCATTAAGCTCTTAAATGGTCTATTGCAGAAGTGTGAGCCCCTGTCACTAATGATGGCTCGAGGTGTTCCGAACCGCGACAAGATATTTTCTTTCAAAAATTTAATGACCGTGCGATGGTCATTTTTGCGGCACGGAATTGCTTCGACCCATTTAGTGACATAGTCTACGACGAGCAAAATATACAGATTTTTAAATGATTGGGAATGGTCCCATGAAATCAATGCCCCAACAATCAAATGCTTCTATAATAAGAATGGGATTCAAGGGCATCATATTTCGAGGGGACAATGCTCTCAATTTCTGACAATGCACACAAGCCTTGCAAAACTCATGAGTGTCCCTGAACATAGTGGGCCAGTAGAAGCCACACTGTAAAATCTTGGCCGTGGTCTTTTTAGCAGAAAAGTGACCACCACAGGCCTATGAGTGACAGAAGGAGATGACACTTTAATGCTCATCGTCTGGCACACATCTCCTTAAGATTTGGTCTGGCCAATATTTAAACAAATATGGATCATCCCAGAAAAAGTTACGCACCTTGGTAGATAATTTCTTCTTATCTTGTGACGTCCAGTGTGTCGGTATGGCACCTGTAGTAAGATAATTAGCAATATCAGCGAACCAAGGTGAATGGGAGACTTTAAACAGTTGTTCATCAGGGAACATGTCATTGATATGGGTCGCCTCAAGGGAATCAGAGGTATTAAGGCGAGAAAGATGATCGGCCACTACATTCTCTACTCCCTTTTTGTCTTTAATTTCCAAATCGAATTCTTGGAGTAGAAGGATCCATCGTATCAGGCGGGGCTTAGAATCATTTTTAGAAAGAAGATACTTAAGTGCCGCGTGATCTGTGTAGATGATGATCTTAGATCCGATCAGGTAGGACCTAAATTTGTCCAAGGCGAACACTACAGCCATGAGTTCCTTTTCCGTAGTCGAGTAGTTCACTTGGGCAGGATTTAGAGTCCTACTTGCGTAGTGAATAACGTAAGGCCGCTTATCTTTTCTCTGGCCTAGAACCGCTCCAAGAGCATAATCAGAGGCGTCGCACATAAGTTTAAAAGGAAGACTCCAGTCGGGTGGCTGCATGATAGGTGCAGTGGTTAACATGCCATTAAGCTTAGTGAAATCTTCTTGGCACTGCTCAGTCCACTCGTATGGTATATTCTTTTGAAGAAGATTACATAAAGGATGAGAGATGAGACTAAAGTCCTTTATGAATCGTCTGTAAAAGCCTGCGTGTCCTAAGAAGGATCGCACGTCTCTGATATTCTTGGGTGGAGGTAGGTTAGAGATAAGATCAATTTTTACCTTATCTACCTCGATTCCTTTGGACGAGATGATATGCCCAAGGACAATTCCCTTTTGAACCATAAAATGGCACTTCTCCTAGTTAAGTATCAAGTTTTTTTCTTCACATCTTTTTAGCACATATTTAAGACTTGCTAAGCATTTGCTGAAAGATGAACCAAAAATAGAGAAATCATCCATGAAGACCTCTAGATATTTCCCCACCATGTCAAAAAAGATACTCGTCATGCATCGCTGAAAGGTGGCAGGGGCATTACATAACCCGAATGGCATCCTTCTGTAAGCAAAGGTGTCATAGGGACATGTAAATGTGGTCTTTTCCTGATCCTCAGGGGCGATTTCAATCTGATTATAACCTGAATACCCGTCAAGGAAACAATAATAGGAATGACCAGCTAGCCTTTTTAGGATTTGATCAATGAAGGGCAAAGGAAAGTGGTCTTTCCTTGTGACGGTATTTAGCTTTCTGTAGTCAATGCACATTCTCCAACCAGTAGTAACTCTGGTCGGCACGAGTTCATTATTGGCATTGGCTACGATGGTGATCCCGGACTTCTTAGGAACCACCTGAGTTGGACTCACCCATTGACTATCGGATATGGGATAAATGATCCCCACTTCCAATAGTTTGAGAACCTCGGCCTTAACCACTTCCTTCATGTTTGGATTTAGTCTACGTTGTGATTGTCGAACAGCCTTTGCATTGTCCTCAAGATATATACGGTGAGTACAAATTGATGGGTTAATTCCCTTGAGGTCCGCTATTGTCCATCCAAGAGCTCCCTTATGCTCAATGAGAGTAGATATGAGCATACTCTCTGTTCTTTCTCCAGGTGGGCAGAGATCACCACCGGGTATGTCTCATCTTGACCTAAATAGACATATTTTAAATCAGAGGGCAAAGGTTTTAGGTCAAGCTTCGGTGGCTTGAGGTTAGATGGTAGAGGCACTACATCAGTTTAGGGTAATTCTTCAATTTGTGGCCTCCACCGGTTAACTTCAAGTACCGGTGCAGTATCCAGCATGGCACACGTCTCCCTAATTATATCATCATCAAGATCATGGGAGTGGGCCAAGCACATCTCTAGAGGATCAGAGGATAAGGTGAGAGGTGTTCTATCTTCCACAAAAGAATCAATCATGTTAACATCGTGGAAATCGTCATCATCCTCTGAGTTGCTATCGTTATTGAAAAAGATATTAGATTCCAATGTCAAATTTTTAAAAGACATAGTCATGACACCATTCCTGCAGTTGATAATTGCATTTGAAGTGGACAGGAATGGGCGACCGAGAATGACGGGAATCTGAGTGCTCGTGTCATTGATGGGTTCGGTGTTCAAGATGATAAAATCAACAGGGTAGTAAAATCTATCCACCTGGACCAACACATCCTCGATGATCCCTCTTGGTATACGAACATAACGATCAGCAAGTTGTAGTGTGGTTAGAGTGGGTTTTAATTCACCCAAACCTAACTGTTGGTATACCGAGTAGGGAATCAGATTGACGCTTGCTCCTAAGTCAAGAAGTGCGTGGTCAATTCGATAGTTCCCGATTACACATGATATGGTTGAGCAACCAGGATCTTTGAATTTTTGCGGCACATCTTGTTTCAGGATGGCACTCACTTTCTCAGTCAAGGAGATCTTCTTTTGAACACTTTTCCGTCGTTTGGTAGTGCATAAATCCTTTAGAAATTTAGCATATAAAGGAATCTGTTTTACAACGTCAAGCAGAGGAATGTTGACTTTCACTTGTTTCAACACCTCTAGGATATCCTGAGAGTTAGAGAGACGTTTTGGTTCAACCAACCGTTGGGGAAACGGAGCAACTGGCTTTTCTAGAGGTTCCGGTTCAAATTTTTGTGGGGTGCCACTAGATCCATCATTGTTGTCCTCTTCTTGTTCTTGAGGATTTTCGGGCCTAACCGGAAGGGTTTTATCAATAACCTTCCCACTCCTAAGAGTGGTGATGGATTTAGTGTGCCCCATTTGATTTGAAGAGCTAGGATCACCTATCTCGTATTGCGGTTTCGGATTAGGGAGTGATTGTGTAGGGAGCATCCCTTTTTCCATAGCCGTCATACGTGAATCTATTTTTTGCATAAAATCTTAAATTCCTTGCATTGTCCGAGCCAGCTCTTGTATGGAAATTTGAACCGATTCTTCTTGAGGTTTTCCCTGATTTGGATTTTGATTGAAGAACCCTTGAGGGTAGCAGTTTGTCCGTTCCTCCAACTAAAATTCGGATGATTTTTCCAGCCAGGATTGTACGCATTAGAGGGTGGTCCATTGAAAGGTCTTTGATAATTATTTACGGCATTAGATTGTTCATTCAATACTTCTCGAAAGGCAGGTATTGAAGGACAATTTTCAGTAGTATGAATGTTGCAATCACAGATGCCGTAAACACTTTCATTAACCTTTTCCTTCCTTCCTTCCATGGCCTCAAATTTTCTGGTGAGATTGACCACCTTAGCGTTAAGATCATTATCCTCTTTCAGGAGATATATTCCTCCTTTTTCCCTTGAATGAGTCGGCCTAGATGTAGTGTTCGTCCTTGGGTAATAGTCCCATGATTGTGTTTTTTCAGCGAGACTATCGAGGTAATCCCATACCTCGTCGACATTTTTATTGATGAATTCTCCGTTACACATTGTCTCGACCATTTGGCGCATGGAAGAGGTTAGCCCATCATAGAAAAAATTCGTAATGCGCCATATTTCAAAGCCATGTGTGGGCATGCATTAACCAGATCCTTGAACCTTTCCCAACATTAGAAGAATGTTTCATCTTCCTTTTGGGCAAAGTTCATGATTGCTCTCCTGAGGGTAATTGTCTTATGATGTGGAAAAAATTTCTTTATAAATTTCCTCTGCATATCATTCCATGTGCCAATGGATCTAGGACGCAGTAAATGTAACCACGTCTTAGCTTTTTCTTTCAAGGAAAATGAAAAGAGTTTCAGCCTAATAGTATCCTCAGATACATTAGGAAAGTATAAGGTGCCTATGATTTCATCGAACTCTTTCAGATGCAAGTATGGTTCTTCAGACTCAAGCCCATGGAACTTAGAAAGGAGTTGGATAACCCCTGGCTTGATGTCCATATGTCCTGTATTCTCAGGAAAAATTATGCATGAGGGCGTACTCACTCCCGCCGGTTGTAAATAATCTCATAAAGTACGAGGCGGGGTGCCTGATGCACCTCATTCTCATCATGTACTTCCTCAACCCTTGGTTGGGGTAGTGCTTGAGGTTGATTTTCAGTCATAACGTCTTCTAACTTTGGAGAATTCAAGTGGTGTCTAGTCCCGTGATGAACAGTTAACCCCTCAACTAATCCTCCTTCAGTCACGAGACGTCGAGTGTTGTCGCGTGCCCAATGGGGCATAAAACACACTCAGCCCTCAAATTCTAACTTAAACCTAAAAAAGAAAATAAAAATCTAGGAAAAGGGAGGGTTGGAGAGAAGTTACCTAATCGGAGTTCCTAAGTTAAAAAACCTGCAAAACAAACCAAAATAAGTTAGTTTATAAGAGTAGAAAGTCCTAATTAAAAATAAACTAATTTCTAGAGAAAATAAGAAATTCCAAAGAGAGAAGAATTAGGAAGAGCTTACTAAATTAGAAGCTTCCTACAAAACAGAAAAATTGGGTTAGTTCCTAAACAAAAACTTATAGAAAAATTCTAAAACAAGAAACAGGGTTAGGATTCCTAAAAAGAATTAGAATTAGAATCTCACTAAAAAGAAGAAATAAATCTTAATCTAAATCTATAATAGAAAGGAAGAATTTAAGAAAAATTTTACTAATTTAAAAACTATCTTAAAAGCCTATAAAACAAGAAAGACAAGTTAATTTCTAAAAATTAAGAAAATCTAAACCTAAAACTAATTAATTTCAGAAAAACGTAACCAACAGTCCCCGCCAACGGCGCTAAAAACTTGTTCACTCCCCAAGTGCAGGGTTGTGATGTAGTAATAACTCGGTAAGACCGAGGTCGAATCCCAAGGGACTGAAACTTATACGTGATCTAAAACTAATTAGAACTAGAACTAGGCTAAGATGAAATCTAATCTGATTGAATTTGAAGGAATACTGGTGAAATAATTATCTAAACTTGAGAGAAATCAGGAGAAGGGAACTAGGGATTCAGAGGATCCACTTGTAGAGATCAGGGAGATCTTATGCATGTTTCATGGAAATTAACTGAACTGACATTGATCTAGTTTTAGAGAGATGAAAGGTATATGAATTAGAATGGATTCCATCACCAAACCATGCCCAAAAGACTATGGCAAACAACAGAATTAAACTAATTACCAACCCATCACATGTATGAAGGTTAGGAAGGGTACCGACATCCAACCATGCCCAGGAGACTATGGTGAACAACAGGGCTTCCTGACATCATAAACATTAAAGAGAACGGAAATATTCAAAGCCATTGCAGACCCATTGTAATTTTAGTCACAACAGACCATTAAAAACCTAAAATATTCCCATAATAATTAACTAAAATCAACGTCAATTCATAAATTAAAATTAAAATAAAATCAAATCTCCCATCTCACTACAAGCTTCACCTCTTAGCCCTAGCTAAGAGGTTTAACCAGACATGGATGGCTAAATCTCCACAATAAAAATAAAAAGAAAATACTCTTTTTTTTTTCTTCTGCTTCACGTCCCTGCCCGAGCCTCCACGTCTCTCTTTTTCATCCTTCCTAGACCTGAATGAATGCTTCCCACGTCCAAAACCTCCTTTTATAGCTGCTGGAAGGCTGGAGTCAGTGACAGAGTTGTAGCAGGACACGGAGTGCAATTTTCGCAGCCAAGTTTAGTACCTCGAAACACGCCAGTTTCCTCGCTCAAATTCTAAAGAAACACCGTCCCTTAGTACTTTCTTGGGTCCTCTACATGATAGACGGTTCAGATCTGCCATATGATCAAAGATGGTGGGCCAAAACTGCCTGGAAAAGTCAGTTTTTGCGGATGTGCAAAACCTTTCGCACCATTTCGCTGTTGTGATCGGTGGGCCCCACAGAATCATTTTCTGGAAAATCTACCCTGTCCATTGGATTTAGAACAAAATTTCAGTCAAGAATGGGTAGTTTTGAACCTCCATTGACGTGGCCCGGAGAAGAAATCACAAAAAGATCAGTTTTGAACGTTGCAGGGCAGCCCTTTTGTGGCCCCTGTATCGTACACGTGTGTACGCATGGATGCAAAAGGTCAACATGTTTTTGTAGTATTCGAGGCCCTCTACACGGTGAATGGATCAGATTGGCCGTAAGGGCCATGGGCGAGGCCCAGAATCGTCCGTAAAAATGGCCAGCGGCCGTGCATCTGCTGCCAGTGCGAAAACGACAAGTGCCGTGTCGCGGGTGTGGCAGCCGCTGACCGTGCCAGTGGCTATGGTGTGCATCGAGCGTGTACATGATCTGTGCACACACTCCACACACAGGTCCCACTATGATGTTTCTGAACAATCCACTCCAACCATTTGTTTGGTCTCCCTTTTTAAAGCGTTGAGACTAGATTTGAGGCGATTCCAGATATCAGGTGGGCCCAGAATCAACGGTTTATGAGCTGATCTATCAGTTGGGGCACTTCTATAGTGATCCAATGGATGATTTTTGACGTGTACGGTTAATTTATGGTTCTCAGGCCACATATGAGGTTTCGAGCCGAACCGATATTGGAAACCCCATGATCTTGCGTTCTGGATGCGTTTCAAGCCACTTGAGATTCAATTTCTTAGTTTTCTCAGATTTCTGACCATGTATATCTGTCAATCTTGGTCCCCTGGAGTGTGTCCCTTACCTTCGGTGTCATCAGATCGTTAAAACCATACTTTTAGCACCTTTTTGCAGTTCATGCTCTCAATTACACCCTGAAACCTAAACACGATAAAAACAGGCCGTTAGACAGCATTATGTTCATAAATCTAGGCAATATATGGGGTCTAAAATGCACTATTTGACCCTCAACACTTAGAGTCTCCTGCACGCATCAATCATGAATAAGCTTATAAAAGTTTAGAGGGTAGTGAAATTGTATGACAATGGTGCATAAAAGAATAGTAGAAGATGCAAGAAGGAAAACATGCTTAATTAGGATATCACTAGCCTTACCAAGGCTTATCATGAATACAATGCAACAAGTACTGGGTGCCATACCAAGGCAATGCATGAAGGGGTATATACAGCTGATGCTAATATGATGCAAAGTAATGCTAGTGCTCATATCCATTCCACATGTCAAATACGTTTTCAATCATAAGGAAATCACCGGGGTCCATTACACTACTGGATGACTGCCGCTCTACAGACCCCGCATAGTCAAATGAGTATAAGAGACCTCACTACCTACCTGTGGCGGATCCATTTAATGAGTTGGACAGACTCAACCTAATAATGCCCTCCCTCATAAGCGGATAAGGCCACATCCTTACCCAACCAACTACACGACAGTGGGAGTTGCGGCCTAATGGTATATGGCCCTTGTGCGTAGATAGTTTTCAGTCGGTCACGGCATTGGGGCAGTCCGTTGGTACCATGGAAGTTTTAAAAATTTCACCCATGGGCATCCTATGCACCCGGTATGCTCAAGTAATATTTTTGGTGTCCACACATACAACCATCCACAAACATCCCTGTGGAGGCAGGGGCCTAATGAAGTAAGGGCGGTATCATCATGAAATGCGATGCCAATGCATGAGTCACACATACAAATCATACACAATCTTCGGGCACTCAACATGCACAAGGGGAGAAACTCCATCCCTCAATGACCACCATACAGTGCAATCAATTCATACAGATGACACATATGGGTCACAATAATATAATTGTGCTACTTGTAGAATATATATTCCTCCTTTCCGAGGAGGGACAAGGACAAGATCTATGGTCAAGTATTCTACAGAGAAGTGAAGTTCTCTTAGTGGGGGCCCAACAATTTGGGATGACCCAAAGCTAAGGGAGTCCTAAAACCTCAAGGAGGAAATGGGCCTAACAAGGTCCAAGGTGGGCCTTCAACCACCTATAAGGGCCTTAGGGGCCTAGCTTAGGGCCACTAAGGAGGACATCTAACCTCAACTGGGTCCTAAAAAGTAGCCTACTATGTATGTAATGCAAGGTCTAAGGCCTAAGCAAAGTATGACCTAATGGGTCATACAGTAAGGTTTGGGCCTAAGCAAAGCATGACCTAATGGGTCATACAGTAAGGTCTGGGCCTAAGCATAGAGGTCATAAATCCATCTATTATGGTGGGCTCTATGGGCAGCCCAGTAATTCATCTTCATGGGCAAATTTTACATTTAACACAAGTGAGTTAGGCCTCACTTTTTAGCCTAATTACAGGGTCAATTTAGTGGGCAGCTAAGGGCCCAACTTTTTACATATTATTGCCCTTGAGCCCATCACAATAGATAGGAGAGTATAAGCCCAAGATTAATAGGCCTATCTAAAAGGACTTAGTCGATAAGGCTTAAATACCAACACAGAAAGGGTAGCCATATATATCATACCACATAATGGGCCCTAAGGAAATGATCCAAAACCCTCTCACAACATCATACGCCCCAAAGGGCAAACTATGGCCCAAAAACAAAAGCCACCGAATTTGTGCATCGTGGTGAACTTAGAGGGCAGCCCATAAACTTAAGAATACATATGGCCAAGACCTAAACTAAAAGTGTGGGTCTTACCACATTAGCCCAAAGACTTAGCAAGGCCCTCCACAATATGCATCAATGTGGGTCTTGTAAGTCAGCCCATAATTAAGCACTTCATGAGGACATTAAGGATCACTAATACACATAATCAGCTTACAGATAGCCCATTGGGCCCGTGAATCAATAAGGTCAGCCCTTGCACAAACTTAGGCTCAAGGAAGAGGTTTTCAGCCCATTTGGGCCTATATACTATCAAAAAAAAATCTGGTTAATGCTAGCCACAATATCACTATAAAGATGGGCCTCAAGGGGCACTCATTAAGCCCAAAATGTCTAAGCAAAGAAGGTAAAGAGTGTGTGTAACACTCCCTTAAGTCTGGTGGGCCATAATAACTCTAAAACAATCAATTATGCAGCAAATTTGGGCCCATTGCTGGAATTCCAGCCCACCCACTTCCTGGGCCAATTGGAGTCCATAAATTTATTAATCTAGATGGTTTACTGACCTACGGTGACCTACATATATCACAGTGGGCCCCAGAAAATTCTGGACGTCCCAGGTGTGCTTGGGCATCCCAAGAGGGCCTAGACGGCTAGCCCTATACAAACCTCAAGGTGGGCCTCACTTGTAGATGTCCCTCAAGGGGATGGACCACATTTAAGGGGGGGCCACATGAGGAAGGATGGCTTAGAAAAACACATACATCAAGGTGGGCCATACACATGGGACGACCAGCCCATCCTTGGGCATCCCAAGGGTGGGACGGCTGGCTCATTACAACACCAAGGTGGGCCCTAAAAACTCACAAAATTTGACGATTCAAGTGGCCCACATGCACCTAAGATGGCCTAGGGGGCCACAAAATGGTGAAGGGGAAGGCCATAAACATTTTTAATTAAATTTATATACAAGTGACAGCAAGGTCCAGAAATAATTCCTACTGAAACAATGTTGCTGCCCCTGACTTGTACACCCCATTAGAGTGGGCCTAGGTCTACCAAAATTTGGAAAAATATAGGGCCAACATCTCTATACAAGTATACAACAAGGTGGGGTCCACAAAGGTGGCCCACCATTTCAAAAACAAGTTGATATTTATGTTTTTACAACATGCAGGGTGATGGACAGTCCAGAAGATATGGACTAACCAACCTCCTTGGCCCACCTTTTTAGGTATCAATCAAGGGCAGATGGAGGTGGGATTCAACACACATTAAGGTGGCGTCCATACCTCCAAGAATCATCTATCAATGGGGGTGAAACATCCTTCTTATCAGTCCATAATCCTGACCCAAAAACCATCCAGCAACTGTCCAAAAAATTTCTAGACAGCAACATATATATAAAATGAACTAAGCATGAGAACCAAAATAAGGAGAATCACCCCATGAAATTAGTATTGTGGTCCACCTCAGTGGGCCCCACAAACATCCAGCCAATTTTTCCTTCATAAAACCCTTTGCATGCATTCGATATGGAGTAATTAGGCTACCAATGTCCAAGGAATGAATAGCCATGGGCGTCCACCTTGCTTGGACGATCTAGATATTCCAGGGCCCCAAAGTGGGCCACACACATTAGAAATGAAAGATAGAATAAGGGAGTATGACCACAAGAGAGGATCTCCGCCACTATTGAGGCCCTCCCTTCATCACAATAAATTCATGTCATTCATTAGATCATATATAATCTAAATCTAGCACATGCATGGAGTTAGGAATCAATTAAATGGTAGGGATGCCTTTCCCATTAAAATCTATGGTCTAGATGACCCCTAAAAGACATGCATCAAAGAAAAAATGCCATGATGGGGTTCATGGAGAATAACCCCATCTATGGAACTTGCATGCAAAAGAATGGGCCATTGGCCTCAATCATGGAAACATGGGGGACCTCCATCATCACTTGATGGGCCCCACAAGTTCTTAAGGATGAGATGAAGGAGAATCTATCACAAAAAAATTAGAAAATCTTAAGCTAAGTGCACCCACCTTAATGGATCTTCAAGATTCTCCTATCTCCAAGCTCCTTAAGCTCCAAGGGTTATAGATCTTGTCACACCCCAAACCCAAAAATCAGATTCACAGGAATCCCGATCACCGAATCCGGTGCTGACAGCCTCCGTAGTACCCCATTCTCGGCTCCCAGCATTCACATGCCAGATTTCGATCCTGGGATCCTACAAGGCGGATTTTTTTTTAATTTTTTTTTACGTTTAACTAGTAATAAGCATGACCACAAGTTTACCCAAATCATAACGGTAACATCATCATCATATATCCACTAATAAAATCATTCGAATACAATGCTGAAAGGAAAAATACATATGTCAAAATCAAAGCTCCAGAAAATAGTCGCACGCTCCAAGTTCAATGCTGCTGCAACCCAACATCACCTGCACGCATCTATCATGCATAAGCTTATAGAAAGCTTAGAGGGTGGTGTAAGTGTGTGCACGAGATAAGTGCCAAGTATGCAATACAACATCATAATCATACAATACTGGAAAGCTAATAATCCATAATCCATACAATGACTGAATAAACAGAAACACTGATAAGAGAAGGAATTATCAGCGCAGATAGAAATACTGACAAGATTATAATCATGCGATAACAGAATAAGTGGAAGTATGAACAAGTTCATAAGTTAATCAATATCAGAATACGCAATATAGGACAGCTATATAAATGATGAGTCATAGATAATCAAATATCGAATGACAAGGATATAATGTAACACACAATTCGAAAGAGCTAACAAATATCATCACTCTCATCTAAGTCACAGGAATACAGAAATATAACAACCCACAATGCCACACGCCGAAGATGTAATGGACTATGCAGTATATGGTGCTAATGGAATGATCATGCTGGAGTGTGATGTCGGGATGATAGTACGTAGTATCGCAGGCTACGGGGTCCATCACAAGGAACCTCTATCCAAACCAGTCCCATACCTAAATTTGTATAGTCTGACTCAATGTGGTAAACTCCTGATCTCAGGTTAGTCGCGTGCCCAACCGAAATCCTTGCCATAACGATACACAATAATCAGTTGCGCACCACCAGCCCGAGTGGATAGTGAATGGATGGATGAATGAGTATGCAACTCTCAATAAGTCCACAAATCAGTACGGTTCCTCTCTGGGGAATCATCACCAGGGTTTAGTACACTCTAAATGGCACTGCCGCTCTCCCTAGCCGCACAGTCCAAGTAAGCGTAAGAAACCTCACAATTCGCCTAGCCAATAGTCTGCCAATACCTATCCGGCACGTTGATAGCGGACCCATTCCTCGAGCTGGTCAGACTCATCCTATCATTGCCCCCTACTCTCGGGCGGGTAAGGCCGCACCCCCTTCTAACTGACCACGACACAGTGAAGAGCATAGCCATCTGGTAATCGGCACTCAACGCCCATCTACCCACTCGGTCTAGACGTTGGAGCATCCTCTGGTACCAAGAGGGTGTTTAGGAATTTTCACCTGGGGCCATCTATGACAGTCCGATGCTCGAACAGATTTTCGGTGCCCCATCTGGCCATCCACGAAATACCTGTGGAGGTCACAACCCTGATGTCGCTAGGGCGTATAGCACACAATGCATGATGCATGAGTCATACAATCTAGTCATGAATCAATCCTGCGCATGTCGTGTGCTCATGAGATAACCTCTACCTATTAGGGAGTCTCATATCTGAATGCTCGATGACATATGCAATGATCAACCATATCTCATAACAAACATGCAGATGATGTGTATGGGCATATATCATGATGCTATACATTCTCATACTCATAATCGGTATCAACCGTCAATGTTGACAATGTGAACTTTTAACCAACATTGCCCCTAAGGGATGCCCCATGTAGAACCAAACATATAATGGGCACATAACCTCACACAAGGGCCAAATATACGCACCAGGTGGGCCCTGCTCATGGGCCTAACACATATCACAATGGGCCTTGCTCATAGGCCTCAAACATATCTGAGTCAACCACCACCACAATAGGTGGGGCTCATACACATTAAGGTGGGGCTCAACAACGGGCCTCATACACATCCAGGTGGGCCTCAACAATGGGCCTCATACACCTCAAAGTGGGCCTCAATAACAGGCCTCGTACACATCAAGGTGGGCCTCAACAACAGTCCTCATACACATCAAAGTGGGCCTCAACAACGGGCCTCATACACCTCAAGGTGGGCCTTAACAACAGGCCTCATACACATCAAGGTGGGCCTCAACAATAGGCCTCATACACCTCAAGGTGGGCCTCAACAACGGGCCTCATGCACCTCAAAGTGGGCCTCAATAACAGGCCTCGTACACATCAAGGTGGGCCTCAACAACGGGCCTCATACACCTCAAGGTGGGCCTCAACAACGGGCCTCATACACATCAAGGTGGCCTCAACAACGGGCCTCATACACATCAGTCAAGATGGTCGGCCTCGATCGCTAATCGGCGATCGGTAACTAGCCTCGATAATCGGCACTGATAATCAGTAAACAAACAACGCGGGGTTCATAAATGATCGACCGATCAATTATAGTATAAAGATCGACACTCGGTCGTGGTCATGTCAAATCCGATAACACGGAGCCATCCGTCTACTGCAAATGGGTCCCACTCATTTGGGTTAACCCACTAAGGGAATGATGAGAGAAGGCCTAATAGGGCCTATGGGACAGTCACAATGTGGATATCCGACCATCATTACTCTAAGGTGTGGCCCTCCTATGGCCGAACACACAGTGGGCCCACGGCCTCATATAAGGGTTTGATGTGCGTCACCATAAATTCTGTACAAGAACTATGAATACAACAGGTGGGCCCTGCATAAGCAGGAAGTGGGCCCATTCATAACATACCCGTCTAAATGGGTCACAAGTGTATCTAAGTGGGCCTCCTAACATGGGCCTTATATATGGCCTCAGCACCAGGCCACAAGTACACCAAGATGGGCCTAATCAATCATATGGGCCGATACAAACAGGCCGGTCAGATTGACCTATACAAAAGGGCTGAATCAAATGAGCCAAGTCAAATGGGCCTCCAAATACATTGAATCGGGCTTCATCAAGTAGGCCCTAGATACACCAAATAGCCTAAGCATCCAGGAGTTATACTAAGCATGTTATAAGGTAAGGGATGCTGTTCCTAACAAAGATGGGCCTAGACGGCCCACAAATATGGACATAATAATGGGCCCAAGGAAAATTATAATGCAGACATTTAACCAACACTATACTTGTAGTGTGGACGTCCAACCAACATTGCTCCCAAGGTACGACCGTCATAAACATTATTACATAACTCGAGCTGGGATCACACATTGTAATGGACCTTAGGTATATCCCATGAGACCTTAAATACATCAAATGGTCCATATTAATGTGCCTTTTACTCATCACATGGGCCACAACTATAGGCCTTAGGTGCATTGCAATGGGTCATAACCTAACCCGTGGCCTTGGAATACCTCAAATGGGCCTAATCCCATGGGTCTCATATGTAACAATTAGGCCATCCTACTAGGTCTAACAATACCATCACATGGGGTCGAGCCGAGCCGACTGAACACAACATCAGGTGGGCTGGTCCGAGCCGACCTGACTGCACACAACATCAGGTGGGCTGATCTGAGCCGACCTGTCTGAACAACAACATCAGGTGGGCTGATCCGAGCTGACCTAACTGAACAATGACAGCAGGTGGGCTGATCCGAGCCGACCTGACTGTGGCCGACATCTATGCTTGGCCATAGAGGAACTCATCAGTCATGACCGGTGCTGGCCGACCTCACGTCTCACAGAGCTGTCCGAGCCGACCTCATCTCTAGTCGGACCATGCTTACCCATAACATATACCCTCATATACTGGAGATCCATGAGGCTCACGGCGCATCAAGAGGACCAGCACCGCTCAGACATTGATTTCAACTTATCCAAGTATAACAGCACTACCCAAAATAGATGGACGACATGGATGGGTCCCATTAACCCCATGCCAGCTTACATTACTCGGTTGCCACCGCCAGTAGGGGTGGATACCAGAACCTCTGCGCTGAGATGAGGTAGCTCTGCTCAGTTACTAGTTGATCAAAGGGTCTGGGTTTGAACATGCATCAAAGAGGGTCTACACGGACGTGGCCCCACTGTCAAGGGGTAGTAGATGGTTTGGACAAGACCCATGCACTATGGTGTGGGCCATCTGGATGAATGGAGGGAGTGGATGGGTCCCATAGACCCCCATGGTCAGTCCACTCAAGTCCATACACACTCCATGTTAACCACCACCACAGGGAACGTTATCGAGACTACAAGAGTTGGGACGGGGCATCTGTCACTCCGCCTACTACCAGAACCATGGGCTGGGTGAGTCTGTCCAGAGTTGAAACAATTTATCTTTCCACTCAGTTTACTAATAAGCAAAAGGGGTCTGGATGTATGATAGCACTCTGGCTAGGGATAGAAACCAAGGCCTCAAGTGTTGCAGCAAGGTATCTCCACCCCACCAACCAGTTACGCTGTGGAGCTAGGTGTCCATGATAGTCATTCCCTCTAGGGATGGATGCCAAGACCTTAGTGATGAAATGAGGTACCTCTCACTCCGTCCATCAGTCGAGCTGCAAAGCTGAGTGGACATGATAGCCGCCCCCACTAGGGATGGATGCCAAGACCTCAGTGTTGAAATGAGGCATCTCTCACTCCGTCTATCAGTCGAGCTGCGGAGCTGAGTGGGCATGATAGCCGCCCCCACTAGGGATGGATGCCAAGACCTCAGTGTTGAAATGAGGCATCTCTCACTCCGTCTATCAGTCGAGCTGCGGAGCTGAGTGGACATGATAGTCGCCCCCACTAGGGATGGATGCCAAGACCTCAGTGTTGAAATGAGGCATCTCTCACTCCGTCTATCAGTCGAGCTGTGGAGCTGAGTGGGCTCAGCGTTGAAATAATATATCTATCACCCAGTTTGCTACCTGAGCTGTGGAACTGAGCCCACGTATGATCACGCTTCACTAGTAGCATGGCCCATCCGATGCTCCGATCAACCTCATTTTCTGGCTCAACGCCTCAAATGAGTTGGTGCATAGGATAGACGGTACGGATTTAACACATCCATCAAGTAGAGTGTGTATGAGTGGGTCACCCCACAAGCTTGTAACCCAGCAAGTATTTGGGTTTTCACAGAGACGTCCAGCGTCCCTGGACGCTGGACGGACCTCACGGTAAGGGTGGGCTATATTCAAGTGAGCCACCACATGATGGATGATATGGATATAACGCTCATAAGGTGGACCCCACTCATAGACGGCTTGGATAAAACACCTCATGATGAGTTCCATTCAAGTGGGCCACACGCCCAAATCACCACACAAAGTATAAAAAGAAATGAAGGGAGGAAAGGGAGAAGCACCCACCTTTTATCTTCGCTTCCTTCATCCGCCAATGTAATCTAGGGCCCGAATGAGTGTGATTCAACGGCTGAGATGAGCTTAGGATGGTGGGATCGGATGGTAGAGGTGGGCCACACTACTCTCTTATGGAGCTTGGACGGGAGTTGCTCCCATGGAGCTTGGGAGAAATGAGAGAGAGAGAGAGAGAGAGAGGGGGGGGTTAGGTGAGAGATGAGAGAGGGAGGTGTAAGAGAGAGAGATGGGTGTGATGGGTGAGTGATGGGTGTAAGAAAACCTTGACTTTTGTGGTTGCTTGGGAATAGGTGAAAGGTGATGTGTACTTGACATATACTTGACATGTGATGGATTGATGGATTGATGGGATTGATGTGACACCTCGTAGAGATTCTCTTGGGTTTCACAATGTGCGGCATTTTCTTCACACCGAACGTTGGCCCACATCTCTTGACCAAAGTATCGCCTCGGCGCGCAAGTCGCGGTATCGGAATCGCAGCGATGGCACGGTCGCTATGGTAAAGGTCTTGGGTTGAGTCGATACGGGTTGACAGCATACGAATCAGGGTCATACGCAAATAACGGTTAAGGGTCGAAAGTCACCGAAATTCGACCGAGAAGACCACAAAAGACTATGGAATGGTATGGTCAAAGATATGGGTCTTACAGATCTATGGTTGAGATTACTTTTCAAAGGTTAGATTGGGAGGTTTTTGAGAGAAAATGGGTTGGAGTTGCTGGAATATAGGGGATGTCCAAGGGATTTCTCTTGGGTTGCTAGAGGAGAGAAAATGAAGGATATGAGAAGAAGATGGAGTGTTGTAGAGAACTCATCATTGCAATGTAAGGAAATCATTGCTTTCTGGAAAGAAAGCTCATGATGACCTATTTGGGAAGAAAATCCATGATGGCTTGTAAGAGAGTTATCTAGATGGCTATAAGTAATGATAACTCTCATAGGAAATGATGAAAATACGGTGGTCCACCTATGAAAACTTGTACAAGCACCAGGTGGGTCCCACATCATGATCAATGACCTAAATAATGTGTGGCCTACAACTTTTGATGTACACGTCGAATTTACGCACAAGATGCGGTGCTGGAACCATGGCGACGATGCGGTCACAATGACATAGGTCTTAGGTCAATCCGATTGAGTTTACGTGACCAAACTCAAGGATGACCACAAATACTACCCAAGGGTCGCAGGTCGTATAAATTTGATTGGTAGGACTACAGGACCAAAATGAACGAGATGCATACTCACACACACATGCACACATGAGAACTAGGGTCAGGTCTCACAAGAGACAAGTAGTAGCTAAGATATTCCTCCTATGGGTGAAGTCGAATTAGAAAAGTTTAGTAGGTTATTGAGAGATGCACAACGTACACTTTATCCAGGGTATGAGAACTTTTCCAAATTGAATTTTCTTACGAGGTTACTTCATTTGAAGATAATAAACCGTTGGAGTAAAAAATTGTTCGACAAGTTGCTTGACTTGTTAAAAGAAGCATTACCGGACGGTGAGACATTACCTAAGTCTCATTACGAGGTAAAATCCTTAATGTGAGACTTGGGCCTTGGTTACATCCCTATATATGCATGTATAAATAATTATGTATTGTATTGGAAAGAGCATAAAAATGTTTAAAAGTGTCCTGTGGAGAGTATAAGTGGAAGTATGATGAAGCCAAGCATAAGAAAATCCCACAAAAGGTGTTAATGTACTTCCCATTGAAACTCAGATTGTAAAGATTATTTACGTCTCGTAAGATGGCTGAAGATATAGGGTGTTATAAGGAGAAACGCGTTCATGATGATAGTACACTTAGGCATCCTACGGATTCTGAAGCCTGGTAAAATTTTGACAAGCAATATGACTGTTTTGCAGAGGATTCTCGTAATGTTCGAGTAGGTCTTGCAAGTGATGGTTTTAATCAATTTGGTAATATGAGTAGCTTGTATAGTATGTGACCAGTGGTATTTATGCCCTACAATTTACCTCCTTAGTTATGTATGAAGGAGTTATTTTTCATGATGTCATTGCTTATTCCTGGACCCAGGTCACCCATGAATGACATTAATGTGTATTTGCGACCATTAGTAGATGATTTAAATGAGTTGTGGAGTTAAGGTGTACAGACATATGACACATTTGTAGGACAGACATTTCGATTGCATGTAGCGGTCTTGTGGATAATAAATGACATCCCCGCGTATGGAAATTTGTCTAGGTGGAGCATGAAGGGAAAGTTGGCTTGTCCTACATGTAGTATTGAGACTTCTTCATTGTTATTGAAGTATGGTTAAAAAATGTGTTATATGGGCCATCGTCGCTTCCTTTCGAACAATCATAGTTGGTGCAGGAAGATGATGATCTTTGATGGCAAATAAGATCATATGCTACCACTGAAAGAGCTATCTAGAGAAGATGTGATAGAACACTAAGTAACATTAGAGAAGTTAGATTTGGTAAGGCACCGCACTTGAAGAAGAGAAAATGTACAGTATTTAAGTATAACTGGAGGAAGAAGAGCATTTTTTTAGTTACCTTATTGGAGTGATATAAAATTATGACATAAATTGGATGTCATGCATATTGAGAAGAATATATGTGATAATGTCTTCGGAACATTGATGAACAAATAAAAGAAAATAAAAGACAGTTTTAAGGCTCAATTGGATCTACAAGCAATGGGTTTAAGGAAAGAGTTGCACTTGCAACCACATGAAAATTCATATACTATACCAGCAGCCTGCTACACATTAAAAAAATTAGAGAAAAACGTTTAGGTAAATGGTTAAGATCAATGAAATTTTTCGATGGGTATGCATCGAATATCTCTCAGCACATAAACATTATGGACTGTTAGGTAACATGAATGAAAAGTTATGATTGTCACGTCCTTCTGCAACGTCTATTATCGATTGCAATTTATGGATTCCTGTGCAAGGATATCAGTGCGTCGTTGATTGAGTTAGGTATATTCTTTAAAGATTTGTATTCAAAATTATTAAATGTAGAGGTTATTAAACGACTGGAGAGAGACATTGTTGTAATCCTTTGCAAACTTGAAAGAATATTTTCACCTGCATTTTTTAATGTCATAGTACACCTAACGATTCACTTACCGCATGAGGCAAAGCTTCCAGGCCCAGTATAATATCGTTAGATGTAACCGATCAAAAGGTGGTAGAACTTATAAAAATTTTTATTCATTTCATAAACTACCTATATCCATGTTTTTATACATATAACATAGTAGTTTTATGTACAGATACCTTCACACAGTAAAACGATTTGTGAAGAATAAGGCACGTCCAGAGGTATCCATTACTAAGGCGTATACTGATAATGAGTGCCTGACATTTTTCTCCATGTATCTTTGTGTTATAGAGATTAGATTCAACTGAGAAGATCGGAATGCCGATGAAGGGCAGGAGCATGAAAAAGGACTCATATCTGTATTCACACATAACATTCGTCCTTTAGGATCCCTGACATTTTGGGATATGGACCTTGGGGATCAAGCAAAGGCACAGTGGTATATGTTATATAATTGTGAAGAAATAGAGTCGTACTTAGAGTAAGTCTTCCCTCGATAATTGTATCTCTACATACGATGATCTTAATGTTTCTTGCTGATGACGTGCAAATTATGTGTAGTGAACACATCCAGGAGATGAAGTCCCAATACCCTACAAATTATGATCGAATGCATCAAAATCAGTTTCCAGATTTCAAATTGTATCTTACCACACTTAGAATTTTGTTGTATTGCACAATATTTAAACATAAGAAAATCCTTAAACAATTACATTTTGTACTTGATAATAGATGAAATCGTTGCATGCTAACGACTCTGCGAATGCGTCTGATGCACTCTACTCACTGGTGTGTAGCCTTAATAGACGTGTATCTAGATTTACAGGTTGTATTGTAAATGGGATTCGGTTCCACACTGAAGAGCGTTAGAAGTATAGGATCACACAAAATAGTAGGGTGGTTGTGAAGGGAACACATGAGGAGGTAGAAATTGACTTTTATGGTATTTTAACGGATATTATTGAGCTGAGTTATTGTATGAGAAAGCGGGTGTACTTATTTAAATGTGATTAGTTGGACATTGGAAATAAGAAGTTAGGAATACAGACTGACGAATACTTTACAAGCGTAAATTTATTTTCGAAGTGGTTTAAGGACAACTCATTTGTCATCATCAGAAAGACGAACATGTATTTTACCTCGTTGACACCAAGTTAGGCAGCTCTTAGCACGTGGTACAAAAAAATAAAGTCCAAGAACGTATTTGAATTTCTTAACCAGACGTTGAAGATAACGAGGATGGGGGAAATGAAACGTCTAGGGTTGAACAACCATATCAAGAAGACATACCATCTGGGGATAGAGGGACTGATTTAAATGTTGATATTGCTGTGGTACAATTGGATAGAGATGATGTACCACTTGATCATGTTGATGCCTCAATAGTACATGACATTGTTAGACATGATAGCAGTTTCATTGATGACGACGTTGTAGAAGATGAAGAGAAATACTGATCAGTGATAGTAATGGTGAAGAAAAAATAATCCTAAGCGATAGTGATATAGACAATGATTATTAAATATACATATGATTTACATGTCACACATGATACACTGGGAACGACCCCTTCCACCCGTGATGCGACGGAGACATCATTGACGTTGCATGCTGCATTACAGGCATTTAAGCCATCGGTTGAGCATATACTGGGAACTGCATGTAAGTCTAGACATATATTTATTTAGTGACTTCTATTTATGTTTAGACTTACATATTTCTTTTACAACAGCATCGTCGACCAGCCGACGAGGATATGGAGCCACGCGTGGGTTAGTTTTAGAGCGACTTATGCGTGAGGGTAGGGTGACGATAAAGTTCCCACAGGACTGCCTTAGACCTGTTAGGGACAATGTCAGGTTGTTAACGTTGGAGGTCGATGTCCTATGTCAATTTTTTATCCCCACCACCACCCCTCGTTAGGCAGATGTGACAGATGATGTGCGATAGCTCATCCGTCAACACCTTCAGGTAAATTTTAGTAAATTAAATTTTCTTTTATGAAAATTTATTTACGGTTAAGTTATTTTCTTAATAAGTTTATTGCCTTAATATATTATTTACAAAATTACAGGATAAATTTGTCTTAGATTTGAGTGTTCCTTACATGACCCATGCCGTCGACGACATGGTTAGGGAGTGGTTCAAGGAGTACCATGGAGAGTTACACCAACGGTACAAGTGGTGCAGTACCCACGATGAGGTCGTACTATCCGCATCGCCGCACGTGATTATAAATGACTGGCGGATACTCTGTGTGAGATTTTCGTCTGAGGCTTTTCAGGTAATATTTACATATTTATGATATCTTAAAATAACAACTAAATTCGTAATTAATAATAATGTATTATGAATAATTTATTTAGAAGAGGAGCATAATAAATTCTATGAACAAGGAGAACTTACAAGTGAACCACGTAGCTGGTTCAAAGTCATTTGTACAACATCATTATAACATGATAAGAAATTACTGGTGATTATTAAGTTGGTATATTTTTTTAATGTATTTATGCTATCTCTATTGTCCTTTCAATTGCGCAGTGAGATTCCATCACTGGCCAGGAGCATGAACTAGTAGACCTCTACAGAGGGACTCACTATCGGCAGACAATGGGATCTTGGGTTCATCCTAGAGCCAGCGAGAATTTGGTAAAAATCCTTATATTGTAAATTTTAATTGCATTGAATTATAATAATGTTATTCGTTACGAAAACTTATATGTTTTTATTACAGGCAGTGATGGACATCATACGCAGTTAGCCCACTATCGATGGTAGTCAACGGAGTGAGCTAGATATCCTGAGCGAGGTGCTTGGCACCCGTTCTGGATATGTGTGTGGGCTTAGCCATGGTGCTAAGCTCCTGACACCCGCTATAGTTGTATCTAGCTGAGCCATCACTGTGGAGAGAACCCTACACCGAGCTGATATCACAGAGAGAAAGAGAGAGGTTCAGCAGCTATGGGTCGTCATCAATGAATCAAAGAGCAACTGAAGAGGTAGAGGGAGGTAGAGCAGAGGCACGAAAAGGCCAAGCAATATGTCCTGGGGGGGGGGGGGGGGGGGGGGGGAGGGAGGTGAATCGGACTATGCCAAATTAAAAAATAAATGAGAAATTTAAAGAATGATAACAAAATCAAATAATAAAGAAGCACAAGTAAATAGTAACCTCAAATGTACTAGTCTTGAGAGGTTCATACAAACTTAGTTTTAAGGACAACCTAACACCCAAAACCAAAAGCTTTATGGCAAGACAACCTTACTAGAACGTTTGTGAGTATCAAAAACCCAAACCAATAAAGAGGCAAATGAAATAGCAAATAAAATAAATTAAGTTATTGTAATATTTCTATAAGTGCATAAAATAAATTACACCATTCACCACAAATGCTTAAAATAAATTACCACACACATAGACACATTCAATCATCCACCACAACTCCAGAAATTATAGTGGTTCGCTTGTGTGTACACCAACTATTAGAAAATAATCATACAACTACTCCACTCCTAATATCCACTCCCTCGGGATATTATCGTTCACTATGAAAAAAAATATTTTTCCAAGGTTCACCTTAAAACCTTCACAATTGTGTCTTTGATTGGACTTACACAATCACAAAAACCCCACACTCTGAGATTTTCTAGATCACCTCAGACCAAACCGAATAGAAATTTTTTTGGCATAACCTCAAAAACCAAAAAGAGATATACAAAATGAAAATGTACTTATCTAAAAATTCTCCTTTGAAGAAGCCCAGTAGAACCGATCTGATGTAGACGAAGAAGTTTAATGTCTAGTCTCATAGATGAAAAGGTTCTAGTTCTAAATGATTTTTAAATTAAATCAACATGGGCTAGCTTGATTTGATTTTGATCTTAAGAAAGGGGAAAACACAAATCCCTTCTAAAAGTAAGATTGGAATAAAGATCTCAAAATCTAATAATAGAAGCTAATTAAAGAGAATATTAAATGAGCACAATATAGCTTTAAAATATCACAAACTTATCTCTCAGAGTGGTGTCTTGATTTTGATTTAATGAATGAATAAACTCTGAAATTTATGCTCAATTTATAGGTGAAAATATTGTTCACTCGACTGGTCAAAGGACCAACAAAGTTTTAAATTTTCTGGCATGATAAGATAAGGCCGTTACTTGACTGGTCGAGTGGCTTGCTCAACTGTTCGAGTAATGCACTCGACTGGTCGAGTGGGACTAGAAAAGCTTGTTGGACTTTGAGTGGAGCTTGCATAACTAGTCGAGCACTGTTCGCTTGACTGGTCAAGAGTCTAACAAAAAATTCTGAAAATTAGCAACAAACCTTAGACTAGTTGAGAAAACTCTTAGACTGGTCGAGTCAGTACTCGGACTAGTCGAACAAGGTCTAAAACTAGTCGAGAAAATGACCTATAATCATATGAAATGACTCACATAAAATATGCAATGAATATGACACAACGTAAGATCAATCTAGGGTCATCCAAACTTATTTGTGAGTATCACGCCCATCCGAAAATCGGATTCATAGAAATTCGATTGCCGAATCCGGTGCCGACAGCCTCCATAGTATCCCATTCTCGGCTCTTAGCATTCATATGCCAGATTCCAATCCTGGGATCCTACGAGGAGGATTTTTTTATGTACATTTAACTCGTAATAAGCATAACCACAAGATTACCCAATTCACACAGGCGACATCATCATCACATATCCACTAATATAATCATTTGAGTACAATGCTGAAAGAAAAATACATAAATTAAAAATCAAGTTTCAGAAGACCGTTGCATGCTCTAGGCTCAACACTACTGCAAACTAACATCACCTGCACGCATCAATCGTGCATAAGCTTATAGAAAGCTTAGAGGGTGGTGTAAGTGTGTGCACAAAGTAAGTGTCAATTATTCAATACAATGCCATCATCATACAATACCGAAATTATTGGTAATCCTTAAATCGTACATTATCAGAATAAGCAGAAATACTGATAAGATCATGAGTTATCAGAGTAAATAGAAATACTGACAATATCATAAATCATACGATAATAGAGTAAGCGAAAGTATGGACAAGTCCATAAATCAATCAATATCAGAATACGCAATATAGAAAAGTCATGCAATAAGGAGTCATAAAGAGCCAAATATCAGATGTCGAGGATGCAATGTAATATACAAATCCTGTTAAGTCTGTCTAGGCCATATAAGTGCAGAAATATAGCAACCCAAAATACCATATGCCTGCGGATGTAATACAATATGCGATGCGAATGAAATGACCATACTGGAGTGTAAAGTTAGGATGATAGTACGTAGTATTGCAGGCTACAGGGTCCACCACAAGGGGCTTCTATCTAAACCAGTCCCATACCTAAATTTGGATAGTCAGATTCAACGTGGTAAACTCCTGATCTCAGGTTAGTCGGCGCCCAACCAAAATCTTTGCCATAATGAAGGTACACAACAATTAGTTGCGCACCACCAGCCCGAGTGAATAGTAAATGAATGAATGAATGAGCATGTAACTCCTATTTAATAAGTCCACATATCAATATGGATCCTCTCTAAGAAAATCAATAGGGTCTATTACACTCCAAACCAGATTGCTACCCCATCACGTACAACAAGGTGAGTGGAAGAGACCTCACTATCCACCTATCAATATCGGGATTGACTCGTCGATAGCGGACCCATTCCTCGAGCTGGTCAGACTCAGCCTAGCATTGCCCCCTCCTCTCGGGCAGGTAAGGCCGCACTCCCTTTCAACCGACTATGACACAGTGGGAGACGCAGCCTAATGGTATACGGCCCTCATGTGCTCATGCATCACTGGGTCTAGATGTTGGAGTAACCTCTGGAACCAAGCGGGTTTACAGACTTTTACCTAGGGATATCTATAGCACCCCATGTAAAATATATTTTCGGTGTCCCATCTAACCATCCACGATATGTCTATGGAGGTTATGACCCTGATGTCGCGAGGACATATAATAATCACAACACACAATGCAAGATGCATGAGTCATATAATCCAATCATGCATCAATCCTGCGTATGTCGTGTGCTCATGTGAGATAATCTCTGCCTATCAGTAAGTCTCATAACAACCAGCACTATGACATATGCAATGGTCAATCATATTTCATAACAGACATGTAAATGATCTGTATGGGCATGCACCATAATGCTATGTAGTCACATTCTCATAATCGGTATCAACGATCGGCCTCGACAATGTGGACATTTAACCAACATTGCCCCTAAGGAATGGTCCACATAGAGCCTAACATATAATGGGCCCACAGCCTCACACAAAGGCCTAATATACAACACAATGGGCCCTACTCAAGGGACACATATAAATAATAGGTGAGCCCTGCTCATGGGCCTCAAATACATGACATGTAAGCCCTACACATGGGTCTCGAATACATCAAATGGGCCATGCATCATGGGCCTAATGCATATCACAAGGGGCCTTGCCCATATGCCATGAATACATCACAATGGGCCTTGACCATGGGCCATGAATACATCACAATGGGCCTTGCCCATGTGCCATGAATACATCACAATGGCCCTTGCTCAGGGGCCTCAAATACACCACGATGGACCCTATCACATAGACCTCCTATTCATCACCTTAGGCCTTAAACACGGACTACATATACATCATACAGGCCGAATACACATCACGATGGGCCTCAACTATCGTAATCGGCCTCGACGATCTGAGTCGGCCTCGATAATCAGAATCGATAACCGACAATCGTAATCGACACACGGAATCGGTCCCAATACTCGGCCTCAACAATCAAAGTTGACCTTTACGCAAGGTGGGATCCATAAATGGACAGCCGATGATGGACTAAGCAATATCAATGGGTCCATTCCTTTGGGGTAACCCACTAGAGGATGATGAAAATGGGCCTAACCAGGCCTAAAGGAAGGTCAGAGTGTAGACATTAAACCATCACTGCCCATCAATGTGGACATCTAATCAACATTGCTCTCAAGGAATAACCTACATAGGGCTAAACATATGGTAGGCCCATGGCCCCACATACCATCATGATGGGCCGCATCATATGGTCCTAATACACATCACGGTGGGCCGCATCTCACTGGCCTAATACACATCATGATGGGCCGTACCGCATGGGCGTCAACTACATCAAATGGGCTGCAATATATGAGCCGTACTAATGAACCCTGTAAATATATCAAGGTAGGCCTCACAGATGGATCACAAGTATATCAAGGTGGGCACCTCGAATGGACAATAAAATACATCAAAGTGAGCTTGATGGATGCTCCACAAAATATGTCAAAGTGGGCCCAACAAATGGGCCACAAAATAATTCAAGTGGGCCCGACAAATGGGCCATAAAATACATCAAAGTGGGCCCGACAACTGGGCCACAAAATACATCGAAGTGGGCCCGACAACTGGGCCACAAAATACATCAAAGTGGGCCTGACAACTGGGCTACAAAATGCATTAAGTGGGCCCGACAAATGGGCCACAAAATAAATCAAAGTGGGCCTTCTCAAATGGGCCTTATAAATATCAAGGTGGCCTCAAATATAAATTATAAGTGGGCCTCAAATATACATCATAGATGGGCCTCATCACATGGGCTGAAAATATATGACAATGGGCCTTAACCCAAGGCTCTAAATACAATGCAATGGGCCTTAACCCATGGACTTCAAACACATCACCATGGACCTCAACCCATGTGCCCTAATACATCACAATGGGCCTCAACCCATGGGCCCTAATACATCATAATGGGCCTTAACCCATGGACTCCAAATATATCACCATGGGCCTTATGTGTATTAAATGGGCCACATCAATTGGCCCCATTTATATCAAATGGACCACACTCAAATATAAATGGTGATGATAACTTCCACCATAATTAAACTTTTCAAGGCCCACCCTAGCATTTATTTCCTGCCCAATCTATTCATAAGGTCACCAGGACCTGGATTTAGAGGAAAAGCAAATACCATATTTGCCTAACCTTGTAATCCAAAGGTTTTAATGGTGAACATTCAATCCAACACTGTTTCCTATGATGTGTCCACGTGATCCTAGATCTGTCTTATTTTTGAACCCAAGCCTTTAAAATGAGTTTGTCAAAAGGTTGGATGGTTTGGATGCAACACATGCATCATGGTGTGGGGTCCACATGAACTATAGATCTAACTCATTCTTTAGCTCATATCATAAAATGAGCTTTCAAAATGGGTGGACAGATTGGATGCAACACAAGCATCATGGTGGGTTCCATGAAAGCCCACCAATTAAATGGATGGTTTGGATACAACACTGCATCACGGTGGGTCTCACCGTTCAGGTGTGGACGGTGTGAATAAAACACATAAATCATGGTGGGGTTCACCGTCCACTACCGTGGACGGTGTGGAGAGAACACATACACCAGGTGGGTTCCACCGCCCCGTCCCGTACTGGGGACGGTGTGAATAAACACAGGCATCATTGTGGGTCCCACGTGGGGCCCACCATAATGTTTATGAGCCATCCAATCCGTTCACAAGGTCACGCAGACCTGGATGAAGAGTAAAAATAAATTTCATATTGATTCAAAACTTCTTCAACCCAAAAAGGGTTTCAATGGCAGACGTTCAATCCACAATGTTTCATGTCATGTGGGCCACCTAAGTGCCCTGAATGGTTGATTTTTGGGGTGGCCCACTCGTTAGAGGGGACCCAATAAATGCACGGTGTTGATGTGCAACACATGATGTGGTGGGGCCCACGGCTGGGACCCACGGTCCCTGCTAGCCCAACGTCAAGGATGTTGTTGCGTCCTGTGGTGTCAGCGGCAGCAGCAGACGCTGCTGCCTGATGTAATTTATTTTTTTTAAAATAAATATTTTGTAGTGTTTTATAGATAGGACCTGCTACAGGTGGATCCACTCCACTCATTGGATTCTACTGCTTATGATCGACAAAATGAATCCAATATGCAGTATGTTTGGGCCGGGTAGAAACATCAAGGTGGGTCCTCACGGATTTTAAAGGTAAAAATTATTATTTTCCATGATAGGACCGGCCCAAACGATTGGATTTGCCTCATACTTCGGCTCAACGTCTAAAATGATCTGAGAAGTAGAATGGACGGCATGGATTAGACCAATGCATCAAGGTGAGGCCTGCATGCCTAGCCCACTCCAAAAGCTTAAACCAAGCTAATATTTATGTATTTAGTTTTTTTTTTTTATCTCTGTTGGTGTTAGCGCACCTCACTGCCCGTTTACACTCCCTTGTGTAGCCATGTCCAGCGTCCATGGACACTGGACGGACGGTGTAAACACTTTAATCAAGGTGGGTCCCACATGAACTTGGCCCACGTGATTTGGATAAACTTAATATGTGTGTTTTCCATCATCTGGACCCTCCAAGAGAGGTGACAAAGTAGGTTGGTCCCCATGTTTAGATAGCCATGGGGTCCATTTGATGGACGGTTTGGACACCACATACACTCATTGAATGGGCCACAAAATAAAGGGAGAGAGAGAGAGAGAGAGAGATAGAGGGAGAGAGAGAGAAGCACCCACCTTTTATCTTCGCTTCCTTCTTCCTCCAATGCAATCTAGGGCTCGAATGGGTGTGATTCAATGGCTGAGATCGGCTTCAAAAGATTGGATTGGATGGTAAAGAGTGGCCACACAAAGCTCCTCACATGGAGAGTCATGGACATGGGTTGCTTGGAGAGAATGAGGGAGAGGGAGATGAGAGAGAGAGAGATTGAAAGAGAGAGTTGGGTGAGTGATGTGGTGGGTGTACTTTATGTAAGAGAGAGTTTGACTTTGGGGTTGCTTGGGGATGGAGTTGTACTTTGACATGTGAGGTGATGTGTAATTGATTAATGAGATTGATGAGATTTGATGTGATATTCTCTTCGGTTTTGCAACGCGCGGTGTTTTCCTTGAATTGAATGCAACTACATCTCCTAGCCCGGGTAGAAAATTAGTGTGTGAGTCGCGGCGTTGGAACCGTAGCGACGGTGCAACCGCTAGGGTACAAGTTTCAGGTCGAGCCGACTTCAGTATACAGGAATCGGCTTAGGATTGCATGTAAACATCAAATAAAGGTCGAAGGTTACCGAGATTCGACTGGGAAGACCGCGGAAGCCAATGGAATGGTACAGTCTAGGATACGGGGCTTACAGCTCTCCCCTCCTAATAAGAATTTCATCCTCAAAATTTAAGCCACAACACGACCAATACAGAGCTTACCAAGGGAGCGAAATCCTATGCGAACGTAACATGCCATCATAATCAAACGGCTAAGAGATGGGGACAATGCCTGCGAATCTCAGCCTCCTGCTCCCAAAATGCCTCATCAACACTACAATGATCCAACTGGACCACGAATCTTGGATCAGAAATGATCGAAAATGAAATACTATACAACCTCACAATCTCAACGGTAGGGCGCTGTATCAGAAAATCTCTAAGTTTTTCGAACTCGAGGATCTAAACATTCTAGGTTCTCAACAATCAGAGAGTGTAAGGTAGCTATCAGCAGATATGTGATGTTATTTTTAGGTATTCCCAAGTTATGCTCTAATACTAATTTCTACCATGCCTCATCCAAAAATCAGATTCACAGGAATTCAATTGCCGAATTCGGTGCCCACAGCCTCCGTAGTACCCCATTCTCGGCTCTTAGCATTCATACGCCAGATTTCAATCCTGAGATTCTACAAGGAGGATTTTTTTTATATACATTTAACTCATAATAAGCATAACCACAATATTACCCAATTTACACAAGCAACATCATCATTACATATCTACTAATATAATCATTTGAGTACAATGCTGTAAGAAAAATACATAAATTGAAAATCAAGTTTCAGAAGACCGTTGCATGCTCTAGGCTCAACACTACTGCAACCTAACATCACCTGCACGCATCAATCATACATAAGCTTATAGAAAGCTTAGAGGGTGGTGTAAGTGTGTGCACAAAGTAAGTGTCAATTATTCAATACAATGCCATCATCATACAATACCGAAATTATTGGTAATCCTTAAATCGTACATTATCAGAATAAGCAGAAATACTGACAAGATCATGAATTATCAGAGTAAACAGAAATACTGACAATATCATAAATCATACGATAACAGAGTAAGCGAAAGTATGGACAAGTCCATAAATCAATCAATATCAGAATACGCAATATAAAACAGTCATGCAATAAGGAGTCATAAAGAGCTAAATATCAGATGTCGAGGATGCAATACAATATACAAATCCTGCTAAGTCTGTCTAGGCCATATAAGTGTAGAAATATAGCAACCCAAAATACCATATGCCTGCGGATGTAATGCAATATGTGATGCGAATGAAATGACCATACTGGAGTGTAAAGTCGGAATGATAGTATGTAGTATCGCAGGCTACGGGGTCCACCACAAGGGGCTTCTATCCAAACCAGTCCCATACCTAAATTTGGATAGTCAGACTCAACGTGGTAAACTCCTGATCTTAGGTTAGTTACGTGCCCAACCGAAATCCTTGCCGTAATGAAGGTACATAAAATTAGTTGTGCACCACAAGCCCGAGTGGATAGTGAATGAATGAATGAATGAGCATGCAACTCCTATTCAATAAGTCCACATATCAGTATAGTTCCTCTCTGGAAAAGACTTCACTATCCACTTACCAATATCGGGCTCGGCTTGTTGATAACGGACCCATTCCTTGAGCTGGTTAGACTCAGCCTAGCATTGCCCCCTCTCGGGCAGGTAAGGCCGCACCTCCTTCCAATCGACCACGAAACAGTGGGAGATGTAGCCTAACAGTATACAGCCCTCATGTGCTCATGCATCCACTCGGTCTCGACGTTGGAGTAACCTCTGAAACCAAGAAGGTTTAGGGACTTTCACCCAGGGATATCTATAGCACCTCATGTAGAACAGATTTCTGGTGTCCCATCTGGCCATCCACGATATGTCTGTGGAGGCTGCGACCTTGATGTCGCTAGGGCATATAGTAATCACAACACACAATACAAGATGCATAAGTCATACAATCCATTCATGCATCAATCCTGCGTATGTCGTGCACTCATGTGAGATAATCTCCACTTATCAGGGAGTCTCATAACAACCACCACTATGATATATGCAATGGTCAATCTTATCTCATAACGGATATGTAGATGATGCGTATGGGCATGCATCATGATGCTATGTAGTCACATTCTCATAATCGATATCAACGATCAGCCTCGACAATGTGGACATTTAACCAACATTGCCCCTAAGGAATGGTCCACATAGAGCCTAACATATAATGGGACCACGGCCTCACACAAAGGCCTAATATACAACACAATGGGCCTTACTCAAGGGCCACATATAAACAACAGGTGAGCCCTGCTCATGGGCCTCAAATACATGACATGTGGGCCCTACACATGGGTCTAGAGTACATCAAATGGGCCATGCATCATGGGCCTAATGCATATCACAAGGGGCCTTGCCCATAGGCCACGAATACATCACAATGGGCCTTGCCCATGGGCCATGAATACATCACAATGGGCCTTGCCCATGTGCCATGAATACATCACAATGGCCTTGCCCATGGGCCATGAATACATCACAATGGCCCTTGCTCAGGGGCCTCAAATACACCACGATGGACCCCATCACATAGACCTCCTATTCATCACCTTAGGCCTTAAACACGGGTTGCATATACATCATACAGGTCGAATACACATCACGATGGGCCTCAACTATTGTAATCGGCTTCGACGATCGGAGTCGGCCTCGATAATCAAAATCGGTAATCGACAATCGTAATCGACACACGGAATCGGTCCCAATACTCGGCCTCGACAATCAAAGTCGACCTCTACGCAAGGTGGGATCCATAAATGGACGGCCGATGATGGACCAAGTAATATCAATGGGGCCATTCATTTGGGGTAACCCACTAGAGGATGACGAAAATGGGCCTAACCAAGCCTAAAGGAAGGTCACAGTGTGGACATTTAACCATCACTGCCCATCAATGTGGACATCTAATCAACATTGCTCTCAAGGAATAACCTATATAGGGCCAAACATATTGTCACGCCCCAAACCCGAAAATCAGATTCACAGGAATCTCGATAACCGAATCCGGTGCCGACAGCCTCCGTAGTACCCCATTCTCGGCTCCCAACGCAGTACACACCAGATTCCGATCCTGAGATCCTATAAGGAGGATTTTTCATTAAGGTGTTTGTGTTGTAATAAGCATAATCACAAGTTTACCCAAATCATAAAGGCAACATCATCATCACATATCCACTAATATAGTCACTTGAAAATAATGCTGAAAGGAAAACACATATATCAAAATTAGAGCTCTTGAAAACCGTTGCACGCTCCAAGCTCAACGCTGCTGCAACCTAACGCCACCTGCACGCATCTATCGTGCATAAGCTTACAAAAGCTTAGAGGGTGGTGTAAGTGTTTGTAAGGTAAGTGTCGAGTATATAAGAGAGTCCATAACTCATACATCACTGAGATAAGTAGGAAAAAAAATGACCAGGTCATGGATCATACGATATCAAAGTAAGCAGAAATATACTAGTAAATCCACGAGTCACATAATATTAGAGTACGCAATGCAGATCATAATGAGCCATATATTATATACTGCAAATGTAATGCAATATGCAGGTCCTATCAAGTCCTTCAAAGCCATATAAGTTCAGAAACGTAGCAATCCAAATGTCATATTCCATGGATGAAATGCAATATGCGATGCGAATGAAATGACCAAACTGGAGTGAAGTCGGGCTGATAGTACATAGTATCGCAGGTTACGGGGTCCATCACAAGAGAATTCTATCCAAAACAGTCCCATGCCTAAATTTGGATAGTCAAACACAATGTGGTAAACTCCTGATCTTAGGTTAGTCACGCGCCCCAACCGAATCCTGGCCATTGCGAAGGTACACGTAACAAATAGTTGCATACCGCCAACTCGAGTGGATAGTGAATGGATGAATGAATGAGTATGCAACCCTTACTCAGTAGCCTGTCAGTACAGTAGCCTGCCAACTGTTGGTAGCTCACCTAGGCCTCAGCCCTGCTCACATCAGCGTCTGCCCATGTTCGCCCGCCCACATGTACAATAGTGATGGGGTATCATAATATCATGTCAGTCCTCATATCAAGTCCACATATCAGTACGGTTCCTCTCTGAGAAATCACCGGGGTCTATTACACTCCACACCGAAAGCCTCCTCCCTAGCTGCACAGCCCTACGAGTGGAAGAGACTTCACTATCCGCCTAGCCAGTAGTCTGCCAATACCTACCTAGCTCGTCGATAGCGGACCCATTTACGAGCTGGTCATACTCAGCCTAGCTTATAGCCCCCTCACTCGGGCGGATAAGGCCACACCCCCTTCCAACCGACCATAACACAGTGGGAGACACGGCCTCATGGTATAGGCAGCGGCGCTCATATTCCACTCGGTCTAGACGTTGGAGCAACTCTTGGTACCAAGGAAGTTCTGGGATTTTCACCCAAGGACATCCTAAGTGCCCACAATGCTAGAACCAATTATTTCTACTGTCCCATCTAGCCATCCACGATGTGCCTGTGGAGGCCACGACCCTGATGTCACTAGGGCATACAATGATCAAGTCACATATATGCGGGATGCATGAGTCGCACTGTCCAGTCATGCAGCAATCCTGCGCGTACGGTACGATAATGTAGGCACTCCATCTCATAACGAGTCCCGTAAATAGTCTACCCAATGACATATACTATGATCAAACAATCCTCATATCAGGCATATATATGATGCGTATGGGCATGAATCATGGAGTTACACTAAGCATGTTGTAAGGTAATGAACTACTCTCACAATGAAGATGGGCCTAGACGTCCTACACATAACAAGTATGGGCCTATTAATGGGCCCTAGGGAGAGTCATAATGCGGACATTTAACCAACATTATTCTTACAATGCGAACGTCAAACCAACATTGTTCCCAAGGCACGACTTACCATAAAGGTCAACACATACACCATAGTGGAATCACATTCAATGGGCCTTAGGTACATCCCATTGGGCCTCGACCTATGGGCCTCCAATACATCAAACGGACCTCATAACTTGGGCCTCATATATATCAAGGTGGACCTCAGCAACGAGCCACAAATACATCAAGGTGGGCCTAATCACTTGGGCCTCATATATATACCAAGGTGGGCCTCAAAAGACGGCCACAAATAAATCAAGATGAGCCTCTTACATAGGCCTTACATTCATATCAAGGTGGGCCTCGACAACGGCCCCATATACATCAAGGCGGGCCTCAACAACGGTCTTGAATACATCACAATGAGCCTCAACCCATGGTCCCTAATACATCACAGTGGGCCTTAACCCATGGGCCCTAATACATCACAATGGGCCTCGACCCATGGACCCTAATACATCACAATGGGCCTCATAAATATGAAGGTAGGCCTCAACAATAGGCCACCAATACATCAAGGTGAGCCATATATTAAATGGGCCTACTCACAGGGGCCTTAAGTATATCAAATGGGCCTGCTCACATGGGCTTTAAATATATCAAATGGGTCATACCAAATAAAAGTGGTGATTAAAATTCCTAAGGCCCACTATTACATATGTTTCTCATCCAACCTATTCATAAACTACCATAGTGATAGATGAAGTGGGAAAACAAATATTTACTTGTTGGGAAGCTACAATGGCCCTTAGAGATTTTTGAACGGTGGGCATCCTTGACCACTACCCTAAATGGTGGGGTCCACTTGAACTCATGTCATAAAAAAATGGGCTTTTAAAATGGCTGAACCGATTGGATGCAACGCAAGCATCATGGTGGGGTCCACATGAAGGCCCACCATCAAGTATATTAGATATAATATATACATGGTGTATTATATATAATATAATATTATATATATATATATATATATATATATATGTGTGTGTGTGTGTGTGTGTGTGTGTGTGTGTGTGTGTGTGTATACACACACACATACACGCTAGTGGGTCCAACTGTCCACTGCCTGTGGACGGTATGAATAAAACACATACATTATTGTGGGCTCCACCGTCTGCCTGGACGGTGGAAATGAAACCCATACGTCACTGTGGGGCCCATCATAACGTTTATTCTCCATCCAACACGTTGACAAGGTCTCTAGGACCTGAATGAATAGGAAAATAAATTTTACCTTGATCTGAAACTTCCGTGGGCCCCAAAAAAGGTTTTCAAGGGTAGACATTCAATCACACTATTTCAAATGGTGTGGACCACCTGAGTCTTGGATGAGCCTGATTTTTGGAGGGTGTCCCACTTTCCTGAGGGCCCACAATATGAATGGATTAGATGACAAATAAACATCAAGGTGGGGCCCACGGCTGGAGCCGTGGGTTCCTGCCTACATGGCCCCCCGCCTCTGCTTCCTTTTCTTTTTTTTTTTTTTGTTGAAAACCAATAATATGGTGGTTTTTGATAGGAGGGGTCTGCCTAGGAAAATTCAACCCATTCATTGTGTGTGTCCTACAAATGTAATGGTCCAAACCGAGTTTCAGGTGGGTCTAAGCTGCATGTGGACACCAGCATTTGACTCCATGTGATTTGGCATACCATCGCATGAATGCTGATGGTGTGGGCCATCCAAGGACTTTTTATGGCTGACTTTTGGAGCCAACGTATCATTCAAGGGGACCCATTAAATGAACGACATAGATGTAGAACATACATCATAATAAGATCCACAACTGGAGCTAATGTGCGCACCCCTTTTTTTTGTATGTTGGACGTCTAGACTCCCTGGACGTCAAGGAAACAAAGGCATGCAATGTATATATTTTATTTTTATTTTCTTAGGTGGGACCCACATTAACAAGATCTACGCCGTCTGTTGCATCTGTCCCACAAAATTAGGGGTCCAAAACAAGTTTCAGGTGGGTCCAAGCTTCTCGTGGACCCCAGTAATTATTTTCCAAGTTTTAGCGGAAAATACTAGCATTCTCAATGTCACGGCCCGCCAGATAATTGGATAGGTCTCATTTTTCGGCTCAACGCCTAAAATGAAGTAGAAAAGGGGATAGATGGCTTGGATTGAACACATATATCAAGGTGGGGCCTACACGAGTGAGCCATTCTCCAAGGCTTGAGAATCAAGCCAATATTTGTGTTTTTCCCAACCCACGTCCAGACGCTGGACGGTTCTGGGCAAGGCAAATACCATTAAGGTGGGCCCTGCTTAGGTGGGCCACCACCTAGCTGGGTGGTATGGAACAACATATATGCAAGTGGGCCCCACCTACAAATCATTTGGATCAAATACATGATTTATGGTGGGGTCCATTCAGGTGGGCCATATGGACATATCATCACATAAAAAGAAAAAGAGAGAGAGAAAGAGAGAGAGAAGGGAAACGTATGATGGAGGGACCCCAACACTATGGGCCCTCCGATCCATGCATACAATCATTCATCAAGTGGGTCCCATTGCACGTGGGCCCATCAAACCAAAAATCGACGGTGGAGATCCTTTCTCCACCAAATGTAAGGTCTAGATGACCCTATGCATTCAAGAAAAATAAACATCATGATGGGGTCCATGGAGAATGGCCCCATCATGGAATGATCATGAGGATCAAGGTGGTCCATCGGCCACATCAAGGGTCCAAAGTGAGATCCACACCATCAATCGGTAGGCCTCACTTGGCCCATCATCAAAACATGAGAAAATCTATCCTAATGAGCACCCACCTTATGATCTTCTCGGTCCGTTGGAATGCCGGTCTCCTTGTGCTTCACTTTGATGGTGGAGATGAGAAATGGATGGCTAGGATAAGAGCTTTTGGGGATAGAAAAGTGGGCCACACATCTCATTTTTCTCTCATGAAGGAGCTTGGACGTCCACTACTCTTGCTTGCTTGGGAAAATGTGAATGACAAAGAGAGAGAAAGAGAGGGTTGTAAGGAGAGATGTGAGGTGAGTGATGGGGTGATGGTTGATGGATGTGAGTGATGGGTGAGTTGATGGATTGGTTGACTTTTGGATTTGCTTGACTTATAGAGAAAGAAAGCATGGGTTGCTTTGTACTTGACATGAGGGGTGATTGATGGGATTGATGGGACATGTTGTAGAGATTTTCTTGGGATTGTAAACGCACGGCATTTTCTTGAAATAAACGCCGGCTCACAGCTCTTAGTCAGGGTATCGGATCGGTGCATGAGTCGCGGCATTGGAATCGCGGCGACGGTGCGGTCGCAATAGTAGAACTCTCGGATTAGGCTGACTCAAATGTACGGGATACGACTTACGGTCGTGCGCAAATGTTGATTACAGGTTGCAGACTGCCGAAATTCGACGGGAAGGATCGCGAGAGTAGACGAAACAGTACAGACTAGGATACGGGTCTTACACATATGGTAGGCCCATGGCCCCACATACCATCACGATGGGCCACATCATATGGTCCTAATACACGTCACGGTGGGCCGCATCTCATGGGCCTAATACACATCATGATGGGCCATACCGCATGGGCCTCAACTACATCAAATGGGTCACACTATATGTGTCGTACTAATGAGCCCCATAAATATATCAAGGTAGGCCTCACAGATGGGTCACAAGTATATCAAGGTGGACCACAAAATACATCAAAGTGAGCTTGACGGATGGGCCACAAAATATGTCAAAGTGGGCCCAAAAAATGGGCCACAAAATACTTCAAGTGGGCCCGACAAATGGGCTACAAAATACATCGAAGTGGGCCCGACAACTGGGCCACAAAATACATCAAGTGGGCCCAACAACTGGGCTACAAAATACATTGAAGTGGGCCCGACAATTGGAGAACTCTGACATGTATGAAGTTGATCACTTCAACTTAAAACATGATATAAATACTAAATGGTTTGGCACAACAAAATTTGACAACACTATAGGTGTAAGATTTACACAATAGTATTTACAATCTCCTGCTTTGTCAAATTTATGATAAAACCAAATAAAGAATCATGCACAATAAAAAATCATGCACCTATCATGCACCAATAAGGAATCATGCATCAGCGTGCATCAGTTATATAAGTACAATAAAGAATCATGCACCAAATGATCAACAGACTCAACTCCCCCTCAATCTAGAAGATGTGATTTGTAGAACCTGTAAAAAATTTTCATATACATACATACTACTCTTCATATTCCGTAATCACACATCTCTACAATTTCTTCCCCTTTTTGTCACAATATGAGAAAGGAAAGATGTATAAAGAAAAGAGAAGTAAAGGAAATAAGATAGAAAATAGCATCACCATGATAATCAAAATATAAATGAAAGGCACAATAGTATGTCCAAGAAATATTCCAACGCACAAAGTAGAAAGTATTAATACATGTCCAGAAAGAAATAAACAGCTAATCAGATTTATATGATGGAGCAAGAATAGAAGGATCTATCTGATGCAGTCCCTTATTAATGTGCCTAAGATATTTGCACATGTATTTAATTTTTTTGAGACACATGCATACCCTCTACCTTCTCCTCAAGGGATCGCAAACACTTATCAAAGTCAGAAGGCTGAAAGTCTGGATCAATTGCAAAATCTGACTCATTCTCATCAAATAAGTCATCCATATTGACATCATCAGGAAGCAAAGCATCCTCCTCTTCAGTTGCTTCAGCAGCTCCACCAGCACCCACATCAACTTGGCTAGGAGCCAACCTCAGATTCATCTTATTTATGTTTGAGTTGTTGAAGGGAAGATGATTAATGAGAGCTTCTCCAACAGGCATAACCACAAGACTATGGGTGGCTAAGACAGTCATAAGATAGACAAATGGAATATCACTATGACCTAGATAGAGACGAAACTGAATCATGATGTAATAGATAAGAGATGGAAGGCATATAGAGACACCAGTAACAATAGAGTGAAGGATGCGAGCCATGAAAGTAGTGAGCTCAGTCTTGTTACCAGACCTAGGATAAACATTAGAGATGAAAATTCAATAGAGAATCCTGTATCTGGGTAACATAAATTTGGAATTGAGCGCATTCCTGGAACTCCATTCCACATTCATGTTGTATAACACTCTAATGAGCATTCTTTTCTTAGACTCAGAAGGTTTTTCTACAAGAGTAGAAGTAGGAATTCCATCATCATTAACTGGAAGATCCATCAATCTAGATATTAAGTGACGGTCTACATTAATAGGACCTTCTTTGGTTGTAATTGTAAAAGTTAAATTCTCAGAAGAGAAGTCAGTTATGCTAGCAATTAACTGGAAGATCCATCAATCTAGATATTAAGTGACGGTCTACATTAATAGGACCTTCTTTGGTTGTAATTGTAAAAGTTAAATTCTCAGAAGAGAAGTCAGTTATGCTAGAAAACATGGCTTGCACAATGGAACGGTATGCCAGACCACCCCAATTTAAAATGTTATCACATCCTACAGTTTGAAGGGGAGAACAATACCAAATGGTTCCAAATGATTAGTGTTGACCGTCCATTCAACAATCATGTTGCGAAGACGTATATACCGCACATACTAGGGGTCTTCTTTGGGTGATTGAAGATGACACATCATGATTGGAGAAAAATGAGAAGAGGAGGGACCACGAGAGGCTCTCTTCTTATTTTAACCTTTCATAGCAACAAGAAGACAAGGAATACAAGCAATGAAAGAAAGGAAGAAAGGGTTTTAAGGAAATCAGATTTTTAGTAAGAAAACTCAACAAACCACCATAAACCATGAAATAAACTACAAAAACAAGGAAATGGAAGTGCAAAGAACTTAAATCCACAAGGAAATAGAAAATGATGCACTAACCATGAAGGAATCGAAGGTGGGTTCGACCGGTCGTGGTAGGGCTGGTTGGGGAAGATGAAATAAATGAAGAAAAAAATACTTTTTGCATAATAAAAACCCCTAAACCCAAGCAGCTCGACTAGTCGAGTACATACTCGACCGGTCATGTCATGATTGGTCGAGTGTGTACTCGACTGGTCGTGCACCACAAAAATTCTGCAATTTTCACTATTTTTAAAATTTATAAAAATAAATAAAATAAAAACATGCAATATATTATAAATACACACAAATATTTCAATTCATATTACACATACCCATATCCAATTTTAACTTATTTAATCTGTTTCTGTTAATTAATTTTTTACATATGTATGCAAGTTGATTTTCAGTCTGAATATAATCCATAAAAATAATCTTATTTTTTACTAATTCACAAATATAATGATATCTAATGTCAATATGCTTAGTTCATAAATGCTAAATTGGATTTTTAGAAAAGTTAATAGTGCTAAAATTGTCACAATACAATACCATAGAATCTTGCACAAATCCATAATCACTTAACATCCTTTTTATCCACACAAGCTGGGTGCATGCATTACCAACTGCAATATACTCAGCGTCAGTTGTGGAAAGTAATGCGAAATTCTGTTTCTTACTATTCCATGAAACTTGACAGTTCCCGACATAAAAGCATCCACCACTGGTAGACTTGCGGTCACTAATATTATCAGCCCAATCATCATCTGAATTGAAAGTGCACCTACTATGTGCCCTGGTTTGTCAATTATGTCGTAAGTTGAGTCAGTTGGACAACAGCGCCTAAGAGGAAGATCAAGTCAAGCGTCTGCCTCAACTGGATGTGTGGAAGCTCGCCATAAGTAAATTATAGCCTCACATCCCATGTCCCAAACACCAGGTGATTAAAACCCTTAAAAAGAACTAGAACATCTTAGGGTTTCTGTATAAGAAAACTTTTGATCAAAAAGAAAAATCTTTAAAGTTTTTCTTACACTGTCGATTATATCGATTACCACTTCGATATGATCGACCAGCTCTGTCGATGTCCTCGGCATATCAATTTATACAATCGAGTGAGGACAAAAAGTGTCCAGCAATTAAACAATCATCTGGACGATTTATCGATATATCGACTTGCGAGTCGATATCATCGATATTCGAATATCGATCATATCTGAAGAGGATCGATAATATCGACAGACTGCTTTCCGGTGCCCCTATTTTTCTAAAGAAAACTAACATAAGCTTCGATATATCGATGTTTGTTTGATTCAATCTGAACTCAAATATCGATCATATCGGAAGTCAGTCGATCATATCGATTGTGGGTGCATGTTTTCACCAGCATGAATTTCAGGTTATTTTTAATGATGATCAGGGTGCCAGTCGATAAATCGATATTCATATATCGATCATATCAAGACCTCGTCGATTGGATCAAGTCCGGATAAAATCATCCAGCAAGCTCATAGGTAAATCTATACGATTTATCGATCCAATCGACAAGGTCTCCGATATGATCGATGTACAAATTCTGATGACATCGACTGTTCTCCGATCATATCTGTAAAACCTGAAATTCTTCTAGGCTTCTCTCTTATTTTCACCTGTCGATAGATCGATCCATCGCTCGATGGAATTGGAGTTCGAAATCCGATAACATTGATGTGTGTCTCGATCCCATCGACCAGTTGGCGAAAGGTTTCCAAAAGCGAAATGACAATTGAGTTTGTATCATCGAGAGGTCTGCCGATACAATCGAGAGTATACGCTCGATCATATCGACGATTGCTCGATGATATCGAACTCTGTCATAAATATGACCGTTTATATCCGTTGGAACCTTTTGCCTATATATAGAGAGATTAGTCTTTATTGCTAGTAGAGAAATAGAGAGTGCTTTTGTGAGTTTTAACCTTCCTATCATTTACCTTAAGCCCTTTCTCTCCGAAAGTTCATCCTCCAATCCACCCTCATCATTGATATTTCATAGAGTGGATTGGGGAATGAACTTCCGCATTCAAGGATCCTTCAGCTACTACCTTAATGACAAATCATTAAGCTGGGATGCCTTGAATGCATAGATGATGGGAACCACTCTATCTTTCTTATAGGAAAATCTTTAGAGAATGGTATTCCATCATAACCTTGACCCAACCTAAAGCTTAATATAGATACATCTTTGCGTTGCGGATCAAGGGAGATGAAGACTCTTCATCAACAAGAAGGAGATTTTCATCACTGCGCTAAAAGGGACTCATCAACTTATTTGTAAGTGCTAAGAGTTTAGAGGACACTTGTGATCATTCCTTTTTAGGATTGAGTTTTAAGTGTTGCTCACCATTTGAAGTCCTCGAAGGAGGCCTCCGACAGGAGAGTACGTGCGGGGTGCGTTGTGTGGACCCTTGCTCTGTGGAGAGCATAAACATCTGGTTAGGAGTACGCCAGCAAAACTCCAGGGTTAGAGGTGAACCGAGTAGAAATCTCTGGGTACGTTGTGTGTACCCTTGCCCTATGTGGGCATAAACATCTGGTTAGGAGTACGTCAGCAAAACTCCAGGGTTTAAGGTGAACCGAGTGGAAACCTCTGTAAAGGTTGAAGGTGAACCTGATTTAAAACCTTAGGTTTGAGGTAAACCATGGGAAACCTCCTTAGTGAAATTCGGTCACTCTAGGGTTGAGTGTGGAAGCCAGGAGTGGAGTAGACAAGTCGTCGAACCACTATAAAATGACTGTGTTTGAGATTGATATTGTCTTTCATTTATGTGATTGCCTTACATGTATTTATATATGATTATCTGAAATCACATCTTATGCACACATAGTCATATCCATCACAATCTCATCTATAAATTGTTTGTCTTTTAAATAGTTTATGATTGGATCCTCTACCAGGCTTAGAAGCCAGTAGAGTTAATTTTAAGTAATCCTAATCAGTACTCCGTGATAGGATTAGTGTGATAAGAATTTTTAATAATTCATAAAAACTTTAAAAGTTCCTATTCACCCCCCTCTAGAATATATTGACATATTCCTACTTCAACTTAAGCGGTCTTCCTCGCTATTTCAATTGGTATCAGAGCAGGTCTCTCTTTAAGGGTTTCACGGCCTAGAGAGTGATCTTGACTGAAGTAGAAATATGGCCAAAGGAGAGGGCTCATCTGTCACTAGACCTCCAGTATTTGATGGATCAAATTATGCTTACTGGAAGGCTAGAATGCACTACTTCCTGAGATCTTTGGATCATAAAGTTTGGGATGCAGTTGAAAAAGGATACATGGTACCATCCGAACAAATTATACTTGAAAATGAAACCAAAATCACTAAACCCAAACCTAATGAGAAGTGGAAGGGGCTTGACAAAGAACAGCGAAATGCTGAAGCAAAAGCAATGAACGTCATCTACTATACTGTGTCCCAAGATATATTCACTCAAATAAGTATGTGTGGGACATCCAAGGATGCATGGGATTTACTGAAAAAAACCCATGAAGGCGCAAGCACTGTGAAGAGATCTAAACTATAACTCTTAACTTCACAGTTTAAAAATCTCAGGATGGAAGAGCATGAGACATTTATGGAGTTTCTCACTAAATTAAACATCATTTGTAACTCCATGGGTGGATTGGGAGAGAAGGTTCCGGCACCTAAAATATATAGAAAAATCTTAAGATCCTTACCGGAACGATTCAATCTCAAGGTAACAACAATTGAGGAGTGTAGGAATATTGATGAAATGAAAGTAGAAGAACTAGTAGGTTCCCTACAAACTTTTGAACTACACTTCACACAACCCCAAAAATCCAAAAACACTGTCCTAAAAACTTCTAAGAAACCAAAACTTGAGGACAGTAAGAGTGAAAAGGAAGATGAAGATGAGGAAGTGACTCTACTAGCACAAAGATTCAGAAGATTCTTTCAAAGGAATCGCGATCGCCCCTCTAGAGGTAGAAAGGTGGATGACAAACCTCTTACAGGCAAATTTGGGAAATATAGACACCTATCTACCGAATGCCCAAACAGAAAAACCAAGGGCAAGGAGATGGCTGCCAGATGGGATGATACGAAAGAGTCAAACTCAGAAATATGTGACTCAGAGAGTGATGATGACCAAAAATATTTGAAAATTCTTATGGTCTCCACCACTCCAATTATTCCCATGGAATCTGAAAGAAAAGAAGAACAACATGCCACTAAATCATTTTCATCTGACAATGATGAAATTGAAAAAGAAGAAGATAAAGAGGAAAATGAATTGCAGGATGCTTATAATCAACTATACATTCATAGCATCCACATCCTTAAAAAAATCGGCATGACTGAAAACAAAAAGAAATTGTTACAGAAAGACTTGGACAGAACCTTAGAAATAAACATACATTTGTCCAATGATTTACAACAATATCTCACAGATAATGATCAATTAGAAAAAGAAAACCTATCCCTAAAAGGAGAATTATCAAAACTTATGAACAAAGCTGAACTGCTAAAAGATGATAATGCAAAACTCAAAAATGAGAACCACTCACTTTGTATTGACTTAGAAAATTCCAGAAAATTTGCCGAGATAAACTATAAGTTTTCTCAGAGTAGTGAAAAACTTGAAAGAATGTTAGGGATAGGAAGGCCTGGAAAAGATAAGAGTGGCCTAGGGTATGAGAAAATCAAAATGAAAATTGAAAAATCTGTTGCTTCAAGTAGCAATACAAGAACTTCTCCAGTTTGTCATTTGTGTGGTGATATGGGACATTACAAGTTTGAATGCTTAAAGACAACTTCTTATAACTCTGGTCAAATTCACACTGATAAACTTAATCTGACCAGAGTAATGCAAAATATCCATTTATCACCCAAAATGGAAGACAGAACAAAGAAATCACTAGATCAAGTTGGTGAGATAACAAAAGTCACCACAGTAAAAACTTCTGTCTCAAGGTGGAGAGTGAAAGAAAAACTGAACTCTGTACCCTGAATTATTAAGCATATAAGAACATGTTCAGATTTTGCATCGAAATTTAGATAATTTGTGAAATGAAGCAATTTTTGTTAAGTCCTCAATGTTACATCTAAGGTTGGAGACCTCTAATTTTTGTATATAAACATTATCATGTTTATATTTGTATAGAACTGGTGCATTTTTTTTTGACATATACTGATTGAGTTAAGAAATATACAATAGCGTGTCAAAATTAGGAAAATTCTGAATAGCAAATACTTTCAATGCAAGTGATGGTCTTCTTCGATTTCATCGAATGAGGATCGATACAATCGACGGCTGTTCAGAATGTGAAAAGTCGTGTGACCATGTATAACATCGAGGGTAGTCTCGATAGCATCGATCGAAAACTTCTCGATACAATCGATAGGTTAGACGATATGATCAACAAATGGTGCCCGATAAAAGCCAGCTGAACAAAAAAAAAGGATTTTTCAAAAGGCGGTTCGGTTGTCTTTCCTGTCTGATCCTCTCGACCAATCATCCTAAGCCAAGTAGGACTAGCCAAATCTCTCCACAAACCAGGTAATATTCTTCCAATATCACTAGAATCTTTTTCTCTTGGTTTGTCGGAGTTTTCTTGTCATTTTTTTCAATATTTCAAATAGCCTTTTCTTTCACATGGGAAAGGATAAAAACGTGACATCCGGTCCAGGGGAATCTTCAAGAGGTACTCGACAAAAGGTCCGTGCCTCAAGGGAGAGAGCAAGAATCCCGGACAATGGGACCCCCACACGGCAAAGATCACGACGCAGTGGGTCCCAAACCGAAATCCCTGAACCGTCTCAACCAGTGCCTCCTCCTCCTACTGACCAATGACCACCAAAATATGCCAATAGGAAGTTGATCTTTGAGAGAAAAGTAGACAGGGAGTGTTTAACACCCTATAAATTAGAACCTCTGTTTGCTGCAATTGGTTGGCTGCCCATCCTGAATTTTGGTGGACCATGCCAACTGGAAGAACACGTAACTTCCTTGCTGCATGTCATTCCCTGGTGACTGACCCTCCTTCCTTCATGGTATCCATGGATGGTGATGATGTATTTATCACCCTTGCAACCATAGCACAGATTCTCAATCTACAAATGGCTCCAGAAGGCCTTTCAAACTGGGATCTGGACCTTCCAGATGTGCGCTCCAAATTAACCAAATACCTATGTCATAACCGAGATATTCCATCGCATAAAGGGAATGCCCTGAAAGCTAGGTATATGGAGCCCCGGTTCAGAGTCATGCATGGGATTTTTACCAATAACCTGTACCCGAGAAGCATAAACCGATCAGATCTAACAAGTCTGATGGTGATGATAGTCTACTCTGTTACGACCGGGACAGATATCTGCCTTCTGACCTTGATTGTCAATCAGTTCATCAATGCCATACATACTTCCAGAGATTTGCATCTGCCATATCCCTGGATTATCAATAGAATCTGTCAAAGCATTGGCTTTCCGTCCACAGCTGATCCCATTTTCTCGCTCAAAGTTTTCAATAAGAAGAATATTCAGAAAATGGATCTGATATTTCATGAGTACAAGGAGGAAACTGAGGAAGACATTCATGAAGAAGGGGAAGGAGGAGAAGGTGGTGATCCCATGGAAGGAGATGTAATGGCTGACGATGCACCTCATAGACCAGATGTTACTCCGTCCACATCAACTGTTGGGTATGGTAAAAGGCTTAAACTGGACAGGATTGGGGCCATTCAGAAGGACATGAACTCAGTAAAGGAACGGCTCACTATTTTGGAAAGAATGGTTCAAGGAGTTCAGAGCACGGTCCAACAATTGGTGGATCTACTGACGTACAGACGGGACGACACGATGCCATCTCATTCTGCTCCCTGATGCCGGATTCATACATGTTATCATGCACACCTTACTCTTATTTTTGCGTATGAACATCAGTATCTTTTTAGATGTTCTACGCTTTCAGTGGTGTGTATGACAGTTTCTGTTTTTCACTGTTTTCTTTTTGGGTGAATTTACCCACGGTTGGGCTAAAATACTGGTTTATTTTTGTGTGCCCTCCAATGGGCTTTATTTTTTGTTGGTTTAAAGTGTTGCTATCTGGGGCAGCATTGGATATTTCTACCAATCTTGGGTAACTTACATATGGCTGAATCTAGTTCTTTTACTCCTGTCATTTGAATTTCTATCTCCCTGGTTTATTACAGTTTTGGGGTTATGGTATGCATGTTTATCTTATGCCTTAAGTGCTCTATTAACTTCATACCGTGTCTTCATTGATGTATGCTTTACACTACTCTCATTCATACACATCTATCTATCTATGGTTCTCCCATAAGCTTCAATCTTCAGTCAATATCACATCTTATGCCTTTGCCAATGACTGACAAAAAGGGGAAGAACAATTCAAACACCCCGAGTGAAAATTGTATATCTATGTTACAGGTGTTAGGGGGAGCGGACATAACAAGAAAGGGAGAGTTTTTGAATTAAGGGGGAAAATTTATTGGGTGTGTACATGGGAGTTTAGAATTTGTAAAATTGTATTAATACATGTACACACAATTCAGGATGTATCTGTCTAGATATATTCCTAGGGTGTTTTGGGTATTTTGTCACGTAATTGACAAAGGGGGAGACTAAAAGTGCACCTAATACGTGCCCTGGTTTGTCAATTACGTCGTAAGTTGAGTCAGTCGGACAACAGCGCCTAAGAGGAAGATCAAGTCAAGCGTCTGCCTCAACTGGATGTGTGGAAGCTCGTCATAGGTAAATCATAGCCTCACATCCCATGTCCCAAAACATCAGGTGATTAAAACCCTTAAAAAGAACTAGAACATCTTAGGGTTTCTGTGTAAGAAAACTTTTTATCAAAAAGAAAAATCTTTAAAATTTTTCTTACACTGTCGATTATATCGATTACCACTTCGATATGATCGACCAGCTCTATCGATGTCCTCGGCATATCAATCGATACAATCGAGTGAGGATAAAAAGCGTCCAGCAATCAAACAATCATCTGGACGATTTATCGATATATCGACTGTGAGTCGATATCATCAATATTCAAATATCGATCATATCTGAAGAGGATCGATAATATCAACAGACTGCTTTCCGGTTAAAGAAAACAAACATAAGCTTCGATATATCGATGTCTGTCCGATTCAATCTGAACTCAAATATCGATCATACTAGAAGTCAGTCGATCATATTGATTGTGGGTGCATGTTTTCACCAGCATGAATTTCAGGTTGTTTTTAATGATGATCAGGGTGCCAGTCGATAAATCGATATTCATATATTGATCATATCGAGACCTCATCGATTAGATCGAGTCCTGACAAAATCATCCAGTAAGCTCATAGGTAAATCTATACGATTTATCAATCCAATCGACAAGGTCTCCGATATGATCGATGTACAAATTCTGATGACATCGACTGTTCCCCGATCATATTTGTAGAACCTGAAATTCTTTTAGGCTTCTCTCTTGTTTTCACCTGTCGATAGATCGATCCATCGCTCGATGGAATCAGAGTTCGAAATCCGATAACATCGATGTGTGTCTCGATCCCATCGTCCAGTTGGCAAAAGGTTTTCAAAAGTGAAATGACAATTGAGTTTGTATCATCGAGAGTATACGCTCGATCATATCGACGACTGCTCAATGATATCGAACTCTGTCATAAATATGACCGTTTATATCTGTTGGAACCTTTTGCCTATATATAGAGAGATTAGTCTTTATTACTGGTAGAGAAAGTAGAGAGTACTTTTGTGAGTTTTAACCTTCCTATCATTTACCTTAAGCCCTTTCTCTCAGGAATTTCATCCTCTAATCCACCCTCATCATTGATATTTCATAGAGTGGATTAGGGAATGAACTTCCGCATTCAAGGTTCCTTTAGCTACTACCTTAATGACAAATCATTAAGCTGGGATGCCTTGAATGCATAGATGATGGAAACCACTCTATCTTTCTTATATGAAAATCTTTAGAGAATGGTATTCCATCATAACCTTGACCCAACCTAAAGCTTAATATAGATACATCTTTGTGTTGCGGATCAAGGGAGCTGAAGACTCTTCATCAACAAGAAGGAGATCTTCATCACTGCGCTAAAAGGGACTCATCAACTTATCTGTAAGTACTAAGAGTCCAGAGGACACTTGTGATCATTCCTTTCTAGGATTGGGTTTTAAGTATTGCTCACCATTTGAAGTCCTCGAAGGAGGCCTCCGACGGGAGTGTACGTGCGGGGTGCGTTGTGTGGACCCTTGCTCTGTGGAGAGCATAAACATCTGGTTAGGAGTACGCCAGTAAAACTCCAGGGTTAGAGGTGAACCGAGTAGAAACCTCCGGGTGCATTGTGTGGACCCTTGCCCTGTGTGGGCATAAATATCTGGTTAGGAGTATGCCAGCAAAACTCCAGGGTTTGAGGTGAACTGAGTAGAAACCTCTGTAAATGTTGAAGGTGAACCTGATTTAAAACCTTAGGTTTGAGGTGAACCATGGGAAACCTCCTTAGTGAAATTCGGTCACTCAAGGGTTGAGTGTGGAAGCCGGGAGTAGAGTAGACAAGTCGTCGAACCACTATACAATGACTGTGTTTGAGATTGATATTGTCTTTCATTTATGTGATTGCCTTACATGTCTTTATATATGATTATCTGAAATCACATCTTATGCACACACAATCATATCCATCACAATCTCATCTATAAATTATTTGTCTTTTAAATAGTTTGTGATTGGATCCTCTACCAGGCTTGGAAGCCAGTAGAGTTAATTTTAAGTAATCCTAATCAGTACTCCGTGATAGGATTAGTGTGATAAGGATTTTTACTAATTCATAAAAACTTTAAAAAGTCCTATTCACCCCCCTCTAGGATATATTGACATATTCCTACTTCAACTTAAGCGGTCTTCACCGCTATTTCATGAATAACCTGCTAATTGAACATTAGTATTATGAGAATACCAAAGGCCAAGTTTGGTCGAACTTTCGACACATCTTAAAATGTACTTTATGACAATCAAGGGGGACTCTTTAGTGTCTGATTGATATTTAACACAGATTCATATGCTGAATGCATTATTAGGTCAGTTCGTAGTTAAATATAATAAAATACCTATCATGCTGCGATACAACTTAGGATCTATACTTTTACTTGTTGAATCCTTAGAGAGTTTAAGTGTCGTACTTATAGGAATATTAAAATTTTTACCTCTTTAAAGTTTAAACTTTTTAACCAAGTTTAGAGCGTATTTGGTTTGAGAGGTAAATAACTCATTAAGAAGCTGTTTTACTTACAAACCTAAGAAATCATTCAGTTCTCCAACCATGCTCATTTTAAATTTTGACTTCGTTAACTCTGCAAACTCAACATTTATATTAAAACAGGTAGATCCATAGATAATGTCATCAACATAAATTTGTACTATCAGTACGTGATCATTGTGTTTCTTTACAAAAAATGTTTTATCAACACTCTCTATTATAAAGTTATGACTTAGTAAAAACTTAGTCAATTTCTCATACCATGCCTTAGGAGCTTGTTTTAATCCATAGAGTGCCTTTTCAGGTGATAAACATGATCAGAATGTTTAGGATCTTCAAAACCGGTAGGTTGTTTTACATATACTTCTTCATGTAGATCATCATTCAAGAAAGCCCTCTTAACTTCCATGTGGTAAATTTTTAACTTTTTGTAACAAGCAATGGATATAAACAGTCTGATAGATTAAGATGAGCTACGGGGGAAAAGGTTTCATTATAATCGATGCCTTCTATTTGAGTGTACCCTTGTACAACCAATCTAGCCTTGTTTCTTATAATGTTACCCAGTTCATTAGACTTATTTTTAAAGATCTATTTAGTTCCAATAATGTATTTATCATTAGGTCTAGGAACTAACTACCATACATCATTCCTTATGAATTGATTAAGTTCATCTTGCATATCTACAATTCAATTTTCATCAGCAAGAGCTTCTTTTACATTGGCCGGCTCAATCTGGGATGTGAAGCACACATAATTACAAATGTTTTCTTATAATTATCTATGAGTGCACACACTAGTGAGAGGATTCCCAAGAATTTGATCAGTTGGATGGTCTTTAACTAACTGTAGTTTAGGGTCATTTTGAGTAGAAGAAGAGTCTGGTTTATCAAATAAAGAGACTTCATCATCTTTTGAACTTGAGACAGGTGTATTCAAGTGATCATCTATAACCACATTAACGAATTCTTAAATAACACCCGTCTTCTTGTTGAGAACTCAATACGCTCGACTATTTAGTGCATATCTTAGGAAAATACCCTCGTCACTCTTAGTGTCGAATTTTCTCAAATTTTTTCGGTCACGTAAAATGTAGCACTTGCTACTAGAAACTTAAAAGTATTTAACAGTAGGCTTCTTATTGAACCATAGTTCATATGCAGTCATATTATTAGACTTTCTAGTATAAACACGATTAGTGACATAACACGCTGTGTTCACAGTTTCAGCCCAGAGATTTTTAGGAAGTTTCATACTATTTAGCATCACATTAGCCATTTCTTGAAGTACACAATTTTTTCCTTTCAACTACCCCATTCCGTTGAGGTGTCTTGGGTGCAGAATACTTCTGTGATATTCCATGATCACTACAAAACTTCTCAAAACTGCTATTATTAAATTTGAAACTATTATCACTATGGATTTTGATGACATATGATTCATTCTTAGTTTAGATACGCTTGAGTACCCTTTTCACTTCATCGAGAGTCTCAGATTTCTCTCTCATGAAAACTTACCATGTATACTTGGTAAAATCATCTACTATGACCAGTATATATTTCTTACCACCTTGACTCTTCCTTCTAGTCAGTCCAAAGAGATCCATGTGGAGGAGTTCAAGGGGTTTGGATGTGGCACTGGAAATCACTTTCTTGTGAGCACTCCTTGTTTGTTTTCCAATTTAACATTCGTTACAAATTTTATCCAATTTCTTAATCTTGGGTAGACCTCTTATTACTTCACCTTTGCTCAGTCTATAAAGATTACGGTAGTGTACATGTCCTAGGTATTTATGTCATAGTTCGGTCTCATCAGTTTGGACCATGTAACATGATAACTTAGACAAGCTTGAATCAGTAACTATATAATAGTTCTCAGATGTTCTGTGACCAGTTAATATCACAAAACCATTCTTATTAGAAATCTCACACCCTTGGTTGGTGAATTTGATGCTATGTTTGTTATCATAAATTTGAAAAATGTTTAAGAGATTATGCTTAAGGCCCTCTACAAGCCACACATTCTCAAACGGAGGAAGATTAAAGAGTTGAACTGTACGTATGCCAATAATTTTGCAGTTGCTACCATCATCAAATGTGACTAAGCCATCAGTTCTATCTTTAAGATTGATGAACAAATCTTTGTCACCTGTCATGTGTCAAGAGCAACCACTGTCTATGTACCACTTTGATTGACTTGAAGCCTTGAAAGCAGTGTGGACAACTAGACAAGCAACCTTAGGAACCCATTTCATTACCATTTTGAGTTTCGGAGTATAATTGGTCTTTCTATGCTTGTAGTTGTTATATATTTTACCATTCGAGTTAGATTTTAGAAACTCCTTAAGTAGATCCATAATTTTCTTAGCTAAGGGGTTATAATTCTAATTTTTATAATTGATATGGTTGTTTTTAAGTTTCATAGCCTAAAAAGTTTCAGAATTTTTAAAAGTATTTGATTCAGACTTTTCCCTTTTGAGTTAGTGGACTCCCCTTTAACAAATTTAGGAGGAGTAGTCTTACATTTAGGAGGGGTATTTTTATCGTAGCCCAGACCAGATCGATCGCCACATTTCCTTGATCTGGTTAGTAGTCTTTCTAGTTTAGGATCACCCTGGGCATACCTCCAAGTATCCTTCATACTCAAGAGAGTAGAGACTTCTAGTTTCAATTTTTCATTTTCAGATTTGAGGTTTTCAATTTGAGAATTTTTGAAATCTAAATCACACTTAACTTTTTCAAAACAATCTGAAAGGTGCGATTTTTCTAAAACTAAATTATCAAAATTTTCTTTTAGATTCAAAACTTTTCTTTCTGAAGTTTTAATTTTACAGATATCTTATAACTTTCCCTGTATAGGGCATCATAGGCATCTTGTAAATCCTTATCATTTTTAGGATCACTTGTCAGATTTTTCTTCACTAGTTGAATCACAACTGTCTGAGAAAGTGAATTTGGCTAGAGTCATTAAGGCTTTAACTTCATTAGTAGACTCAGTTTCAAAATCATCTGACTCAAAAGAGGCTTCAGAGCAAGACGATTCATCACATGTAGCCAACATGCCTTTCTTTTTAGATTTGTCCCTCTTTGGACATTTGTTTGCCAGATGCCCGTATTCATGGCAATTGAAACGTTAGGTGTCTTTAATATATTTTCACGTTTTAGATCTAGTCTATTTCTTTTCAGATGGTTTTTAAAAATCTACCCTCTTTTTACTTTTGAAAATCTTATAAAACTTCTTAGCTAATAGTGTCACATCATCTTCAGAGTTTTCACAATCAGAATTACTAATATTTTCATGAAAAGTATTTTTAGAAGACTTAAGGGCGATGGACTAACCTTTAGGAACTTTAAAGTTTAACTCGTAGGTTTGTAAAGAACCAACTAGTTCTTCAACCCTCATATTATCCATATAAGGAAGTTCATGAATGGCAGTGACCTTTGAATTGAACCTTTCAGGCAATGAGAGTGGTATCTTTGCACAAACTTTACTTTATGGGATGTTATCACCAAGAGCCCGCATAGAGTTGACTATGTCATTTAACTTAGTATAGAAGTCCATGAAAGTTTTACTTTTTTCCATACGTATTTCCTCAAACCAAGTGGTGTAGATTTGAAGTTTAGATTTCTTGACAATAGTCGTACCCTCGTGTGTCATTTCTAGAATGTCTCAGGCTTGCTTCGCAAATCACAGGATATAATTCTTTTGAATTCATCCAGCAATAGTGCACAAGTAATTGCATTTTAAGCCTTTGCATTGGAACTACTCTCATTCTTCTGAAGTATGGTCCAAGAAAAATAAGGTGCAACCTGCATAGATTTGGTTCCATTAATGCCTAGAACTTCAGTGGTAGGAGGGATCCATCTAGTCACTGCTGATTGCCACACGCTCTTAACCATGAACCTTTAAAAAATCCTCATTCTAGCTTTCCAATAGGCATAATTGAATCCATCAAAAGGTGAAGGCCTAGTGTTTGAGAAGCTATCAAAATTTGACATCTTATAAGCTCAGATCGGTTAGCATAGGAAATGAATCCAAATAAAAAAGCTATTCGGCTTTGATACCACTTGAAAAGGCCGAACAATACGTCCTAGATTGGGAGGGAGGTGAATAGGACTATGCCAAATTAAAAAAATAAATGTAGAATTTAAAGAATGATAGCACAATCAAATAATAAAGAATTATAAGTAAATAGTAACCTCAAATGTACTAGTCTTGAGAGATTGATACAAACTTAGTTCTAAGGATAACCTAACACCAAAAACAAAAAGCTTATGGCAGGATAAACTTACTAGAACGTTTGTAAGTATCAAAAACCCAAACCAAAAAAGAGGCGAAGGAAATAACAAATAAAATAAACTAAGTTATTACAACATTTCCACAAGTGCATAAAATAAATTACATCGTTCACCATAAATGTTTAAAATAAATTACAGCATTCACACATATAGGCACATTCAATCATCCACCACAACTCTAGAAATTATAGTGATTCGCTTGTGTGTACACCAACTGTTAGAAAACAGCCACACAACTACTCCACTCTTAATAACCACTCCCTCGGGATATTAGCGTTCCCTATGAAAAGAAGGTTTTCTAAGGTTCACCTTAAAACCGTCACAATTGTGTCTTTGATTGGGCTTACACAATCACAAAAACCCCTCACTTTGAGATTTTTTGGATCACCTTAGACCAAAACCAAATAGAGATTTTTCTAGCACAACCTCAAATACTAAAAAGAGATATACAAATGTAAATGTACTTATCTGAAAATTCTCCTTTGAAGAAGCCTGGTAGAACAAATTCGATGTAAATGAAGATGTTGAATGTCCAGTCTCACAGATGAAAAGGTTCTAGTTCTAAATAATTTTTAAATTAAATCAACCTGGGCTAGCTTGATTTAATTTTGATCTCAAGAAAGGGGAAAACACAAATCCCTTCTTAAAGTAAGATTGAAATAAATATCTCAAAATTAAATAACAAAAGCTAATTAAAGAGAATATTAAATGAGCACAATATAGCTTAAAAATATCACAAACTTATCTCTCAGAGTGGTGTCTTGATTTTTCTTTAATGAATGAATAAACTCTGAAATTCGTGCTCTATTTATAGGTGAAAATACTTTTCAATCGACTGGTCTAAGGGTCGATTCGACTAGTCGAAGGACCAATAAAATTTTAAATTTTCTGGTGTGATAAGATAAGGTTGTTACTTGACTGGTCGAGTGGCTTGCTCGACTGGTCGAGTAGCTTACTCGACTAGTCGAGCAATGCACTCGACTGGTCAAGTGGGACTAGAAAAGCTTGCTGGACTTGGAGTCTAGCCTGCATGACCGGTTGAGAATTGTTTACTCGACTGGTCAAGCAGTCTCCAGGACTGGTCGAGAGTTTACCAGAAAATTTTAAAAATTAACAACAAATCTTGTACTGGTCGAGAAAACTCTTAGACTGGTTAAGCCAGTACTTGGACTAGTCGAACAAGGTCTAAGATTAGTCGAGAAAATGACCTATAAACATATAAAATGACCTACATAAAATATGACACAACCTAAGGTCAATCTAGGGTCATCCAAACCTGTTTGTGAGTCGGAACAAATGAAACATCATTCGCTTCCGAATCTTGATATCTTGTTATACTTGAACTTGAGTTTGAGTTTCGCTTGAGTTCTTGAGTCTTTAGTGAATAGGAGTTAAACTTCAAACTTGAACTTTAGTTCTTGAATTTTAGCTTGAAAACATGAACTTCAGCACTCTTCACTTCAGCTTGAAGATGTAGGCAAGTTTGATGAATATCTTGAGAACTTTGAAATGTATGAACCTGATCACTTTAACTCAAAGCATGATACAAATGCTAAATAGTTTGACACAACAAAATTTGAAAACACTACAGGTGTTAGATTTACACAATAACATTTACAAGGCATATGGAGGAGCAGAGGCGGAGACAGGAGGAGAGGCGATGGGAGGAGCAGAGAGGAGGATCGTGCAGATGTGGGTGGAGCATGAGCGATGGATGCAGGATATGTTTCAAGCTCTCACTACACGCTTTGCCACCGATGCCCCACCACCTCCGCCTTCATCTTCGTGATTTTTTTAAATTTTATTTATAATTTATTTTATATACGAATGTTAAACTTATATGTATTTTTGCGTGGATGAATGTGGGTTGTATGTGGATGTGGATAGGATTTTTTTTATTTTATTTATGATTTATTTTATATACGAATTTTAAACTTATATGTATTTATGTGTGGATAAATGTGGGTTGTATGTGTATATGGATAGGATTTTTTATTTTATTTATGATTTATTTTATATACAAATGTTAAACTTATATGTATTTGTGCATGGATGAATGTGGGTTGTATGTGGATGTGGATAGGATTGTTTGTGTATGGATGGATGTGGTTTGTGTTTGGATGGATGTAGTTTATGTTTGGATGGATGTTGATGTGAATATGATGAAAATATATCGTAACAGGTGTATATCAAAAAATTTTCCTGAATTTTGATAATAATGAAACCAGGAAGAAACAGACTATTATCGACGAAATATTTCATTGGTAATAGTAGGTTGAAAACTTATACCAATGAATTATTTCATAGGTACAAATTAATACAAAAAATTATACCAACGATTTATATATGAGATATACCGACAAATTATTTCATCGATAATAGCGGGCTTATGCCATACTCATCAATATTATTGTTTTACTGATGAACATACTTGTCGATAATGTCGTTTATCCGGTCTTATGCCGACGAACATACTCATCAATAATATTATTTTACCGACAAACGTACTCATTGGTAATGTCGTCTATCCATAATTTTACCGACGAAGATATTCGTCAGTATAAACTGTATTTATCGACGAAATATATTATTTTTTCCTACCAAAAGTAACATGTTTGGCTGATGATTTTAGTCATCGGTATTTGTTTTATCATTGCCGACGAAGTCATATTTCGTCCGAAAAAGCCTTCAGCTATGGTCTTATTGTGACAATCTTAGCGACATCATATTTCGTCGGTAATAATCATTACTGATGAAAAAAGATAAAATAACAACAAATTATGTCGTCGGTAAAAGAGAAATTTCCTGTAGTGACACTCCTCCAAATCCAATTTTTATCCTATATCACATAATTTTGTAGAGTTAAGATTTAATCTAAGGTTGTGCCTAGGCCTAGGTCTAGGGATTAACCAGTTAACTTATTTAAGAGAAACTTGAATTCAAGCTATTAAGTAAACAAGCAATTTACCTTATTCAGCGTTTATTCTTAACTAGTCAACATTGTAACTCACTGAACATCTCTGTTGAGTCGACTTAGTTCTCTCTGAGAACATTGAACTTTGCTTAATCCTGGACTCGAGCTAATGACTCAGTGAGTCATCCTCTGCACAACACCTGCATTCCTCATTCAAAGAAAACCACCTCTTCTCTCTCTCTCTCTCTCTCTCTCTCTCTCTCTCTCTCTCTCTCTCTCCCCTCTTTCTTCTTCTTCCTCTTTCTTTGGAAGGCCAGGCATTGGATCTTGAAAATCCAGAATTTCCACCTGACTGGACCCAATTGAGTCAACTCGGTTCAACAGGACCGACTCTTTCCTTCTCCTCTCGTTTTCTCTCTTGTTTCTCTCTCTCTCTCTCTCTCTCTCTCTCTCTCTCTCTCTATTTCTCTTGGATTTTTGGTGGACGTTCCGCAGCATTGGAGAAGGTATTTATACAGCTGTAGAGTTTCCAGATTGTTCTTGCATAACCTTGAAACACAAGGTTATTTCGTGCAAAAAATAGGTTGCACAGGTACTTTAAATATTGTTTGATCTTTCTACTATGGTCCAAATCTCTGGTTCATCACTTTCCAATCTTTTGGAGGATATAACACATTTGGATGGGCTATCAGGTGAATGGTTTTGATCCTAATTGGTGATATAAAGGGAGTGACGTCCAACTAGAGGTGTACACGAACTGAGATAACTTAGTTAGCTCACTCGACTCAACTCGAAAAAGCTCAATTAGACTCAGATCGAAGCTGAGTTCGAGCCGAGTCGAGTTGATTTTTTTAGGCTATTAGGTGAATGGTTTTAATCTTAATTGGTGATATAAAAGGAGTGACGTCCAACTAGTGGTGTACAGGAACTGAGATAACTCAGTTAGCTTGCTCGACTCAACTCGAAAAAGCTCAATTAGACTCAGATCAAAGCTGAGTTCGAGCTGAGTCGAGTCGAGTTGATTTTTTTAGCTTGAAAATGAGTTCGAGTTGGCCCCAGCTCAACTCGACTTGGATCGAATCCAGCTCGAATTGAACCAGTTCGGTGACTCAGTTACTTTTCTATTGATGTTGCTGTCACGCCCCAGACTCGGTAACCGGAATCACAGGGGACCCGATGGCCAATTCTGGCCGTAACAGCCTCCATAGTACCCCATTCTTGGCTCCTGAGGTAGGTTCCGATCCTGGGATCCTATAAGGAAGATTTTCATTATAGTATAATCATTACCAATATGAGCATACCCAAGATCACAGCAAATACATCTGAGAAAAACAAAGGAACACATCACAAAATTCACTAAGAATTTAAACTTTTACAATCATCCATAAGGTCCAAAAGGACATACATGAGATAAAAGGAGAAGAGGGAAAGGTCGGCAACATTGGAGTCCTCAAAAGCTCTGCTCAACTCCACGTGCTGCTGCTACGATGCCTGCCTAGAATCTCCTGCACGCATCAATCGTGCATAAGCTTATAGAAGCTTAGAGGGTGGTGAAAGTGTGTGACAATGGTGCACAGAAGAATAGTAGGAGATACAAGAAGGGAAATGTGCTCAATGGAAAAATCACTAACCTTACCAAGGCTTATCATGAATATGATGTAATGAGTACTGGATGTTAAACCAAGGCAATGCATGAAGGGGGCTTGTACAACCAATGCTAATGCGATGCAAGTAATGCCAGTGCTCATATCCAAATCATAAGTCAAGTACATTTCCAATCATAAGGAAATCACCGGGGTCTATTACACTGCTGAATGACTGTCGCTCTACAGACCCCGCACAGTCAAACGAGCATAAGAGACCTCACTACCTGCCTGTGGACAGTCAATCACCAACAAGGCCTGACGGTAGCGGACCCATTTACGAGCTGGTCAGACTCAGCCTAGCAATGCCCACTACACACCAGGCAGGTAAGGTCATACCCCTATCTAACTGACTACACGACAGTGGGAGTCGCAGCCTAATGGTATAAGGCCCTCGTACGCTCATGTATTCCACCCGGTCACGGCGTTGGAGCAGATCCTTGGTACCATGGAAGTTTTGAAAATTTCACCCATGGGCATCCTATACACCCGGTATGCTCAACTAATATTTTCGGTGTCCATACATACGACCATCCACGAATATCCCTGTGGAGGTAAGGCCCTGATGAAGTAAGGGCAGATATCCACATGCTATGCAATGTCAGATGCATGAATCACACAATCACCCATGCATCAATCCCAAGCATTCATCTCTCAGGGAGATACCAACATGTCCTACATAATGCCACAACCATGGCCAATCATTCCTCAACCAAGCATGCATATGATGTGTATGGGAGTGGGCCATGAAGATGAATAAGGGTGCCAATACGGTGGAGATGAACTCTCTACCTAACCATGAAAGGTCTAGGTACTTAACTAATTTCTCATAAGGAATACAACCTCTAGTGGGGGCCCATATACCTGGGGTAGCCCACAAGACTAAGGAGAACAATGGTATGGGCCTAAATAGTGAGATGGCTTAGCAAGGTTCTATGGTGGGCCTTTAACCACCCATAGAAGCCCATGGGCCTACCTTAAGGCCACCAACGTGGACATCCAACCACAATTGGTCCCTAAGAGGTAGCCCATCTCTAATTGATCATGAATCAAGGACCAAGGCTCATGCAACATCGAAAAAAAGAAATGAGAAGCCATAATTATACCACAACACTCATGTTGGCCTTCAGAAAGGGCGGCCCAAGGCCTACCCAAAATATGGGTTCAAGGAGAACACACATAACCCAACTCATATATAACACTATGGGCCCATAAGGGAAAGGTTAGGGCCCAACATAAAAGTCACTAATCCCATATATTATGGTGGCCTAGTGGGCGGCCCATTGCTCAAACCACATGGGCAAATGTCATGCTCTTAGTCAAGTGAGTTGGGCCTACAACTCGGCCCAAGTATAAAGTTGATTTAATGAAAAATCAAGGGACCATCTACTTGTGTAATCTGGCCCACTAACCCAACATAATAGTATAGTATAATGGCCAAATAGTTCAATGACTCTATCTGGAAGGTTCCAACCCAATTGGGCCTAAAGAGTTCAACAACTAGCTACATTCATGGACCCAATTAAATTCAACTGTGGTGGGCCTCAAAAGTACATTTATTAAGCCTAAAATTTAAGAAACTAAAGGTATAAGTTATCTCCTCTAATACCTTCATAAATGTGGTGGGCCTCACTCCTCAAAATTTCAGCCCAAGTCCAAGCATAATTATAACATGTTGTTGTCCTAAATTTGGGCACTCCATTGGAGTGGGCTTAAGGCATGTAAAACTCTGGAAATTGAGGGCCATGGCCCCTCATCATGTATACAATGAGAGGAAACCCAAAAATATGGCCCACCATTAAGAGAAATATTTTTGAATTTTGGTTTTTATCAAGCATATTACTGGACTACACAATAGAAAAATTGGGAGTCCAGCCATCTTGGACCATTTTTTTGGATGCCCTAAAGGGGTTATTTGAGGCTAAAATTTTACAGAGTGACACTTTCTTATGTGGGCCACACCCCCACAAAATTATAAAATTTTTATATATTTATAAGTATTTTAATTAGTTTAAACAAAACAGACTGTCCATGAAATCGGACAGACCTGAACGTCCCAACGTGGTGGGCCAGTCCGGCCCTTGCCATGGTGTGTACAGGGGTCCATTGGCCGTGAAATTTGGTAGGTGGGTCCTACCATGAGTAGATCACATCCCTAAAAAATTTAAGAATTTTTAGACACCTATAAATATTTTAATTCATTTAGATAAATTAATCTATCCTAAAAATCAGACTGATCTGGACACTATATTATAATGGGCCAGTCCAGCCACCACTATGGTACATACAGGTGTCCATTTGTAGGCGGGTCCTAACTTGATTAGGCCACCCCTGAATAAATTTTTATAATTTTTAAACACCTATAGATATTTTAATAAATTTCAGAAATCCAACTGTCCATCGTGGAATGTTGCTGGAATAGTGTAGAAAATCTAGACTGTCCACCTCACTTGGACCATACCTTTGGGACCTCAATCAAGGTCAGATGGAGCTGAAATTTAGGGAACATAAAGATGAGATCCCCACCTTTAAGAAAAGTATATTTTATGAGTATGAATAGTCCCCTAAATAGTCCGAAAATCTGGTCCAAAAAAAACCAGAAATTGTCCAGAAAAATCTGGACAACAACATGTACTTAGATAAAATTTATTATATAGGTTAAATAAAAAGGAAAACACATTAATGGAGGATGGTGTGGCCTTCCTTAGTGGGCCCCACAAATGTCCATGTCATAATCCAAAGTCAACACACCGTGCATGCATCATTAAGGCAGCAAGTAGGACACCCAAAATCAAACAATGGGCAGTTTGGGCATCCCACCTTACTGAAATATATGGATGTCATAGGTCCACCAAATGAGCCACACACATTAGGAAATAAAATGAGAGAAAAGAGAGATAGAAGGACAATCCGCCTATAGGGAAAGGGCTCCTCCACTATTGAGCCCTCCCTAGATCAATCACACCCATACATCATACATAGATTTACATTTATAACATGAATCTTGCACATGCATGGCTTATAATTAAAATGCATGGTGAGGATGCCACCCCCACCATGGTTATAAGGTCTAGATGACCCAAACATAATATGATATGAAAGAAAATGGTCATGATGGGGCCCGTAGAGAAAGGCCCCATGCATGGATCGTGCATGCGTAAGATAGGCCATTATGCCACAACCATGGGATTGTGTGGGATCTCCACCATTGATTGGTGGGTCCTACACTTCCATCATGAAAAAAATAAAACATCAAGGCTATAGAAAATAGATTTTTACATCTAAAGGGGCACCCACCTCAAAGATGACCACCAAACTTTCACACTAAGGTCCTTTAGCACCAAGGGAGATGGATTAATGGTGGAGATGAGGTTTCAAGGGTTAGATGGTGGGGGATTAAAGAGGAAGGTGGCTGAAAAAATGGAGAAAAATGGGCTGGAGAAATGGAGGAAAATTGCTAGAGAACAAGAGAAGAGAGAGAGAAATGAGAGGGAAAGAGAGGAAAAATCTTTTTAAAGAAAGTAATCATTAACCTATGGTGATACAAATAATGTTGCTAGGGTAGGTTAGGTGTGGGTGGTGTGTGAGGTCTTGGTAGTGTGAGTTATGAAGATTTAGGTGGTGTGTATAGTGTGCGTTGGAACTTGTGCAAAAGAGGGAGTGTAGGCCACATGCACCACTCCAAGGTGGGCCACATGATCGAAATCAAGGGCCATAAAATGAAACGTACACAACTTATGATCCACATATCGGATGGACGCACAAGACGCGGCGTTGGAACCACGGCAACAATGCGGTCGCAATGGCATAGATTTCAGCTCGATCTGAGTCGAGTCTACTTGATCGGACTCTAGGATGACCGCAGCACTATTTGAGGGTCGCAGGTCACCAGAATTCGACCGGTAGGACCGCGAGACCACAAGAAATGAAATGCACACTCTAACACACACATGCACATATGTGAACTTGGGTCGGGTCTCACAACCCTCCCCACCAATAAAGAAATTTCATCCTCGAAATTGACTAATCCAAGTCAGAATAAAAGAGAACACCACCATCACATAGTAATCATCATACAAGAAAGGCAATACAAACAATCATATATCTATCAATCATCAAACAAATGGGGATAACACTCTCTAATCTGGGCCTCATGTTCCCAAGACGCTTCAGCCTCCGAATGATGACCCCATTACACTTTCACCAAGGGAATGACCTTAGTCCTGAGGACCTGCTCCTTCCGATCAAGAATACGAATCGGCTGCTCAATGTAAGAAGCATCCTCACGGACCTCAAGTGGCTGCCAATCAATTACAGGAATAGTGTCCGACCCACATGTTCTCAACATAGAAACATGAAACACGTCGTGGATCGCGGACAACTCAGGAGGTAAGGCAAGCCTATAGGCCACAGCGCCTACGCGCTCGGTAATCTCAAAAGGTCCAATAAATCTCGGGGCGAGCTTTCCCTTCACACTAAAGCGAACCACACCTTTCATAGACGAGACCTTGAGATACACCATGTCCCCGACTACGAACTCGAGGGGTCGACACCGACAATCAGCATAACTCTTCTACCGGCTCTAAACTGTATGCATCCTCTGCCTAATAACATCAATAGCCTCTGACGTCTGTTGCACAAGCTCGGGACCTAAGAGACAGCGCTCTCCAACCTCGGTCCAACAACTAGGAGATCTGCATGGCCTACCATAAAGTGCCTCGAAAGGAGCCATGCCGATAGTCGACTGATAACTGTTGTTGTATGCAAACTCGGCGAGGCGCATATGCTCATCCCAACTTCCTGCAAAGTCGATCACACAAGCCCTGAGCATATCCTCAAGGATCTGGTTGACCCTTTCGGTCTGCCCATCCGTCTGAGGATGATAAGCGGTGCTGACATGTAAAGTGACCCCCAGTGCTTGCTGAAAACTCCTCCAAAACTGAGATGTAAACCTAGAGTCTCGGTCTGAAACAATCGAAACTGGGACACCGTGCAGTCTCACTATCTCCTCAATAAATATCCTCGCTAACCGGTCCATAGACCAGGAAGCACGTACTGGAATGAAATGAGCCGACTTTATCAAACGATCGACGATAACCCAGATGGTATCGTGACCGCACTGAGTCCTCGGCAAACCTGCGATGAAATCCATCGATATGTGCTCTCACTTCCACTCTGGAACGCTCAACGGCTGCAAGGGACCAGGGGGTCTTTGATGATCGGCCTTGACGCGCTGGCATGTGTCACACTCAGCCACAAAACTCACAATCTGGCGCTTCATCCCCCGCCAGAAGTATTGCCTCCTCATATCACGATAATCTTCGTAGAGCTCGGGTGGATAGTAAGTCTCGATCGGTGTGCCTCGGTCATCAGATCACGATGCAACTCTAGAACGTCCGGGACACACAACCAGCCCCTGAAGCGTAACCCACCATCGGAACCAATATGCCAATTTGACTGCTCCACAGAGGCGGCCTCTTCTCGGTACTCCTGAAGTGACTCATCCGTCTGCTGAGCCTCGATCACCCTAGCCACCAAGGAGGGTTGAATCGACAAGCTCGAAAGCTGAACAATGAAAGACTGCAGACTGAACTCAAAGTCAAACTCTGAAACATCCTCGAGCATCTGCCACTGTCCAACCATCATATGTGCCATCAGGCCTCGTGACTGACGGCTGAGCGCGTCCGCCACCACGTTCGCCTTGCCCAAGTGGTACTGAAGGTCAAAATCATAATCCTTTAGCAACTCCATCCATCGTCTCTGCCGCAGGTTTAACTCGGACTGCGAAAATAGATACTTCAAGCTCTTATGATCCGAGAAGAGCTCGAACCTGACCCCATATAGATAATGCCTCCACACCTTCAGTGCGAATACAATTGCTGCGAGCTCTAAATCATGAGTGGGGTAGTTCAGCTCATGGACCTTGAGCTGACACGAGGCATACGCTACTGGCTTCCCGTGCTGCATCAGTATAGCACCCAAGCCAACTCTAGAGGCATCAGTAAAGACAACAAAACCCTCACTCCCATCAGGAAGAGTGAGGACAGGAGCGGAAGTGAGGCGGTCCTTCAACTCTAAAAATGCCTTCTCGCAAGCGTCACTCCAGATGAACTCGACGCCCTTCCGCGTCAACCAGGTCAGCGGTGGCGCAATACGGGAGCCCTCGATAAATCGTCGATAATATCCCGCTAGACCAAGAAAGCTGCGAATCTCAGACGCGTTCGTGGGCTGACCCCACTGACGCACTGCATCAACCTTCGAGGGGTCCACAGCGACACCCTCCCTTGTCACCACATGACCAAGGAACTTCATCTCCTCCTGTCAAAACTCGCACTTCTCCAGCTTTGCATACAGCTGGTGGGCACAAAGGGTCTCAAGTACAATCCGCAGGTGGTCGGCATGGTCCTCACGGCTCCTCGAATATACAAGAATATCATCAATGAATATCACCACGAACTGATCGAGGAACGGCTAAAAGACCTCATTCATCAGCTGCATGAATATGACGGGCGCGTTGGTCAGTCCGAACGACATGACCAGGAACTCGAAGTGACCATAACGTGTCCGAAATGCCGTCTTCGGAATGTCCTCCTCTCGGACCCAAATCTGATGGTAACCGGAACGTAAGTCTATCTTGGAAAAATACTGCGCACCCTGTAACTGATCGAACAGATCATCAATACGGGGAAGCGGGTATCAGTTCTTGATGGTGACTCTGTTGAGCTCACGATAATCTACGCAGAGTCGCAACGAGCCATCCTTCTTCCTCACAAACAATACCGGGGCTCCCCATGGTGAACTGCTGGGACGAATGAAACCTAACTCCCAAAGCTCATCCAACTGCTCTTGCAGTTCTCACAACTCTAATGGTGTCATCCGGTAGGGGGCCTTTAAGATAGGAGCAGTACCAGGCACCAAATCTATTTGGAACCCCACCTGTCGACGTGGCGACAAACCCGAAATGTCCTGAAACACATCCGGGTACTCACAAACAACTGGCAGCTGCTCAATACTCTCTGCCATAGAATCCTCAACGACTGAAGCCAAGAAGCTAGATAACAGCTCTCTTCTAGGCTCGGCGACGAACTGAAACACTAGCAAGCCTGGAATATGAAATGTAACTGTCCTCGCAGCACAGCCTAAGACGGCACAATACTCCGCAAGCCAGTCCATACCTAGAATCACATCAAATCCTACCATCGACATCACGAACAAATTGGTAGGAAGGAACATCTCACCCACTAACACCGGGCAAGAAGGACAGCGACAGGTCAATATCACAGACTTCCCCATGGGAGTCAAAAAGGTCAAGGCCTCGGACACGGACTCTGATGGAATACCGGTCGATCGGTAAAACTGCTCGGCCACAAACAAATGGGAAGCACCAGAATCAAACAAAACATGAGCAATGCAAGTAGAAACAAGAAGAATACCCTCAACGACTCCACCGGTCGACGACTACAGGTCCTGGCCTGGCGCCTGCTGCGCAGAATAAAAGCGGCCCTAAGCTGGTAGGGGAAGCAATCCAGAAGACTGATGGTCCTGAGTCTGAGCCTGCTGGGCTGCTATACACACTGGACCTAAGGATCGAACAACATATGGATATTCTCTCTGCTGATGCTGCTGCTGCTGCTATTGCTGCTGCTGTTGTCTCTGCTGAGGAGGTCTGCCTGGCTGCCTCTGCTGCTGAGGAGGAGCCCTAGGAGCGGCGGGTGGAAGCTGAGCTCTTTGCTGCTGCTGAGGAGGACGAGGAGGAGGCAACTGCGGTGGCCTCTGCTGCTGAATGGGGAGAGGGCACTCACGCCTCCGATGCCCAGTCTGTCCACAGCTGAAGCATACACCTAAAAAGGGGCCAGAAGATGAGGCGACTGGCAGTGCTGAAGATGATGAAAAAGCCACTGTCTGAACCGCGGGCTGTCAAAATCCTGATCTGCCTCTCCATCTCTGCTGACGGTGCTGCCTGGAACTGCCGGCTGGTACTCTCCTCTTCCGGTCTCCACCGGAACTCTGCTCTCTCGACCCCATAGCCCAGTCTTCCTCATAAATTAGTGCTCGATGCACAACCTGGTCGAACGTCTCCAAGCAATGCCCTACAACACGGCTGCGAAGGGCAGGGCGTAAACCAGTCACAAAATGATGGGCTCTCATCTTCTCATCACTGGTCAGATGAGGAGCAAATCTAGACAAGGCCAAGAAACGGGCCTCATACTGAGATACAGTCATATCACCCTGCACTAGGGTCTCAAACTCAATCACCCGCTGGATCTGAACATGTTCAGGGAAAAACTTTTGGTCGAAACGGATCACGAACTCCTCCCACGTCCAAACGAACTGAGGTCCAACCATCCTAGATATGGATGACCACCAATGACGGGCCTCACCCTGAAGGAGATAGGTCACAAGGGATACTCTCTGGCCTGCAAGACACTGTATAGTGTCAAAAATCCTCTCAACCTCAGTGCGCCAAGCCTCGGCGGCAGAAGGGTCTGGATCACCACTAAACCTCGGGGGATCATGCTGTCGAAACTCTCGGGCTATGGCACTAGCATGGGGTAAGTCAGACCGCCTGAAAACCTCACTGGTAGCTGGCTGACGGGTCTGCAATGCAGTGGAAACAAGCTGCATCAACTGCTGAAAATGCTCAGCTCCTATAGGTACTGTCAAAAAGGTAGGGGCGGCACTCGCCTCAGGCGGAAGCACGGGTGCAGCCGATGGGTTAGGAGCCTCAGTAACTGGAACAGCAGGCTGAGTAGGGGGAATAGGTGGGGGAACCGGAGCAACTGGAGGTACAGGCGCTACGGGCTCAACTAGAGGAACAGGCCGGATCGGGACCTCAGGAATCGGATCCTCAACTACTGGAGCAGGACGTGCTCGACTAGGATGGGTACCTCGGGCGCCTCGCCCACGGGCACCACGACCACGAGCGCCACGACCACGAGTGTCACGACCACGCGGCATTGTCTACAAAATAATGATGACGTAAGGAATCAGGTCAGTTACAGGCTCAATACGGGGCGAAAGGAAGGATCTCGGGACACTACTTGCCCCATGTTCTTGGCAGACATGTGATGTTCCCTAGAGTCATTCCAAAATTACTTACTATGCTCTGATACAAACTCATGTCACGCCCCAGACTCGGTAACCGGAATCACAAGGGACCCGATGGCCGGTTCTGGCCGTAATAGCCTCCATAGTACCCCATTCTTGGCTCCTGAGGCAGGTTCCGATCATGGGATCTTATAAGGAGGATTTTCATTACAGTATAATTATTACCAATATGAGCATACCCAAGATCACAGTAAATACATCTGAGAATAACAAAGGAACACATCACAAAATCCACTACGAATTTAAACTTTTACAATCATCCATAAGGTCCAAAAGGATATACATGAGATAAAAGGAGAAGAGGAAAAGGTCGGCGACATTGGAGTCCTCAAAAGCTCCGCTCTACTCTACGTGCTGCTGCTACGATGCTTGCCTAGAATCTCCTGCATGCATCAATCGTGCATAAGCTTATAGAAGCTTAGAGGGTGGTGAAAGTGTGTGACAATGGTGCACAGAAGAATAGTAGGAGATACAAGAAGGGAAATGTGCTCAATGGGAAAATCACTAACCTTACCAAGGCTTATCATGAATATGATGCAATGAGTACTGGATGTTAAACCAAGGCAATGCATGAAGGGGGCTTGTACAACCAATGCTAATGCGATGCAAGTAATGCCAGTGCTCATATCCAAATCATAAGTCAAGTACATTTCCAATCATAAGGAAATCACCGGGGTCCATTACACTGCTGAATGACTGTCGCTCTACAGACCCCGCACAGTCAAACGAGCATAAGAGACCTCACTACCTGCCTGTGGACAGCCAATCACCAACAAGGCCGGATGGTAGCAGACCCATTTACGAGCTGGTCAGACTCAGCCTAGCAATGCCCACTACACACCAGGTAGTAAGGCCACACCCCTATCCAGCCGACTACACGACAGTGGGAGTCGCAGCCTAACGGTATAAGGCCCTCGTACGCTCAGGTATTCCACCCGGTCGGCGTTGGAGCAGATCCTTAGTACCATGAAAGTTTTGAGAATTTCACTCATGGGCATCCTATGCACCCGGTATGCTCAACTAATATTTCTGGTGTCCACACATACGACCATCCACGAATATCCCTATGGAGGTAAGGCCCTGATGAAGTAAGGGCAGATATTCACATGCTATGCAATGCCAGATGCATGAATCACACAATCACCCATGCATCAATCCCAAGCATTCATCTCTCAGGGAGATACCAACATGTCCTACACAATGCCACAACCATGGCCAATCATTTCTCAACCAAGCATGCATATGATGTGTATGGGTGTGGGCCATGAAGATGAATAAGGGTGCCAATACGGTGGAGATGAACTCTCTACCTAACCATGAAGGGTCTAGGTACTTAACTAATTCTTCATAAGGAATACAACCTCTAGTGGGGGCCCATATACCTGGGGTAGCCCACAAGACTAAGGAGAACAATGGTATGGGCCTAAATAGTGAGATGGCTTAGCAAGGTTCTATGGTGGGCCTTTAACCACCTATAGAAGCCCATGGGCCTACCATAAGGCCACCAACATGGACATCCAAGCACAATTTGTCTCTAAGAGGTAGCCCATCTCTAATTGATCATGAATCAAGGACCAAGGCCCATGCAACATCAAAAATAAGAAATGAGCAGCCATAATTATACTATAACACTCATGTTGGGCTTCAGAAAGGGCGGCCCAAGGCGTACCCAAAATATGAGTTCAAGGAGAACACACATAACCCAACTCATATATAACACTATGGGCCCATAAGGGAAAGGTTAGGGCCCAACATAAAAGTCACTAATCCCATATATTATGGTGGCCTAGTGGGCGGCCCATTGCTCAAACCACATGGGCAAATGTCATGCTCTTAGTCAAGTGAGTTGGGCCTACAACTCGGCCCAAGTATAAAGTTGATTTAATGAAAAATCAAGGGACCATCTACTTGTGTAATCTGGCCCACTAACCCAACATAATAGTATAGTATAATGGCCAAATAGTTCAATGACTCTATCTGGAAGGTTCCAACCCAATTGGGCCTAAAGAGTTCAACAACTAGCTACATTCATGGACCCAATTAAATTCAACTGTGGTGGGCCTCAAAAGTGCATTTATTAAGCCTAAAATTTAAGAAACTAAAGGTATAAGTTATCTCCTCTAATACCTTCATAAATGTGGTGGGCCTCACTCCTCAAAATTTCAGCCCAAGTCCAAGCATAATTATAACATGTTGTTGTCCTAAATTTGGGCACTCCATTGGAGTGGGCCCAAGGCCTCTAAAACTCTGAAAATTGAGGGCCATGGCCCCTCATCATGCATACAATGAGAGGAAACCCAAAAATATGGCCCACCATCAAGAGAAATATTTTTAAATTTTAGTTTTTATAAAGCATATTGCTGGACTGCACAACAGAAAAATTGGGAGTCCAGCCATCTTGGACCATTTGTTTGGATGCCCTAAAGGGGTCATTTGAGGATAAAATTTTACAGAGTGATACTTCTATATGTGAGCCACACCCCCACAAAATTTCAAAATTTTTATATATTTATAAGTATTTTAATTAGTTTAAACAAAACAAACTGTCCATGAAATCGGACAGACCTGAATGTCCCAACGTGGTGGGCCAGTCCGGCCCTTGCCACGGTGTGTACAGGGGTCCATTGGCCCTGAAATTTGGTATATGGGTCCAACCATGAGTATATCACATCCCTACAAAATTTTAGAATTTGTAGACACCTATAAATAGTTTAATTCATTTAGATAAATCAATCTATCCTAAAAATCAGACTGATCTGGATACTATATTATAGTGGGCCTGTCCAGCCACCACTATGGTACGTACAGGTGTCCATTGGTCCCCAAATTTTGTAGGCGGGTCCTACCTTGATTATGCCACACCTGAATAAATTTTTATAATTTTTAAACACCTATAGATATTTTAATAAATTTCAGAAATCCAACTGTCCATGGTGGAATGTTGCTGGAATAGTGTAGAAAATTCAGACTGTCCACCTCACTTGGACCATACCTTTGGGACCTCAATCAAGGTCAGATGGAGCTGAAATTTGGGGACATTAAGATGAGATCCCCACCTTTCAGAAAAGTATATTTTATGGGTATGAATAGTCCCCCAAACAGTCCCAAAATCTGATCCAAAAACAACCAGAAATTGTCCAGAAAAATCTGGACAGCAACATGTACTTAGATAAAATTTATTATATAGGTTAAATAAAAAGGAAAACACATTAATGGAGGATGGTGTGGCCTTCCTTAGTGGGCCCCACAAATTTTCATGTCACAATCCAAAGCCAACACACCTTGCATGCATCATTAAGGTAGCAAGTAGGACACCCAAAATCAAACAATGGGCAGTTTGGGCATCCCACCTTGCTGAAATTTATGGATGTCCTAGGCCCACCAAATGAGCCACACACATCAGGAAATAAAATGAGAGAAAAGAGAGATAGAAGGACAATCCGGCCATAGGGAAAGGGCTCCGCCACTATTGAGCCCTCCCTAGATCAATCACACCCATACATCATCCATAGATTTACATTTATAACATGAATCTTGCACATGCATGGCCTATAATTAAAATGCATGGTGAGGATGCCATCCCCACCATGGTTATAAGGCCTAGATGACCCAAACATAATATGATATGAAAGAAAATGGTCATGATGGGGCCCATAGAGAAAGGCCCCATGCATGGATCGTGCATGCATAAGATAGGCCATTAGGCCACAACCATGGGATTGTGTGGGATCTCCACCATTGATTGGTGGGTCCTACACTTCCATCATGAAAAAAATAAAACATCAAGGCTATAGAAAATAGATTTTTACATCTAAAGGGGCACCCACCTCAAAGATGACCACCAAACTTTCACACTAAGGTCCTTTAGCACCAAGAGAGATGGATCAATGGTGGAGATAAGGTTTCAAGGGTTAGATGGTGGGGGATTAAGGAGGAAGGTGGCTGGAAAAATGAAGAAAAATGGGCTGGAGAAATGGAGGAAAATTGCTAGAGAAGAAGAGAAGAGAGAGAGAAATGAGTGGGAAAGAGGAAAAATCTTTTTAAAGAAAGTAATCATTAACCTATGGTGATACAAACAATGTTGCTAGGGTAGGTTAGGTGTGGGTGGTGTGTGAGGTCTTGGTAGTGTGAGTTATGGAGATTTAGGTGGTGTGTGTAGTGTATGTTGGAACTTGTGCAAAAGAGAGAGTGTGGGCCACATGCACCACTCCAAGGTGGGCCACATGATCGAAATCAAGGGGCATAGAAGGAAACGTACACAACTTATGATCCACATATCGGATGGACGCACAAGACGCGGCGTTGGAACTGCGGTAACAATGCGGTCGTAATGGCATAGATCTCAGCTCGATCCGAGTCGAGTCTACTTGATCAAACTCTAGGATGACCGCGGCACTATCTGAGGGTCGCAGGTCTCCAGAATTCGACCGGTAGGACCGCGAGACCACAAGAAATGAAATGCACACTCTCACACACATGCACATATGTGAACTTGGGTCGGGTCTCACAGTTGCTTACCAAGTGTTTGATGAAATGACTCAACGAAGTGTGGCTGGTGGCAATGAAGGTATGTACATGAAATAAATACCCTTTTTTTCTGAGTTTTTATGTTTCGTAGAAGGTGTTTGATAAAATACCTGTAAAACCATTGCTTCTTTTTTACATACAATTGGATTTTGAAGATGCAGTCCAGGTGTTTGTGGAAATGTTGCATAGGGGAACTCGGCTCGATCTTGGCTCGAATTCGCCTAAGCTGCTGACTGAACTAAGTCGTGCTGGCTAGTTAGGCTCAAGGACCAAGCCGAGGCGAGTTCGAGCTAAGGTCAGCTACTGGCCAAGCTGAGTCAAGATGAGGCCAGCTCGACTCGGTTTGACTCGATGTACACCCCTACATCCATCATGTCTTAGTGGGGAAGATGGTGGCTGTCAATAGTGTTTTTTACACCAAGGGTTATCTCTTCATAAGGCTTCTCTTAGACAGTGTGGATTAACCCATGGGTGCTTGTGGGCCCTAAAAATCGGAGGTCTAAGGTTGTTTAGGTGGTGGGTATGTTGTTAAAAATTTCGGGCAGACGCACTCTTCCGCTGCAGCTGTTTGTAAAAGGCCAAAGAATACGACCTTATAATCTGATTCTCCTAGTCGGATTCTAGGTAGAAAGAGGAATGTGGGTCCCACAAATCAGTTGCTGAAGATTTTCCTCTAATTTGTAGGAGGATTCACACCATGAATGGAGGAAAGTTTGTTAAACGACATCGTTGCATGTTCAAAAAGCTCATTGATCATGTACTCTATGCACAAGCTTATATGGATGACTAAGATTAACAGGAATGTCTCTTTGATTTGTAATAAATTCCCAATCCAATTCTGAAATGAAGAAAGGGTTTCCTATTTCAGAATGCATCTACGCAAGCTGTTGTGTTGATTGGGTCTTATTTTTAACCCATCATGCATGGTGTTGTTAGGTGGGGTCCATTGTAATGTTTTTTTGAGAAATCCACTCCATTCATAATCTTGGTTGGATCATGTAGACCAATGTATTCAAATATGGAGATGATCCGAACTTTTGGTGGGTCACATTAATCTTTACGATAGAAAATCTTTCGAAATTAAAGAGGTGAAGAAGTACATAAGGTAACTTGGTGCTGATCCGGATGTCTGTAGGTATAATGTAGGGTCCACTGAGATGATTTTTCAAAAAATCCACTCCCTTCATCAATTTCGTAGGGTCATGTTAGGCCATGGTTGCGAATATGAAGTTGATCAGAGGTTTATCTTGAAAGTTCTCCTAGTGGGTCCCGGAATGGACTTATTCTCAATTAATGTCTGTGCTTATTGATCAGGGCTCAATTTTAGAGGATATTTGTAGTCAAGATAGGAAAATGATTGGGCAAAGTTTGGCGTTTGATCAATGGTGGAAAAGGCCTCCATAGGATAACTTCGCGCTTAACGAAATGCCTATTGGTCTTCATATTTCACACTTGGTCCATATGATGGGCAATCCAAGTCACTCATATGAAGGGAAATATCCTATTATGACTATCCACGAGTTTTTCTCATTCGATGGACACCAAAATCAACGGTTAATGGGCTGATTTGTTAATCGAGCCACTTTTACAATGATATAAGGGCTGAAATTCGACGTGTATGGTTAATTTATGATAAATAGGTATGGTATAAAATTTCACATGAAACAAATCTTAAGAAGTATGTCATCTAGAATTCAAGGGTATAGGTTAATGTTATTAAGTATTTACGATATTGTCATATTTTATTTCTTCAACTTCCACCATTCGTAATATCAGACTATACCATCCAAATTTATTGAAATTTGACAGACATTCTTTATTTGTCATTCTCTTTCCATCATCCCATTTGGGCCTTGATCACTTACATATGACCAAGATGCCTTTTTAATAGGCTATATTACCCCGAGGTCTAAATCAATGATTTTATATATCTAATAGAGAAGTCAGCCGGTAGTTGTGGCATATACCTTACGATCTTTAAACTGAGTGGTTCGTTCTAATATTTAGGTAACACATTTGGCAGATCCAAATATGATGAACGACCAGATGACATGTTAAAAATAGGAAAACTTGATGTTTAGTACTATGATCATATATGTAGGTGGTTGTACGGTCAGTTTTGTAAACGAATGAACATTAATGGATTTTTGAAGTGATCAAGAGATAGAACATGGATATCATTAGATTCAAGTGACTTGTTCACATGTGCAATTTTCTTAAATTGTAGTTCTGATGGTGGGTTAAGCATATTCATAGGTGGTGGACAAGATGAATAGATCAGAATCTCAATTTGACATGTGTACGAGCGGATACAGATATCAAGTAGTTAGTTTACTATGATCAGGTGGTCCAAACTCAAAGTGGACGGTCAGATATCTTTACCTATCAGTGGATAGTTGACTGAATGGATGGTTATGATGAAAAAGTGGGAATACTTGGATATATAATGATCTTGTCTTAAAATCAATGGTCGGATGACTTGATCTATAGATAAAGATCATTCTCAACGTTCAGATTCATGTTGGAGAATAGATGTAAGGTTAGGATAGTTAAATTGGTACATACACATGTCCATACTAAGTTTAACTTCATAGCGACACTGGAAAACTTTCAATACTCAGGTATTAAAAAGTTCAGGGTGTTACACAAGCCACTATGATTAAATGGATCCCTCCTATAATGGAAGTAGTATCTGAATATAGAACAACACCAATGAAAGAAACCGGATATAATTTTTGGACAATTGTTCAGAAAAGTCAAAGTAGTATTAATGTAATGGCTTTAAATGCAATAAGTTGTACTCTATCGCCAAATGAATTCAAAATAATCATTATGTACGATACAACTAAACAAGCATGGGATATTCTTGAAATGACAAATGAAGGAACTAATATTGTAAAAAAAAAAAAAATCAAATCTAAATCCTCACAACCAAATTTGAAGAAATTCGTATCGAAGAAAATGAGTCTTTTATGGATTTCTATACGAAACTAAATGACATAGTGAATTCCATGTGGGGTCTTGGAGATAGAATTCTTGAAAGCGAGTTCGGCACGGAAATATTGTAATCACTTCTTAAAAGGTTTAATTCGAAAGTTATTACTATACAATAATTGAGGGATACCAATACTATGAAAGTTGAGGAGTTAGTTGGTTCTCTTCAAACTTAAGAGTTGAATTTCAAAGCTCCTAAGATCAAGTCCATTGATATTAAATCTTCTAAATCTAATTCAAAATATTTTAATGTAAATTTTGATATTGAAGAAAATGAAAATGATATGACTATGTTGGTAAAGAAATTTTATAGAATTTTTAAAAATAAGAAAATAACATATTTTTAAAAACTATTTGACAAAGGAAAAGAAAATTCAAAATTTAAAAAATCTAAAATAAAATACACCCAATGTTTTAACTGTTCTGAATATGGGCATCTAGCTTCTCAATGTCATAAAAAGGATAAATCTAGAAGAAAAGACATGATAATTACTTGAGATGAATCATCAGAGTCTGAAGCTAACTCAGAAACTGATGAATCAGACCAGGAAAATGCAAATGAATTGAAAGCCTTTATGACTATAGCCAGAATCACTTCTTTAAATGACTATGATATGTATGATTATGAAACTCTAAGAAGTGACTCTGAAAATGAAGATGATCTTCAAGATGCATATGATGCCCTATACAAAGAAAGTTGTAAGATTGTGACTAAATGGAAAATTTAAAAAGATTATGCTAAACTACAATTAGAACTTGAAAAGGCTGTTTTAGAAAAATCTCATTTTTGTGATTTTTTTGAAAAAACTAAGTTAGATTTGAGTTTAAAATTTTCGGAATTGCAAAAACTTAAATCTGAAAATGAGAAATTAAAACTTGAAGTTTTCTCCCTTTAAAGTTTAAAGGACACTTGGAAATATACCCAAGTGACCAAAAACTTGAAAAACTATTAACCTTATCTCGGTGATGTGATGACAAGTCTGGACTGGGTTATATTAAAAATAACTCCTATAAATCTAACAATTTTTCTCTTACTTTTTTAAAAGAAGAGTCCTCGAACTTTAGAGCCAAAATTCTAAAAAATCAAACTATGAAAGGAATGACTTCAAAAATTCAAAACCATTTCAAGCCTCTAATATAAAAAAATAGTATCAACTACTACAAATATCAAATGAATAATAATAAAAATCCTCCTTTAGCTGATAAAATCGTAGGCTTTCTTAAAGAGCTATTGCAATCTAAATCTGATAAGAATGGAGTATATAGAAATAGGAGAAATCCTAACTCCCAAACACAACGAAAAGCAAGAGATCCTCCTAAACCTAGAACCGTAATGAAATAGGTTCCAAAGGTTAAGTGTCTAGTTATCTACATAGCTTTCAAAGAAAATAGCCATTCAAGATGGTACCTAGATAGTTGATGTTCAAGATATATGATAGGTGATAAAACTATTCTCTCAAACATTAACCAAATAAATGGCAGTTCAATTACATTCGTAGATGGAAGCAACTGCAAGATTATTGGCCAAGGTAATGTATAACTTCCTAACTTACTTCTCTTTGAAAATGTTTTATATGTTGAAGGGCTAAAACATATTCTTCTGAGCATATCTCAGATCCATGATAACAAAAATAATGTAAAATTTTAAGATCACAGATGTGATATAATTAATGAGAATGGACATGTAATATTAAATGGTCATAAAACTTCTGAAATTTGCTATATAATTGATGACTCTTGCTCAATAAATCATTCATGCTACATGGTCCAAACAGACGAGACTAAACTATGTCATTAACATTTTGAACATGACTAAACTATGTCATCAAAGTTTTGAACATGTAAACTATAGAGATCTATATAAATTGAGCAAAAGAGATCACTTGAATTTCTTGAAAAAGATGAAAAATAAAGTATGTGGTGCCTGTCATATAGGAAAAAAAATTAGGAGTGGTCACAAGAAAGTGAAATCCTTATCCATTGCAGGACCTCTTGAACTTCTCCATATAGATTTAGTTAGACCAACTAGAATAGAGAGTAGAGGTGAAAAAAAATATTTTTTTGTTATACTTGATGACTACACTAGATATTCTTGGGTAGTCTTTTTAAGAGAAAAGTCAGATGTTCTTGACGAAGTCAGAAAGCTTATAAAATGCATCCAGACTGAAAAAGAATTATATGTGGTCAGAATTAGAAGTGATCATGAAACTAAATTTGAGAATAAAAATTTTGATAAATACTACAATAACCATATAAAAATTTTGATAAATACTACAATAACCATTAACAGTATGAATTTTTTACTCTAAAAATACCTCAGCAAAATGGAGTTGCTAAAAGAAAAAATAGAATTTTACAAGAAATGACTAGTGTAATTCTGAATAGCATGAATTTATCTAAATATTTATGGGTTGAAGCTGTTAATATTGCATGTCATATAATTAATCATGTTTACATTAGAACAACTACAAACAAAACATCTTATGAACTATGGTTTAACAAAAAGCCCACTGTCAAATATTTCTGAACTTTTGGAAGCAAATGTTTTATTTTAATTGACCGTAAAAATTTAAGAAAATTTAAAGCCAAAAGCAATAAGGGAATATTCCTAGGTTGTGTTCTAAATAGTTTGGCATACCGAATACTTAACAAAAGAACTGGTGTTATACAAGAATTGATAAATGTTGTAATAGATGATCAATCGATCACACCCAATCTTGATTAAGATGATGAACGAAGGAATTTAGACATGATAGTAAAATACAAGATAAGATATAAAATGTCTAAATGGAATCGAATCATGCTTAGGATGCAAACGAAATTGAATAATGACATAATAGATCAAAGAAAGTAAACAAATACGCATACCCATAACAACGACATGGACAACACGAAGCATAAAGGGAGTAAGATTAGTCTTATTCCTTGCCCTAGGATAACATTTGAAGTAAAAATGTGATGCATGACGTGGTATTTGGAAAATAATTTGTTTGAGGGCAAGGCGTTACCGAACCACCATTCAACATTGAAACCACAGAATGCCTTTGTAATTGACTGTTTTTCAAAATTAGTCATTTTTTCTGAAAGCGTCGTAATAGGTATTCCATCTTCTGGCATGTCAATTTTTATTAAGGCATATAAAATGGATGGCATTATGGTGAACGTTTCTTCTAAAATTTTAATTTTAAAATATAATTCATCAAGAGAGACGTTAGTGATTGAGGCATACATGCCTTACACTATGGACCAATAAGCCGTCCCACCCCAATGCAAAATCTTTTCCCATCAAACCTCAGAAAGAATTTCTACTAGACCAAAATGAGTAATATGGTTTACATTATTTGATTTTTCTATGATAATACTTCTTGTGCGGAAATCCCGAACATTTTTCAAGTCATCTTTCGGTGAACATAAGGTCTGTACGCTAAGAGGGGCCAATCGGAAAGTTAAACTTGCTTATACTTTACGTACAACCCTTCTAGCTCTTGGTTCCATTAGATAGCACAAGAAAAATCACAAGAAAAAGGTAAGTAGAAATGTAGATCAAATTTTGAAAAAATAAAAAATAATAAAAAGAAAAGGGTTTCAAGATATGAAAAAGACTACACAAACTTGAAAATCCAAGAAAGGAAAAATTCACTTACAAGTGAGTTGAGATGATGGGTTAGTTGGATGAAGCACCAATGGGCCAAAGAAGAATAAGTGGGTAATGAGATATTTGGGGTTTTCCCTTTTTTTGTTTAATCCACGTGCAATTCGGCTAGCTTAAGCATGTGCTCGGCTGGCTGAATTTCTCGATTAGCAATGGGCTGGCCAAAAAATATCTAAACATTTTAATTTTAAATTTTTTTCAACTTTTATTTTTATTTTTCATTTTTCTTCTCATGCATCTCTTAATTAAAAATAAGCATAAAGAATAAATGCAAGTAAAAGAATAATTATTTAACAATATGTAGTCCAATATCATGCTTCAAATTTGAGAACTTAACACTATCAAGTGGCTTAGTCAATATATCTGTAAGTTGCTTCTCAGTTTGAATGTATTTCAGCATTATAATCTTATCTTTAACTAATTCTCAAATGTGGTGATATCTTATATCAATATGCTTTGTATGAGAATGCTGAATTAGATTTTTAAAGATATTTATTTCACTCGAATTATCATAATATAAGGTCATCATATTTTACATAATTTCATAATCAGCTAGTATTATTTCATCCAGATTAGCTGAGTGCAAGTATTCCTTGCAGCAATATATTTAGCCTCTGCAGTGGAAAGGGATGCGAAATTTTGTTTCTTGCTAAGTCATGATACTAAGCAATTTCTAACATAGAAAATCCACCACTGGTAGATTTTTTATCATCCATATTAGTTACCCAGTCTGTATCAGTATAACCTATGATTTGTACAAGCATATCATATGGATACCATAAGCCTAAGTTCGCAGAACTTGCTACATATCTGATTATCCATTTAATAGTGGATAAGTGAGATTCTTTAAAGTTCGATTGATATCTAATACAAATGCCAACACTGAAGGAAATATCAGGTCTACTAGCAATTAAATAAAGAAGACTACTAATCAAACTGCGATATATTCGAGAGTCAACACTTTTACCTGATTTATCTTTTGAGAGTTTAAGAATCGTACTCAGAATAGTGTTAAAATTCTCACCTTTTTTAAAACCAAACCTCTTTACAAGGTTCAATGAATATTTGGTTTGAGAGATGAATATGCCATCTTTAAGTGGTTTGACTTGTAATATAAGAAAATAGCTTAGTTTGTCGACCATACTCATTTTAAAATTGGATTTCATAAGATCTGCAAACTTAGTAGATAGATTAGAACACGTAGATTCATAGATAATATCATCAACATAGATTTGAACAATCTGGATATCATCATTATATTTCTTGATAAACAGGATTTTGTCAACACTACCCATAACAAAATTATGACTAAGTAAGAATTTAGTCAATTTCTCAAACCATGCTATGAGGGCTTGTTTTAAAACATAAAGAGCCTTTTTTAAATGGTAAACATGATCGGGAAGTTTGAGATCTTTAAAACCATTTGGTTGTTCAACAAAAACTTCCTCATTTAGATCACCATTTAAAAATGCACTTTTTTACATCCATTTGATATATTTTAAATTTTTATGACATGCAATGGAAATAAATAATCTAATCGATTTAAGACGCGTAACTGGTGCAAAGGTTTCATCGTAATCAATACCTTCAACCTGAGTGTAACCTTGTATAACCAATCGGGCCTTATTTATAATAATATTCCCTATTTCATCTTTATTTTTGAAAATCCACTTAATTTCAATAACATGTTTTTTAGAAGGTCTGAGAACCAAATATCATACATATTTTTAACAAATTGATTTAATTCATTGTGCATGTCCATTATCTAACTTTCATTAGCGAGTAAAGAAGACATGATCACTTATATTTTCAAGCTGTCTTCTGGTCTAAACACTAGTGTGAGGGTTACCAAGCATTTGATTAGTCAGATGGTTGTTGACTAACTTAACTCAGTATTATTAGATTTAAATGACAATTTAGGTTGATTAACCAAGTTGATATCATCATCGTCTTTCAAAATTTCGGATGCCTCATATTGGCGGTTTCATAAAATGTTCCTTCTAACGCGGACGTCCGGGAAGTCTGGTGTTCCTGTTGTAATAGGAATTCTTCCGATGTTTCTAGCATTCTCAGTTGGGGTTGGATCTGTCTTCTATGGAGTTTAAACAACTCAAATTTGTTAGAGTTGTCGTGTCTGTGAGTTCCAGTGGGAGAACTCCTCGTGGACGTACTTTGTTCAGGCACTGTTACAGCGAGTGCTGAAAGGGAATCAATTTTGATCTCTTGATTAGGTTTGGGGTGGAAAGTGGCAGGGTTTGGTCTAATTCGACTCAATTAGATAATGGACGGATCGGATCATCCATGCAGATGATGATGGTGACCCACAATCATCACAGCGGACGATCATCCGTTGTTGGCAGGAGAAAGGAATGAAGAAGTTTTCCTGCTTTGGAGATTTGTCGGTCAGAATTTGGGAGTGGTTCTGGTGGACGGTTCTAATCCATTCACCTGCCTTGCCATTGGGTCCCGTTCTGATCGGACGGCCTGCAATTTGAATCCTTCTATAGGCAGGAGTCGAATGGAGGTTAGTATTATCGCATTATCGGGCATGGTTGGGTCAAACACGGTTTGACTGAGCCTTAACTTTTGGTGCAGTGTAGCTGCACTTAATTGGTGTACGTGGACAATTATTGTGGGCTTCGCTGTGATGTTTCTGAGAAATCTACTTCATCTATTCATTTTGTGTGTTCCTATTAAGGTCTTTCCTATAGTATAAGGTAGGTACGAGTCTTAGGTGGGCTATGTCACCATAATCTAAAGCACAGTTTGTTACACCTTTACATATATGTTTTTCAGATTTAAAAGATAATCCAGATTGTTTACCATATATGCAATGCTCGCATATATCTAAATCTGAATTCTTAAAAGCTGGAATCAAACAACGATAAAAAAGTACCTTCATGCCCTGATCGCTCATGTGGCCTAGATGGGCATGCCACATACTTGCAGACGTGGAATCTGTAATAGTCACTGACGATCTACCGATTGAAGTGCTCCCGATCAACTTGTAAAGTTTTTCATGTCTCTGTGCTCTCATAACCACGAGTGCTCCTTTTGAAACTTTAAGGACACCATTAAGAGTAGTGAACTTGTACCTCATAGCCTCGAGTATACCGAGAGAAATCAAATTCTTCTCAATATCAGGAGGTGCTTGACATTAATTAAGGTACGCTCCATCTCATCAAACATCTTGATGCCCACCGTAGTAACAACCATAACTTTACAGGCATTATCAATGCCCATAAATACATGTCCACCATCGCACTTCATGTAACTGGCGAACTAACTCTGATGAGGAGTCATGTGATATGAAGCCCTTGTGTCAAGGATCCACTCGTCTTTATGTTCATCATACGAGTGTCCAATCATAGACACTAACAAATATCACCTCCACTCATTTCTTCATCAAACATAGAAGTGTTGGCCTCCCTAGAAGAATCCTCTAAGTTTTCTTTCTTCGATTTAAGATTTGTACATTCCTTCTTCATATGTCCAGTCATCCCATAGTTTCGGCACTTTAACTTACCTTTGACCTTGCTCTTGGATTTGGATTAGACCTTGAAGATCTTGTATCTTGCTCAGTATTCTTGCTTCTCATAAACAGTGCATCAGAAGAGGACCCCATGGTACTGTTTATCTTTCTCATGCCCTTACCCAAAAAGGGATGATAAAACAATGTCCACACTCAGGGATGAATTTTTAGTGCACAATGAATCCCTAAATGACTTATACAGCACTGGAAAAGAATGTCTGATCATAAACTTTGATCACTTCCTCTATGTCTAGTAACTTACAAATCAACTTATTAAAATTACTGATGTAGGCTTCTACATCTCCACCTTCTGCCATCCTAAAGTTGAACAACTATAACTTTATGTGTAAGCGATGTTTAAGGGACTTTTTAGCATAAATGTCCTATAACTTTGCCCACATAGATCTTTATCTTTGATCAATTCTTTTATGTCTAGTAACTTACAAATTAACTTATTAAAATTACTGATGTAGGCTTTTACATCTCCACCTTTCTGCTATCCTAAAGTTGAACAACTACAACTTTAAGTGTAGGAAATTTTTAAGGGACTTTTTAGCATAAATGTCCTTTAACTTCACCCACATAGATCTTTATCTTTGATCACTTTCTTTATGTCTATTAACTTACAAATCAACTTATTAAAATTACTGATGTGAGCTTCTACATCTCCACCTTCTGCCATCCTAAAGTTGAACAACTGCAACTTTAAGTGTAGGCAATTTTTAAGGGACTTTTTAGCATAATTGTCCTCTAACTTTGCCCACATAGATCTTTATCTTTGATCACTTCCTCTATGTCTACTAACTTACAAATCAACTTGTTAAAATTACTAATGTAGGCTTCTACATCTCCACCTTTTGCCATTTTAAAGTTGAACAACTGCAACTTTAAGTGTAGGCAATTTTTAAGGAACTTTTTAGCATAAATGTCCTCTAACTTTGCCCACATATTCACTGCAGTTTTCTCCCTCACAACATTGTAGAGAACCTTATCCATTAGACATAATTGGATAGAGGATTTTCCCTTCTTATCAAGAGTTTTCTAATCATCGTCACTCACAGATGGTCGTTGCTCCTCAAGAGCCCCATATTCCCATTGTTTAATTAATAGGCTAATAATCTTAACCTTCCATAACTCAAAATCATTTTTGCCTCAGTACTTCTCAATATCATACTTAACAATTTTCATTGACACTGATCTTTCAGATTCAAGCCTACGTCCCAACGTTAGCTTTGATACCGCTTGTTGGGAGACCGCGGAAGCACACAGAGATGCATTTATGATAATAATCCAATTGCACTAATTAAACATGAAAATAACACAAAAATTTTAACTTAGAAAAACCCTTTTGGGAAAAAAACCATGGTACAAAGTGACAGATATCACTATGAAAAAAGAAATTACAAAGAGAAATAGATTACCCGATTCGAACAACCTTGAATCTCACCCTTACTACACCCTTTGAAACCTTTGGACGAATTTGAAACTCTTCGAATACTTCCAAATCTTGTTTACACCCATATGTATAGCCTATGGAAGAATCCCAAATGAAATTGGAAACAAATTTTACAGATCCGGCGGATTTGCAAAAATTTGCACGAAATAGTTTGATATCATCAAATACCCTTTAATGTCATCGAAGGTCATCGATACTTAACCTTCGATGACATCGAAGCTACTTCGATGACATTGAAAAAACTACTAAATTTGTCCAGAGACAAAGCATGGATATTTTGAAAATCATCGATTACTCGCCCCAGATTTAATGGCATCGAACATGGACTTCGAAATCATCAAACACTCCTCGATATCATCAAAAAATGACACAATATGTCCAGCAAGCAAAAAAGACAATTCAAAAATACTCGATGGTATCGAGCCGTCTTTGATGGCATTGAAGCCTGCTTGATGTCATCGAACCTATCATTGACAAACCATCAATTTTACAGATTTAAGACATCTAATACAACACACCAAGTTTCCCAAGCTATTGGATGAGTAAAGTAAATAAGAGTTATATAGAAAACAATTCTTGCTGAATTGGGTTGATTCATTTGATTTTTGTTGTAGTCCTATCGAGTTTTCAGACCATGAATACCATTAAATTAACATTGTTTGGTCAGTTGATTTCATTTAAAATTGAAGTCATCTTCAAAGAAATACATGCAGAGGTGCAATCTAATAATTAGATTTTTTGGTGTTGTTAGAAAATGATTAACAATAAAATAGTTAGATTTATTTTTTTTTATGTTGTTTAGGGAAAGGGTGTTGTGATAAGATTTTCATATTCAAATGACACCAACTTGAAATTGAAGCCAATACTTCGTTTAGAACTTAATTGTAGGATCTTTCTAAATGTTGTAATAGATGTCTAAAATCATGTCTATTACTAGGCCTTTCGATGCAATTGACAGACTGCTCGATGTCACTATTGATGGCATCGGACAGTGCTCGATCCCATCAAGATATTTCAAATTTTCTTCAATTGGCCGCTGGACTAACGGGACGTCTTTTCGATGTCATCGGTAGTTGTTCAATGCCCTTGAAATGGCTCAATGTAATCAGAGAAAATCGAATTTTCATTTTGTCTCTAGACATTTTGGGTGTTAGTTCGATGTCATTAACATGGCTTCGATGCCATTGAAGGATAAGTTTTGATGAAATTGGAGTGCGTTCGATGTCATCGAACTAATCGACTTAGATTTTTACAGAGTTGCGAATTTGCGGGATTTGTTTCCTATTTCAATTGTGCTTCCTCTAAAGGCTATATATTGGAGTGCAATCAGAATTGGGAGTGTATTGCAAATTGTCCAGGGGTTTCAAAGGGGTGTAGCATGGGTGAGATTCGAGGTTGTTCGAATCGAGTAAGCTCTATAACTTTGTAATTCTGCTTTAATAGTGATCATCTGTCGCTTTATGCGATGGTTTTTTTTCATAAGAGTTTTTCCACGTTAAAATCGTTGTGTACTTCTCATTTTTTCTTGGTGCTTTTAGATTGCTATCTTACATCCGTCTCTGTATACTTCTGTGGTCCCCTAACACTAACTAAGTGCATGTCATGCCCCAGACTCGGTGATCAGACTCATAAGGAACCCGATAGCCAGTTCTAGCTACAACAGCCTCCATAACACCCCATTCTCGGCTCCTAAGATAAGATTCTGATCCTGGGATCCTACAAGGAGAATTTTTATATCACAATTCCAATCCAATAGAGCATACCCAAGATCATAGAAAGTAAATTTTAGAACTAAACCAAGGAACACACTGCAAAATCCACTAAGAATTTAAACTTTACAGGTATAAGGTTCAAAAAGAAATACATAATGTAGAGAGAGAGGGAAAGAAGGGTCTTCAATAGGTCCTCAGCTCACGCCAACCAAATCCACAGCTCCTCCTATACTGTGCTGACCTAGGATCTCCTGCACGCATCAATCATGCATAAGCTTATAGAAAGCTTAGAGGGCATGTAAGGTGTGTGACAATGATACTCAAAAGAAGATAGGGGAGGATGCAGAATGAAACATGAATGATACTAATACCACTAGTCGTACCGAGGCCAAGCCATGAATGTAGAAAGTCGTACCAAGGCTATGTAATGCAATATATGAGTACTAGACGCCATATCAAGGCGATGAAATATAAGGCTTATATAGCCGATGCAAATGTAATGAGAAGTAATGTCAGTCCTCATAGCCAATCCACATATCAAGTACGGTTCCATCATAAGAATCTACAAGGGTCAAGTACACTATAGGACGACTGTCGCTTTACAGACCCACATAGTCAAATGAGTGTAGGAGACCTCATTACCCGCCTGTGGACAGCCAATCATTAGCGAGGCTCGATAGTAGTGGACCTACTTACGAGCTGGTCAGACTCAGCCTAGTAATGCCCACTCACTCATGCGGATAAGGCCACATCCCATCTTAACTGACTATACAACAGTGAGAGACGCAGCCTAACGGTGTAAGGCACTCGGGCGCTCATAATTTTCACTCGGTCACGGTGTTAAGGCATCTTCTGGGTACCTTGAAGGTTTAGGAGCTTTCACTTAGGGATATCCTATGCACCTCAAATGCTCAAATAATATATTTCTAGTGTCCACAAACAACCATCTACGGATATACCTGTGAAGGCAAGGCCCTCGTGAAGTAAGGGTGTTAATATCCATGAGATGCGATGTCATATACATGAATCACGCATACCAATCATGCACCAGCTTCAAGAACTCAATGTGCACAAGAGGGGAAAAGTCCATCCCTCTATCATACCAACCCAATGACCCCACACTAATGCAATCCAACCACGCAATGATGCACATAGGTCATGAGGGTGAAATAGGTGTGACATACGATGATGATGACGTAGAATACACTCTTCCTTCCCAAGGAGGGATCAAGTCTAGGCACTTAGATAGATCCTCTAAGGAGACATCCTCTAGTGGGGACCCAATAGTTTAGGTTAGCCCACAAAGCTAAGGAGAACAAGACATAAGCCTGAAAGGATAAACGATAATAACAAGGGCCTATAGTGGACCTTTAACCACCTATAGAGAACCCATGGGCCTACCTTAAGATCACCAAGTAGGACATCCAACCTCAATTGGTTCCAAGAGGTAGCCTGCCTAACATCAAATGCAAATCAAGGCCCAAGGCCTATACCAATACATGGACCTAGTGGACAATCATACAAAGCCCAACTCATAAGCAATATTATGGGCCCATAAGCAATGTTTGGGCCCAAAAATAAGGGTCATAAACCCACATATTATGGTGGGCCTAATGGGTAACCCATTATTCAACCTATATGGGGCAATCTTTAAGCTTAAATCAAGTGAATCAGGCCTTACAACTTGGCCCAAGTATAATTTAGTGGGCAACTAAAGGCCCAACTACTTGTGTAATTTGGCCCACAAACCCATCATAATAATATGGTAAATATAGGCTCAAAGGTCCAATGGGCCTATCAATAAAGTTTCAGCTCAATAAGCCTTAAAAAGTCCAACAATTAGCTAAAAATATGGACCCAATAAAACCCAACTGGGGTGGGCCTCAAATGTGCACTAATTAAGCCCAAAGCATGATAAGAAATAGAGTAATATGTGTGTACAAACATCTCCAAATCTTGTCGGCCATGCTACCCCAAAACATACAATTATGGGCAGTAACTTTGGGCCTATTGTTGAAATTCTAGCCCATCCACTTTCTAGGCCTACTGGAATCCAGCAATAATTTAATTTATATAAATATTTTGTTCCCTGGTAACCCACACATGAGTCCCATTAGATAGGAGAAGTGCATATAACACATACATCAAGTGGGCTAGCTGCTGGACTGGACGTCCAACAGCAGGCCAATAGGGTTGGGTGTCCCAACTTGGACGGTCAAGGGGCCTTGGACGGCTACCCTTAAAATCATCAAAGTGGGCCCCACATGTGGAAGTCCCACTAGGATGTGGGACACGCTATGGAGGGATGGCGTGGATAAAACCATGCATAAAGGTGTGCCGAAAGAGGTGGATGACCAGCCCATGGCTGGGCGCCAGCCTAGTTAAGAGGTCCAGCTATGACAGCCAATCTAGCAATAATACACCCCTATTTGGGTGAAAAAATAGTGGCCCACACCCCAAGATGGGTCCCAACATGATGGACCACAAGATGGGCTAATTAGGAACCCATAAACTCAAACACAACATGAAGAAAACACATGGACAACAAGGTAGGAATTAAAAGTTCTGCTACACAAACATTGCTGTCCACACCAATGTACACCTATAAAAGTGGGCCCAGACTTGTCTAAGAGGAGATAGATGAGTGGTTAATAATTTTTATGAAAAATAAAGTTAGGTGGGGTCCACAAAAGTTTCCCACCACACGAAGAATCAAGCTTATATTAGTGTTTCCCCTTCATTCATTAAGGCTGGACTGTTCAACAGGGTGGACCATCCACCCCTATTGGCCTGCCCTTTTGGGTGTATTTAGAAAGTTAGCTAGAGGTGGGGTTTATCATACTTCAAGGTGGGGTCCACTCCTAAAAGGGACACCCCACATCAGGAAAAAAAAGAATGAAAATCATGGACCAATCCCATACCAAACATCAACTACAATAGTCCATGCAAACAGTCTAGAATTTCTAGACAACGATATATGGCTGGACATACCAGCCCATATCTAGAAATATACATCAAATCAAGGGCGGTGTAGCCTTCCTTAGTGGGCCCCACTAATGTCCAGATCAGACCCCAAGTCATCACATTTACATGCATCAAATAAGGCAGCAAATAGGACACCCAAAATCATGGCATAGGTGGCATGGGCATCCCACCATTGCTGGATTTTCTAGATGTCCTAGGCCCACCAAACGGGCCACACACACACATCAAAAAAAAATAAGAGAAAAATGGAGAGAGAAGAACAATCTGGCCAAAGGGAAAGGGCTCTGCTGCTATTGAGCCCTCCCAAGAACAATCACACCCACACATCTTCATTAATATACAAGTTACAACATGGAGCTAGCACATGCATTTCCTTTAATCAAAATGGATGGTTAGGATACCATTCCTACCATGATGCTAAGGTCTAGATGACCTATCATGCTATGAAGTTAGAGCAAACCACCATGATGGGGTCCATAGAGGAAAACCCCATACATGGGACATACATGCATAAGGTAGGCCTTTTGGCCACACCTATGGGAATGTGTGGGATCTCCACCATTGATTGGTGGGTCCTACACTTCCCTCATGAAAGAAATAAGAGATCTAAGCTATGGAAATGAAATTCTACATTCTAGAGGAACAACCACCTCTGATCTCCACCAAACTCAAGCTCCAAGATTCTAATCCTCCAAGGATGCAAGCTTAATGGTTAAGATGGGAATGAGATGGATGGATTGAGGGGACATAGAGGAGAAGGGGACTGGAATATGAGAGGATGGTGGGGACGTCCCACCCTCTTTCTAGGAAGAGAATGAAAAGAGAGAAGGGATAAATGTGTGTGTGTGTGTGTGTGTGTGTGTGTGTGAGAGAGAGAGAGAGAGAGAGAGAGAGAGAGAGAGAGAGAGAGGTGTTGCAATAAAGTGATCATTACAGATGGCATGGGAAGAAAAACCATTATGGTTTCTCAAGGGAAGAGTTGCATGGGGTAGAGAAACTCATCATAGGCTAGGAAAAGAAGAGCTAAATGAGGGCTATAGGGTAGGGATGGGTGGTGTTAGAGATGTGAGTGGTGTGGGAGATGAAACTTTAGGTGGTGTGGGTAGTGCGTGTCGGAAATTGATCAAATGGGATGGTCCACCTTGGAAAATGTTCTTTCCACACTAGGTGAGCCACATGATCATGATCAAAGGACTAGAAATGAAATGCCTACAACTTAAGATGTACACATCGGATGAGTGCACGGGATGTGGCATTGGAACCGCAACGACGATGCGAACACTATGGCATAGGTTTGGGGTCAATCCGGGTCGGGTCAATGTGACCGGACTTGAGGATGATTATAAACACTATCCAAGGGTCACAAGTCGCCAATATTTGACTGGTAGGATGGCGGGACTAAGAAAAATGAAATACACACACCCACATGCACTCAGGTTGGGTCTTACAGTGCATCTCCCACTTTAAATTTATACTTTCTCCTACTCCTTCCTATCTATTTATACTTGTTTATATTTGAAGGAGAAGTGTCTCCGCACCCGAATTTATCGTCACTTGCATTGAGTAGAATGATGGAAGTCCGTTAAACTAGCTCCTATGGCGAGTGAGCTCACTTCTTCAAATAATGAAGAAATGTGCTCGGTTGCATTTTTAGAGCAACACCATTCTGTTGGAATGTTAGCTTCTACATGCACCTACATATACCATCAAGTCTAAGGTATTTATAGAAGCTTAAGAGTTAAAATGTTGCATGAAATCCTTCTCTAAAAATATGACTAAACATTGCCTAGCAATGCCTAGAAAGATTTTGAATTCTGTCAATCCAATACCTCCACTTTCACCCAGATTAAGATGAGCTCGACAGGAGATGCACCACCAGAAGGGAGTCAGATTCAATCATAATGTTCTTCAGCCCGTGCTGGAGATAGAGGACCAGGCCATCATGGATGACTAGTAGCTCAGCCCTAGTGTTTGAGGCTATACCATACCTAGCTTAAAAAGTAAAGTGGAGTTCACCCTTGTCTCGTTTGCACACTCCAGCTCCTCTGGCCACCCCTGGATTGCCTTGAGACGAACCATCAACATTGAGCTTCACCCAACCAATTGGCGGTTTTCTCCAATACACCACTTGGGTTGGCTCATCAAGGTGGGGTTGGCCATGAATTCCCATAGAGAACAAAGCCCTGATACTTCTTCCTGCGCGAGAAGGGATGTCCCATCTATTAATAATCCAGCTCACCCAACCAGTGATGTGAGATATAATGGTCCCTGATCTTAATTTGGAGTTGTCAAATCTGGAAGCATTCCTCACTTTTCAGAGCTCCCAAAGAATAAAACAAGGAATCAGGGAATGGAAAGGGCAGAAGGCCCTTGAGCGGGATGAGGTTCCCACCAGTGAGTGAGATGCTCCACCACCAAGTCACTGTTGGACAACCCGATGACATAAATCCTAGCGAAGTGATTCCATACTTCAAATGCCCGGACGCTTTATAAGAAGGTGTGCACTACTGTTTCCATGGAGGGCCTACTGTTCTGCTCATTTAAGCAGCAGCTGCAACGCGATGCCATTTGGATCCCCTGAGATTTAACAACCTCATCCATCGGCACCACTTCCCTGATGACACGCCACACAAGCATAGAAATCTTAGGGGGAATTTTTACATTTCAGATCTTCCCACCCCAGTTGGTGCGAGGACTATGAGCTCGGATGATCTCCCAGGCCGAGGAAACGGAGAACACCAGTTGGAGTGAGTGGCTAGAACGGAGTATCTTGGCCATCAGTGAGGCAATAACCCCCATGGAAAATAGAATTTATCTTGCTAGGAGTGGAGAGTGAAAACCGCATAAGGGGCTAGTGGGCCTATGCTTCCAAAAAAATCCTGTACCCTAAGTGTAGATAAAGAAGAAGGAATTCTGGAAGTAACCCTGTCCATTAGTGGGCCGAGCCCAGTCCAGTTGGTTGTCCATAGATTTAATCGACCCTCTCCGATGTGCCATTGGGTCGTAGTTTCTATGGAGGAAAGAAAGATTCTTATCTGCTTCCACAGCGGAGAAACATCAGCCGAAGGGACAACTAGACCGTCACGAAGGATGTCGTGGCTGTATCTGGCCTGCATAAACAATCCCCATAACCGCTTCTCAGCTTGGTGTAAGACGATCTAAGCCATCTTAAGACAGAAAGCGATCATGACGTCTTTGAGCCGTCTAATCCCCAGTCCACCTTCAACCTTGGGCAAACAAACCTCTCGCCAACTACGCCAATGGATTTTTTTCTGGTCATCTACCCAACCCCAGATGAAATCAGCAAAGAGCCTTTCCAACGTTTGTAAAATATTCACTGGAATGTGCGTAGCTACCATCGTGTGAACCGGAATGTTAGCTAGAATGTGGTTTATAAGAGAGGCCCTGCCCGCCATTGAGAGAAATCTCGCTTTCTAGCCTCTAATATGACTTTCCACCCTATTAAGAAGACACTGAAAAGCATCCCTTTTTCTCCAGAGCACCGAAATTAGGACCCCTAGATTAGTGATACCCTCCACTGATCCCACCATCCCCCGCTCCCTAGGGATGCTAGCTCTCCTAGAGGCCGCCATATTTTTGGAGCATAGTAAAAAACTTTTCTAGTATTTTACCTTTGACCTGAGACTTGTTGATAACGTTCCAAAAACTGATTGATTGCCTTGATGGAGCGGATGCCCCCATTCAGGAAGAATAATGTGTCATTTGTAAAAAGGAGATGAGACACCATCACATTACCACAACGCCCTATGAACGGTAAACAGGAACCCGCAACCACCAACTTCTTAAAGCCTCGACTGAGCACCTCAGGTGCTAAAATGAAAAGGTTTGAAGATAGTGGGTCCCCCTAGTGGAGTCCACGGGTTAACTTGAAATATCCTCCAACCTCTCCATTCACAAGCACCGAGAACCAACAATTACTCCAGCAGCGCTCCACCAGATTTATCCAGGGGGGTAAAAATCCAAACCACTTCAAAACTCTCTTGAGAACCAATCCACTCTATCGTAAGCTTTCTTCATGTCAAGCTTCACGACAATGTTCCCGCCCCTAACTTTTCTGTTCATTTCTCGAAGGAGCTCTTGCGACAAAGCGATGTTTTCAGTGATAGATCAGCCTTGGACAAACGCCCCTTATTCCAGTGATATCAACGAGGGTAGCAGCTAACTCAAACGGTTTGCCACTATTTTAGCGAATAACTTGTATATCACGTTGCATAAGCTAATGGGCCTAAAATTAGAGAAGGCTTTAGGCGCTTCCTTCTTGGGTATGAGAGCAATGAGGGAAGACATGAAGGCCCTAGGAAGAGAGACACCCTAAAAGAAGGAAGTGGTAGCTCCGAGAAGGTCCTGACACATTATCGCCCAACACTTAGAGAAGAAAGCTTTAGTAAAACTATCTAGTCCAGCAGCATTGCCTCGAGGAATCGACATGACAGCCCGATGAACTTCCTGAATTGACGGGGGACTCATCAAACGAACATTTTCCTCTTCAGAAACTACAGACAGGATCGCATCTAGAAGATCACACCTTGTTCGACCGCCCCTGCAAAGAAGAAAGAGTGAAAAAAACTGACCGTACTGTTCCTAATCTCCCCCTGGGATGTAACAGTTTGCCCCGCAGTTTTCCCCGAATCCAAATGAATGGAAGAGATGACTGCTCTTCTGGCTCTCTCGGTAACAGACGCATGGAAGAAACCCATGTTTCTATCACCCTCTTGAAGCCAGTTGTTTCTGGCTTTTTTCTTCCAAAAATATTCCTCCATTAGCTCCAAGCAAGAAAGCAATGTTCTGGCCTCAACAATCTCATTTTGGATATCACCCTCGTCAGGCCTCACGATCCCATTTTGAAGTCTATCCTCCAGCTCGGCCAGGGATGAGGCTGCCTACTTCACTGCATTGCAGATGTTACCAAATTCTGTTTTATTCCATTCTTTCAGCTGGGTCTTGATAACCTTCATTTTTTCCATGATGTTGCGCATCGAATGGGGGTCATTTATAGAATTCCAGGTGGACTTCACCAGCGGTAAGAAACCCTCATGATGGAACCTCATACTTTGGATTTTAAACGGTTTTGGCCCTGCAAAATGATGCGTAGGACAAACTAACAATAGGGGCGCATGGTCAGAGTTGTGGCGGGGGAGGTGATGTACATGGAAGGAGGGAAAAATGTTGCTCCAAGAAGAATTCATTAAAATCCGATCCATCCCGGCCCACACTCTGGTAACTCCAAATTGATTATTGGACCAAGTGAATTGGTTACCGTGAAAGCCTGCATCCTGAAGACCCGCCATGTTAATAGCTTCAACAAATTCCTGCGAACTGGCATTACCAAACCTACTTCTGTTCTTGCATTCGACAGCATCACTGACAATATTGAAATCACTACAAATCGCCTAGGGACCCTACATTGTCGAGGCGAAAGATGCCATGTCATCCCACAACACTCTCCTCTAAATTCTCGAACAGGTAGCATAGACCACCGATAGTGAGATTGGGACTCTACTCTAGTGGAAATCTATGGATAAGGACAGCATTTTGGGATGATTTGGAGATCTCTCTAATAGCTTCTTAGAACTTGCTGAATATCCAGATCTTTCCACTGCTATCCACATTGGAGAAAGAGTAGTGAAAACCAAGCCGGTGGCCAATATTCACTCTTTTGGATTCCCTGACCATCGATTCCAAAATAACAACAATCCACAGATTGTGGTCCTTGATTAGTCTCTTCAGAGATCTGTTAGTGGGATTGTTACCCACCCCCCGAGCATTGCAAACCAATATTTTATCTGTCATGGGGAACCTAATGAGCAACGGACCTTCTTTTAGGTGCCTTAGTCTAGATAGCCATTCATCTCTGGAGACTGCTCCTAGCGGATTTCTAGTTGCTTTTGTGGTTCCTTTGTTTCTTGGAGGGATTTTAAGACTGGCTGCCACACGCTTTCTGGGGGTGACTTGATCACGCAAAGGTTCCTTGTCATGACCTGAAGGCTAGTTATTCTCCTTATTAGAGGCCACCTGTTGTCCCTCGGGGTTGAAAGGATGGGTGGTGGGAGAAGTCACCATATCTTCTCCAGAAAGGGAGAAAAATAGTGAAAGGTCCGCCACTAGGTCTCCCCTGCTCTTAGAGGGGCTCACCAATGGAGGAAACATATCACGCAGAGTGACTGGCGACTGGCTCTCCTCATAGGATCCGGAGGAGATTGGTGAGTTATCTTGAGCAATTGGACCATTCCTTATATCTGAAATAGGGTAATCCCCTACTAACCTTGAATGAAATCTACCCTCCATCGGCCTGAAATTCGGATCTCTTGTCCAGTAGGTAGAATCCAAATTTCGAACATCCACCATAGACTTTAAGCGCTTTGAACTGCACCCATGAAAACTTTCACTTGAAGCAGGGTTGTTTAGTAGCCTCTTTCGATCCTGGCTTATTGGAAATCTCCAACATAGGAGGGCAGGGAACTTAGTGGCTTGAGCTATGGAACCATCCTTCTGAGCAGACATAGCATATTGAGAGGCAGGCCTATTATCACCCGATGATCCCTGGTCGAGAGCTACTTCCACCCCCATATTCCCACTGATAGCTAGATGTGGCTCAATCACACTAGGACACTAGGCGTGACCTTGGATGCCTCTCTTCATGTTGTCTTAGGGTGTTCTACTCCTGCTACTTCCATTGGTCAGAAGAAGAGTAGGTTGCTGGGAAGCTTGCAGCACTGTGACATTTCTCCAAACACCTTGGTTGCAGTCATAGGGGTTGACTCTCCAGAGAGATCGACCATCCTTGAAGTCATTGATCCGTTTATCTCTGCTACTACCAAAACGTTCCTCAACCCATTGCTTCATACTAATTGGCTAAGATTCTTCTTATTATTATTATTATTATTTATTATTATTATTTTTTACCCGAGTTTGGATCTTTGGTACCTACTTCAGCTCTGGTTCAACCTTTGCGTCACAGGGTATTGCTGTCCATCCACCACCAGACATAGGACATGTCGAAGATCCACCCCTGGGTGGAAGCGTACCTTTATTCGGGTGAATCCTTGGAATAATCCGAATCCAGTGATGGAGTCTATCACTAGCACCTTCCCAAAATAGTTGCCAAGGTCCAAGAGGGTCGATTCAAACCATCCATGGGATGGGATTCCAAACAATCTGATCCATGTATCCCAGCCTATCCCCTCTTCTTCCAGAGACCAAGGGGTAGTTGATTTTAATCCCATCTTATTGTGAAGTTCGATTTCACCCATGAATACCTCTAACTTTGATCTAGATTTGAGTTTGATAAGAACACTAATAGGTGATAATCTGACTACGTCGATGTTGGATGTGGCAAACGCAGATTCTCTAATGCCCCGCACGATATGGAGAACTAAGAAATTTGGATCTGTTCGACCTACCTGTAAGACCCGTATCCTAAACCGTACTGTTCTGTCAACTTTCGCGATCCTTCCCATCGAATTTCGGCAACCTGCGACCGATAATCGACGTTGCGCACGACCATAAGTCGTATCCTATACATTTGAGTCGGCTTAATCTGAGACTTGTATCATTGCGACCGCACCGTCACCGCGGTTCCAACGCCACGACTCACGCACCGATCCGATACCCAGACGAGGTGATGTGAACCCACGTTCAGTTCAAGTAAAAATGTCACGCATTGCAATATCAAGAGAATCTCTACAATATATCAAATCAATCACATCAATCAATCCCATCAAACACCCCTCATGTCAAGTACAAAGCACCCATGCTTTCTTTCTCCACAAGTCTAGAAAATCTAAAGTCAACTAATCCATCACCTCACCCATCACTCACATCCATCAACCATCACCCCATCACTCACCTCACATCTCTCCGTACAACTCTCTCTCTCTTTCTCATTACCCACCCAAAAATTTCAAGCAATCAAGGGTGCACACGTCCAAGGTTTTCTCAAGAGAGAAGTGACCTTGTGTGGCCCACTTCTCCATCCCAAATCTCTCATCCTAGCCATCCATTCTTCATCTTTCACCATCAAAGTGAAGAGCAAGGAGATAGGCTTTCTAACGGACCAAGGAGATCGCTAGGTGGGTGTTTCTATACGGTATTTTTTCTTATTTTTATGATGGGCTAAGTGAGGCCTACCGATCAATGGTGTGGATCTCACTTTGAACCCTAAGATGTGACCGATGGCACAACTTGATCATCAATATCATTCCATGGTGGGGCCATTCTCCATGGACCCCATCATGATGTTTACCTTCCTAACTTGTAAATGGGTCGTCTAAACCGTCTATTTTCGTGGAGAAGGGATCTCCACCCTTAGATTTTAAAAAAAAATTTGGGCCCACATGTAATGGGACCCACTTGATTTATGATGTAGATTGTGGAACGGAGGGCCCATAGTACTGGGGTCCCTCCATCACGCGTGACCCACTTGGTACCAGGAGATGCTCCAACGTCTAGAGCGAGTGGATACACGAGCGCCCGAGTGCCGAATACCAGTAGGCCGCATCTCCCACTGTGTCATGGTCGGTTGGAAGGGGGTGTGACCTTATCCACCTGAGTGAGGGGGCTATAAGCTAGGCTGAGTTTGACTAGCTCACAAATGTGTCTGCTATCGAGGAGCCAGGTAAGTATTGACAGACTACTGGTCAGGCAGATAGCGAGGTATATTCCGCTTGCTTAACTGTACAGCTAGGGAGGTGGTAGTCACTATGAAGTATATTAGACCCCGGTGATATCCAGAGAGGAACTGTACTGATATGTGTATTTGATGACTACCAACTTGCTTGGATTGCATTTCGTATATGACATTCGTTGGCCTTGCATTGCATTGGTGTGGCCGATAGCATTCATGTCTCGCATCGCATGGCCTTGGTATGGCCGATAGCATTCATACCTTGCATTATATAGCCTTGGTATGGTTGATTTTATTCATGGACTTACCGCATACTTCCGCATTACCTGATATTGTACACTCGACGTTTTCCTTGCACACACACTTACACCACCCTCTAAGCTTTTGTAAGCTTATGCACGATAGTTGAGTGCAGGTAGCGTTGGACAGTAGCAGCACTGAGGCAGGAGCGCGTATCAGGACCTTTTTGAGCTTTTTGATCACCTTGTATTTTCCTTTCCTCATTGTACTTAAAGTTTTTAATATAGTGGATATGTGGTCATGTTGTTTTGTGACTTGGTTATGCTTGTGGTAATGCTCTATTACAAAAAAAATCATTCCGAAAATCCTCCTTGTAGGATCCTAGGATCGGAATCTGGCATATGATTGTCAGGAGCCGAGAATGGGGCACTACAGAGGCTATCGGCACTGGATTCGGTGATCGAGATTCCTGTGAATCTGATTTCCAGGTTTGGGGCGTGACACTACCAGTCCCAGTTGGAGCTCATGTTTCTTCTTCGCAACAGCTCCTGGATCTGCTACGGTGATGTAATTGTCTTTACTCTTTTCCTTCCAGTGGATGGTCCTGACTGCCCCAGACACCACCTTAACATACAATGCAGCCACATAAGGTGGTTGACCCTTTGAAAAGGGGTTGGATTCTATTGTTGGTCTAGGGTGTTTAGCGATTTTGGGTTTAGTTTTGTTCACCGTGACCCTTCTTCCCTCAATCCGTCAGCCATTCAAGACATCCATGACATCTATGGCCTCCTGTTCATATAGGAAGCGCACAAATACAAAACCCTTTAGGTGGTTGGACAATGGCCACAGCAGGATGTAGACATCGTGAATCATGCCAAACTTTCTGAAAATCTCTCGAAGGTCCTGTTCAGGCAATCGAAAGGTAGATTACCTATAAACAAGCTGAATCCCAATGAAGATGGGATGCGTTCCATCCTCCGAGATATCCCTCTGATGAGATCTCGGCTCTCGCAGTTTTCCGACCTGCTTCGTTTGCGAGATCGGTCCCGCCCATGGAGGCGGGACATCACCTAGGATAGGGAAGATGCTCAAAACCCTCCCTCAAAAAAAACTCCCCAGGATCTGTTGAACCTAATCCCTCATTCATGAATCTTACATGTCCATCAAATGCATCACCTTAAAAAAATGCTTAGATCCCAAAATCATCCCGATCCAAAAATCAGGTGGACCATAACACAAAATGTTGAGAGGGAATGTTGGCCACTGATTGAGTGGTTGGCCTGTTATGGGGAAATCCGAGCCCATGATAAAGCGTCGGTCCGAGTGCCAATCTTAGCCGACTCGCTGTCGCGATGTCCAAGGCACTACTCGTCCAACCCTTTGCCAACATCACACAATGACGAGCAGGAGGGGTGACCCATCCGAGCCGGCTAACTTGTCTGAGGAGAAGCTCAGAACGGTTCTTATACTTTGATCGGACGACCTAGCTATAGTATGCTTAACACGGCTAGCATCCTCGACCACAATGGATCTGACCTAACGGGTCAGGTCGGACACCGCTCGACTTAGAGGTCGCATGATCGGATGACCCGAGCCGAGCTGAGCAGGCGCGTAATGGCATACGTCAAATGCAAAAGTTACCATTACTGATTGTGGCAGGTAACTTCGCTCGCATATACGTATTACTCGCCTGATACGCTGCGTGATCAATAGATTGTGGGTAGTATCTCCATGATCCGGGAATCCCTGTGATCGTGCCAAGATTACCGGACCTAGACCATTCTACATGCAAGTATAAATAGCACACAACATTTTATTTACAGGTACGCATTAGCAGGTGCTCTCCCCTACTCTCGATTTAGACCCCGATTCCCTTGTCCTGACTTAGGCATCGAAGGGTCCCTCGACTTAGCCAGGGTCACTTTTGCCTGTTTCTTTGGCGCAGATCCCAGGGGTGACACCTTGAGGTGAAGACGACGAGGAGGGAGGGCCAACTAGATTTTGACATCAACATTTTTTGGTGCCGTCTATGGGAAGGTGAGACTAAAAGTCAGGTTCTCATTTTCCTAAGCAATGACAAGGAAGAAGAAAGACGTAGTTATGGAACCGGTACCAAATGAGCAGACTCGGTCATCATCACCACTTCATGCCGAGTCTACACTAGGACCTTCCCAACGTTCGCGTAATTAGTCAAGTAAATATCACACCATGCAGAACCAGATTCAGGCCCTACGCGACGAGATAAACAGAATGAAGCAGCAAAGGGAGCCAGAGTCATGCCCGGTTCAGGAACAACCCATTCTCCAGCCGGTGGGATTGTTCATGGAGACTCGCTCTGTGCCGAGGAGTGTGAGACCCGAAGCCCTCCAGTACTCAATGGTGTCGCGTTCGGGTCAAAATCCTCCTGCGATGCATGCCGAATGATCCGTGCGGAATGCCACTACTCGGGCCCCTACTACCGTTCATTCAGCCACATACACTCTGCCACCCACGGATCTCTGTCATCAATTAGAACGGAGGAGAGAAAGAAGAACGCCAAAAATCAAGGATGCCCCAGAGGTCTTCATTGAAAATAAGGATCCGTGGGAGGCACGATTTACAGTGCTAAATGACCGGTTCCTGACGTTGGAGAAAAAGCAACAATAGTTGACAGTTCCAGCCACGATCCAAGCGATGATGGAAAAGACTGAGCCTCCCTTCACTCCTGCCATCATGGCTGAGGTGATGTCGCAGAGGTTTCGGATGCCTCCTGTCATCCAGTATTCAGGAACTGGGGACCCATCTGAACACTAGAGTCCTACCGATTGTGAGTGCAGATCCAGACTACAACGGACGCAATGATGTGTAGGGGGTTTTCTATCACCCATACGGGGTTCGCTCAGATTTGGTATCACCAGCTCTAACCAAGCTCTGTGGGCTCTTTCACAGAATTAAGCTGACTATTCCTTACACGGTTAATAAGCGGTAAGAGAAGTCAGAAACCTAACACTCACTTGCTCACAATCAAGCAGGCTCTGAAAGAGTCGTTGAAAGACTACATCGCCCGTTTTAATGAAAAAGCATTGCATGTCGAAGATTATGATGATAAGATGGCTCTTGCTACCATTCTGAGTGGGCTGAAGGAAGAAAAGTTCACCTTTTCCATCGGAAAGAATCTGCCGAAAATGCTAGCGGACCTCATGGCGAAGGCTCAGAAGTATACCAATGTCGAGGAGTTCACTAACACCCGTAAAGGTATGCAAGTTACTGACTCGAAAAATAAAGGGAAGAGGCCTAGGAACGAAGACTCCTAGCCAAACGTCAAAGGGGCGGATGACCACGCTCCCCATGATCGCCGACCGAGCCGTAGGCCAGAAGGAAAATTTCGTTCCTATACTACTCTTAACACATCTGCCAAGCAAATTCTACTAGATATCCGAGGAGACAGGCTACTCAACTGGCCAGTCTGCATGAGGGCTGACCCAAAGCACCGGGACAAGCGGAAGTTCTGTCGCTTCCACCTCAACCATGGTCACAACATGGACGGCTGCGTGTCCTTGAAAGACGAGATCGAGTCCCTCATCTGCAAGGGACATCTACGTCGTTACACTAAAAAAGAGAAGTTTGCTCAGAGAGAGAAACGACCGCGGGAACAGCCAAACAACCCCTCAGAAGAACCCACTGAAATTCATACCATCTTCGAGGGCTCAGCCGGGGGAGGGGATTCAATCAGGGCTCGAAAAGCTCATTCTCGGAGGTCCTAGCCTGAACACCACGTTCACGTGGCGGAACGTCCTAGCAAGGAACTCCGAGTCACTCCGTGCAGCCTGACATTTATAGAGGATGACGCACCCTGGATCCAACATCCGCACGACGACGCGCTAGTGGTCACAATGACCATAACAAATCACAAGGTGTATCGCATTCTGGTCGACACTGGAAGCTTGCCCGATGTAATGTACTCCAAAGCATTCAAAAAGATGAAAATTCCACGATCCTGACTCCGACCTATGAAGACTCCCTTGCACGGCTTTACCGGAGAGAGAGTAATCTCTGAAGGAGTCATCTCCCTCCCAATAACAGTGGGGGAAGGGCAACATCAAGTCACACTTCTGGTGGATTTTTTTTATTATCAATGTACCTTCGGTGCACAATGTGATCCTGGGCCGACCCTCCCTCAAGGCGATGAGAGCGGTCGTCTCAACGTACCATTTGATGATGGAGTTTTCAGCTGAAGGTGGAATCAATTATCTCCGAGGCGACCAACGTAAGGCCCGAAGATGTTATGCGATAGCGGTAAGAAAGGGAGCTGCCAAACAGGCGCTCGTTGTAGACACCTTAGATCCCCGAGGATCGATAGGAAACTCGTTAATCGAAGATCTAGAAAAAGTCCCTCTCGACGAATCAAACCCGAGTAAAACTGTTCAACTCGGGTCATCATTGAATTCTGAGCGGAAGAACGAGTTATTGGCCTTTTTGAAGTAGCACCGAGACTTCTTCGCATGGTCGCACCCAGATATGTCAGGGATCTCACCTGACGTGTTGGTCCATAGGTTGAATATGGACCTAAATCATAAGCCAGTTAAACAAAAAAGAAGACCGTTCGATGCCGAACGATATGAAGCCATTGCCAAGGAGGTCTGTCCTACTTGATGTGAGTTTCATAAAAGAAGTATATTATCCTAATTGGATAGCCAATATTGTGCTCGTCAAGAAATCCAGTGGAAAGTGGCGGGTATGTGTAGACTACTTCGATCTGAATAAGGCGTACCCCAAAGATAGCTTCCCGTTACCTCGGATCGATCAACTAGTGGACAGCACGGCCGGACATGAGCTACTCTCATTTTTGGATGCTTATTCCATGTACAACCAGATCACTATGTATCCCCTAGACAGGTAGAAGACTACCTTTGTCACGGACAGAGGACTCTACTTTTATCGGGTCATGCCATTCGGCCTGAAAAATGCTGGGGCAACATATCAGAGGCTGGTGAATCAGATGTTCACCAAACAGATTGGGCGCACCATGGAGGTGTACGTGGACGACATGCTAGTAAAAAGTACTAGAGCCTCCGACCACCTTGCTGACCTCGGAGAAATGTTCAACGTCCTCCGAGAATATCAGATGAAGCTGAATCCCGCTAAGTGTGCATTCGGAGTTGAGTAAGGGAAGTTCCTTGGCTTCCAAGTTAGTCAGCGAGGAATTGAGTCCAACCTAGATAAGATCAAGGCTCTCCTTAACATGAACTCACCCCAGACTATTAAAGAGATACACTGTCTCATGGGAAGAGTGGCAGTGGTCGGACGTTTCATATCCAAGGCCACAGACAAGTTCCTTCCCTTCTTCTAGCAGCTGAAAGGCCACAAGAGGGCGGAATGGACGTCAAAGTGCGAACAAGCCTTCCAGCAGTTGAAACAGTACTTGGGTTCACCACCTCTCTTATCTAAGCCTGAAGAAGGAGAACCCTTATTTCTCTACCTCACAGTTTCGGCTTCGACTGTCAGCTCGGCTCTGATCAAAGAAGTTGGAAGCAAGCAATACCCCGTGTACTATATGAACAAAGCCATGGTACTGGCGGAAACGAGATACCAATCCTTGAAAAAACTAACGCTCTGCCTCGTTGTCTCAGCCAGAAGATTACGGCCGTACTTCCAAGCCCATTCTATAATTGTGTTGACCGACTCTCCTTTGAGGTAGGTCCTCCAGAGACCCGAAGTGTCGGGTCGCATGACCAAATGGGCTGTGGAGCTCAGAGATTTTGACATTCAATTCTCCCTTAGGGCAGCAATCAAGGGTCAAGTTATAGCCGACTTTATCACCGAGTTCACGACTTCGAATGACGAAGAAATCAGTAAGGAAGTCAAGATGACACCGCCCGTCCCGCTGAGCAACCAAGCGACAGCGTCGGATTCGGGATGGGTCCTTTATGTTGATGGGTCGTCAAAGGATCAGGAGCTGGTGTCGTCCTGGTTGCACTCAATTTAACGACAATCCAATACACAATCAGACTCGGGTTTAAAGCTTCTAACAACGAGGCCGAGTATGAAGCATTGTTAGCTGGACTTAGGCTGGCCGCAAGCCTGAGTGTTCAGACCCTACAAGTCCGTTGCGACTCGCAGTTGGTAATGAACCACATCTCTTCGGAGTATGAAGCCAAAGAAGTCAGAATGATCGCCTACCTCGAAGAGGCGAGGAAACTGATTGAGAAATTATGGAGTTGCACTATCCGACAGATCCCCAAAGCTGAGAACTCATGGGCCGATGCCCTGAAAAAACTCGCCTCGGCCTCTGAAGGAAAGATCCCGCGTTTCATTTCTGTCAAATTCATTGAACATCCGAGCTTTGGCCAATCGGAGGAGGTCAATCCTATCCAGTCCATTCCAAGTTGGATGGATCCGATTTTCAATTATCTGTCATCCGGCGAAACTCCCTCAGACAAACTCAAGGCGTGGCGACTTAGGGTCAGAGCGGCCCGGTACGTTATATTGGACGGGATATTGTATAAGAAGGGGCATTCCCAGCCTTACCTTAGATGCCTCCGACCGGATGAGGCCGACTACGTGATTTGGGAGATTCACGAGGGGATCTGTGGAAACCATTCTGGTAGTTGCATCCTAGCCATGAAGATACTTCGTCAAGGGTATTTCTGGCTAACTATTAAGCAGGACTCGAAAGACTTTGTGCGAAAGTGTGACAAGTGTTAGCGTTTTACAGCCGTGCCGAGGCAACCGGCGGAAGAAATGACTCCCATGAGTGGGCCGTGGCTGTTCGCCCAGTGCGGGATTGACATCATCGGTCCTTTGCCCACAGGGAAGGGACAAGTAAAGTTCATCATAGTTGCGGTCGACTACTTCACCAAGTGGGCCGAGGCCGAGCCTGTCGCGAAGATCACTGAGTAGAAAGTGATTGATTTTGTGTGAAAAAATATTATCTGCCGGTTCGAAATCCCACGAACCATCGTATCTGATAACGGCCGACAGATCGATAATGACAAGTTCCGTGGCATGTGTTAGGGACTTGACATCATTAATACTTACTCATCGCCTCATCACCCACAATGAAATGGACAGATGGAAGCAGTTAACAAGATCATCAAGCACCATCTTAAAACAAAGCTAGAGAAAGCAAAGGGTAACTGGGCTGAGGAGCTCCCCTTCATCCTCTGGGCCTACAGGACCACAGCCCAGACATCAACGGGCGAAACCCCATTTTCGTTATCTTATGGCTCGGAGGCAATGGTGCCAGTAGAAATTGGACTCCCTACGGCGTGAGTGAGGAACTTCGAAGAGAGTCAAAACTCTGAGCATATCACCGCTAATCTGGATTTGCTCGAGGAAGTCAGAAATATTTTCAAGATCCGAGCGACGGCTCGACACCAGGTAGCACGTTTCTACAATTCAAAGGTCAAGGTCCGGCGTTTCTGCCTAGGGGATTTAGTCCTTCGTCGGGTGTTCCAGAACACAGCCGAACCAGGAGCAGGAGTATTCAGACCTAACTTGGAAGGACCATATCGCATGGTCAGATCTGTCAAACCGGGTTCGTATCACTTAGAGGACCTCGAAGGCCGTTAGCTCCCTCATCCTTCGAATGTCGAGCACCTGAAGATCTACTACTCATAATGAACTAGCCTTTAAGGCTCATAATAAAATGTACGCCTCTGAGCAACTAGCCCTTAAGGCTCTTAATAAAAGTTCAATTCTACTTTGGATGCCTACTCGATTGTCTTATCAATACGAGCATGAATCTAATGCTCCGATCCTTTAAGGGATCGAAACCTAATCCTAAGAAGGATCGACAAGGCAACCCCTTGAGGGAAAAAGCCTAATAATGACCCGACTCCCCAATAGAGTACTCGGCTCGACATACGACAGAATAAAAAGTTCTCGCCAAACAAGCAACAAGCCGAGTATCCTAAGAGATCGGACCCAACTAAGACTTGGGCCGAGGGAGCTCAGAGAATCGACTAAACGATAATGGAGGGGCCAGACCTATAAAGAGGTCGGCTTGGAAACATCTTGGAATGAGTCAACACAATTCCAAAGAAATATTTCTCATTAAATCCCCTCGAAGGGGCAAAAAATATATTGACAGTTTAAGAGAAAAAATAATAAAACATGTCTTCAAGCGGGAGGAGGAGCTTGGACGTCGGGGGCTTGATCCAAATGAGCAACTTCGGCAGGGGCATCTTCAGGGTCCTCAGGCAGAAGAGGATCAAGATCGAAGTCTAGGTATAAACTCAAGACTTCCTCGAGACAAGCATCGAAGCCGCGGTTGTAAAACGTCACTGCTTCGGCATCCCTCTCCTTGGAGGTCTTGAATCTTCAATTGCAGCGGAAACTGCTGCAGCCAGAGAAACCTCATATCTGACCCGCTGAGCCTCCATAGCCTGAGCGATGGCTCGGGTTCGCTCTTCAGCCGCCTCGGCCTTGATGCGTTCCAAGGTTTCACCCAACCGAGTAGTCTTCACGACCAAGGAATCAGCGTGAACCCTGACGTGGGTCAGCTCGGCGGTCGCTGCATCACCACTGACCTTGAGATTATCTACCCTCTCCTGTAGCTACTGGCCTCCAGTTCGACCATGACTCCCTGCAGCCAACTTACTCTGGCCTTCTCGTCCAAAAGCTGCCTGCGCATCTCACTTTGCTCGGACTTCGAGATGGCAGATTCATCTCGTAAAGCCGTCATCTCGGACTTAAGAGCCTCAAGCTTCATCTCCCTCCTCCGATGCTCCCGCGCTCTCTCTCGAATCGAAAGCAACACCGGGACAGCCTGGATAGGAAGCGAGAATAAGTACCTCAAGAAACATATACAATAGCAATATAAAGGAAAGAGAGGGACCTCTTGGAGACGTATCGTGTAACACATGGAAGTAAAATCGTTCAGAAAGGAGCCTTTCGACCTGCCAATGTTCCGAGCTATATCCTCCTCGGGGGCATGCATAGTAGCCCACGGAGCCAAGAAGGACATATGGTAGCCCAGCTAGAACCTCTCACCGCTCGTCCCCATCTGGGGCGAGGCTATAACCTCCTGAGCCCCTACCCTGCTACCGGCCGAGTTCTGTCCCTCGACATGGGCATCTCCCCCAACCTTGAGGGGGGATATCATGTTGTCTGCCATTCTAATGGCCTCCTCCTACTCGGAGGAAGAAGGGATAAAAATGGGGGGCTCGGGGGCTGCGATAGGAGCCTCCACGGTGAGGGGAACAACGGTGGAAGGAGTAGAGCTCGGAACGGCTGGAGCGTCAGGAGGAGCAGAGCTCGGGATGACCGAGGTACCAACCACGGTCGTACGGACTAGTGCCGTGGGAGGAGCCACCGGAGGAACTATGTACACACTAGGGTGCACTGGGGTCGGCGCAACACACAATGCCTGTGGGCAGGAAGGCGCTGCAAGAGCCGAGCCGGCGAGCCTTGGGGTGGGAGCTGCAAAGATTAGCGCAGCAGAAGACTCCCCCTCGTGAGGGGGGCCCTGTTTCTTCCGCGTGACCTTCACCCGGGGGGCTTCCTTCAGCATCTCCGCCACCGTCGGAGCCGCCTTCCTCTTCCGAGCTCCGGATGCCTCGGCCAGGCCTACGAAATAAATGACTGTGTCAGCGTTTAAGTAGGTAAAACTGAGTTCGTCAGAAAGATTGTGATAACTTACTGAAGGATGTAAGTAAGGGTTGAGTTTTGTAAAGCCCGGACCGATAAAGATTATTCGCTGTTATCAGGTCTGTCCAGGAGTGAAGCGTCTCCGATTGTGCCCTTGCCTTCGCAATGCTATTCTTCTGGGTTGAGTCGAGGAGCGGCAGCCCCTTCGGGAAAGCTGTAAAAGGAAGCGGAGAAGCATTACTTCAATTGAAACAAATGAAAGCAGAGGAAGTAATATGGATACTAGATGAAGTCCGACCTGGTTTAGTGAAATGGGTCGGAACCCGTGTCGTCAAGGTTCCAAGCTCAGCCGCCAATGCCTCCCGTTCACTCGCCGCCCAAAACCACTTATTTTTTTAGTCTTTATTGGAAGTCGACTGGTTCATCACCAGTCCCGACCCCTTGTTGTCTCGAGTTACGAAGTAGTACAATGGGTCGTTGTTGTCGTACTTGACCAGGTACAGACTCAATAACTCTTCCGGGGTTAGCTCGGGGTTACCAACTTATCGCCAGATAATGAAGGAGGAGATCAACACCCTCCAGGCGTTGAGAGTAAATTGCCCAGGAGCCAGCCCGAGGTAGGCAGCGACCTTCCTGCTGAAGGGGTGAAGTGGGAGTCGGAGCCCACACTGCAGCGCACAAAGATAGCAACTTCCCCCTCGGCAAGAGCACTCGCCACATCCATAGGCTTAGGGGCCCTTATCTAGACGGAGTTCGAAATTTGAAACTCCGAACGGATCCATTCTATTTGGGATTCTGATAAAACGGAACCCCTCGGGACAACCTCCACGGTGCGTCTACTCGCGGGCATTTCAGCGACCTCGACAGTGCTGGCTCGGCGGGCTCGTATAACCTTCTTCTTGTTGGGCTACTTGGTCTTAGCACCCATCGTCTTTTTTCTCCGAGGCGGGGGGTATAGGGGTGTGGTTTGGAAGGGGCCTTCGGAAGCCCCACTTCCATCTTCAGAACATCTCGGCTCGGAGTCCTTGGCGTACTCACGTACCATGTCGAGGTCGAAAGACATAATGGAAAGAAGGATGAAGAACAGCGAAGGTAACTCACCGGGCGACTACCGAAAATCTCCTTTTACTGAAAAAAGGAGATCGGTCGGAATCACCTGCCAGAACTTCGAATTTAAACAGAATCGCCTCATCGGAAATTGCCTCTTCCGGTATGCTCTTCTGCTTCGCAATGTAAAGTGACAAACGAAAATTTAAAATTCCTTATATAGGCAACGAAGGAACCCTGCATTGATGGCAGGCCATAATGGTCGCAGTCGAATCGGCACGAGCCGATCCTCAAGCACACGTGGCCACACCTCGTTGGGGGAATACTCAACCGACAATACGGCTCTGACATCGGATGGCGTGCTTCGAGACGCGAAGCGATGCCTGAGCAGTGGGAACCATCACATACACGCATCCTCAGACCTGCGTGGCAACCTCTCATAGGTTGGAAGGACATTCAGAATCGCAACCATCGACTAGCACGTGCGTAATTCAAAAATCATCATCAATGTAGCATGGGCAGGAGATCTTTTACGTAAATACTCTCCAAGTCGGTGAACAGATTTGAAGAGTAGGGGGCTTCTGTTATGGGGAAATCCGAGCCCATGATAAAGCGTCGGTCTAAGTGCCAGTCTGAGCCAACTCGCGGCCACGACGTCCGAGGCACTACCTATCTGACCCTTTGCCAGCATCACACAATGACGAGCAGGAGGCGCAACCCATCCGAGCCGGTCAACTTGTCTGAGGAGAAGCTCGAAACGGTTCTTATACTCCAATCGGATGACCTAGCTATAGTATGCTCGACACGACTAGCATCCTCGACCATAATGGATTCGACCTAACGGGTCGGGTCGAACACCGTTTGACTTAGAGACCGCATGATCGGATGAGCCGAGCTGAGCAGGCGCGTAATGGCATATGCAAAATGCGAAAGTTACCATTACTGATCGTGGCCGGTAACTTCGCTTGCAGATACGCACTACTCGCCTGATACGCTGCGTGATCAATAGATTGCGGGCAGTATCTCCATGATCCGGGAATCCCTGTGATCGTGCCGAGATTATCGGACCTAGACCATTCCACAGGCAAGTATAAATAGTACACGACATTTCGTCTATAGGTACGCAATAACAGGTGCTCTCTCCCCTACTCTCGATTTAGACCCCGATTCCCTTGTCCTGACTTAGGCATCGGAGGGTCCCCCGGCTTAGCTAGGGTCACCTTTGCCTGTTTCTTTGGCGCAGATCCTAGGGGCGACACCTTGAGGTGAAGACGACGAGGAGGGAGGGCCAACCAGATTTTAACATCAACATGGCCCACAATGATCCAGTCTAGACTCGGGTGGGCCATGTGTTAGCATCCCTTCATAGCTTGGTCCCTTTGGTGTGGCCCACTTGAGTTTCGAGCCAGAATGAATTTATTGGTGATAGATGGGCCCCACATCTTCCCTGCACCAGCACACCCATTTTAAGATGCATTGAGTTAGTGGTGATTTGGGTATAAGACCATCTTACTTTTTCTTTACTTGCATAAGAAAAGATGGCTGAATGGCTGTAACTTTATATTTAGATTTATTGATTAAGATGAAAATTCATTGAATGGAATCAACATATATAATAGACTAGGCATCGAGTCAAGTCGAACATAGTCGGACCGAGTTAGGGCTGACCCGACTTGATCTAGTTTTGAAATAGGCTTGACCCGAACTCAACATGACTTGGTACCAAGTCCAGCATGCCTGACCTGATCTGAGTCTAGGTCTAGCCTGGACTAATGCGGACCGAGTTCAACCCGGTCACAAGTACCGAGTTGGGTCGGGTGGAGCGGGTATCCATGGGCTAAAATCACAACTCAAAACCTAGATTCACTTGCCAGAATTGCAACCTCTCCATCAACTTTTTATTATTATTTTTTATTTTTAATATGTATATACGAGTCGAGTTTCGGATTGAGACGAGTCAGTACCAGGTTGGATTTCGGGTTGGGCCGAGTCGAATTGCTAGGTGACTCGAACTTGACACAGTTTGAGTTTAGATTAGATGAAGTCAACTTGATTCGGATCGACTCACCCACTTAGTTTAGATCAAGGCAGACGGATTGAGTTTGCCGAGTCGAGTCATCCTGTGCCTAGCTCTAGTAATAGTCTCTACATTGGACCTATGGCTGTTTTAGGCTCTCATCGCCAGTCCCTAGCCTGGATAAGGGAGGGTATTCCATAACTTCCAACATGAATCCAAGCGGAAAAGGATTCATGTAGCCGTTCCTAATTAGTTAGGATAAGGATATGATATGAAATTCTTCACTTAGGCTTTGTTTGGTAGATGCCCAAAAATGAGTCTCTCTTTTTTGTTGACAGTAATTATGTATTTTAAAATATTGATCTCTATAACATAATGATTTCATGTAAGCAATAATTCATGTAAACAATTAGTCATTACTGTCAACTAACATGAGATGAATTCATTGTAAGGCAACTGCCAAACAGGTTTTTTCTTTGGCTCCATAAACCCCAACCTACATGTTGCTTAACTTGCAAGACTAGTGTTGGAAAAAATGGAAAATAAGTAAGTTGAGAGAACGTTGGTGTCACGAATCAAGTTGAGAAAGCAATAGCACGAGGGAGGGATTTCATATCTCTGTGTGTAGTGTGATGATCATATGTAGTTAACTACATGGTATGATCATTTAGACAAGTGGTTTATGGGGCCTACCGTGGTGGTCTGTGTATCGCATCCAATCTGTCGAACAGGATGATCTGATCATCTGGTGGGTATGCCTAAAAAATTAGGCTGATCCAGTCATCAGGTGGGCTGCATGATAGACAAAAATGTACTTCAACCCAAACCCTCCCACAATTTAGTGTGGGGCCCACCATGATGTGTGAATGTTGTCCAACCTCTCAGTTTGGGTTGTCCCACCATGAAAATGGACAACCCAATGGTTAGGCTGATCCATAAACAGGTGGTCTTGTCCATTGGTTGGTGTTGAAGAACTTGTGCAAAACAGCTGCTGCAATCGCTTCTTCTCTCTAATTTGAGAAGAATGGATATGCAAGTGAAGCTAGCAGTGGTGGTGAAGGTGATGGGCCGCACCGGTTCAAGAGGACAGGAGACTCAGGTTAGGGTCAAGTTCCTGGATGACTAGAATCGACTCATCATGCGGAACGTGAAGGGGCCCGTCAGGGAAGGCGACATCCTCTCACCCTGCTCAAGTCTGAAAGGGAAGCAAGGAGGCTACACTGAGCAAGGTTCTGTTCCCCAACTCCCTGGTTTTGTTAGGTGTGTTTTCATTTACATTGGCTATGCCAAAATCCTTTGAACTTTTTATGAGAGAGCGACTGACCGCTGAGATGAAAATCACAGGATTTGGGATTGATTTAAGCTTTTAGACTTGATTACAAGAGAAGTCATCAAAGAACTTTTTAGGTTGTGATGAATGATAAGCTCAATATTACTCTTGCTATATATATATATATATATATATATATATATATATATATATATATAAGGTGGTCTTGTCCACATGAAAATTAAAGTTTTTAGGTGTTTTCCATTGTTTTCTATGGATAATTGGACTGAAGAACAGAGGCTTTTTTACCCCTCATTGCAGAAGTTTGGGCAAACTCACTGTTGGAGTGAAGGGTTTTGATGTCGGCATTTGCAACATAAGATATGCTTAAGCATGACCCATCATCATTCAATTGGTGGCCCCCATGTAACTGATCAAGACCTCACGACCTCACAAACATCATTGCTCCTTCGCCATGTGGAGTATGGGACTCAAAAGGCAACCATTGAGGCTGGTGGGAAGGAGGCAGCTGACTCTATTGTAGCTAGCATTTTCTCTTACTTAAAAAGAGTGATGGAAAAAATCAGCCTCTTGAACAAATCCTCTTCCTTTCAATGAGTAGGTCACAGGCCATATGAGAGTGAGAGAGTCGCTATGGTAGTGGAGGTGAGGTCCTTTTTGGGCTCATCAATAACTGTCAATGGTTCATCAAAGGTTAGTTGGGGTGGGCTGCTCAATTAGCACACCTTCTGAAAAAGGATCCGGCGTGGTGGACCAATGAGTATTGGGTGACATTCAATAATCTCAAGGAGCCCCTTGCACAGGAACCGGTCATTGTCCATGTGCACATGGTGTGAAGACCATGTTAGTTATCATGGTCTATAGTTGTGGGCATGGTTTTAGAACTTGACTTACCATGAGCCCCAGATTCAAACATGGAATCTTGCAAAGCAAAAAACTGATGACCAGAACATGTTAAAAAAATAAAAAAATAAAAAATGATGTGGCTACGGCGGCATACAATGAAGATGATTTTTTGAACTCTCAAGAGAGAGACTTTATTTATGTATATTCAATCAGTGCAGATTACAATTGCAAAGACCACATAAAATAATGATACTTAGGTGCAACCATAAATTTCATATTTGCAATGGTCCCTCAGCAGGCTGGAGCCTTGAAGTCCTTAAAGACAGCAAAGACAATCGATGACTGAGCAACACTCACAGGTTCCGAACTGTTGACTTGGGTTGGTTTCAAATCAGGGATGTCGCCATTTTCAGTAAGCTCCAATGGTGACCCGTTGAGCAGCATGGTGGTGCTCTTTAGATCGCCATCTTTGGCAGTCAAATGATACTCATCTCTTTGCCCACCTGCTACGGCTTGCGCTGAAGCTTCCAATGGTGGGTATAAGTTCAGGTCGTTGGCCAGCGTAACGTTGAAGGATGTCGAGTTGGATAGATTAATCAGAAGCAGAGTAATTCCAGCACCCTGAGAGAGAGAGAGAGAGAGAGAGAGAGAGAGAGAGAGAGAGAGAGAGAGAGAGAGAGAGAGAGAGTATGTTCTTTAGTAAAAATAAGAATATGTTCTTTAGTAAAAAGAATATTTGAACTGGTTGTACATATCAGTTTCACTCTAGCAACTAGTCTCTTGAAGAATTAAAAATATAAAAATGTAAATAAAAAGACTATTAGTCTTGTAATTGGTTTACTTATAATTTTTGAGACAGAAAAATTTCAAGATTCTAAAAGCCACTATAACATTTAAAGTGTTTAGGGCCTACCAAAAGATTTATAAGAAATTATAGCCATCTAAACAACACTTATAGTGTTGTTACCTGAACCTTTTACAATGACTTTACAAACATCCAAACGACTCCTAAGTTAAAAAATTTGTCGTGAAACATTTCATTACAAACATCTTCATTTCCCCACAAACAAAATTGATTCATTTTGAAATCATCAATGAAGGAAATAAAGTCAATAAATACAAACAAATTTAAGACAAAAAAAGAAAAAGAAAAAAGAAGTAAAACCACATTAAGTAGAAGATGATCGTACCCCATTTCTATGGCAATGAGCATATGCACGCAAGTATGGCGAGCCATTGTGATTGGTAGCAAGTACACCTTTCCCCATTAACCGGTGGAAAAGAAGAGCACTGATAAACAGTAAAACAAAATAAAAGGATTTGTCGACGGTTCTATAATATAAAGATAAAAGATTACTAAAAATGTAGGTATTTCGGCTCTATAGTTTCAAAACTCACCTATAATAGTCTGGGTTAGGTACCATTGTTGTGGTGTTGAGGAGACCGTAGTTTCCACCGATCAAAGTCTGCCTGCAGAAAACTTTGTGGTTATACGTCGATGTCATACCAAGCTGATCCAAGAACCTGTTACAAACATAATGAATCAATCAGTCAATTTCTTATAGTTGGATTGATCTAAAGCTTAAGATATAGATGTATTTGCAGAGATAAGGATATATAGCTAATTGGATCTGCGCGCCCCATGACCATTCTTAGCTGGCATGTATTATGATCTTTTAATTTTGGAATTTACATTGTGTTGTCAGAATATATGCGTGTGTATGCATATACTTCCTCTTATATATGAATCATTATTGGATTATAAATGTTATAGAAGATTTTCCCCTAATTTTTTATGGTGTCCTTTTTCAATTTCGACAATATTCTATTAGGCCCAAATTGCTCGCTGTAAATTACAATGCTAGGAGCCGAATTCAGACTCATGGGCATTACGATGAATCGATCTAGATGGTTCATTAGGTCCAGGGAATAGATGGAATGGTTCAGATTGTCTCAAGGAAGCAATTGTTCAGAGTCATAGGCAAGATGGTATCATCTTCTCATCATTGTCTTTTCGGGTGCCCATGAAGAGTGAACTGGACCAAACGGACGGTCAAGAATGATGGATCATTCCCATCTATCCAAATGCAGTTCATAGAACTAAATAACTTAGTGCAATTTCACTAGATACATAGTTTCAAGGGTGATACTAGAAGAAGCATCTTGGAAAACCAACATGAAAACAGATGCATGAATAACATCTGTAGGAAAGAAAGAGAAAAGGGTCCATCACCAGAAGCTATTAACAAAGGCGTGTGATACAAGTTTGCCTCCACTGTTGTATGCACCACCGGATTCTGAAACCCAAGCTGACGACCATGGGCCAAACTCCTTAAGCGTGACCTCAAGGTCATTGTACGTCTGAACTATCTCATCAAGATGATATGGATCTTGCATCTTGTCGAATAGAGTCGGATCAACACCTAAATGAATGAATCCATAAACACCATTAATTTCGCCATCTTACCATACATCAGCACTTATATGCACCCATTTGATCAATTCATTGGGCAGCAATGAAAGCATCTTCTCTACACATGCAATCACAATTTACATGTTTGTAAGAAATGCTGAAGATGCCAATGCAAATAATCAGATGGGGTCCACTAAATTCAGAATTCAATGTAAAATCCTCACTGACCTGCACCAAGGTTGTAGATATGATGGCTCACTACATCGACAAAGTTGGGCCCTGAGGCCAGAAGGAAGTCATCAAACCACTTTTTCTCGAAGAAACCTCCAGGGGCCATAATCTGTGGTTTTTTCCCAGAATTCTGATATAGCTGGTCAACAAGTTTTCTAAGTACGATCATGTCCTTTCCGTATTGATTAGGTTCTACCTTTGCAGCAATTCCGCCTCCACAGAGTTCATTTCCTGATAGGAAGTGTACCATATAAAAAATTAGAGAGAACTTTAAAAAAAATTAAGACATGGGCTATTCAATTTAATAGCTGAGATTGCGATTGTGATTACCGAATTCCCATGAGTCGATCTTTTGGCCCTTTGAGAGGATGTACTGCATGAAAGCATGAGTGTTTGATGGGTTCCAATTGCCTATGTAAAGAGTATCTTTTGGATCTTGATTTGCCTTCTTTCTCCCAATGAGTGCATTCAGTCCAAATGTTAGCACAGCTCTGCAACCATTCAAACAGAACTGCTTAGTGACTTCATAAAGCAACTGCCTTAAGAACTCTCTACTTAGCTGCATTTTAAAGGTGTGTGTTTAGATGTACTATTGAATTTAATTGCAAAATAAGAAAATGCACCAAAACTACTTTTTGGGTCATTTTCCCTTTGATTAAACTGTATTCGTTGTCACTTGTCCATCCAAACATGACCACACACTATTTAAAAAACAGCATTATTATACACTCCTGCATGTGTTGCTGAGAGAATAGAGTTCTTGGTCTCCCTCTACCATGGTTGTTTCTAATGACAAATGGAATAAAAAAAAAAAAAAAAAAAAAAAAAGAAAAAGAAAAAAGGAAAAAAGAATTGAATTGACATTATCATTCTACATAATGTGGATATGATGAATTTGTTATTTTTTGTTAGCGCTACATTGAGGTTCTCTTTTAGGAGAATTCCTTGCCAGTATTTACATATCAATCCGTCCAGCCAGATCACCCCATGAGTGAGAATGGGAAAACTCAAAATCAGGTGATCCAATCATCAGGTGAGTCACCTTTTGAATTTGATGTTTTTGGAGGTTATTCATTGTTTTCTATGGTGTGGCCCATCTGATGCTTGGATTGGCTTGATTTTTGTGTTGCCCCAATTTCATGGTAGGTGAACCTGCTGAATGATTGGATTCCATACAAACAGCATGGTGGGCCCCATATGTAGCTGGTTGCAAGAAATTTGCTGTGATTGTTGTAGAGGAACCACCCTCCAGACTTTGATGGAACATAATAGGCTACTTCCTCATTTGATGGGACGCACTGAGTTTGCAATTCAGTTTACTTGTGCATTTAGATGCATCATTCTAGACTGTATACGATCTCGATTCTAATCCGATTGAGAGACGAACACAACTAGAATTTCTTAATCCTTAAGACTCTGGATTCCCACAATTATAAATTTTTAGAGCTGGCCTGATTATGGAAAATTTGAAAACTAACCTTATGGAACTAGACATCATTTAAATCCCATTTGGGAGACCCAAAACCTAGTTCTAGCTCTAGTGTTTTTTTTTTTTTTCAGCACAACGAATCCACCTTGTAAGCAGAATCTAACTCGCAATGAAGGAAAGAACGGAAAGGAGCCCTTGTTGTCTTGCCAAGGATTTGAGTGTGGTGAGTTTACTTGAAAATAGCACTACTAGTATAGGATTTCAATGTAGAACTTGTGTAAGCTATAAATACTAAGAAAAGGTATATGGGGGGATACACAAATCTCTTCGGATCTCCCACCTATTCTATATATTTTTGTCATTTTCAATAGAATTATATACAAGCATTTTCCAAAATGTAGTCTCTTATTAATAAGAGTACTGAAAGAGTGATACTTACCCTTGGCTTGAAAATAATTCATAGAGTGCATCCCATCTATCCATGTTAAGACAACCATTGGAAAATCCAAACAAGCCACTTTCCTTCTTTTTGAAGTAATGGCATTTGCGAACTGTGCCATTCACATTGTACAGAACCTGGTCTTGCAATGAACCTCCCAGCCTAAGTCTCAATGACTTGAAAGCTGAAATTTCAAATAGTAGAAATCTTCAAGAGCTTAAAACCATTACTAAAAAAATAAACATCAAACAATGCCATATATATATATATATATAGGAAAAGGTACTATTCGCTCGACCTCACGATAAGCTCCCGTGAGGTTGAGCTGTGTAGGCCCTACTGTGATGCGTGTTGACCATCAACACCGTGCATTTGATGGGTCCCCTTTAAATTATGGGATATCCCAAAAATCAGCCGTATACGGAACTCAGGTGGGCCATACAATCTAAAATCATGTGAAGACACCGTTAAAACATATAAAAGCACTTGGTGAGGCCCACCTGAAATTTGCATGCGTATGAAACTTGGTCTGAGCCCTCATCCAAGTGGGACACACATAATGGATGGGCTTGATTTGCAAACCACATCTCGATGGGCCCAAAAAATGATTATGAATGTTTTAATGGTGCACGGCCCCTCTCCACTTCTGTATGTGGTGTGCCTCACACAAGTCACGGATTGACTTGATTTTTTAGGCCCAGGCCCACAATGGAATGGTGCATCTAACTGATGGGGTAGATGTTCAAAACGCATCACGGTGGGGCCCACATAGCTCGACCGCATGGGACGGACTCGTGAGGTCGAGCGCATAGTACCCTTCCCCCCCCCCCTCTCTCTCTCTCTCTCTCTCTCTCTCTCTCTCTATATATATATATATATATATATATATATATATGAAGAAAGAGAAATCCTTCTTTTCATACTGTTGAGTTCTGATTTAAACAGTGAATTCCCCAACACTAAATAAGAAAATCCAATATCTTCACCCACTTACCCTTGATAGCCTTTGGAAGAATTGGGTTACTCAAATTCTGCAAAACGCACACAAATCCAAGCTTATTTTATAAACTATAAGACAAATGTCATAGATGCAATTAGTTTTAGATGAGAATTTCAAGCAGTCACCCGGGTGTGGTCCCTTATGGCGTGTGTATAAATTCAACCTGTCTATCAGGGTTGTCCAATCATGAAAATGGGACGCCCCAAAAATCAAATTGTTCCAACCATTAGGTGGGCCACACCACATGTAACTATGGACAACCACCCATATTAAAGTTGGTTATTTATTTTAGCTAGAGCTGGATACGGGACAACTTTACTCGGCAAACTCAATTCATCCAACTCGTTCAAATCTGACTCATTCTGAACCGAGTGGGTGAGTCGATATGAATCAAGGTTGACTTCATCCAATCCAAACTCAAACCGAGTGAAATTCGAGTCACCGAGTAACTTAAATCGACTCAACCCAAAATCCAACTTGGTACTGTCTCGACTTGATCCAAAACTCAACTGGTACATATATATATTAAAAGAAAAGTCAGATATGACATTTCAGATCTGAGATGCAGTGTAGCTGATGGAAAGGTTGCAATTCCGGCAAGTGAATCTAGGCTTTGAATGGTGATTTTAGCCTATGAATACCCACTGGAACCTACTCGACTTGGTGCCAAGTCAACCCAACTCGGTGCTGACTCAACTCGACTCGATACTTGTAGGGAGATATCAGACAAGTCCAACAGATTGGCCCCATCACGAAGATCAGTCATCACAAAAATAGGCCAGTCGAGTCATCATGAGGGCCACGTGTATCTTCCGGCTTTAGGGGTGGTTGACCATTGTTCTATATGGTGTGGCACACCTGATGATGGGATTAGCCTGATTTTATCTATAAGTGATCTTCATGATGCGTTGAACTTGTTGGACGTGCTGGATGTCATAAATACATGATATGGGCCGTACATTACATGCGACTGCATGTATGATAAATTTTCCAAATAAAATAACCACCCAAAAAGCTCAAAGACATATACAATGTGTGATCAGCCTTTTGGGGTTGTTGATCATTGTTCTCTAAGGCGTGGCCCACCTGATGATCATGATATGGGCCGCATGAGATCAATCTTTCAAATAAACTAACATAGTTTTCCACGTACCACTTGCATTTACGTGCATGGATTTGAATAGAAGGAATAGATGCACATACAACTTAAAACAGATTATGATACATACCAGATTGAGAAGACCAGCTTGCTCCCAAGGGCACATATTATAATTACACTTGCTAGGGGGCCACCAATCAAGGGTGGCACACACAAAAGTATCATCTGTCTTAGCAATGGTGGTCACACCTTTTACCGTAACTGTTATATCATCTCCTATACTTAGAGAAAAATAACAGCACAGAAGAAGAGAGAGAAGGAAGCTCCTGCTAACCATCTCAATCTCTTCCAAAGGTAAAACCCCCATTGAAATTCATTCCAAGAAGGTCTTATAAAGGCAGCCAAACCATCTAAATTAATTAAGCCATTTTAGCTAATTATCTAATTTAGTTAGAGAAGGATAAGGAATAAATGTCTAGAATTAGCAGTGTTGACTAGGCATCTCTCTGTCCTTATTCTATTGTTATGAAATTAATGTTAGAATCTTTCTAAAGACTCTCCTTTCCTACTTTTTTAGGCCTTTTTTAAAATTTTTTATTTTAATTATTATATATAATATAGAGGAATTTGTCAACTTTTAATTTAGATTTACTATTTAGAGTATGGATCATCTATGTTGATGGTGGTGGCATATTAGGTGTTATCCGGGCAACACATTAGTTAGTGTTACCCTTACCGTGGGGCCCACCTTGATGATGTTGTGTATATCCACGCCGTCCATCTGTTTCTCCAGCCCATTTTAAGAAGGTTTATAAAATTTATACATATACAAATCTCAGGTGGTCCACACCACAGGAAACGGTGGTAGTTGAGTGCCTCACCATTAAAATTTCTAAAGAGCCCATCTTAAGGTTTTAATAATATTTATTTGCAATCTAACTGGTTGATAATGTCACGAAGATCTGAATGAAGTGAAATACAAATATACTCTTGATTCAAAACTTACGGGGCACACAAACAGTTTTCATAGTCATTAATCACTATTTCTAGTGGTATGGTCCAGCTCAGATTTTTATCTTTTTAGGTTTGGAAATGTGCCCTAAAATGAGATGAAAAAACAGATGAACGGCATGGATGAATAGAAAATAGATCAAGGTGGGACCCACATGGTTAGGGTAACAGCTAATCCGCTCCCGTTGAAGTCGGACGCGGATTCCCTGCAAAAGCCTTTCGCGGTAAGTCACTGCGCTGGAAACCTATGTGGGCCCATCCGTACATTTAATTAGCTCATTTTAATACTTGAGATCAAAAGTGAGGAGGATCCAAAATCAAGTGGCCCGCACTTAAGGAAAAGGTAGGCTGGGGAATTCCCACCGTTGAAACCTCCCTCGGGTCTACGGTAGGAGGCCGATTTCGAAGTTCCTGCGCAAGGATAATGGGTGGGGCCCACCACCATGTTTGTAGAAAATCTACCTTTTTTATCCATTTTTTGATTTCGTTTCAAGACATTTGACCAAAAATGAGATGGATCCAAAACTCAAGTGGGCCACACGAGAGGAAACAGTGGGGATTTAGTAAGAACTGTTGAAATTTTCTTGTGGCAATGAAATCTTTGTGTCAGGATAAAATTTTTAATATTTTCACTTCATCCCAGTGGAAATGACCTTTTAAACCGTTTGGATGGCATATAAACCTCAAGGTGGAGCCAGGAAGGTTTCAACGGAAGGTATTTCTTTCCCCGATTTTCCTTCTCGTGTGGCTCACTTGAGTTTTGGATCTACCTCATTTTTTAGTTTGTTATCCTAAAATGAGCTTACCAACGGATGAACTGATTAGATTTCCCACAAACATGGTGGTGGGCCCCACCCAGCATCTTTGCGCAGGAACTTCATGGAAAGACTTTGCCAGGAAATCCGTCTCCTCATCCGGATTCAAAAGTTCTGTAGCCACACCAATATTTCAATTGTCTACCTTCAGTCCTCACATCATAGAATGAGCGGACAAAACGGATGGACGGCTAGATTTCTCACAAACATCGTGATGGCCCCACGCAGGCTCCTAGCGCAGGAACTTACTGCCAAACGCTTTGGCAGGAAATCCGCATCCGCTGATGGAAAAAGAATTCTTGCTGTTAATTATAGTGGCTCTCTATTTTTAGCTGCCTATGCCCCATTGTTCGGAAGGAAAAGTATGATATATATATATATATATATATATATATATATATATATATATATATATATATATATATATATATACACGCGCACAAATATCCCCCACACTCACGACGTAGTGGGGTTTCACCACCTATGATAGCCGAACCCTTGACAGGGTGTTGAAACTCCTGAGAGTCTTGGATCCGCCAAACATTATTACTGTATGAGATAAGTTGTGTTACGGGTAAAATTAGACTGGCCATTGAGAAGAGGTTTTTATTATTATTATTATTATTATTATTTTTATTTTTACACACGCACACACACCCCACACACTCACGCTGGTAGAATTTCACCACCTATGGGTACTCAAACCCTTAATCGGGAGTTGAAACTCTTGAGAGTCTACCACCCGGGCAAGAGTAAGGACCCCAATGAGGAGAGGTTAGCTTAGATATATATGCACAACACGACAAGGTCGGTCAATGTCATTCATGATCAAGGAGCCCCTCAACGGCTAGGGAAGAGCATTATGTTGTACTTTACCAAATGACCTCGAGCTCCCCAGTGGTCCCATCCATTTCCAAGCAGTTGGTCGAAACATCTCCTGGCAAAAGCTCTCGAAGTACGACCCTACACTGTACGACAAAATGAAGAAGATGGTCATCCCCAATATCTCGTCCATATCCTACTAAGGAAAGGAACTCGGTCTCGGTCCTTTGATGTGGCTTCCAAGGGCAGGTCGGTAAGTCGATAGTCTGCTCAATGCTAGAGAAACTCGACCATAACTTGCTACAAAATCCAGGTCAGCAAAACCCCTCTTCAGGATGACCTTCCACCTTGGACTCATACCACGCCCTTCTATTAGTTCCGATCTAGCTCTGACTATACCTACCCAGGATCTTAGCCAAGGATCTCGAAAAATAACTACAACATGAATTTTCCCGAGATCTCAGTTGAGGATCTCAGGAGATACCTGCAACACGCTCGGGATACGAATCCCTTTATAATACGCCTCTACTAAACAAGGAAAATTGCCTTACACATCATCGCCCCTCCTCACCTATAAATAAAAGCATCCCTAATGGTGAAAGGTACACACAAATCAACTCAGAAAACACACCTAAAAAACCTTACATTCTACTAGCCCTAGCTTGTTTGTCTGACTTTGGCATCAGAGGGTCCCCTGTATCAGCTAGGGTCTTCATCCTTGTCTTCTCTTACAGGTCTCAAGTGGTCTAAGGAGGATATCCAGATTTCTACATCAACAGTTTGACGCCGTCTGTGGGAGTGACATCAAAAGTCATTTTCATCACCTACAGTGATTCAACAATGGCGAATGGGAGAAAGAACTCAGACCACCACTGTTGTACCCAAATAGAACAATCCGTAGATCATCGAGACTCATCTTCCCAATCTTAGGTTGATTCTGCACCTGCAGGCGCGGTGCAGTGATCCCAAAACCAGGAAGGTCAACTCGTCTCTCTTGAGAATTAAGTTAAATCCCTAATTAGCAACATATATCAGAGATAGGCCAATTCTAGGGTGAAAAATCCCTCCTAACTAGGAGGCTGAGGAGGCTATTGCTTGGGCAGCCATTGAAGTTTTAATATCATCTCAAGCACATTTTGGCTTCTTAAGGAGAAAACTAGCCTTGTGAAGTATCAGGACATGCGCCCTCCCATGCCTCGAGAATTATCGCGTTGTGTAACGTCTTAGAAAAATCTATATAAAGACCCGAGTACCACCTCAGGAAGAAACCACTAAGAATCAAATCCTTTAGAAATTAGACAAAAATTAATTAAGTGCTAAACTAAATCACTTATCGAATTAGCTTGGACAGCTTCCAATATGAACTGCAAGACCCGAAATCAGCAAAATAGTTGACGCTACATCGCCTAAAAATTTAGGATCCATCTCAAACCCAGTTGCTCTTAGGAGCATCATAAAACTCCGTTTCGGACCTGGGCAACGTGTCGAAAGTGCAATTACCACGAAACTATATGGTTATGACTGCCTTACTAGGCTTGACAATCATCTCAAAAATCAAGTTCTAAAAGTATTCAGAAACACACAACTTGAGCTCGGAAAGAAGTGTGTGAGAAATGCAAATATCTTTAGGAAATGAACTAAAACTTAAGTGAATTGAATCATTTGCTTGTAGGATAATTTTAAGGTTTCAGACCGTCAGATTCTGACCCAATTACACCCTTGAATTAAGAAAAATTTTCAACACAATCAGTGTACTTGTGGCCCTAATCGAGTACTGGTGACCATTGAAGTGAAACAGGTCCTCCACGGTCGATTCACTGATCCGATTGGTCCGAAAAATTACCTTGAACTAGATCCAATGTTAGGGAACCTTCCCCGGACTGAGTGCAGAAAAGGGGCTTCCAGATGTGCTCCATTGGCCTGAAACAACCGACTTTTGGCTATAACCTAAGTATATTATGGCCTGGGGCTAATCTCATCAGTTCTGGGCCTATCTAAGGGCCTTAACCCACTCCTCTCTCATTCCATACGAATTTGTAAACCCTAAGAGAGAGAAGAGAGCAAAGAGAGAAGGAAAGAGAGAGAAAGTGGGAGATAATTCTCGGGATTCGATCCGATCGCTCCACGTGCCGAATTAGCCTTCCTGTATCGATATTTCAGTGATTCCGATTCTGTTCTTGGGTAAGAAATCCTAACCTTAATCTGTCTTAGGGAGTCAAATAGAGTGAAGGATGAAATAGCTAATCTATTTCATCCTATAGGTTGCCGCCGTGCCGTAGACAAAGACATAGACTTCAAACTGAGCTCAATACGAGTCAACCGACGAAAGGTGTGGACTATAAACGTTTAGGTTATGGTTTTCAAGGCTTTCAATATTAGTAATGATTTATGACTAACTTAATTGTTGTCACATGTGGCTAGTCTTGATGTTTCCTGTATATTACATATTTAGGTAAACTATGTTGATTTTAATGCATTCCATGGGTTTGTTGAAAGGTTTGAATGAGTATGGAATTATGATTTATACTTGCTATGATTATTTGATTGAGAATGCATTTGTTGTACTTGGGGCAACTATTTGGGAAAGGATTTACTACAATATATGTTATAATTAAATTATTACACGTATGTTCATATGTGTAGTCTAAGTGTTTGATAAAATGTCTGAATGAGAAAATGTTTGTTGAAATGTATTTTATTAGGGTGTTGAGATATGATTCTCAATTTCCTTACTTATAGTTACCATCTCCTTCATCTAACCTACCACGTGCTTTACGAATGAAATGCTTATGTGGGACAACATGTGTACTATGTGTTTGTTAAAATGCTCAAATGTGATTTATATTTGAATCCTTTGTCACATGCTATTTGACTTTTGAAAATTAATGCCTTCTATGCTTAAGTATGATTGGGACTACTACATAGTCTAAGCAATCGGTAATGATTCTCAAGTTAGTAGCCGGGGTCGTTTCGCCACACAAGACATGCTCGAGGAATTCGAGTCGTATGTTGATTATCGATAGTGGTTAGGCTACGCGGAGTGGTTATGCACTCCATGTTGACTAATTCGACGTGCGCTCGTACTAGTTGAGCTTGTCAAGTAATCTGATTGGCCAATTGTATGTTCACCATGTATGGATGCTACTGCTTGAATCTAAGGTACCAACTTACCAGTGAAAATCCTATTTAACCATGATATCACGATCTGCTAAGACTCATGAGCCCGACATGGTGGTGTATGAGACACCGTGGTCGAGTTATCAACCTATACTGGGGTGACGAACCTTCCCGTAGTGACCAGTAAGCAACCATAACTCATGAACCGAATACGGTGGTGTATGGGACAGTATATTCGAGCTAACGGCCTATGATCAGGTGACGAGCCTATAGTGATCCCAAGTATACACTAGGACTACGCAAAGGTGACGAGCCTTTCCGTAGTGACCTCGATTATAAACCATGCTTGCTCTGAGGTGACCGGCCTCTCCGTAGAGACTTGGAACTACCCATCGTATGTGACTACTAGGATTGACGACCCTAGATGGATTAATGTTTGGGTCAATGATATAAAAGGAGGTACCTTAGCTTCCCAATACTGCTGCATTAAGAAGTATAATTAAGAACTTGGTTAATCACGCACATGCACCGCATTGCATGTGCTTTTGACATTGTAGTTGAGCATCGCGGGAATGTTGCATGCCGGGATCGTGAGATGATTTTGAAGAGGGAGTGCATGTGAGAGCATACATCATTATCGCATATCATCCTTGCATTAACAAGAGTACTTAGGACAAGAGTGTTATATTGCTTTATCATTATTGCTTGACTGAATTGATAACACGTTAACCTTTGCCTTATAGCTCTACTGAGTTGATCACTCACTCCCACTATGGGATGGTGTTTCAAAATACCAACCAAACCCTGTTATGACGAGACCTTTATGATGAAATCTAATTTTTATGATGATAAGGAGTTCTCTTATATGCAGCTATCAGGTAGGTCTATGTAGACCATGTTCTGATCGATGAGATTTCAGGGATGCTGACTAGATGCCATTACACTTGCCATTTTGTATTTTGGGACACACATGTATCTTCATTTTGTCCATTTGGGAGTATTCATGTATATATTTAACCTGGTAACATATTCACACTCTGGAGACCTACATCAGTTTATAGGTTTTATATATCTATCACAGTCTTCCGCTTGCTTAAATTTAATTATCTCTGGAATATGATTTGTTGATTTGGTATTATTCCACTCATTTTTAATGTACTAATACAGACAATATTTAATCATCATTATCTATGTTGCATAGGTGATGCATTGGAACTCGAGAGTTGATCTCTTGCTCAACTCCCGATTTTCAGGGAATTATAAGTTGATATCAGAGCATGATTTGGATTGAAATGGACCTAGGTTATGGTAACATGACGCACACTGACGTATTTTGATTAGGAGGGAGCGATGAGACGTATAAATAGTGGTAGGATTCTAAGTTTCATCCGTCGGCGATCATATGACCGTCAAGGCAAAACTGACCATAGAGATTGGATCTGTAGGCACCTATGGTCATGCGAGATGATCCCAATCCTGCTCTAGGCCATCTATCGACAGGTTTAGACCATGAGTCATCCCATTCCATACTCAAACAAAATCGAAGAGCACGAATATACGCGAACGGGGACCCAAAACGACTCAAGTGGTCGAGGGGGCCCAAACCATGCAAATCGGTGGGACCCAAGGGGTCCCTCCTACATGTTTGGCACCCCGGGAGGGGGGTGGCCACAACCTAATCACGGGGGTGCCGTGGCGACCAGGGCGCACCTCAGTCCGGTTCGTCCGGGCCTGTTGAGCCTGTGTGGGCCAGTCAGGCCGACACTTGTGGATGACTGTGGGGCCCACCAAATCATGTGGGGACCCCTATAACCCTCCCTTTTACTTCCTTTTCCTCACACACTTTCAAGCTTTCCAAATCTCCCAAAACCCCGTCTTTCCCTCTCAAATCTCTCCCCTATTCTCACATCTTCTTCATCTTCTTCACCAAAAACCCACCTCCTACTATTCCTTTCAAATCCATCTCCTATCTTCCCTATTTCCTTTCATTTGAGTGCACAAACCCTATTTTGTGCCTCAAAAAAATCTCAAGGTATTACAACCCATCCCATTCCTCCATTTTATTTCACTTTCATGGCTCTTTTGGGGCTTGTGGCTGCCATTTTCTCTCTCCACAATTATTTTCCTTAAGGGAAAGAAGAGAGCTCCTGTGGATGAAGCCGGGCCTAGTCACCCTACCTGTCCAAGGAACAAGGCAGGCTCCGAAGTTATCATAAGCGCCGCACATGAGCTGAGGTCGAAGCGGGATCTTGATCCCCAAATCCCACTCGAGAGAGTTCTATTGATGGGCTTCGAACAAGGTCGGTTTAGCGGTCGCAGGGTTGTGTTTGATGCTCATGTAGACGAGAGGCTATCTAGGTTGTATCCAGTGATGGACCTCTTGGTGGATGCCCAGTGGGGTCCCATATTCAAGGGTAAGTCTCACGCATGTGAGAACATTGTTCGAGCCTTCTACACCCATATACGGGACCCATCGTTGGAGTCTTTACAGTTCAAGATTCCCGTGGGAAGGTGGGAAGCAGTAGTCGTTGTATATTTAGTGGCCCGGATCATGGGAATCCCGCGTGGAGAGGTGCACGCTAGCGATAAGGCTCTTAAGAACGTGTGAGAAAGAGATCGTTGCATCCGTTTCCTTTACGGCCGCCTAGCTCACTAGAAGCAAGGCAGATACCTCCTGTGAATGGAATTGACAGACGATTTTCACTTGTTTCACCACATATTCATATATAATGTGAATCCTAGGTGGGGCAACCGTATTGAATGCACTCGCTTGATAGTGAATTTCCTATATAGAGCTGGGTAGAGCTGGGTAAAGAGACAAGCTGTATTTTTCTACATTCACCCTGCTACAGATAGTCCAGACTGCGTGCTCTATTAGGAATGATGTCTCACTTCCATTTGGCAGACTTATATGCAAGATTGCTTGAGAGTTCGCCTACAGACTTAACTTGGATGACCTTATGCCGATCCATTTCATTAATGATACTACGCTTAATAATATGGGGATTGACCCTTGACAACGTCTAGCTCAACTTGACGAGTATGGGGATGAGACAGAAAGTGAAGAGGAAGGAGGTAATGAGATAGAAGAAGAAGATGAGTCAGAGGGAGGAGGTGAAGAAAGAGAGAGTAAGGAAGAAGAAGAGGAGGCCCAAGACTCTGATGAGGGCTCTCCTCCCACTGCACAAAGGCACGATAGTGATCAGGCTACTATAAAAGCCCACTTGGCTCAACTTGAGGAGGGCCAGGTTGCCCTACGACTAGAGGTCGCAGCAACCCAAGCCAAACTTAAAGAGAATCAAGTCATCATGAAGTGAAAATACAGTAAAGTATCTCGTACCCTGAGGGCTATCCTATGTTGTATACAGGATAAGGGTGCACCTTCACCATCACCAGATTCGGACGACTAATCGTGCATGTAGTCGTCTTTGAGTTTGATTTGTTACTTGTCTTCGTATTTCTATGTATAACCATGATAGGCTTAGTAATGTGGTAGATTGGTTTGTAGGTTTTAGTGTGTGGAACCTTGCTTAGATTAGCTCACATGCATCTTCTATCATGATCCATGTAATACTGTATCTCATGTATTGTGATAAATTTGGTAAATGAAATGCATGAAGCTTCTTTAGATTTGAAATACGAATGATGTAAGACCCGTATCCTAATCCGTACTGTTCCGTTGCTTTCCGCAATCCTTCTCGTCAAATTCCTGTAATTCACGACCTGTAGTCGACGTTGCGTACAACCGTAAGTCGTATCCTATACATTTGAGTCAGCTTAATCCGAGACTCGTATCATTACGACCGCGCCGTCGCCGCGGTTCTAACGCCGCGACTCATGTACCGATCCGATACCCTGACTAAGAGATGTGGGTCGATGTTTATTTTGAGAAAAATACCGCGCGTTGTAAATCTCAAGAGAATCTCTACAATATGTCAACTCAATCCCATCAATCAATCACCCATCAATCACTTCATGTCAAGTATAAAGCAACCATGCTTTCTTTCTCCACAAGTCAAGCAACCACCAAAGTCAACTAACACATCACCTCACCCATCACTCACATCCATCAACCATCACCCCATCACTCCTCCTTACATCCCATCTCCCTCTCTCTTTTCTCACACCAAATCCAAGCAAAGGAGAGCATCCCACGTCCAAGATCTTTCCATGGAGAGAAAAATGCATTTGTGAGGCCCACTTTCCCCTTCCAAAACCTCTATCCTAGCCATCCATCTCCCATCTCCACCATAAAAGTGAAGCTCTAGGAGATAGGCATTCCAACGGACCGAGTAGATCATAAGGTGGGTGCTTCTATAGGGTAGTTTACTTATTTTTTTCGATGGGCTAAGTGAGGCCCACCGATCTATAGTGTGGATCTCACTTGGGACCATAAGATGTGGCCGATGGCCCATCTTGATCATCAAATCATTCCATGATGGGGCCATTCTCCATGGACCCCATCATGATGTTTACTTTTCTTGCATTAAGAGGTCATATAGACCGTTCATTTTGGATGGAGAGGGATCTCCACCGTTGATCTTTTGTTTGAATGGCCCATATGCAATGGGACCCTTTGATGTATGATTGGATGATTGAAACGGAGGGCACATAGTGCCGGGGTCCCTCCATCACGCGTGTCCCACTCTTTTACTCTCTATCTCTCTCCCTTCTTCTTTTGTTAAGTTTTTGTATGATGATATGACCCTATGGCCCACTTGGATGGACCCCACAATAGGACATGTATTGGATCCAAACCATCTAAAGGTGGGGTCCACTTTACATATGTATTGTAACCACACCACCTCACCATGTGGTGGCCCACCTATGAAGGGCCCACCTTAACACACGTGCTGGCCAAAAAAAAAAAAAAACAAAGAGAAAGAGAGTCCAGAGAGTCCAGAGACGTCTCTGGACGTGCATGTGAAATTTCCTTGGTTAAGGCAATGAAGGTGGCCCACTTTTATAGGCCCCACCTTGATGTATGTTTCTAATCCTTGACGTCCATCCTCTTTCCTGACTCATTTTAGGCGTTGAGCCAAAAAATGGTGTCGATCCGATATTCAAGCGGGCCATAGCATAGCAAACATTGTCTTTACCGTTAAAAAATTGTCTAGGGCCCACCTTGAGATAAAAAAATACCGTATATTAGACTCGTTTGGTTCATATTGAGTCATGCAATACAATGGATGGAGTGGATTTTCTTTGGGTGGGCCACACATATGAAAAACCCTAAAAATTTGGGTTTTCAAAAAAAAGAAAGAAGAGGATTTGAAGCAGAGAGGCTGCTGCCTTTATCACGTCAAACGTCCCAAACTGGACGGACGCCAGCAAGCCCACAGCTCCAACCGTGGGCCCCACTTGATGTTTATTTGTCATCTAGCCCATTCATGAGGTGGGCCACTCATTGAAGTGGGCCCCCTTCAATTTTCAGCCAAATCCAAGACCCAGGTGGCCCACATCACAGGAAACAGTGTGATTGAGTGTTTACCGTTGAAACCCTTTTTATGGGCCACAAAAGTTTCAGATCAAGATGATGTTTTTGTTTTCCTTTCATTCATGTCCGTGTGATCATATGGACAGGTCGAATCGCAAATATACATTATGGTGGACCCCACGTGGGACCAGCGTCCACGTCTAGTCCAGCCACTGGACTAGCGGACGAAGTGCAAATACCTCGTTTTCAACACTTGAGGTCTTAGCACGATGCCTGGTGGGGGCGGTCACATGGAGTGCGTGTGCTGGCAGGGTGGGACCCACCACGGTGTATGTGTTTTATTCACGCCATCATCCATGGTGGGCCCTTCTGATGTATGTGTTTTATCTATGCCGTCCAGCCATAAGCCGGTCTGCTGGACGGCTAGTGGACCCCCCACCATGATGTATGAGTTGTATCCTAACCGTCCATCCATTTTAAGAGCTAAAACGAGTCAAATCTATGATTCAAGTAGGGCCCACCTTGGTATGTGTACAAGGCCCATGTTGGCCTGTTTGTAACCATTTGTTAAGGCCCACCTTGGTGCACACATAAGGCCTATGGGATTAAGCCCATTTGGCACACATAAGGCCTATGGGAATAAGCCCATTTGGCATATATAAGGCCCATGGGTTTGGGCCCATTTGACATATGCAATGCCCATGGGATCCAGCCCATTTATTCTTTATAAGGCCCACGAGATTTAAGCCCATTTGATATATATATTAAAGCCCATGGGATCAAGCCCATTTGATGTGCTTGGGGCACAAATGGAGTGGCCCATTTAATATATTTAGAGCTCATGTGTGTAGGCCCATCTGATATATTTAAGGCCCAAGTTGTGAGGCCCACTTTGATGTATTTCAAGGCCCATGGATCATGGACCATTGCAATGTACATAAGGCTCATTGGTGAGGCCCATTAACGCAGCCCATTTGATGTATCTAAGGCCCATGGGTCGAGGCCCAATGGGATGACCTTAGGGTCCATTACAATGTGTGACTTCCCATGTTCATGTAATGATATTTATGGCGGGTCGTGCCTAGGGAACAATGATGGTTTGACGTCCACATTGTATGTATAATGTTAGTTAAATGTCCGCATTGTAACTCTCCTTAGGGCTCATTGTTAGGCCCATACTCGTTACTATTCATCGCTTTATAAATCCCATGACTCATGCCCATAGGCATCATATGTATGCTTGATTTGAGTAGTGACTGATCATAGCATATGCCATTGGGAAGACCACTTATAGGACCCGTTATGAGACGGAGTGCCCCACATGATCGCGCAATATACGCTGAATTTCTACATGATTTGACGGCGTGATTCATGCATCTCGCATATGTGTGACTTGATCACTGCACGCCCTAATGACATCAGGGTCGTGGCTCCACAGGTACATTGTGGATGGCCGTATCGGATACCGAAAATACTTGGTTCTAGCACTGTGGGCACTTAGGATGTCCTTGGGTGAAAGTTCCAGAATCTTTTTGGTACCAGGAGATGCTCCAACGTATAGACCGAGTAGATACACGAGCGTCCGAGTGCCGAATACCAGTAGGCCGCGTCTCCCACTGTGTCGTGGTCGGTTGGAAGGGGCTGTGGCCTTATCCACCTGAGTGAGGGGGATATAAGCTAGGCTGAGTTTGACCAGCTCGCACATGAGTCCGCTATCGATGAGCCGGGTAGGTATTGGCAAACTACTGGTCAGGCGGATAGTGAGGTCTATTCCGCTTGCTTGACTGTGCAGCTAGGGAGGTGGCAGTCATTGTGAAGTGTATTAGACCCCGGTAATATCCAGAGGGGAACTATACTGATATATGTACTTGATGAGTACCGACTTGCTTAGATTACATTTCGCATATGACATTCGGCTATGTAGGCCTTGCATTGCATCGGTGTGGCCGATGGCATTCATATCTCGCATCATGTCTTTCATCACATGGCCTTGGTATGGTTGATTGTATTCATGGACTTAACGCATACTTTCGCACTACTCTGATATTGTACACTTGACGTTTGCCTTGCGCACACACTTACACCACCCTCTAAGCTTTTGTAAGCTTATGCACGATAGTTGCATGCAGGTAACGTTGGACAGCAGCAGCGCTGAGGCAGGAGCGCGTATCAGACCATTTGGAGCTTTTTGATCATCTTGTATTTTCCTTCCCGCTTTGTACTTAAAAGATTTTGATATAGTGGATATGTGGTGATGTTGTTTTGTGACTTGGTTATGCTTGTGGTTATGCTCCATTACAAAAAAAAATTCATTCTGAAAATCCTCCTTTTAGGATCCCAGGATCGAAATCTGGCATTTGATTGTCAGGAGCCGAGAATGGGGTACTACGGAAGCTGTCGGCACCGGATTCGGCAATCGGGACTCGTGTGAATCCAATTTTCGGATTTGGAGCGTGACAGAAGTTAGTATCAGAGCATAACTTGGGAATACCTGAGGATCACATCACATATCTACTATAAATAAGTTTCGAGTCCGAATGACTTAGCGATTTTTCGACATGAACCCTTAACATTTTCGCCTTCGAGAATTCTCAAGGCTGATAGGCCCTTGCTTCTTCCTGTAGGACACTATGGCTAGAAGAGCGACTCGAGCGAATCCCGCTCCACCACCTGCGACTCTCGCACCACCACCCGCAGCTCCTGCTTTACCACCTGCTACTCCTGCTCTACCACCAGATATTCTTGTCTTTGAGCCTGAGGATGCCACTCATTTACCTGAGACCGGTGTGGATCCGACCATACTTGTGAGTGCTACTCAGCTGCAGCAGATGTTGCAGGCGATGACCATCATTCTTCATGGGTAGAGCAGGCGTCCCACAGTGACACCAGCCGAGGCTGAGCAGGAGCATGCGAGCGCTCTTCTCAAGGATTTTCGACAGCACGATCCCCCGCGTTTCTAGGGCAAGGTGGACCCTACTACTGCAGAGATATGGTGCTCTGAGGTCGAGAAGATATTCGACACCATGAGATGTACGACCCAGCAGCGAGTTCCATTAGCTGTATTCCTTCTGTAGGGTGAGGCTCAGTATTGGTGGGCATCTGTGGCCCGATCGGTAGCCGCCAATTTTGAGTGGACATGGGAGGACTTTATAGACCGGTTTGACCGGAAGTTCTTTCCCAAGCATGTGCAACAGCAGCGTGCATTGGAGTTTGAGACTCTGGTCCAGGGGGACATGACAGTGTCCCAGTACGAGGCACGTTTCGTCGCACTATCTAGATTTGTGACATATCTTGTTGATGATGAGGGGCGGAAGGCATGCCGTTTTGAGAACGGCTTACATCCTACCCTCCGGAGCCGTGTGATCGGACACATGCTTCTGACATTTGAGCAGATAGTAGAGAGGGCCTTGATATATGAGACAGATTGGGCCGGTGTGCAAAGAGCCCGTGATCAGAAGGGAGATCAGAAGTGGAAGGCACCCTCTAGTAGTTCTCATCAGTAGCATCGTTCACAGCAGCAGCGCATGACTCGCCTAGCATTCCGAGCACCAGCAGTACCCCCAGCACCATCTTCAGGATCGTTTACAGGTACTTTCTTTGGGTGCGGTCGTACAGGGAATCGTAGGCACGAGTGTCCCCATCTGCAGCAGCAGCAGCAGCCGAGGGCACCACATCTACCTCTGCGACAGCCACCACAGCTGCAGTGACCGCAACATCAGCCTCCTGTACCTCCCCCGCAGCAGTAGAGACAGAAGGTTAGGCCCCCACAGCTACCACGGCAGCAGCAAAGACCTCAGAGGGGACCTGCACCTCCCCAGTAGGCTCAGGGCATATTTTACGCTGCTCAGCAGGACCCTCAGTCATCAGGAGGGGTAGTTGAGGGTAATCTTCCTGTTTCTGCATGCATTGCACATGTATTATTTAACTCTAGTGCATCGCATTCATTTGTCGCCGATGATTTCTACCGATCGACCGGTTTACCGTTGGAGTCTGCCCATGAGGATTTGGTAGTATCAACGCCATTAGGAAAGACCGCAGTGTTGGGCCAATTTTATGCATCTTGCCCCGTTTTGATTGGGGATATCTTCTTGCCTGCCGACTTATTTGTATTACTGATGTCCGATTTTGATGTTATCATAGCCATGGACTGGCTTGCTGAGTATTACGCCATATTAGACTGCTCCGCGAGGACAGTCACGTTCTGCATACCCGGAATGCTAGAATTTCAGTTTGTTGCCTAGCCCAGAGGAGGGCATCTTTCTTTCCTGTTATCGTGTGCCGTTGAGGAGTCAGCTGCTTTGAGTATCGACCAACTTCCTGTTGTTTGTGGTCTTCCCGATGTATTCTAGGAGATTCTGTGGTTACCACCTCGTCGGTATACTGAGTTTCAGATTGATCTCGTACCTGGTACCGCGTCTATTTCGAAGGCCCCGTATCGTATGGCACCGTTGGAGTTACGAAAACTGCAGAAGCAGCTGGATGAGTTACGCGAGCTAGGCTTTATTTGTCCGATCAGTTCGCCGTGGGGAGAGCCGGTACTCTTCGTGAAGAAGAAGGATGGCTCATTGAGGCTTTGCGTAGATTACCGCGAGCTCAACAAGGTCACGATCAAGAATAAGTACCCGCTTCCTAGGATCGATGACTTATTTGATCAGCTGCAGGAAGCACAGTTCTTTTCGAAGATAAACTTGCGGTCCGGTTATCATCAGGTTCGGGTTCGAGATGAGGATATCCCGAAGACAGCCTTCAGGACGCGCTACGGTCATTTTGAGTTTCAGGTCATGTCCTTCGGACTGATCAATGCGCCCGCAGTATTCATGCAGTTGATGAACGAGGTCTTCCATCCTCATCTCGATCAGTTTGTTGTGGTGTTCATCGATGACACTCTGATATACTCGAGGACTCGTGAGGAGCATGAGCTGCATTTTGAGATTATATTACAGACCCTCCATGCCCACCAGCTTTACGTGAAGCTAGAGAAGTGCAAGTTCTGGCAGGAGGAGGTGAAGTTCCTTGGCCATATAGTGACGAGACAGGGTGTCGATGTAGACCCCTTGAAGATTGATGCCATGCGTCAGTGGGACCAGCCCACGAACGCATCCGAGATCCGCAGTTTTTTTGGTTTAGCGGGCTACTACCGACGTTTCATTGAAGGATTCTCTCGTATTGCAGCTGTTGAGGGTCAAATAATTCATATCAGACCCCATTTATTACCTGCGTTTACGAGCATGATTTGTTTAATGGCCTGTTTTAATCGTGTTTGTGTTGCAAGGTGACTTTACGAGCATAAACTGAAAAAGGGAGCTTAAAACATGGATTTAACGCTCTGATGACACCAAAGGCAAGGGATGGACTCCAGGGAACCAAGATTGACGGATTTACATGGTCAGAAATCCAAGAAAACTAAGAAACTGAAGCTCAAGTGGCTTGAAACGCATCCAGAATGCAAGATCACATGGTTCCCGCCATCCGATTGACTCGAAACTTCATACATGTGATGGGGGCCATAAATAAACCATACATATTAAATTTAAGCCATTGAAGATCTTGAAAAGTGTACTAACGGACAGATCATCCCCTTAATTCATTTAATGGGGCCCACATGCTATCTGGATATGCTTTCAAATTATCCTTGACGGCTTAAAGAATATGAGAAAAAGGATGGACGGTGCAGATTTCTGATAAGCATCATAGTAGGTCCTGCATATGGTGCATGTACATCACATACATTGTATGTACCTCGAGCACCAAGACTGCCTTCCAAATTAAACAGAGCCTGCCCGTGCATGAAACGACACTTGCCGTTTTCAGCTGCGCAACGAGCGGCCGCTGGCTATTTTTTCAGACCTCTGTGGGACCCACACGTCATTCGTATGGAAAATCTGACCCGTTCATCTTGTAGAGGGCATCAAATACTACAAAAATATGCTGATATTTCACATCCATGCATGCACACATGTATGATACAGGGGCCACAAGTGGACCACCCTGCAGCATTCAAATCTGATTTTGTTGTAATTTATTGTCTGGACCACGTCAATAGACATTTAAAACCACTTATTCTTGACTAAAATTTCATTTTGAATGCAATGGATGGGGTGGATTTCCCAGAAAATGCTTCTGTGGGGCCCACCGATCACAACAGCGAAATGGTGCGAAAGGTTTCGCACATCCACGAAAATTGACTTTTTCAGGCAGTTGTGGCCCACCATCTTTGATCATATGACAGATCTAAACCGTCTATCATGTAGAGGACCCAAGAAAGTCCTAAGGGATGATATTTCTTTAGAATTTGAGCGAGGAAAGTGACAATTTTTGAGGCACTGAACTTGGCCGCGAAAAGGCATTCGCTGCACATGCGATAGCTTTCCAAATCCGATTCAAGTCCGATTTTCACCACTCCAGTGGCTATATAAGGAGGTTTTGGACGTGGAGAGCAATTATTCAGACCTTGGGAGGAAGATCTAGATCTTGGCTGGGTTGGAACGTAAGGAGAATGAGAGAGAGAGAAGAGCCTTAGTTTTTTCTTTCCCTTTTCTTTTCCTTTTCTTTTTCTCTTTATTTATTTGGATCTAGCCCACATCATGTCTAGCTAAACCTCTTAGCTAGGGCTAAGAGGTGAAACTTGCAGTGAGATGGGAGATTTTTATGTATGTTTTCAATTTAATTTTAATTCATGAATTGACTTGATTTTAGTTGATTATTATGGGAATATTTTTAGTTCTTAATGGTCTGTTGTGATTGAAATTACAATGGGTCGGCAATGACTTTGAGCATGTCTCTTCTCTTTTATGTTTATGACGTTAGAGAGCCCCGTTGTTCACCATAGTCTCCTGGGCATGGTCGGATGACAGTACTCTTCCTAACCTTCATACATGTGATTGGTTGGTAATTAGTTTAATTCTGTTGTTTGCCATAGTCTCTTAGGCATGGTTTGGTGATGGAATCCATTCTAATTCATATACCTTTCATCTCTTTAAAAACTAGATCAACAGCAGTTCAGTAAATTTCATAATTCTTGAAGCAGGCATAAGATCTCCCTGATCTCTACAAGTGGATCCTCTGAATCCCTAGTTACCCTTCTCGGATATCTCCTTAGTTTTAGATTTATTAACCTACAATTATTTCCAAATTGCTACTTGATTTAGAATTCATCTTATTCTAGTTCAAATCCTACTTAATATTAGATTACGTACAGTTTCAGTCCCTTGGGATTCGACCTCGGTCTTAGCGAGTTATTACTACATCACAACCCTGCACTTGGGGAGTGAACAAGTTTTTGGCGCCGTTGCCGGGGACTGACGGCTATGATTTTCTGAAATTGATTAGTTTTGGGATTAGTTTAAGATTAAGTTCTAATTTTTTCTGATTTTTAGAAACTAACCTACTTGTTTTATAGGATTTTAAGATAGAAACTTCTAATTCAGTAAGCTCTTTCTAATTTCTATTTTCTAGTTTAAGACGTTCCTAATTTGTTTTCTACTTTCTGTTTTTGGAATTTTTTCTTTTTATCTAGAAATTAGTTTACTTCTAATTAGGAATTTTCTTTTCTTAGACTTTCTAGTTCTAGAAACTAACTTATTTTGTTTTGTTTTTCAGGTTCTTAACATAGTACTCAAATCTGGTAACTTCTCTCAAACTTCTCCTTTACCTGCTTTCCATATTGTTGTAGGATCTTTTCGTCTATTCTTTAGGATTAGATTCAGAATAAGGGTTTCATCATGTATATGAATGAATGGGCACGTCCGTATGTTGAGATAGCTTATGGAAAACAACCTATGCCTCAAAATTTTTCTGAAAATATCTTCAAGAACCAATCGGAATATGATGTTCTACCGATTAAGAAGACTTTCGGTGATTATCTGCGGGAGAATAATTGCATTCCACGAGTTAAGAGAACATTACGTAATTATTGAAATGATGACGCTTATCAACCCCCGACAAATGACCCGTATGATTCTGATCAGTGAAAACAGAAATATTTTGAAGATGAGCCAGTAAAACATCACGGTAATAACTCCCGTGGATCAACCACTTATGAATATCCACCAGAAACGATCCAGGAGGAGTTATCTCCGAGTTAAACAGACTATATTGCTGGCATGAGGAAATTAGTAGAAGCGCTTGAATCACGCCTTGATAGGCTAATGGAGGATAGGTCGTCTCAGCCTCAACCCAATCCAGAAATACAATGCAAGGAAAGTGATCCTCACTCTCTTTTGAAAAACTCTGAAATTTGGAATGAGGAGTGGGATTCCCTTAATGAGCATGTGGTTCAATTTCCTGAGGAGTCGATCTCGATGACTGTTCGAAAGAATGGTGAAGATACATTGGTGTCTTTTAAATACATTGATGATGACACATCTTCCTTACATTACACACAAGATTTCAATGATGAGGAAGAGGTTAGTTTATGCGAACCTCAACCCATGCTAGGTGTATAATGTGAGGAAAGTGATTCCATCCCAAATGTGCACTGCACTGGACTAGAACATGATTGCGATCCTGAATGTGCAGCCACGGTCCCCCTGGAATGCCTCTCAAGTTTGGTCCAGATCAATGATCAAGACGTACATGAAGTGGTCGGTCATAATGAGCCACTCCCATCACTTAACATGTCTGATTTAAAGGTGGAGGATGAGCCCCTCATGACCAACCCTTCTAACTCTTGTGAAACAAGTTTGGACCACTCCCCTAAATTGAATGATGATATGATTCGGGAGAAGGAGGAGTTGCCCGCTGCAACTCTGGAATTTGAAACCACCTAGTTGAGGCCACCATCTGAACTGTTGAGTTTTGACGATTCAATGTCTCTTCTGAGTAGTATCAATAAACAGAATTCGCTCATCAATGCTTCACTTATTGATCTTCAATCTATTTGTGCAGGACTGGAGCAAGAGACCATACCTCTATCCACTTTCAAGGACGATGGATTCTTTGAGCAAATCATTGCGCGATCCAATATGAAAAATAAGTCACCATCAGTTAAACTTCTCAACTCTTGAGATTACTTGGCACACTTTGCAGTTTCAAATGATCCCTTGTTAAAAGACAAAGTGGATGCCTGGCGAGACAACATCTCGTAGTCATCACTGACCGAGAGAACCCTTATTCTGAAACTTTCTCTTCCCCTGATCCTAAACGTCTATCAGTAAAAGAAGAGGAGCTGAAACTAGAACCGAAGTTTGGAACTTCAGAATGTGTTGAGACTACATTACTTCTTAAGAAGTTTTCTAAACTTTATTTACTTGTAGTCTCTGATTCGCCATGCGATACTAATGTGAAAACTTTTTCTGATATATGTGAATCATATATACTTTGGGTACCTCTGGCAAATCAACGAAAAATTTTTGCTGAGGTAAATAAGTCTCTCTGGAAATTCATGCTCCAAGGCACCCAAGCCTATTGCAAAAAGGGCTTTTGGATGATCCTGTTGGGAAACTTATTGAGAAACTTATCAAGATATTGGCCGGAAGAAGAACCTTGCGACATGATCAATGTTTGTGGGTAACATTGTTGTAAACCCTCACGAGATTACAACTCGTCCACTAGGGGTAACCTAGGAGTTTAAAGGCTTGTTGCATATGCTAAATGCAATTGAGAGCACCTGCAAAAGTGGTATAGGTAGGATTTTATTTTTGTTATTTTTGTTAGTTTCACTCTCGTACTAACCTGCTCTCTTCCAGCGATCTCTTAAAAAAAAATCTCTCTTAATTCGTTATCCAGGTACTATCCTCCTATCACTTCTCATTTACTTCCATTGTCTCATGTGTATTGCATGTTTATATCTTTTACATTAAGGACAAAGTAGATTTTAGGTTGGAGGTGGGAGATTAGGTAACTCGATCAGTATTTTCTTGATCTTGAGCAAAAATTGTGAAAATTTTTTAAATTTTTTTTTGAAAATTCCTGTGAATTCGAAGTGATTTTGACATCTATCTTTGATTTAGAATTGCGAGATACGTGATGTTGGTAATTTATGACTCTTGGATTAGTAGCCTGATAAATTCCACGGTTGAGTTCGAATTATCAATCCATGATTACAGGTTTTAAACATTGATTGAATCATGATTTCAGGACACGTCTCGCCTACACATTTAGATTTCAGTTCCATATCGAAAGATTAACTTGGTAATCACTGGGCATGAAAGGAACCAGCTTGAAATATCTTGCCATCATGGTATAAAAATTGAAAAGGTTGGGTAATTAATCTTCACCATAGGTTTTCTCCCTATAGATGTGGAGTTAATTCCCCATGAATGATGTGTGAAAAAGGTCTAGGAGTACAGTCTTCACCATAGGTTTGCTCCCTATAGGTAAGGATTTGATTCCTCTTCTTGGCATGACTATTAATTGAAAAATAAAAAGTTGAAAAGATCAAAAGATGAAATTTATGAGACAAGTTTGGTTATCAAGAATTCTCCTGTTGATTACCTATGATTTCATGCAATAACAAATTGAATCTTAATGTTGATAAGTCGAGATTACATTATACGCCCATGGAACTCAACGTTTAGAATTGTTCTAATTGATGGATTAATACCTTAAACTTGATTATGAAGTTTAATGGGTGCCTGAGTCCAGGAGAAAATAATTCCCAACATTCATGAATCTTAGATTTTCATGTCTGAATTGTTTTTCAAGAAATCACTCGAGTTCGTAGAAATTGTCTTGTAATTCTCAACTTATTTTTCGTAAATTTTGCTCAAGACTAGCAAGATGCTGGTTGGGGATTGTGATGAGGGTTAAATATTGCATATCAGACCCCATTTATTACCTGGATTTACGAGCATGATATTTTTTAATGGCCCGTTTTAATCGTGTTTGTGTTGCAAGGTGACTTTACGAGCATAAACTGAAAAAGGGAGCTTAAAGCATGGATTTAACGCTCTGATGACACCAAAGGCAAGGGATGGACTCCAGGGAACCAAGATTGACGGATTTACACGGTCAGAAATTCAAGAAAACTAAGAAACTGAAGCTCAAGTGGCTTGAAACGCATCCAGAATGCAAGATCACATGGTTCCCGCCATCCAATTGACTCGAAACTTCATACATGTGATGGGGGCCATAAATTAACCGTACATATTAAATTTAAGCCATTGAAGATCTCGAAAAGTGTACTAACGGACAGATCAGCCCCTTAATTCATTAAGTGGGGCTCACATGCTATCTGGATATGCTTCCAAATTATCCTTGACGGCTTAAAGAATATGAGAAAAAGGATGGACGGTGTAGATTTCTGATAAGCATCATAGTAGGTCCTGCATATGGTGCATGTACATCACATACATTATATGTACCTCGAGCACCAAGATCGCCTTCCAAATTAAATAAAGCCTGCCCGTGCATGAAACGGCACTTGCCGTTTTCAGCTGCGCAATGAGCGGCCGCTGGCCATTTTTACGGACCTTTGTGGGGCCCACACGTCACTCGTATGGAAAATCTGACCCGTTCATCTTGTAGAGGGCATCAAATACTACAAAAATATGTTGATATTTCACATCCATGCATGCACACGTGTATGATACAGGGGCCACAAGTGGACCGCCCTGCAGCATTCAAATCTGATTTTGTTGTAATTTATTCTCTGAACCGTGTCAATAGACATTCAAAACTACCTATTTTTGACTAAAATTTCGTTCTGAATGCAATGGACGGGGTGGATTTCCCAGAAAATGCTTCTGTGGGGCCCACCGATCACAACAGTGAAATGGTGCGAAAGGTTTCGCACATCCGTAAAAATTGACTTTTTCAGGCAGTTGTGGCCCACCATCTTTGATCATATGACAGATCTGAACCGTTTATCATGTAGAGGACCCAAGAAAGTCCTAAGGGATGATATTTCTTTGGTATTTGAGCGAGGAAAGTGATGATTTTTGAGGCACTGAACTTGGCTGTGAAAAGGCTTTCGCTGTGCATGCGATAGCTTTTTAAATCCGATTCAAGTCCGATTTTCACCACTCCATCAGCTATATAAGGAGGTTTTGGACGTGGGGAGCAATTATTCAGACCTTGGGAGGAAGATCCAGATCTTGGCTGGGTTGGAATGTCAGGAGAAAGAGAGAGAGAGAAGAGCTTTAGTTTTTTTCTTTCCCGTTTCTTTTCCTTTTCTTTTTCTCTTTATTTATTTGGATCTAGCCCACATCATGTCTGGCTAAACCTCTTAGCTAGGGCTAAGAGGTGAAGCTTGTAGTGAAATGGGAGATTATTAGTTTTCAATTTAATTTTAATTCATGAATTGACTTGATTTTAGTTGATTATTATGGGAATGTTTTTAGTTCTTAATGATCTGTTGTGCCTGAAATTACAATGGGTCTGCAATGGCTTTGAGCATGCCTCTTCTCTTTTATGTTTATGACGTTAGAGAGCCCTGTTGTTCACCATAGTCTCCTGGGCATGGTCGGATGACAGTACTCTTCCTAACCTCCATATATGTGATTGGTTGGTAATTAGTTTAATTTTGTTGTTTGCCATAGTCTCTTAGGCATGGTTTGGTGATGGAATCCATTCTAATTCATATACCTTTCATCTCTTTGAAAACTAGATCAACAACAGTTCAGTAAATTTCATAATTCTTGAAGCAGGCATAAGATTTCCCTGATCTCTACAAGTGGATCCTCTGAATCCCTAGTTATCCTTCTCAGATATCTCCTTAGTTTTAGATTAATTAACCTATAATTATTTCACAATTGCTACTTGATTTAGAATTCATCTTATTCTAGTTCAAATCCTACTTAATTTTAGATTACGTACAGTTTCAGTCCCTTGGGATTCGACCTCGGTCTTACCGAGTTATTACTACATCACAACCCTGCACTTGGGGAGTGAACAGCAGCCCCGTTGACCAGGTTGACCTGAAAGGGTACCGAGATCATTTGGAGCGACACTTGTGAGCAGGCATTTATGGACTTGAAGGACCGCCTCACATCCGCTCCTGTCCTCACTCTTCCCTCTAGGAGTGATGAATTTGTTGTATTTACTGATGCCTCACGAGTTGGCTTAGGTGCTGTCCTGATGCAGCACGGGAAGCCAGTGGCTTATGCGTCCCGTCAGCTCAAGGTCCATGAGCTGAACTACCCCACGCACGATCTAGAGCTGGCAGCGGTTGTCTTTGCATTGAAAGTGTAGAGGCACTATCTTTATGGGGTGAGATTCGAGCTCTTTTCTGATCATAAGAGCTTGAAGTATTTGTTCTCTCAGTCTGAGCTGAACATGAGGCAGAGGCGTTGGATGGAACTCCTGAAGGACTACGTTTTGATCTTCAGTACCACCTGGGTAAGGCGAACGTGGTGGCGGATGCCCTCAGCCATCAGGCACGAGGCCTGGTGGCGCATATGGTGATTCAGGAGTGGAGGATGCTCGAGGATATAGCAGAATACAACTTTGAGTTTGATCTGCAGTCATCTATTGTTCAACTATCGAGCTTGTCGATTCAACCCTCTCTTGTCCCAAGTGTGATCGAGGCTCAGCAGACAGACGAGTCGTTACAGGGTTACCGAGCCGAGGCAGCATCTGAGAGTCAGACGGATTGCCAGATTGGTTCTGATGGTGGACTTCGCTTTAGATGCCGATTGTGTGTCCCGGATATTCCTGAGTTACGTCGAGATCTTATGACCGAGGCACATCGATCGCGTTTCTCTATCCACCCTGGCTCGACGAAGATGTATCGTGATATGAGACGTCAGTACTTTTGGTCAGGGATGAAGTGTCAGATAGCCAGTTTTGTGGCTGAGTGTGACACCTGCCAGCGTGTCAAGGCCGATCATCAGAGACCCCCTGGCTTATTGCAGCCGCTGAGCGTCCCGATGTGAAAGTGGGAGCATATATCTACCGATTTTGTCATGGGTTTGCCGAGGACTCAGCGTGGTCATGACGCCATCTGGGTTGTTGTGGACTGTCTGACGAAGTCGGCACATTTTCTTACGATTTGTGAGACTTGGCATACAAATCGACTTTTCAGGATGTTTATTGATGAGATCGTGAGATTGCACGGTGTTCCCGTCTCGATTGTTTCAGATCTAGATCCGAGGTTCATATCTCAGTTTTGAAGGAGCTTCCAGAGAGCGATGGGCACTGATTTGCAGCTCAGCATCGCGTATCATCTGTAAACTGATAGGTAGATCGAAAGGGTCAACCAGATCCTTGAGGATATGTTTCGGGCCTGCGCGATTGATTTCTCTAGTTGTTGAGACGATCACCTGCGATTGGCTGAGTTTACGTACAACAAAAACTATCAGGCGACCATTGGCATAACTCCTTTTGAGGCATTATATGGCAGACCGTGCAGATCTCCTAGTTGTTGGACCAAGGTTGGAGAGCGACGTCTCCTAGGTCCCGAGCTTGTGCTGCACACGTCAGAGGCTATCGACATAATCAGGCAGAGGATGCGCACAGCTCAGAGCCGACAGAAGAGTTTTGTTGATCATCGGCGTCGTCCCTTAGAGTTTGTCGTTGGGGACTATGTATATCTCAAGGTCTCACCCATGAAGGGTGTGGTTTGTTTTGGAACGAAGGGCAAGCTTGCCCCGAGATTCATTGGACCTTTCGAGATCACTTGGCGCATTGGCGCCGTGGCCTATCGGCTTGCCTTGCCATCGCATTTGTCTGGTGTCCACAACGTTTTTCACGTTTCTATGTTGAGGAAGTGTGGGTCAGACATCGTGCCTATTATTGATTGGCAGCCGTTGGAGGTTCGTGAGGATGCTTCTTATATTGAGCAGCCATTTCGTATCAGGTCCTCAGAACCAAGGTCATTCCCTTGGTGAAGGTGCAGTGGGGCCATCATAGTGTGGATGAGGTGTCTTGAGAGCGCGAGGTGGAGATTCGAGAGCGTTATCCTCATCTTTTCGATGATTGATTGTATGGTGTATTGTGCTTGATTATATATGATGTTATGTTTCCTTATTTCCTTTTTGAGTAATGATTAGTTGTGATGGTAGTGTAAATTTTGAGGATGAAATTTTTATTAGGTAGGGAGAGCTGTAAGACCCGTATCCTAATCAGTACTGTTCCGTTGCTTTCCGCGATCCTTCTCGTTGAATTCCGGCAATTCGCGACCTGTAGTCGACGTTGTGCATGACTGTAAGTCGTATCCTATACATTTGAGTCGGCTTAATGTGAGACTTGTATCATTGTGACCGCACCATCGCCGCGGTTCTAACGCCGTGACTCATGTACCGATTCGATACCCTGACTAAGAGATATGGGTCAACGTTTATTTTGAAAAAAACACCTCGCGTTGCAAATCCCAAGAGAATCTCTACAATATGTCAAATCAATCCCATCAATCAATCACCCATCAATCACTTCATGTCAAGTACAAAGGAACCATGCTTTCTTTCTCCATAAGTCAAGCAACCACCAAAGTCAACTAACACATCACCTCACCCATCACTCACATCCATCAACCATCACCCCATCACTCCTCCTTACATCCCATCTCCCTCTCTCTTTTCTCACACCAAATCCAAGCAAAGGAGAGCATCCCACGTCCAAGATCTTTCCATGAAGAGGAAAATGCATTTGTGAGGCCCACTTTCCCCTTCCAAAACCTCTATCCTAGCCATCCATCTCCCATCTCCACCATAAAAGTGAAGCTCTAGGAGATAGGCGTTTCAACGAACCGAGTAGATCATAAGGTGGGTGCTTCTATAGGGAAGTTTATTTATTTTTTTCAATGGGCTAAGTGAGGCCCACCGATCAATGGTGTGGATCTCACTTGGGACCCTAAGATGTAGCCGATGGCCCATCTTGATCATCAAATTATTCCATGATGGGGCCATTCTCCATGGACCCCATCATGATGTTTACTTTTCTTGCATTAAGAGGTCATATAGACCGTTCATTTTGGATGGAGAGGGATCTCCACCGTTGATCTTTTGTTTGAATGGCCCATATGCAATGAGACCCTTTGATGTATGATTGGATGATTGAAATGGAGGGCCCATAGTGTCGGGGTCCCTCCATCACGCGTGTCCTAGTCTTTTACACTCTATCTCTCTCCCTTCTTCTTTTGTTAAATTTTTGTGTGATGATATGACCCTATGGCCCACTTGGATGGACCCCACAATGGGGCATGTATTGGATCCAAACCATCTAAAGGTGGGGTCCACTTTACATATGTATTGTAACCACACCACCTCACCATGTGGTGGCCCACCTATGAAGGGCCCACCTTAACACACGTGCTGACCCAAAAAAAAAAAAAAAAAAAGAGAAAGAGAGTCCAGAGAGTACAGAGACGTCTCTGGACGTGTATGTGAAATTGCTTTGGTTAAGGCTGTAATAGCTCGAATTTTCACGGCTAGAGTTTGTACTCGTGCCCGAGAAAATCGGGTGTTAATGATGTATAAACTGGGATGCTTTAGCAAAATCGCACCCTATTTTTTTTTTTCGTTTGATTACATCTAGATACATCCATGAAGGTAACATCCACAAGAATAAAATCAACTGAATTGATTATATTTCATCAGAATAAAAGAATAATCAAATGACCTCATAAAGAGAGGTTTATTACAACATCAGAGTTTACAGCGGAAATGTAAAACTAAATCTGAACTTGTTTCTCTATCAATATGATCTACCTTAGGGAGAATGTTCGCTAGGTCTTCAATCTGTACGTCACTTGCATAATCTATACGGTTGGGAGAGGGTCAATGCCCTACTCATAGTGAAGGTTATCCTTCAAGATTAACAATAATTCAAGAGATTCATAGAAGTAAAGTAAAGAGTCTGATGTCCCGTGCTCCACTAACACGAGGTATCAGCATGCACAAACAACCTACATGAGATGCATGCCTAGCAAAGTATGTACGACTCATCATACGTAGTGATCGTCACAATGTGGAATATAATTCATAGGAAACCTGGCTCGACCCGCATCCCATAACTACGGATATTCGCTGGCATGGCCAACGCTAACGTGGATTTATGCGAACATCTCAAGGCAACACAACACGCGATTGGGGGATTTACGTAACACGATGTGGTCATGGAGCAACTAATTGCGACATCCAATCCTGAAAAGTTGATGTAACACGTAAGTCGATTTACATACATCGATTGTGCACCATGCCAACCAACCCACGGAATCATGTGCCGACCAAGAGGGCCACTACCCGTAACGCATTACGTCCATGATAGGATATCTGAATCACTAGTTGTGATACCTCATAACACAACACTTGCACTTATAGAGAATATAGCTGAAATCATCAAGAATATAAACTGAATCATGGAGGTTCTGGAATAACAAAATATATGCCCATGCCTTGAAAGATAAACGACACGAGGCCAATATAATAAAAAGAAGAGTTACAATGGTCAACTCAGCAAAAGTGGCAATGGCCAACATAATAAGAAAAGAGTGACAATGGTCAACTCAACAAAATGAAAGTGGCAAAGCCAAATCAAATAATAAGACGAGTGTCATAGCCAACTCAAATATAAAGACGAGTGGCGGAGCCAACTCAATAATGAATGAGGCAGGGGCAAGGCTTGTACCCATAGCCTCACATAAATTCAGAAAAATTCTCTTGTATTTGACATCATGTCATAATCCCCAAAGGGCCAATAAATCAATTGATAGAAAAATTTTTAGAGAACATGTACCATAGAATACATGATAAGTCATATCGTAAGAGGCACGAAAAGGCCATAATTGATGGTGAAACATATAATAACATGGAAGATTCAAATTGATGTATAACAGGAATACATGTAAAGACAATATCAAATTCATGAAAGTATACATATAAGCCATGATAACTGGCATGAAGACAGATAAAATACAGGAAGGCATGTAAATGGCAAGATAAATAAATCAACTTAAATTATTGTAAGCTTAAAGGATAAAACCCTCACCTTTGGTTATCTGTCTGCCAACCACCAAAGTTAGAAGTTCAGAAGTGCGCCTTAGGATTAAATCTTGTCCTCATTCACAAAGGCCAAGCGACTCCGATTAAGGCGTGATTTGTATCTCTATTGAATTCAATCTAGTTTGGTATTTGAATTTTCAGCTTTATACCCTCTAACTTAGAATACATGCACATCTATCTAGATGTATAGGTGTTATATGAGTGTTATTTCACCTCTATGGTTGGAATGAAAAGAAATTAAAGAAGAAAGCGAATAATTTAAAAAAAACCAGTAACCTACCTGGCCTCGAGTCAAACTCAGTGAGTCGACTCGACTCAACTCGGATCTGTCCCTGTCTTTTTTTTTCTTTCTTTTCTTTTCTTTTCTTTCTTTCCTTTCTTTCTTTCTTTCTTTCTTTTTCCTTCTCTTTTCCTTCTCTTCTTTCTTTCTTTCTCCTTCTCTTTCTCTTCTTTCTTCCCTGCTGAACGGCAGCAGCCTGGCGGTTGGAGTTGCTGCCGGCTGACAGATCTCAATCTCTCTCTCCTTGTTTCTCTCTCTCTCTTGCCGTTTCTTCTTCTTTTTATTTTTTCCTTTATTTTTTTCTTTCTGCCGTTGGACAGCTGCTAGCCAATCGATCCCTCTCTCTTACTCTATCTCTTTCCCTTTCCTCCGCTGGGCAACACGCCCCCTTTTATAAGGTGGGTGCTCGGTTTCCAACAGAGTCTTGATCGGAGACAATTTTCGCTCCTGCGCAACGACATTTTGAGAAACCTGCGTTTGATCCGGAGTTGGCATGAATGGCCTACCAATCCAGCCGATCTGACTTCATGAAGATGATTGAAACCTCCTTTACCAACGTCTGGGTGGTCTGGATCATCATATTGATTTCGGATTCGATCCGGTTTCTCGCCGGTTCATCCGGAATGCTCGGACGAACGTTCTTGTGCGTAAGGAAGGCTGTGCAGGGTTCTGTGGGGTCCACCATGATGAAATTATGTGAGATCTACTCCGTTCATTATTTTTGTAGGGCCAGGTTAGGCCTTAGGTTAAAATATGGGGTCGGTCCGAGATTTGGGTGGGCCCCACTCTTTAGTCTGCATGAGGACTGTGTTCACCGTTTAACTCAGAAATCAGTTACGTGAGTTTTTGGTTTTTCATTTCAAAGAAATAGGTGGAGCCCACTATGGTGATCTTTTGGAAAATTCGCTCCCTTCATTGACTTCAGCTTGCTATATGGGCCTACGGACCCAAATTTGAAGTAGATCCGAGTTCTAGGTGGGCCACAGGGTTCAATGGAATATAGAGAATAGTCATTGTTGAAATTTAACTGAAATATGCGTTAAACAGTGCCATGCACTTGGTAACCCATTATTTACCATTCTACCCTTTTCTTTTCCTACACTTCTGCCGTCCATAACTCAAGACTCCACCGTCCAAATGTGATGAAATTTGACAGGTAATCTTTATTTTTCACGTTCTTTTCATTGCCTAAATTTGAGCCCCGATATCTTTAGGATAACTAACATACTCTTTTAATGGTTATTATACTTCAAAATTTCAAAATAGCATTTGTACTCACCTAATTGATGAATTACCAGGTGATTTGAGCCTAGACCCTAAGATCTTCACAGTGATCGGTTTACCATGATGTTTGTGTGGCCCATTTGATAGATCCAAATTTAATGGATGGTCGTATGACTTACTAAAAATAAGGAAACTTGATGTTTAGCTCTCTGACCACGTATGTAGGGGGATGTACAGTTAGTTTTGTAAAAGGATGGACATAAAGAGGGTTTCTGGAATGATTATGGGTAGGACATTTATACCGTTTGAGTTGAGTGAGTTGTTCACATGTGTGAGTTCCTCAAATTGTAATTCTAATGGTTGGTTAAGCCTATTCATATGGGGTGAACGAGATGAACGGATCAGAATCTTGATTTGATGAGTGTACGGATGGATGTAGGGGTCAAGTAGCTGATTTACTACGATCTAATGGTTGAAATTTGACGTGTATGGTTAATTTATGCTAATTAAGGTTAGTATAAAATTTCACATGGAATGGATTGTGGTAACCATGTGATCTAGAATACAGGGATCTAGGTCAATGGCATTTTCATAATTATCGCTGATCTGTGAGTTTTGGGAAATCCAAGGGCTCCACATGGTTATATGAATATTTCTAAGAAATTTTTATAAAGGAATGTTTATCTAAATCGCTGCAGATAGGGAGTTATTCATCTTGCCCTTCATGGGAGGCTACTTACGTCAAATCATGTGACGGATGGCCCTGCCTGGAAATCAACGGTTAAATGATTTGATCCATGAAAACGGTAAGGTTTGTGTTAGGGCGAGGATGTAAGGCTAGGATTTGCGGATTGGTATCATGCACATGCACATATAAGTAATTTTTCAGGTAATGCTCGAGAACTTTCAATACTCGGGTATTGAAAACTTCGAGGCGTTATAAAGGCAATGAAGGTGGCCCACTTGTATAGGCCCCACCTTGATTTATGTTTCTAATCCTTGCCGTCCATCCTCTTTCCCGACTCATTTTAGGCATTGAGCCGAAAAATGGTGTCGATCCGATATTCAAGCCGGCCATAGCATAGCAAACATTGTCTTTACCATTAAAAAATTGTCTAGGGCCCACCTTGAGACAAAAAAATACCGTATATTAGACTCGTTTGGTTCGTATTGAGCCATGCAATACAATAGATGGAGTGAAATTTCTTTAGGTGGGCCACACATATAAAAAACCCCAAAAATTTGGGTTTTCAAAAAAAAAAAGAAGAGGATTTGAAGCAGAGAGGCTGCTGCTTCTCTGACGTCAAACGTCCCAGACCAGAAGGACGCCAGCCAGCCCACGACTCCAACCGTGGGCCCCACTTGATGTTTATTTGTCATCTAGCCCGTTCATGAGGTGGGACACTCATTGAAGTGGGACCCCTCCAATTTTTAGCCAAATCCAAGACCCAGGTGGCCCACATCACAGGAAACAGTGTGATTGAGTGTCTACCGTTGAAACTCTTATTATGGGCCACAAAAGTTTCAGATCAAGATGATGTTTTTGGTTTCCTTTCATTCATGTCCGTGTGATCATATGGACAGGTCGGATCGTAAATATACATTATGGTGGACCCCACGTGGGACCACCGTCCACGTCCAGTCCAGCCACTGGACTAGCGGATGAAGTGGAAATACCTTGTTTGCAACACTTGAGGTCTTGACACGATCCCTGGTGGGGGCGGTCACATGGAGTGCGTGTGCTGGCAGGGTGAGACCCACTACGGTGTATGTGTTTTATTCACGCCATCATCCATGGTGGGCCCTTCTGATGTATGTGTTTTATCTATGCCGTCCAGCCATGAGCCAGGCTGCTGGACGGCTAGTGGACCCCCCACCATGATGCATGAGTTGTATCCTAACCGTCCATTAATTTTAAGAGCTAAAATAAGTCAGATCTATGATTCAAGTAGGGCTCACCTTGGTATGTGTATAGGGCCCATGTTGGCCTGTTTGTAACCATTTGTTAAGGCCCACCTTGGTGCACACATAAGGCCTATGGGATTAAGCCCATTTGGCACACATAAGGCCTATGGGAATAAGCCCATTTGGCATATATAAGGCCCATGGGTTTGGGCCCATTTGACATATGCAATGCCCATGGGATCCAACCCATTTATTCTATATAAGGCCCACGGGATTCAAGCCCATTTGATATATGTATTAAAGCCCATGGGATCAAGCCCATTTGATGTGCATGGGGTGCAAATGGAGTGGCCCATTTAATATATTTAGAGCTCATGTGTGTAGGCCCATCTGATATATTTAAGGCCCAAGTTGTGAGGCCCACTTTGATGTATTTTAAGGCCCATGGATCATGGACCATTGCAATGTACATAAGGCTCATTGGTGAGGCCCATTAACGCAGCCCATTTGATGTATCTAAGGCCCATGGGTCAAGGCCCAACAGGATGACCTTAGGGTCTATTGCAATGTGTGACTTTCCATGTTCATGTAATGATATTTATGGCGGGTCATGCCTAGGGAACAATGATGGTTTGACGTCCACATTGTATGTACAATGTTGGTTAAATGTCTGCATTGTAACTCTCCTTAGGGCTCATTGATAGGCCCATACTCGTTACTATTCATCGCTTTATAAATCCCATGACTCATGCCCCTACGCATCATATGTATGCTTGATTTGAGTAGTGACTGATCATAGCATATGCCATTGGGAAGACCACTTATGGGACCTGTTATGAGACGGAGTGCCCCACATGATCGCACAGTACGCGCTGAATTTTTGCATGATTTGACGGCGTGATTCATGCATCTCGCATATGTGTGACTTGATCATTACACGCACTAGCGACATCAGGGCCGTGGCTCCACAGGTACATCGTGGATGGCCGTATTGGATACCAAAAATACTTGGTTCTAGAACTGTGGGCACTTAGAATGGCCTTGGGTGAAAGTCCCAGAACCTTTTTGGTAGCAGGAGATGCTCCAACGTATAGACCGAGTGGATACACGAGCGCCCGAGTGCCGAATACCAGTAGGCCGCGTCTCCCACTGTGTCGTGGTCGGTTGGAAGGGGGTGTGGCCTTATCCGCCTGAGTGAGGGGGCTATAAGCTAGGATGAGTTTGACCAGCTCACAAATGAGTCCGCTATCGACGAGCCGGGTAGGTATTGGCAGACTACTGGTCAGGTGGATAGTGAGGTCTATTCCGCTTGCTTGACTGTGCAGCTAGGGAGGTGGCAGTCACTGCGAAGTGTATTAGACCCTGGTGATATCCAGAGGGAAACTATACTGATATATGTACTTGATGAGTACCGACTTGCTTGGATTGCATTTCGCATATGACATTCGACTATGTAGGCCTTGCATTGCATCAGTGTGGCCGATGGCATTCATATCTCGCATCATGCCTTGCATTACATAGCCTTGGTATGGTTGATTGTATTCATGGACTTACCATATACTTTTACACTACTCTTATATTGTACACTTGACGTTTGCCTTGAGCACACACTTACACCACCCTCTAAGTTTTTGTAAGCTTATGCACGATAGTTACGTGTAGGTAGTGTTGGACAGCAGCAGCGCTGAGGCAGGAGCGCATATCAGACCATTTTGGAGCTTTTTGATCATCTTGTATTTTCCTTTCCGCATTGTACTTAAAAGATTTTGGCATAGTCGATATGTGGTGATGTTGTTTTGTGACTTGGTTATGCTTGTGGTTATGCTCCATTACAAAAAAAAATTATTCTGAAAATCCTCCTTGTAGGATCCCAGGATCGAAATCTGACATTTGATTGTCAGGAGCCGAGAATGGGGCACTACGGAGGCTGTCGGCACCGGATTCAGAAATCAGGACTAGTGTGAATCCGATTTTCGGATTTGGGGCGTGACAAATGATGTATGGATACGTGTATGATCTTATACTAAATCTCACGGGTTGCACCCTAAGTTGTATATAGGGAATGCCATTTAAGGCCATACAGAGTACGACATGTCTCACAATTGGCAACTCGATTGATGGGGCACTTCCCCTAAGTGATAGCCAGGCAGACCCCAGTTTGGGCCCGACTCATGAAACTCTGCAGGATTCTCAGCCGGCCACTAGCCCCACTAATGGGCCGACACCTGTTGCATCATTGGTTCCTAAGTAAAATCATGCGTCTGCTTCGACGCCACACATACCTTAGTCGGCTCCTCCTCCTGATAGGTTAGAGCAGATGATGCTCTTGATGCAGTAGCAACAGCAGTTTTTAACCACCATTGCAGGGTCCCTCACCCAAAGTATAGGTATGGTTCCACCTGCACTACTTGTACACCCTATTGGAAACGTGGGTGCTAGCAGCCTATTTGATCAATTCCAACGCTTTCGACCTCCTACGTTTGTCGGTACTTATAGACCTGAGGTTGAGTATTAGCTCGACCGCACCTCTAAGATGCTAAAGTCGCTACACTGCATTGAGGCAGAGTAGGTGGAATTGGTCACCTACATGTTTGAGAAGGAGGCCAGCCTGTGGTGGGGTAACATTCTGTGGACAGTTCCCGTAGGGTATGTGTGGACATGGAAAACCTTTTGAGACGTGCTTCCACGGGAAGTATTTCCCTCTCACTTACCATAATGAGAAGGATAGTGAATTTCTTCACCTCCGTTAGGGAGGAATGTCAGTGGCAAAGTACAAGAATGGGTTTATGGAGCTATCCAGATATGCTCCCCTAATTTTAGCCGACCATTTGATGCTAATGCGGCAGTTTTCTGAGGGTCTGCTACCCGAGATACCCTTGAAGATGTGTTGGGCTAGCATATCCAACTATGCTAAGCTAGTGGGCATGTCTCTGTGAGCTAAGCAGGATGGGGACAGGCTGTCCTGTACACGTGTGCCTATGGTTCCTAAGCCGCGACCTGATTTGCCGAGCAGGCCGTTCCTCGGCAAGGGGCCTTGTACAGACTCACCTCCCAGGCTTACAGCTCCACCGACACAGCTGAGGTGACCTGATATATGGTGCACCTACTGCCAGAGGTCGGGCCATGCCGACACATAATATTTCACTAGGATGAGGCATAATGGCTTTACGCCCCCTCAGAGGATCAACCATCAGATGCTACCACCTCTATTGACTCCACCTTTACGGTTAACACCAGTACATCCATCTTTTTGGCCGCCTGCACCTCGATTCAGGCTGCCTCAACGGGCCATGGTACCATAGACGAACTATTCTCAACAGGCTCAGGTGCATTCACTTACGGTTGAGGCATCCGAGACAGCAGTTGCGGCACCAATGGCTTTTGAAGTCACAACGCATGTTCAAGGTACACCTGTCTTCTTATTGGTGGACACTGGGTCCACTATCTCTATTATATCATGTGCAGTAGTCAAGCGACTGGGGTTGGAAATTAGTCTTATGGTTGGGTTGAGACTCCTTACTGCCACATGGACCTTCTTAGACTCTATCAATATGTATAAGGATTATTAGATAAACTTAGGGAGTAGAACAGTACTCGTCGACCTGATTATTACCCTGCTATGTCATTACGATGTGATGCTCGGTATGGATTGACTCACTGAGAAGAAGGTAGAGATCGATTATGATGCTAGGGTGGTAAAAGCCCATGGACTTGAGGGCACGACCTTTACATTCCTAGTGCAAGTCAGTTGGCCCTATTGCATTAGTTGTTACACTTCCTTGCTAGAGGATGTTAATGGTCCAACACTTGGGGACACCCCTGTAGTCCAAGATTTCTCAGATGTATTCAGAAAGATACCTGGATTACCCCCTCAGTGCGAGATCGATTTTACCATCGGTCTAGTGCCTAGTGTGATAAGGGGATGCATTATTTTACGAAGATCGACTTATAGTCAGGGTATCACCGGTTGCTCGTTAGAGATGAGGACGTGTAGAAGATAACTTTTAGGATGAGTTTTGGGCACTACGAGTTCCTAGTGATGTTGTTTGGACCTATGAATGCACCCACCGTGTTCATAGATCTGATGAACAGGGTGTTTTGGCCGTAACTATACCGATTCGTCATCGTATTTATAGATGACATCTTAATATACTCCAAGAGTCAGGAGGAGCATGAGGAGCACCTCCGAGTAGTCTTTGATACTCTCAGGAAGAACAAGTTGTTTGCACAGTACAAGAAGTGCGACTTCTGAAAAGAAGAAGTGAAGTTCCTGGGACATGTGGTGTCCAAGGAATGAATAACTATGGACCTTGCTAAGGTAACCGTAGTTTAGGATTGGGAGAAGCCTTGTTCGGTTACTGAAGTGAGGAGTTTTCTTAGCCTAACAGGTTATTACCATCAATTCATTAGAGACTTTTTTAAGATAGCCAGACCATTATCTCAGCTAACTCAGAAGGATCTCAAGTTTTCCTGTAATAAGAAGGTAGAGCAGCCCTTCGGGAGCTAAAGGACGGGTTGACGTTTGCCCCTGTGCTAGTATTGCTAGAGTAAGGGGTCAAGTATACGATATATACTGATGCGTCTAGTGTTGGATTAGGTTGTGTTTTGATGCAGAAGGATAGAGTTATTGCCTATAAATCGTGACAGTTGAGGAAACACGAGGAAAACTACCCTACGCATGACCTAGAGTTAGCGGCCATCATCTTTGCATTAAAGCTCTGGAGACATTACCTCTATGGAGAGGAGTTCAAGCTCTTTTGCGACCACAAGAGCCTCAGGTACATATTCACCCAGATGGACCTGAATATGAGGCAGTGACGATGGATGGAAACCTTTAAGGACTTCAAGTTCGAGGTCTCCTACTATCTTGGTAAGGCCAAGCTTATGGCAGACGCGTTGAGCCACAAGAAGACTATAACATTTACGGCTCCACTGATGAAAGATGAGTGAAATATGGTGAAATTTGTGCGAGACTTCAAGCAGAAGCTTATGGTAAATGAGCTGTTCGAGAGTGTCGCTCATGTTCGCAAGCAACCACTTATTGATGACCGAATCATTGTGGCTCAGGGGGAAGATAAATGGTTAGTGAAGATGAGAAGACGAGCTAGTGATGAGGAAGGCTCTGAATGGAAAGTTGGTTTGGATGGGGTTTTGCGTTATCGAGGCCGCCTAAGCATTCCAAGTCTTCATGTCTTGAGAAGGAAAGTTCTCGAAGTCACTCACAACTCGAATATGGCAATGTATCCTGGTAGCACGAAGATGTACCAAGACATGAAGCGTTCGTGCTGGTGGGACAATATGAAGGCCCACATAGCAAAGCATGTATCACGTTGTCTCATGTGCCAGCAGGTTAAGGCAGAGCATCGCTAACCTCCTAGACTGCTTCAACCCATGCCCATAGCTGAATGGAAATGGACTTCATCTCTATGGATTTTATCTCAGGGCTACCGTAGACGAGGAAGGGACATGACTTCATTTGGGTGATCGTGGACCAGTTGATGAAATCGGCCCATTTCCTCCCGATGAGAGTTTCAAAGTCAACAGACGAGTTGGTCAGGTTGTACATTAAGGAGATTATACATTTGCATGGGGTTCCTATGGAGATCGTGTCAGATAGAGACACTCGATTCACATCTATCTTCTGGACTCGTATCTAGGAAGCAATGGGTGTGAAATTGAAGTTCAGTACCGCGTTCTACTCACAGACTGACGGGAAGATGGAGCAGGTGAATTAGGTGTTAGAGGACATGTTGCGAGCTTGTGTGCTTGATTTCAAAGATAGTTGGGATGATTGTTTTCCTTATGCAGAGTTCTCTTATAACAATAGGTTTCAGGCAAGTATTGGCATGGCTCCCTATGAGGCATTGAATGGACATTCTTGTCGAGCACCGCACCGCACTGCTGGGCAGAGGTTGGGGAGAAGAGCTTAATTGGCCCAGAGTTAATTCAGGCGACTTTAGAGAAGGTTGACATTATCAGGAGTCAACTTCTTTTAGCACAGAGTAGGTAGAAGAGTTACGCTGATACAAGGCGGCGACCCCTAGAGTTGGAGGTTGGGGACCATGTATTTCTGAAGGTTTCCCCCATGAAGGGAGTCCTTCTGTTTGGAAAGAAGGGAAAACTCACGCCATGGTTCAATGGCTTATTCCAGATTCTAGATCGAGTGGGTGTGGTAGCGTACGCCTTGCTTTGCCACACCACTTGGAGGCGTGCACAACGTATTTTATGTATCGATGCTGAAGAAATACATTTCTGACCCTTTCCACATTATCAGATGGGAGCAGGTAGAGTTGAGTGAGGATGCTACTTATGTACTGCGATCGATACGTATTCTAGATAAGAAGGAGCAGGTACTGTGGAGTAAAGTTATTTTACTTGTGAAAGTACTGTGGACGCATCACACTAAGGAGGAGCCTACTTGTGAAACGGAAGCCGAGGTCTGAAAGAACTATCATCAGATTCTCGAGGGGTATGAAAAGGTATTAATTTCGAGGGTAAAATTTTTTTCTTAAGGGGGTAGATTGTAACGTCTTGAAAAAATTCATACAAAGACCCGAGTATCACCTCAGGCAAAAATCACTAAGATCAATTCCTTTAGAAATTAGACGAAGATTAATTAAGTGTTAAACTAAATCACCTATTGAATTAGCTTGGATAGCTTCCAATACGCTAAATCTCCTAAAAACTTAGGATCCATATCAAAACCTAGTTGCTTTTAGAAGTATCACGAAACTCCGTATTGGACCTGGACCGCATGTCGAAAGTTTGATTATCGTGAAACTATATGGTTATGACCACATTACTGGGCTTGACAACCATCTCAGAAATCAAGTCCTAACAATATACAGAAATGCACAACTTGAGCTCGGAGCAAAGTGTGCGAGAAACATGAGTATCTTTAGGAAATGAACTGAAACTTAAGTGAATTAAGTCTTTCGTTTGTAGGCCAATTTTAAGGTTTCAGACTGTCAGATTCTGACCCAATTACACCCTCAGATCAGGAAAAATTTTCAACACAGGTAAGTGTACTTATGGCCCTGATCGAGTACCGATGACCGTTGAATTGAAATAGGTCCTCCACGGTCAATCCACTGATCTGGTTGGTCTGAAAACTTAACTTAACCTAGATCCAATGTACCCCGTTGGCCCAAAAAAATTGACTTTTGGCTATAACCTAAGTATACCATGGCCCTAGGGCCAATCTTATCAGTTTTGGGCCTATATAAGGGCCTTAACCCACCCCTCTCTCATTCCATACGAATTTGTAAACCCTAGGAGAAAGAAGAGAGCAAAGAGAAGGAAAGAGAGAGAAAGTGGGAGATAGTTCCCAGGATTCGATCCCATCGCTCCACGTGTCAAATCAGCCTTCCTGTATCACTATTTCGGTGATTCCGACACCGTTCTTGTGTAAGAAATCAACCCTAATCTGTCTTAGGGATTCAAATAGAGTGAACGATGAAATAGGTAACCTATTTCATGTTATAGGTTGTCGTCATGCCATAGATAAAGACATAGAGTTCAAACTGAGCTTGATACGAGTCTACCGGTAAAAGGTACTGACTATAAATCTTTAGGTTATGGTTTTCATGGCTTTCAATGTCAGTAATGATTTATGACTGACTGATTATTGTCACATGTGGCTAGTTTTGATGTTTCCTATATATTACATTTATAGGTAAACTATGTTGATTTTAATGCATTCTATGTGTTTGTTGAAAGATTTGAATGAGTATGGAATTATGATTTATACTTGTTATGATTATTTGATTGAGACTTCATGATTTTTGTACTTGGGGCAACTCTTTGGGAAAGGATTTGCTACAATATATGTTATAACTAAATTATTACATGTATGTTCATATGTGTAGTCTAAGTGTTTGATAAAATGCTAGAATGAGAAAATATTTGTTAAAATATATTTTATTAGGGTGTTGAGATATGATTCTCAATTCCCTTACTTATAGTTACCATCTCCTTCATCTAACCTAGTTTACTACCATGTGTTTTATGGATGAAATGCTTATGTGGGACATGTGTACTATGTGTTTGTTAAAATGCTCAAATGTGATTTATATTTGAATCATTTGTCACATGCTATTTAACTATCGAAAATTAATGCCTGTTGTGCTTAAGTATGATTGGGACTACTGCATAGTCCAGGCAATAGGTAATGATTCTCAAGTTAGTGGCAGGGGTTGTTTTGTCACATAAGACATGCTCGAGGAATCCGAGTCATACGCTGATTATCAGCAGTGGTTAGGCCACACAGAGTGCTTATGCGCTCCATGTTGACTAATTCGATGTATGGTTGTACCAGTCGAGCTTGTCAAGTAATCCGATTGGCCCATTGTATGTTCATCATGTATGGATGCTACTGCTTGAATCTAAGGTACCAAATTACCAGTGAAAATCCCGTTTAACCTTGGTACCACGATCCGTTAAGACTCATGAGCCGGACATGGTGGTGTATGGGACACCGTGGTCGAGCTATCAGCCTACGCTAGGGTGACGAGCCTCCTCGTAGTGACCAGTGAGCAACCATGACTCATGAGCTGAATACGGTGGTGTATGAGAGACTATATTCGAACTGTCGGCCTACAATCAGGTGATGAGCCCGTAGTGACCTCGAGTATACACTAGGATTACGCAAAGGTGATGAGCCTTTCTGTAGTGACCTCGAGTATAAACCAGACTTGGGCTGAGGTGATGAGCCTCTCCGTAGCGACACGAAACTGCCCATCGTATGTGACTAATAGGATTGACGACCCTAGATGGGTCAATGTTTGGGTCAATGATATAAAGGGAGGTACCTTAGCTTCTCAATACTGCTATATAAAGAAGTATAATTAAGAACTTAAGAACTTGGTTAATCACGCACATGCACCATATTGCATGTGCCTTTGGCGTTGGAGTTGAGCACAGTGGGAGTGTTGTATGCCGCGATCGTGAGATGATGTCATAGAGGGAGTGCATGCGAGAGCTTACATCATTATCACATATCATCCTTGCATTAACAAGAGTACTTAAGACATGAGTGTTGTACTACTTTATCATTATTGCTTGACTGAATTGATAACACATTAACCTTTGCCTTATAGATCCATTGAGTTGATCACTCACTCCCACTCTGGGATGGTGTTTCAAAACACCAACCAAACCCTGTTATAGTTACAGATGATGATGAGACCTTTGTGATAGAGTCTGATTTCTATGATGACGAGGAGGAGTTCTCTTATATGCAGCTATCAGGTGGGTCTATATAGACCATGTTTTAATCGACGAGATTTCAGGGATGCTGACTAGACGCCATTACACTTACCATTTTATATTTGGGACACATATGTATATTCATTTTGTCCATTTTGGGAGTATACATGTATATATTTAACCTGGTAATATGTTCACACTCTGGAGACCTATATCATTTTATAGGTTTTATATATTTATCACAGTCTTCTACTTGCTTAAATTTAATTGTCTCTGGAGTATGATTTATTGATTTAGTGTAATCTCACTCATGTTTAATGCACTAATACAGACAACATTTAATCATCATTATCTATTTTGCATAAGTGATGTATTGAAACTCGGGACTTGAGCTCCTGCTCGACCTTCGATTTTCAAGGAGTTACATGTTGGATACCTTCGACCTGCGTCATGAGTTAGAGAAGAAAGTGTGTGGCAAAGCTCCTAAGATAGTGGCCAAAAACGAGGACCCCTGAGAGGCTACACTCATTGAACTTCGAGGTTAGATCGACAACATACGATACGTTTATCGCACACACACTCCTACCTCGATAGAAGTCATATTGGAGGAAACTGAGCCACCACTTACTACCGACATCAAGCACGCTCAGCTCTCGCCCTAATTACAGATGCCATAGATCACCCCTTATTCTGTGGCCATCGACACGACCAACCATTTGGAGCTTCACGGTGCGTCGACTGCGGTGATGTCCTGAGCATTCTCCTCAACTCTATCAGGGACAGCTTGGAAATGGTTTCGATAATTAAAACTATAGTCCATTAGCTCATTCACACAGCTTAATAAGGCCTTTATTATGAACTTCATCGAAGGAAAAGAAAGGCTAAAGCCAATGACTCACTTTCTCACCATCGTCCAGAAAGAAGACGAGCTATTGAAGGATTACATCAAATGCTTTAACTTGAAAGCGATGCAAGTGAAGGGCTATTCGGATCAGATTGCCCTAGCTGCTTGATAGCTGGCTTAAGGGAGGGGAGATTTCTCTTCTCGCTCGGCAAGAATCCCTCGATGACATTGGCCTATCTCCTCAACGGAGCACAAAATTACTCTAACGTCGAGGAGCTTTTTAGTTCACGAAATGCTATTCAAAATAAGGGAAGCTTGACCAAGGGGAAACACCTAAGGAAGAAAAAAAATTGGCTCCCAACAACAAGCGAAGAAGTGATGATGATTCAACCAAAGGTCAACGTCTGAGCAGACGACTCGAGAGCATATTCTACTCTTACACTCCCCTCAACGCGATGCCCGAGTAGGTCCTCATGGAGGTTCGAGACAGGTGACTCCTGAAATGGCCGAACTGGATGAAGACCGACGCTGACAAGTGGGACAAACAAAAGTACTGCCACTTCCACCACGACCGTGACCATTCTATCGGTGATTGTTTTGACCTTAAAAAAGAAATCGAGGCCCTCATTCACAACGGACATCTGCGAGAGTGTGTCAATAGGAAGGAAGAACGGTCAGATCGGAAGAGTGAGCAACCTATTAATGGTAACAACAATGAGGCAATGGGAGATATCCTCACCATCTTCAGCAGGCCAGTTGGAGGATGAGACTCGAACCGAGCATGTAGAGCCCATGCCCGGAGCATCAACCACAACAGCTCCGGACATCAAGTCTAACTCAATTGCAGACCTCCAAAAGAACAGAAAGTGGCCTCCTATGAACTAACCTTTGCCGAGGAGGACGCTCGAGGTATCGACCACCCTCATGATGATGCATTAATAGTGGTCATGACCATAACCAACTACAAAGTATTTCGGATCTTGGTGGACACTGGCATCTCGGCCGACATCCTCTTCACTGACGCCTTCAATAAAATGGGAGTCAGGAGGTCCCAACTCCGACCTGTCAAAACTTCCCTATTCAAATTTACAGCTGACAAAGTCACCTCAGAGGGATCCATATAGCTTCCAGTCACAATAAGAGAAGGGAAAAACCAAACGACGACCATGATCGACTTCCTTGTAGTCAATTGCCTTTCTGTTTACAATGTCATCCTTGGACAACCGTCCCTTAATGCTTTACGAGTAGTGGTATCGAATTACCACCTTGCAATGAAAATTTTGAACGAGCAAGGAGTTGGGTAGGTCAGAGGAGATCAACAAGAAGCTCGCCAGTGCTACTCCATGACATTAAGGACACAACACCACATAATGGCCATCACCTCCCTTGATCATCGGGAAGAGTTGATCAAGAGAGGGTTTGCAATTAGAGGACCTCGTAACCATCCCCCTCAGTGAATCTGACCCGACATGACCAATACAAGTTGGCTCATCACTCGCTCTAGCTCTACGAGATGGGATCATTGACCTCATCCTCCGACACGCATCCCATCAGGACATGCTCGACATCAGCCCAAAAGTGATGGTCCATGAAAGTGTCATGTTTGTCAATATACATGAATGATAATAAGTCAGTCAGTCAAGTGAGCCCCAAATTGAAGACAAAAAGTTTAAGACTCATCAAGATGAAGGCATATGATCGTACTTAAAAGGTAAACTAACCCTCATACCCAAACAAACATTGACAAGTATATATGTTCACAACCCCCAAGTGTAGGGTCGCGATGTAGTAATAATCTCGGTAAGACCAAGGTCGAATCCACATGGACTGAAACTTGTACGTTTCTGAAATTAAATAAAAGTAGAACTAGAAGATGTGAAACTAATTCTAAAGTATTTGAGAGATTAATTATGAATAAAGTAATTAAAACTAAGAATACAAAGGTGAAAATTAGGGTGTCAAGGATCCACTTGTAGTGATCAAGGAGTCCTCTTGCTTGATTCAAGTAACATAATTAGAATTAGAATCTTATCCTATCCAATTGAAAAATATATTAATAAAACCAAATATGAAATTCCATTGACCTAATTCTCAATGAATGAGAACTATAATAATTGGTAGGGATTCCATCACCAAACCATATACAGGAGACAATGGAAAAAAATAAGATTTACCAATCCTATTATCGTAAAGCAGTAGAATTATGAAGATTAGGAAGGATTCTATTACCTTACTATGCCCAAGGGACGATGGTGAACAATAGGACTTACTAATTTCACAACCTCAAATCAAAAAAAGAAGATACTCAAAGCTATTGTAGATCTACCGTAATTTGAGTCACAACAAACCATTAAAAACTGAAGTATTCCTTAAATATAAAATTAGAATCCATGGAGTTCAACATAAACATGAATCAAAGTAATAAAAACATCCCAACATGCTACAAGCTTCAACTTTTAGCCCTAGTTAAGAGGTTTATCCAACCATAAACATGATTGGATCAAAGTCTCTTAAGAAAAATATGAAAACAACTAAGGAAGAAGAAGACAAACTCTTGGCGACGGCTTCTCCACCCTTTTGCTCCACTCCTTAAACCCTAGAAGATGCCTATGAACATCCTAGGGAGTCCTTTCCATGCCCCAAACCCAGAAATCAAATTCATAGGAATTTCGATCGCCGAATTCATTGTCGAAAGCCTCCTTATTACCCCATTCTCAGATGCCGAGGAGGATCTTAGGATCCTAGGATCTTAAAAGGAGGATTTTTCAACATACATGTATCTCGTAAGAAACATAACCACAAGTTTACCCAAATCACAAAAGTAACATCATCATCACATATCCACTAATATAAACTTTGAATACAATGCTGAAAGGGAAATACATATATCAAAAATTAAAGCTCTGGAAGACCACTATATGCTCCAAGCTCAATAATGCTGCAACCTAACATCACTTGCATGCATATATCGTGCATAAGCTTATAGAAAGCTTAGAGGGTAGTGTAACTGTGCACGCAAGATAAGTGTCAAGTATTCAATGTAATGTTAGAAATATTGGCAAGATCATGAATCATACGATAACAGAGTAAGCAGAAATACTAACAAGCACATGAGTCATATAATATCAGAGTACGTAATACAGATCAGCTATGCATATGAGGTGTCATAGAGAGCCAAATATCAGATGCCGAGGATACAATGCAATATGTAGATCTTATTAAGTCCGTCTAGGCCATATAAGTGCAGAATCATAGCAACCCAAAATGTCATATACCTGCGGACGTAATACAATATGCGATGTGAATGAAATGACCAAGCTGGAGTGTGAAGTCAGGATAATAGTATGCAGTATTGTAGGCTATAAGGTCCATCATAAGGGACTTCTATCCATACTAGTCCCATCCCTGAATTTGGATAGTCAGACTCAATGTTGTAGACTCCTGATCTTAGGTTAGTCGCACGTCCCAACTGAAATCATGGCCATTAAGAAGGTACGTCTGACAAATAGTTGTGCACCACCAACCCAAGTGGATAGTGAATGAGTAAATGAATGAGTGAATATGCAACTCTTGCTCAATAAGTCCACATATCAATATTGTACATCTTTAGGATCATCACAGGGGTCTAGTACACTCCAAGCTGGCTGCCGCCCTTGCCAGCTGCACAGCCCAGTGAGTGAAAAAGACCTCACTACCCGCCTGCCAATAGTATACTAATGCTTACTTGGCTCATCGATAGCGGACCCATTTAGGAGCTGGTCAAACTCAGCCTAGCTTACAGTCCCCTCAATCAGGCAAATAAGGTCACACCCCCTCCCAACTGACCATGACACAATGGGAGACACGACCTACTGATATTTGGCACTTGGGCTCATGTATCCAGTCAGTGTAGATGTTAGGGCGTCTCTTGGCTTTGAAGGTTTAGGGACTTTCACCCAGGGATATCCAAAGTACCCGGATGCTCAAACCAAACATTTTTGGTATTCCATTTGGCCATCTACAACATGCTTGTGGAGGTCATAGCCCTGATGTCACTGAGATGTATAGTAATCACAATCACACAATGTAAGATGCATGAGTCATGTAGCCCAATCATGCATCAATCCTACACATACCATGCGCTCATGTGGGATAACCACTGCTTATCAAGGAGTCTCATAATAACTTGTCCAATGATATATGCAATGGTCAACTACATCTCATAACAAACATGCAGATGATGCATATGGGCATGTATCATGACGCTATGCAGTCACATACTCATAATCGGTATCAATAACTGGCATCGACATTCGACCTCAACAATATGGACATTTAACCAATATTGTCCCCTAAGGAATGACCCACATAAAGCCTAACATATAGTGGACCCATGGCCTTATACAAGGGTCAAATATACAACACCATGAACCTCACTCAAGAGCTTAATACACATCACGATGGACCTTTCTCATGGGCCTAACATACATCACAATGGGCTCCATCACCTGGCCCTCACATGCATCACAATAGGCCTCATCACATGGGCCTCATATACGTCACATTGGGCCTTAAACATGGGTTGAATACACATCACAACGAGCCTTAAATACGGGCTGCGTATACTTCACATTGGGCCTCAAACACGGGTCAAATGCACATCACAATAGGCCTCAAATACGGGCTGCATATGCATCACATTGGGCCTTGGCAATCAGCTTCGATATCTGGCCTCGACAATCGAAATCAGTCTTGATAATTGACCATGACAATCGGCCTATACAGTTGGCCTTAACAATCAGAATCGGTATCGACAATTAGAATCAGCCTTGATAATTGGCCTCAACAATCAGAATCTGAATCGGCCTCGACAATCAGAATCGGCGTCGATAATCAGAATATGCCTCAATAATTGGAATCAAAATTGGCCTCAACAATCGGCCTTGACAATCGAAATCAAACTCGATAATCAGAATTGGAATCATCCTTAACAATCGGCCTCGACAATCAAAATTGACTTCGATAATCGACCTCAACAATCGAAATCAGAATCGACCTCGACAATCAGAATTGACCTCGATAATCGGAATTGGAATGGGCCTTAACAATCAACCTCGACAATCAACCTTAGCAATCAGAATCGATATCGACAATCAAAATAGGCCTCGATAATCGGAATCGGAATCGGCCTCAACAATCGGCCTCGACAATCGGAATCGGTATCGACAATCACAATAGGCTTCGATAATCAGAATTAGAATCGGCCTTAACAATCAGCCTCGATAATCGGAATCGACCTCAACAATTAAAATAAAAATTAGCCTCAACAATTGTCCTCGACAATCGAAATCGGCCTCGATAATCAGAATTGAAATTGACCTTAATAATCGGTCTCAACAATTGGAACAGGCCTCGATAATTGAAATCAAAATTGACCTTAACAATCGGCCTCTATAATCAAAATTAGTATCGACAATTGGAATAGGCCTCGATAATCAAAATTGGAATCAGCCTCAACAATTGTCTTCGACAATCGAAATCGACCTCGACAATCAAAATCGGCATTAACAATGGAAATCAGAATCGGCCTCAACAATCAGTCTCAATGATCAGCCGAACAAGGCCCAAAGGAAGGTCACAATGTGGACATTAAACCATTATTGCCCATCAGTGTGGCCATTTAACCAACATTGCTCTTAAGTGACCACATAGAGCTAAACATACAATGGGCCCATGGCCTCGCACAAAAGCCTCATACACAACATAATGGGCTGCATACAATCTCAATGGGCCTCATACAGTCATAATGGGCCTTACATAAGGGTCTTATACATCAAGTGGGCTAAAAATATATCACATTGGGTCACATCCCATGGGCCTCGAATACATCATAATGGGCCTCATACGCATGTTGTAAATACATCACAATGGGTCCCAACACATGGGTCGTATACATCACATTGGGCCTCAACCCATGGGCCCCAAATACATCTCAATGGGCCTCAACCCATAAGCCTCCTATACAATAAGTGGGCTGCACTACTTGGGCCTTATGCACATTAAGATGGGGGGTACAACATATATCGCAATGGGCCACATAAGTGGACGACATAGATAAAACACGCAAAACATGGTGGGTCTATACAGTGCAGGTGGACCCAGCACATGCAGCAAGTGGACCTTGCACCATCAAAATGGGTAGATAACGTGGATATGAAATACATACATCAAGGTGAGCCCCACCATCCAGTAGGTTGGATGGTGCGGATATACAATACATTCATCATGGTGGGGCCACATTAATCATGTGATGGACGATGTGAATATATAACATGTCTTGAAAGTGGGCCGCACCCAATAATGGACAATAGGCATGGATGAAATGCTACATCATGGAGTGGCTCATGCAACACCATCCAGATGGACGGTGCGCATATACAACACATATATCAAGGAGGGCCGCACCTAAAAAAATGTTCAGATGGACAGCTAGGTGGAATACATGCATCGGATGGCCCACGGAACTTGCGGACGTCACTATAGGTGGGACCCAAGCGTCTGGATGGCATGGATGACATACATATATTAAAGGTGGGTCACATGTGGCCACCTCACATGGCGTGGGTAAAACACAGAAATCATGGTGGGGTCCACATCCCCTTACTGGACAGACGGAGTGGATAAAACATCATAGTGGGCTCACACCACCCGTCCAGATGGACGGTGTGGATATAGGGCATATACATCAAGGTGGGTCCTACCCCCCCCCCCCCCCCCCCCCCCCCCCCCCCCCCCACGTACCACACGTGTAGGGTGGCCCCACATCCCACGTCCAACCATCAGGTGTACAGCTGCTAGAAATCACATATGTTGAGTAGGATCCCACCGTCTAGATTGCTAGACGGTGGATGGCGTGAATATAAAATAATATATATATATATATATATATATATATATATATATATATATATATATATATATATATAAATGTGGGCCTCACCTCCACAAGTGCAACACGTGTGGAGTGGGTCCCACCATAAGAAAAAGGGATGGACGGTATGGTTGAAATACATACCTCATGGCCACAGCATGTGCAGCTTAGCTGCTGGGGTGAGCGTCCCATGGACGGTCTAGATAAAGCATATATTAGGTGGGTCCCACATCACGTGGGCCACACACAGAGTGTACCACATCATGTGGGCCACCCAAAGAGGGTCCCACATCATGTGTATAAATAAAACACATACACCATGGTGGATCAGCACCGTTTAGACGATCTGGACAGTTTAGACCGTTTGGACGGTCTAGATGATCTGGATGATTTGGACCGTTTGGATGGTCTGGGCAGTCTGGACAGTCTAGATGGAATGCACTATCATGATGGGGTTCACAACAGGAAAGAGAGAGAGAGAGAGAGAGAGAGAGAGAGAGAGAGAGAGAGAGAGAGAGAGAGAGAGAGAGAGAGAACAGTGGAGATGGGAGGGACCCCGCCACTATGGGTCCCTCTTTGATACAAGACGTACATTAAGATGGGTCCCACCATAAATTGGCCCTCAAATACACAATAATCAATGGTTAAAATTTCATAAAATCACTAACATTTGATCTTCCCAGGCTCCTCCTTCCATCGATGTGATCTAGAGCTCTAAGGGGTGGATTTTAACGGTTGAGATCGACTTTGAAGGGTTGGATTGAGTGGTAGGGAGTGAGCCACACAAAGCTCTCTCATGGAGCTTGCTTAAACCTGGGTTGCTCTCATGGAGCTTAGGAGAAAAATGAGAGAGAGAGAGATGAGAGAGAGAGGTGATGTGGTGATGGAGTGATGGGGAGAGGGATGGGTGAAGTGATGGAAAGTTGACTTTTAGGGATGAGTAGTTGTACTTAGGGATGGGTGTGAGTAATGGGAGTGATGTGATGTGTACTTAACATTTGATGTGATAGATTTTCTTAGGATTTCAACGTGTGGTGTTTTCCTTAAACTGAACGTGAGTCCACATCTCCTAGCCCGGGTATCGCTTCGACGAGTGAGACGTGGTGTCAGAATCGCAGCGAAGGCGTAATCGCTAGGGTACAAGTCTTGGGTCAAGCTGACTCTAGAATGCGGGATAGGATTTAGGGTAATGCGTAAATGTTGATTACAGGTCACAAGTTGTAAGACCCATATCCTAATCTGTACCATTCCATAGACTTCTGTGGTCCTCCCGGTCGAATTTTGGCAACTCTCGACCTGTATTCAATGTTTACGAGCGATCCTAAACCGAGTCCTGCATACCAAAGTCGGCTCGACCCGAGACTTGTACTAATGAGACTGCGTCGTCGCCACAGTTCTGATGTCGCGTCTCATGCGCCAAGGCGATTCCTGGGCCAGGAGATGTGGGCCCGCGTTCAATTCTACGATAAATGCCGCGTGTTATAATTTCTAGAAAATATCACATCAATCCTATCAATCAAAGTGCACATCACACTCCATCACTCACCCATCCCCAAGTACAACCACCTCTCCTCTAAAGTCAAATCTCTCTTACTCAAGTACACATCACTCACTCACACCCATCTCTCTCTCTCATCTCTCATTTCTCTCTCATATCTCGTAAGTTCCATGGGAGTAACTCATGTACATGGCTTCCATGGGAGAGAGTAGTGTGGCCCACCTTTCTACCACCCAATCCCACCATCCTAAGCCCATCTCATCCTTTGAAATCATCCCTTTGGGACTCTATCACGCATTGACGGAAGAAGGAAGAAGACGATCATAAGGTGGGTGATCTTATTTGTTGATTTTGATGATTTAAGAGCCCACATAGGGTGGGACCCATCTTGATGCATGCATTATTCAAAGAGGGACCCATAATGGCAGGATCCCCTCTCCATCCGATCTCTCTCTCTCTTTTTCTTTCTTTATAATAATGATGTGGGGCCTACCTGATGCGTACAGGACATCCAGACCACCACGTGGACCCCACTATGATGAATGCATTTTATTCATGCCATCCACATGCGTAGACCCCACCTATCCACTCTAGTTGGCTGTTCCCAGACTGGTCTGGACAAGGGAGAAAACAGATATCAGGTTGATCCAACATGTGTGGCCCACCTACATGGGGCCACTGTGATGCATGTGATTCTTCCTGCTAGACGGTGTGACCCACCTTAATGTATGTGCTCTATATCCCAGCCGTCCATCTGCATTAGTGCAGGCCATGTGATTTGTGGACTACACTAGCAACAGTAGCTGACTGTCTGGATGGCAGAACAACACAGATACCATCTTGATTCAATCGCTGGTGGGCCACACTGATGTGGACCCCACTTTAGTACACGTATGTAATATCCACACCGTCTAGTGGTCTGGACGGTGGGGACCACCTATGATGTATGGGTTTTATCTACACCGTCCACCATCTGGACCCACCTCAACACACGTGTAGTCCAGCAGCTGGAAGTTACTGTTGTAAGTGACGTCAACAAGTGTGGTGGGGCCTTGATATATGTATTCTAACCATGCCATCCGTCCTGGGGCATGGGACCCACCCCTCCACGTCTAGCTAGCGTGTGGGGCCCCCGATGTAATTGTTCTATCCATGACCGTTCATTGCATGGACGTGGACCCCACTTGAAGTATGGGTTTTATTCATGTCATTCATCTCTGGACGTGGGTCCACCTGATGCATGTGTTTATCATCACCGTCCATTTGGATGTGCGTGGACCCAACCATGTTGTATATGGTCTAGATGGTCAGACAGTCCAGAATGTGGGACTCAAAAAGGGTATGTGTTTTATACACACCGTCTACCATCCAGGTCTGGACACTGGACTTCTTTAAAAAAAATGAAAAAGAAAAATATAATATTATATTAGATGTGTGTGTGAGTGTATATGTGTGTGTATGTGGTGGGCCCCATGTGGGACCCACCTGCTGGATGGATTGGCTGACGTCGGCACACCAGCTATATAGCTGTGTACTGACGTCAGTAGTTCTGTGGTCCTGTATGATCTCAGCTGTTCATCTGTTTGGCCAGCGGTGAATGAAGTCACCGTGATTTATGTATTTTATTCCTGCCACCCATTCGTTTGGCTTTGTATGGGGCCCACCCCACACATGCTGCATGTGTGGGATGGGACCCACCTTGCTGTACATAGTCTATATGCACACTGTCCACTGGATTGGCATGGTGGGATGCCTACCATGATGTAAGTATTTCATACATACTGTTCATCCATTTTTTTATGGCGTGGGGCCCATCCCACACGTGCTGTACATATGGGATGGGACCCACCTTGATATATATATTTTGTGTCCCTGTTGTCCATCCGGGACAAGCGGGACCCACCTCGATGCATGTGTGGGCCGATCATGATGTATGTGTTTTATGCACATCGTCCGTCCATTTGTGTTGCCGCAGTGATGCATGTATTGTTTATCTATGCCGACCCATTGATGTGGCCCAGGTGATGTATTTGAGGCCCATATGCAGGGCCCACCTGTTGCGTATTTGAAACCTGAGGGTCATGGCCCATTGTGATGTATTTTCGGCCAAGATGGTAGGGCCCGATGTGATGCATGGGAAGCCCATGGTCGTGGCCCAATGTGATATATTCAAGGCCCATGTCCTACGACCCATTGAGATGTATTGTCGACCCATTTGGTGCGGCCCACCCATGAGGCCCATCATAATGTATTTGTGGCCCATGTGTGGGGTCCACCTGTTTGTATTGTTGGGCCCAGGCATGTTATCCATTTGATGCATACGAGGCCCAAGCAGTACAACCCACTTGTTGTAATATGAGGCCCACGTATGAGGCCCATGGTAATGCGACTGCAGCCCACTTAATGAGGACCATTGCGATAAGTTGGAGCCCATGGGACGAGGCCCATTGTGATATATTCGAGGCCCATGGGCGTGGACCATTGTGATGTATTCAAGGCCCATGGGCGAGGCCCATTGTGATGTATTTGAGGCCAATGGGCGTGGCCCATTGTGTTATACTAGAGGCCCTTGTATAAAGCCCAATGTGATGTATGTGTGGCCGCTACGTTGTGTATGAACCCCTTATGTGGGCCACTCCTTGGGAGCAATGTTGGTTAGAGGTCCACATTGATGGGCAATGACGGTTAGATGTCCTCATTGTGACCTTCCCTTAGGCCTTGATAGTCCCATTCTCATCATCCTTTAGTGGGTTACCCCAAACGAATGGGCCCCATTGATATCACTTGAACCATCATCAGTCATCCATTTATGAACCCCGTCTTGAGGCCGATTCCAATTGACGTGGCTGTTTTTTTGAATTTTGATAATTGATCAAGGTCGATTATCGATTGATTTCGATTGTCATGACTGATTACCGAGTAGCGATTGAGGTCGATTATCGTGACTGACTGTCAATTCCGATTGTCGTGGCCGATTTACCGATTCCCATTGTTGTAGCCCATTTGATGTACATATGGCCTAGGTGATTAGGCCAATTTTGATGTATTTGTGACCCATTGTTGAGGCCCACCTTGACATATATAAGGCCCATTTGAGGAGGCCCATCTTGATGTAGTTATGGCCCATCTGTTGATTCCCACCTTGATATATATATATATATGAGAGGCCCATGTGATTATGCCCACCTTGATATATACATGAGGCCCATGTGATTATGCTCATTTGATGTATATGAGGCCGATTCCAGGTGTCGATTCCAATTGTTAAGGCCGATTGTCGAGACCTATATGATGTATACACGACCCGTAGTTGAGGCCTATTGTGATGTGTATTCAGCCCATGTTTAAGGCCTAATGTGATGAATAAGAGATCTATGTAATGAGGCCCATTGTGATGTATTTAAGGCCCATGGTGATGTATTCGCAGCCCATGGGTAAGGCCCATTGTGATGTATATTAGGCCGATGACGCATGGCCTATTTGATGTATTTGAGATCCATGCGTAGGGCCCGTATGTAATGTAGTTGGGGCCCATGAGCAAGGCCCACCTATTGTGTATATGTGGCCCATGAGTAATGCCCATTGTGTTGTATATTAGGCCTTTGTGTGAGGCCATGGGCCCATTATATGTTTGATTCTATGTGGGTCATTCCTTAGGGGCAATGTTGGTTAAATGTCCACATTGTCGAGGCCGATCGTTGATACTGATTATGAGTATGTGACAACATAGAATCATGATACATGCCCATATGCATCATCTACATATTTGTTATGAGATGTTATTGACCATTGCATATGTCATTCGGTAGGATGATATGAGACTCCCTGATAGGCGGAGGTTATCTTATATAAGCACTAACATGCTCAGGATTGATGCATGACTGAATTGATGACTCATGCATCTTACATTGTGTTGTGATTACTGTATGCCCTAGCGACATCAGGGCCGTAGCCTCCACAGGTATGTCGTGGATAGCCAGACGGGACACCAAAAATTTGTTCTAGCATCAGCCTGCTATAGATGGCCTTGGGTGAAAATTTCTAAACCCTCTTGGTACCATATGACGCCCCAACGTCGAAACTAAGTGGATACATGAGTGCCCGAGTGCTGAATACCAGGAGGCCGTGTCTTCCACTGTATCATGGTCGATTGGGAGGGGGTGTGGCCTTACCCACCCATGGGTAGGGGGCATTACTAGGCTGAGTTTGACTAAATCGTGAATGGGTTCGCTATCGATGTGCCGGATAGATATTAACAGATTATTGGCCAGGCGAATAGTGAGGTTTCTTATGCTCACTTGGACTGTGCTGTTAGGAGAGGGGCAGTGCCATTTGGAGTGTACTAGACCCCGATGATGATCATAGAGATGAATCATGCTGATAAGTGGACTTATTGAGCAGGAGTTACATACTCATTCATTCACTATCCACTCGAGCTAGTGGTGCGCAATTAATTATTACGTTTACCTTCGTAATGGCTAAGATTTTGGTTGGGGTACACGACTAACATGAGATCAGGAGTTTACCACATCGAGTTTGACTACCCAAATTTAGGTATGGGATTGGTTTGGATAGAAGTCCCTTGTGATGGACCTCCATAGCCTGTGATACTACGTACTATCATCCCGACTTCACACTCTAGCATAGTCATTTCATTCGCACTGCATGTTACATTACATCTACGGCATATGGTACGACTGACGCTGTTTGTGTTACTCATCAGGAATGTATATTACATTGTATCCTTTGCATCTGATATTTATCTCTCTATGACTCTTCATTTGCATAGTTGATTTCTATTGTGTATTCTAATATTATATGACTCATGCACTTGTTAGTATTTTCGCTTACTTTGTTATCGTGTGATTTATGACTTTGTCAGTATTTCTGTTTACTCTGATAATTCATGATCTTATTAGTATTTCTACTTATTCAGACATTGTACAATTTTTATATTACCAGTATTTCGGTATTGTATGATTATGACATTGTATTGAATACTTGACACCTAACTTGTGCACACACTTACACCACCCTCTAAGCTTTCTACAAGCTTATGCACGATAGATGCGTATAGGTGATGTTAGGTTGTAATAGTGTTGAGCTTGGAGCGTGCAGTGGTCTTCTGGAGCATGATTTTCTATTGATGTATTTCCCTTTCAATATTGTACTCAAATGATTATATTAGTGGATATTTGATGACGATGTTGCCTTTGTGAATTGGGTAATCTTGTGGTTATGCTTATTACGAGTTAAATGTACATTCGAAAAAAAATTTCTCCTTGTACGATCCAAGGATCGAAATCTTGTATATGAATACTAGGAGCTGAGAATGGGGTACTACAGAGGCTGTCGGCATCGAATTCGGCGATTAGGATTTCTATGAATCCGATTTCTAGGTTTAGAGCATGACACAGTTACTGGAATTTGACCAAGAGGACCGTGGAAGCCTACGGAATGGTACGGGCTAGAATACAGGTCTCACAGTCCTATTTATAGTTGTGGAACTCTAACTTTCGCACCTAGTTAGAAAACTCTAGAAACCACCTCAAATTTAGGTAATTTGTTAAAATAGACTTCACTCTGCGCAATTTCATAAAATGACCCAGAGTTTCAGAATATGCTTTTTTAGGATGATTTCAGGATTCCTTTTCTTCACTTCATATCTTTGATTCTCTTCATTTATCACTTGGTTTTCTTGGATCTTTGGCATGTGAATTCTTTAACCTTGGTTTCTTAAGATCCATCCCTTGCCTTGGTGATTCTTAAGTATCAAATCCATGTTTTTAGCATCCATCCAAACTCTTAACTTCACCTTGCAACACAAACATGAGTAAAATAGAACATTAAGCACTATCATGTTCATAAAACTAAGATATAAATAGGGATAATATGTAATATTTGACCCTCAACACAATCTCCAACCAGCATTTTGCTAGTACCAAGAAAAGTATGCGAAAAATATTTTAAGAACCACAAGATAATTTATATAAGCTCAAGTGGTTTTAAAAAAAGTCATATAATAAAATTTTAAAATACATCAATGTTGTGCATTACCTTCTCCTAAACTCTAGCACTCGGTAAGTTTCATAATCAAGTTCAAAGAATTAATCCTCCAATTAGAATAATTCCAAACATTGAGTTCCATAGGTGTATAATGAAGTCTAAACTTATTACAATCAAAGATTCAATTCATCACTTTCATGATACCATTGATAACTAAAAGAGTATTCAGGACAACCAAAACCTAAACCAAAACTTGCCTTATAATTCATCTTTTAGTTCCCTCTTTTATTCCTCTAGCTTTTGATTTTTCCATCGATGGCTTTCATGTTATGTCACTCTTTTTATAGATTTTTAATAGGTAGCCTTTTCGAAGACAACTATTTTTTAGCTAGGCATTTTTTTTCCTTTTCAATTCTTCCCATTGAACATGATGGACAAACTCCCCAGGTTGGTTCCTACCATGCTTAATAATCATCAAGTTAATAATTCAATATTAAACTAACATTTTAATGTGTAAGATGGATGTGACATGTGAAATCATGACTCAATCAATGTTTAAATCTTCTAATTGAGGATCAATGACTCGACTTAATTTTGAGATCTCTCAAGTGACTAAAATCTAAGAGACATAATGTATCAACATTAAGTATCTTATAATTCTAATTTATTACTTTGAAATCACTTAAAATTTTAGAAAATTGAGAAAAATTTCTCAATTTTTCATAACTTCACCTAAAGACTAAGAAAACAACTGATTAGCCTGCCTAATTCACACCCCTAGCTTAAAATCTACATTGTCCTCAATGTAAAAGATATAAGCATTTAATGCAAATGAGGCAACGAAAAGAAAAGGGAAGTGGTGGAAAGCTAGTATCTAAAGAAGGAATTCTGAGTTTTTTTATCAAAATATCTTAATGTGAAGATGAGTAAGCATAAGAATTAAACCATCAGAAAATAAACTTTCCTAAACAACAAAAAGTAAGCTATCCTAAATGGTGAAAAGAAAACTATCATAAACAGTGAAAAGAAAATTATCCTAATCATAAATTCTTTAAAAATAATAAACCTAACTAGGAAAATAGGGAAAAATTACTCAGTCATGCCACAAGGTTCCTCCTCTGACCTATATCTTGATAAATTTTCTAGTAGGTTTCTCAACAAGATCATCCAAAAGCCCTTTTTGCCATAAGCTTGGATATCTTGGAGCATGAATTTCTAGGAAAATTTACAGACCTTAGCATAAATTTTCCTTTTAATCTCCTGAGGTGTCTAAAGTACATATGATTCACTTGAGATAGTGAAAGTTTCAAAGTTAGTGCAACACGGTGAACCAGGGATTACAAGTAGATAAAATGAATAGAAATTCTCAGTAGGTGATGTAGTCTCAACATATTCTAAAGTTTCAGACTTTGGTTCAACTTTCAACTCCTCCTCCCTTAATGGTAAACATTCAAGGTCTGTGGAAGGAGGGGCTTAAGAAGAAGAGTTTCCTCAGTCAGTAACAACCACCGAGGTATTGTTTTGTAAGGCATCCATTATTTCTTTTATCATGGGATCATTTGAATCTATAAAATATGCCAAGCGATCTTTCAGAGAGTTGAGATAGTCAGTTAAGAGAGGCTTATTTTCCACATTGAAGTTTATGATGATACGTCCAATGATTCCTTCGTCCTCATAGAATAAAGGAAAACATGATCTCTTGCTCTTCACCATGGTGAGAATTAATTGACACCATCTCACCCTGCGCTGCATAGATAGATTGTAGATCAGTAGCCGCATTTATGTGAAGACTCTGTTCATTGTTAATACTTTGTAAAGACATTATATTGTTAAGTGTTGACGGTTCAAAAGGTGGCTTTAACTGGGTGGTTTCAAATTTCAGAGTCATCTCGAGCAAATTGTCCATCTCTCTAATCATATTATAATATAAATCGGGGGAGTGGTCTACACACGCCTTAAAAGAGTCATGTAGTTCACTTGGAAGGGACTCTTTCTCCACATGTAAATCAAATGTGTCAGGTGGGTGGAGTAGATCATTATGGTTGACAATGTCCTGTATCTGATGATCATTTTCCTGAAGCATAATTTAAATCGATTTCAATGAATCCTGGGCTATAAACTCATAATTCTCATCCCAATACTTATCATCTTCTAATTCAGTATAGTTCACAAGTGGGATGAGATCACTTTCCTCATACTGTTTTCTTAGGTTGAGTTGAGGCTTGAATAAACTCGCCTCTTCCTCCTCATTGAAGTCAAGCGTGTCATCTTAGTGGAGCGTGTCAGTATCATTATATTTGAAAGACACCAATGTCTCTTGATCATTCATTTGGATAGTCATCAAGATCGACTCTTCAGGAAATTGAGTCGTATGCTCGTTAATATAATCCAACTCTTCATTCTCAATTCCAGTACTCTTCACAAATGAGTAGGATGACTTTCCTCGCATTGTGCTTTTAAATTGGGTTGAGATTGTGATAACTTAGTGTAAGAGCCCAAAATTTCACAGCTAGAGTTTATACTCGTGTCCGAGAACTGGGTGTTAATAATGTATAAATTGGATACTCTGAAATCGCACCCTATTTTTTTTTTTTTCATTTGAATTACATCCAGATACATTCATGAAGGTAACATTCACAAAAATAAAATTAACTGTACTGATTATATTTCACTAGAGTAAAAGAATAATTAATGGCTTTCCCAATGGAAGCTTATTAAATTCATCGAGTTCCCAGCGAAAGTATAAAACTAAGTAAATAATCTATCTTCATATTCTTTTGGTGTAGTCTTCTATATAAAGTCGGTCCTCTAAGTCTTCAATCTGTTCATTACCTACAACATCTGTATGGTTGGGAGAGGGTCAATGGCCCATTCATAGTGAAAGTTATCCTTTAACATTAATAGTAATTCAAGAGATTCATGAAAGCAAGATAATTGTTCTGATACATCGAGTAATCCACACTAAAAGAGATATCACTGCACAAACAATCTATATGAGGTGCATGCCTAGAAAAGTATATGTAGTATATTACCCTTAGAAATCGTCACAAAGTGGAATATGGTTATAGTTATCTGACTCGACCCGCATCCCATACTACAGATATTCGCCAGTGTGTCCCACACTTAACATGGCTTTACGCAGTTGTCCCAAGACAAACACCACACATGACTAGGTGAATCTTGCAACTTGGATTGGAGCGACTAAAGTGACAACCAACCTCCAAAAATTGGAAAATAAGCGACTAAAGCGACATCCAGTTCTCCAAGAAAAATTAAAAAAGGAGCGACTAAGCGACATCCAGTTTCCTAAAAACTGGAAAAGGAGCGACTAAGACATCCAGTTTCCTAAAAACTGAAAAAGGAGCGACTAAGCGACATCCAGTTCCCCAAACTGATGTGTCACGTATACAGAACAATTTACACACACCAACTGTTGCAATCTCACCCAAGAACATGGATTTACGTGCTGTCCTAGGGCCGTTACCAAAAATGCATTACGTCCATGATATTTAATCGATCGCTAAAAAGGGATTCCCAACATAGTAATTGCATCAAGGGAATATAAACTGAATCATGAAGGATATAATCTGAATTGTGGAGGTTATGGAATAACAAGACATATGCCCAAGCCTTAAAGATAGACAGCATGAGGCCAACATAATAAAAAGAAGAGTGACAATGGTTAACTCAACAAAAGAAGAGTAACAATGGCTAACTTAATAGATAGAAGAGTTGCAAGGGCCAACTCAATAACAAGAAGAGTGGCGAGGGCCAGCTCAAGTAAAGAGACGAGTGGCAGGGCCATCTTAATAAATTTGATAAGGTAGGGCAAGGCTTGTATCCATGGCCTCACATAAATTCCAAGGAATCACTTGTATTTGGCATCATGCCATAATCTAAAAAGGGCCAATAGTTGATGATAACATATTAAAATGAAAACAGAGAGAGTGTAATGATAATTCAAGAATAGATAAAAGGAACAAAAAGGGCGGTATAAAAATACACAAATTCAATTAAGGCAAAGTTATGTAATAGGTGTGATAAAATATCAACAAGACATGAAAGACAAAATAAATATATCATCTTAAATTTGTGTAAGCTTAAAGGATGAAACCCTCACCTTTAAATCGAGTCATCCTCAATTGAGGTAAGATGTCCATGTATACACCTGTATAACAGCCTATATCCTAAATCACATCGTTTGAACAATTAGGATTTATCTAGGTTCGGTTTTTGGTTGATGTTAGAATTAGATCTAATAGTTGTAACCCTTAAAAGATGGAAATATTACCTTTATCTGAACTCAACTCTGACTCAGTGAGTCATAATACAATGCCTTCTATCTTTCTTTATCTTGCTTCTTTTGGATTGCTAAGACTTAAACATCAAGGAGGTGGGCCAGACTCAGATTAACTTAGCTGAGTTGACTCGGTGAGTCGGCTCTTCTTCTTCTCTTCTTTCTTTCTTTTCTTTTCTTCTTTCTTTCTTTCTTTTCTTTTCCTTTCTTTTCCTTCCTTCCTCCCCTGCTGGACAGTAGTAGGCCTGTCAGACGGGAACTGTCGCTACCCGATTTCTCTCTCTCATGATTTCTCCTTGTGGGATTAGAGACCTATTTTATAGGCTGTCCAGATCCAACGTCTCTTTTGCGTAACAAGGTTACGCAATGCGAAGCTGGGCTTAAATCTTACGCACACTGTTTCACAGTAGAGTTGCGTAGCCAGCAGATAAGTGGTTTTACACTCAAAATTTCGTTATAACCTTTGATCTGATTGACTCTTTGTGGGGATTTTCTTTGATGGAGGCCATCGGATGGACATTTTGATGGTCAGGATTGGGTTGGGGCAACTTCTTACGTCACAAGTTCACTCGAGAAGGATGGCCCTATTTTTGATAGAATTTCTTGCTGCCCACTTTCCAAATCTCGATTGACCCTCTGGATGGTTTGGATTTATTATCTGGTGATCTTGGATTGGGTTGGAAGTGCCCCACCTCAGTTTTGGATGATTCTTCTTAAAGCTAAGAAGTTTCCTTCAGTTTTCAAATGCCGCAGAATCCGAATCGGTGTCAGTTTCTTGGCGTCGCTTACGGATAAAGTTTTCGGATGGGAATGCCTTCAGTTTTTACAACGGGTTGGGTGTAGAAAGCTTCGAGGTTTGGTCAGATTCGACCCCAAAATGAGATGGACGGTTCCTATCGTTTGGAATGATCATAGAAATTGCCCACAACGTCCTTTAAATGGACAGTCTGTTAGTTTCGTAATGCAGGGGTACTTTTTCGGTTCGGGCTCGCAAGCACATTCATGATCAATCTCATAGGAGATTTCTTTGGTTAGGACGATTTTGTCCTATCTACGTGATGGACGGTTTGGATCGACCGGATGGGCCATCCTGGTGTGCCACCATTCCATTAAAAGCGGACGCCGATCATCCGTTTCGCACTGCTGAAAGAAGGGAATCCTTTCCTTTTTCAAACGCAAGTCAGGTAAGCGTGTGCTGACCGACACTCCTGATCCAGTGCATAATGGGTGCACCACAGGGGTGTACATGCAATTCATGTATGGTCCACTATGGTTTTTGCATGCGAGATCTACACTGTCCATTCATTTATCTAGCTAATTTAAGGGGTTGAGCCTAAATTTGAAGCACATCCTAAGATCAAGTGGATAATAATTGATGGTTAGGGATGCTTTCCTAATTAAGCCACTTTCAAGAGGATCCAGTGGCAGAAAGTTGACATGAATGGTTAATTTTGGATTCATAGGCAACCTATGTGATTTCACATTGATCAGATAGTAGAAACTAGGCGATCTTCAATTCGAGGCCTAAACTAATGGCATTTTTATAATTATTACTGGTTTAATAATTCCGTGAAATATGATGGTTCTACATAGTCATAGGTCTTTTTTTAAATAATTCCTACCAAAGATCTCACATCCAAATCATTATGTCAGTGCGCTATTAGCTAAATTATTTAAGGAAAAATACATAGAGCAATCACGTAATGGATTGCCTTGTCTTGGAAACAATGGTAGATGGTTAGATCCATTGAATGGAGGTATTTTCCATTGGTTAGATTTGTGTCAGACAGTTGAATTGGTATTGTACACACACACATACAAAGTAAATTTTTTGGTTATGCTCAAGAACTTTCAATACTATTAAAAGTTCAGGGCATTACAATCTCCCCCCTTAAACATAATTTCACCCCCAAAATTTAGAACTTCTAATGTACAAGTCATCTTTCATGTCTCTACAGATTCTCTATATCCTGTGTTCCAAGTGATTTGGATAAATGGTTGTAGTAGGTTCGAGCCCAATACACAAATCATTTGTCTGCACAGTATAGAGGATTTACTAGTATTAATTCGTAATTCCGTTGAATCTCTATCTTTTGCTTGATCAAGGCCTTAAAATCTTTTGAGATTTTCTAGGACTTAGAATTTGACTTGAACCGTGTAAATCTTACGTAAGTATGGTTCCATCAATCTGTAACCCTGGTTATTTTAAACTCTTGGGAAGTGTCGTGAAGTCTTCTCTCATCATGGATAATCCTACGTGGCCTACGTACTTGATTATCTGATACACTACCTAATCTTATCTTTTATCATTCTTGTTGGTTTATTATGTTTAGGTTTTTCAATATACTATTTGTAAGCTGTATGTGTATAGGTCTAGATGCAGTTATAACTAGCCATATGAATTTAGGGTGATACAACCTACCTCCCTTAAATAAAAATCTCGACCCCGAGACTTTGTAATTTGGAATAGTCCTCTTACGTCTTTTTCAATTATGGTTCCGTTGCTGGGATTTAAATTTAGGTCATCTGAGTGAAAGCTAGATATCCTAACCAGACTAGATGATAATGGATTTGAAATTCTCTAAAGGAAGTTGATGGGAACCTAGATTCGCGGTTTCTAGATTCCATGTCTAACTGGATATCCCTAATGATGAATCTTAGCATGTTTCCTAATCTTTTATGATGGTCCACTCCCCTCAGGCCTAGTTAATCTCATTCTTGGGCTCTGATACCAACTGTAATAGCTTAAAATTTCACGACTAGAGTTTATACTCGTGTCCGAGAACTGGGTGTTAATAATGTACAAACTAGATACTCTGAAATCGCACCCTATTTTTTTTCATTTGGATTACATCCAGATACATTCATGAAGGTAACATTCATAAAAATAAAATTAACTGTATTGATTATATTTCATCAGAGTAAAAGAATAATCAACGGCTTTCCCAATGGAAGCTAATTACATTCATCGAGTTCGTAGCGGAAGTATAAAACTAAGTAAATAATCTATCTTCATATTCTTTTGGTGTAGTCGTTTATAGAAAGCCGGTCCTCTAAGTCTTCAATCTGTTCATTACCTATGACATCTGTACGGTTGGGAGAGGGTCAATGGCATATTCATAGTGAAAGTTATCCTTTAAGATTAACAGTAATTCAAGAGATTCATGAAAGCAAGATAAATGTTTTGATACATCGATTAATCCACACTACAAGAGATATCACTGCGCGAACAATCTATATGAGGTGTATGCCTAGTAAAGTATATGCGGTATATCACCCTTAGCAATCGCCACAATGTGGAATATTTTTTTTTAACACACGCACACACACCCCACACTCACGCTGGTGGAATTTCACCACCTATGGATACTCGAACCCTTGACTGGGAGTTGAAACTCCTAAGAGTTTACCACCCGGGCAAGAGTAAGGACCCAATGTGGAATATGGTTATAGTTATCTGACTCGACCGTCATCCCATACTACGGATATTCGCCGGTGTGAACCACGCTTAACATGGATTTATGCGATTGTACCAAGAAAAACACCACACATGACTAGGTGAATCTCGCAACCCAGATTAGAGTGACTAAAGCGACAACCAACCCCCAAAAACCAAAAATAGAGCATTGTATTCTGGTTGGTTCTTGATGATGTTTCAAAAAATTTTTGATACATAGGTTGTTTCCTAACAAAATCATCTAATAGCCCTTCACAATTTCTCACATTCTCTAAAACTAGCTTAGCATATTGACATTCCTACTCTTGTATATACATGGTGAAACCCTAATCCTGAACCTAATCCTAAAATAGAATAAAAGAAAAATTCTACAGCAATATAGAAAGTAAGTAGAGGAGAAGTTAGAAAGAGTTTACTAGTTTAGAGAGTTCTATGTTAGGATCCTACAAAATAAAAAATAATGTTAGTTTCTAAAAAAAATAAAAAAAAACCCTAACCTAAAAATAAAATAAAAAGTTAGTCCTAACAAAATAGTTTTTAAAAATAAATTAGGAAAGTTTCTAAATCTAGAAATAGAAAGAAAGGTTAGTTTCTAAAAAAATTAAGAAAAATTCTAAATATAGAAATAGAAAGAAAAGTTAGTTTCTAAAAAATAATTAAGAAATTTTCTATATCTAGAAATAGAAAGAAAGAGAATTAGAAAGAAGTTAACAATTTAGAAGTTTCTATTTTTAGATCCTGCAGAAGAAAAAGAAAGTGAATTAGTTTCTAAAAAAGAACTAAGAAAGCAACCTAGTTTCTAAAAAAGAAAAAGGAAAGTTTCTAAAAATAGAAAGTAAGTTAATTTCTAAAAACAGACAAAGGAAAGGAAATTAGTTTCTAAAAACGAATTAGGAAAGTTTGTAAAAAAATAGAAAAAAATAGTTTGTAGAAACAAATTAGGAAAGTTTCTATCATAAAATTAGAAAGTAAATTAGTTTCTAAAAAAAAAAGTTTCTAAACTTAGAAATAGAAAGGTAAGTTAGTTTCTACAATAATTCCAAAAAAAAAAATCATACCTAAAAATACAAAGTAGAAAAATCTTAATCTTAACCTAATTCTAAAACCATTCAAATCCAGAAAATACAATCGTCAATCCCTAGTAACGACGCCAAAAACTCGTTCACAGCCCCAGGTGTAGGGTCGCAATGTAGTAATAATCTCGATAAGACCGAGGTCAAATCCACAGGGACTGAAACTTGTACATTTTTTAAGTTAACTAGAAATAAAACTAGAAGAAGATATGAAACTAATTCTGAAGTATTTGAGAGAATAATTGTGAATAGAGTAATTAAAACTAAGAATTTAAAGGTGGGAACTAGGCTGCCAAGGATCCACTTGTAGTGATTTGGAAGCCCACTTAAATGATTCAAGTAACACAATTAGAATTGGAGTCCTATCCTATCCAATTGAAAAATATATCAATAAAATAAAATCTGAACTTCCATTGACCTAATTCTCAATGAAGGAGAACTATGATAATTGGCAGGGATTTCATCTCCAAACCATACCCAGGAGATAATAATAAACAACAGGATTTATCAATCTCATAATCTCAAAGCAAGAGAAATGTGAAGATTAGGAAGGATTTCATCACCCTACCATGCCCAAGGGATGATGGTGAACAATAGGACCTACTAATTTCACAATTTTAATTCAGGAAAAGAAGATACTCAAAGCTATTGTAGATATACTGTAATTTGAGTCACAATAAACCATTAAAAACTGAAAGTATTCCTTAAATACAAAATTAGAATCCATGAAGTTCAACATAAACATGAATCAAAGTAATAGAAACATCTTATCATGTCACAAGCTTCACCTCTTAGCCTTAGCTAAGAGGTTTATCCAACCATAGACATGATTGGACCAAAGTCTCTTAAGAAAAACATGAAAATAACTAAGGAAAAAGAAGAAAAACTTTTGGCAACAACTTCTCCACCCTTTTTTTTTAACTCCTGAAACCTTAGAAGATGCCTAAGAACATTCTAGGGATTCCTATTTATAGTTGTAGAACTCCAACTTTCGCACCTAGTTGGAAAACTCTAGAAACTGCCTCAAATTTAAGTAGTTTGCTAAAATAGACTTCACTTTGTGTAATTTTTTAATAGACTTCACTCTGTATAATTTCACAAAATGACTCGGAGTTTCAGAATATTCTTTTTTAGGACGATTTTAGATTCATTTTCTTCACTTCATATTTTGATACTTTTCATTCCTCACTTAGTTTTCTTGGATCTTTGGCATGTGGATTCTTTAATCTTGGTCTCCTAAGATCCATCCCTATCCTTGGTAATTCTTAAGCGTCAAATCTATGCTTTTAACATCTTTTTCAATCCAAGTTCTTAAATTCACCACTATAAGAAATTGGCCTTTTACCAACGAACTTATTTTTGACAAAATTAGTTTCATTAGTAAACATGACTTTCCTCGACGAAATAAATATTTCGTTGGTAAAAGATACAAATCCTTCCCTCCATGACCAAATATGTTCCCGCCACCATTTACAACAATGGCCTGGAAACTTTTTCCAACAATATTATGTATCGCTGGTGAAAACTATTCTCCCGACGATTATTTCATTGGTAAATTTAATTTTTCCTGACAAACCAAATAGTTCATCGGCAAAAGGTCCCTTGGTGTCCTTTGCGATGACGGAGATGCTATTTTTACCGATGTTATACAATATTGTCGGTAAAAAGTCTTTTGTCAACTAAAAAAATCGTCGGTAAAGAAACTTTTTATCGAAAAAATAGATACATCGTCGGATAAAATGAACGGTGGACATATTATTTCACTTTGTGTGGTTGATCATGGATGTTGATTTGTAATTTTTATTTTTTGTGTAGCTAATAAGTATATTTTAAAACATATGTATGGAGTGAATGGGGCTGATAGAGCATGGGTGGGCCCAAATATTTTTGAATCTTTTTACCGACGAGTTGTTAAAATTATCATCGACAAAATTTTTTGTCAGTAATAATGTTACGTTTTAAGTTGAAATGACTCCAGCAGCCATCCATTTCTCTCACTGTCACTCTCTCTCTCTCTCTCTCTCTCTCTCTCTCTCTTTCTCTCTCTTTCGTTGTCCCTCTCCCTCTATCTCTCTCTCTCCTGCCGTTACCGTCGTGTGGCCGTCACTATCTTACGTCATCCGGTCGCCACCCAAGTCAAGTCTGGCCATCACTGCCTTACGCCGCACACCGCATGTTGCACGTCCGACCGTCATCACCTCCAGTTTTCTCTCTTCCTTCTCCCTCAATTCTCTCTCTCTCATTGTACATTTCTTGTGGGCCCACCACCGAAATCCATTACTTGTGTGTCCCACCATTGCTGTCCATTTCTTATGGGGCCCACCATCAATATCCAGTGCTTGTGGGGCCCATTGTTGATATACAGTGCTAGTGGGGCCCGCTGTAGCTGTCCACTATTTGGTGGGGCCCACTGATTTAGTAAATCGCTAATTAGGGATTTTGAAACTAAAATCCTTAATTAGGGATTTTAATTTTAAAATCCCTAATTTGGAATTTTCAATTTAAAGGGCTAAAATACCTAATTGTGGGGCCTAACATCGCTATCCATTGCCTGTGGGGCCCACCGTTGATGTCCACTACTTATGCAACTCACCGTCGTTGTTCATTGTTTGGTGGGGCCCACTATTTTGTAAATCCCTAATTAGGGGTTTCAAATTTTTGGAAATTAAAATCCATAATTTGGGATTTTCAATTAAAATCCCTAATTGTGGGGCCCATAGTCGATGTACACTGCTTGTGGGGCCCCCCCATCACTGTCCAATGTTTGGTTGGGCCCACTGTTTTATAAATCCCTAATTAAGAGTTTCAAATGTTTTAAAATTATATTCCCTAATTTTAGATTTTCAATTAAAATCACTAATTGTGAGGCCCATTGTCGCTGTCCACTGTGTGTGGGGCCCACCAATATTCACTGCTCGTGGGGTCCACCATAGATGTCCACTATTTGGTGGCGTCCACTGTTTTAGTTAATTTATGGGTCGTATAATGATGTATGTGATGTAAACCTTCCATCCACTTTACCATCTCATTACAGGGCATGAGCCATAATGGGGTGCACAAAACAAGCTGAATTCGTCCATCCATTTTGACAGATCATTTTAGGTCATAGTCCCAAAACTTAAGAAAATCCACATCTTAGGTAGTGTACCATATCACAAAAATAGAGGTTATTGACCATTCAAAACTTCTTGTGGGCCACCAAAGTTATGGATCAAGCTAATATTTTTTTGGTCCCTTCATCTAGGTATCAACAGGTTGGATGATAAATAAACATTCTTATGGACCCCAAGGAATTTTTAATGGTGAGTTTTCAATCATGACTGGTTCCTGTGGTGTGGTCCACCTAAGATTTAGATATGCTTCATTTTTTTGGGATCATGACCTACAATGAGCTGTTGAAATGGGTGGGATGTAAGGAAAATACATCATGGTGGGCCCCACACTTAATTGTTCACAATATAGTCGCTCAAGTTTACAAACAACTAATTAGGTAAGTGATTAGACTTGCTTCATGATCTTGATGATTCTTTCATTTTCATGTGCTTGTGTATTTGGAATTGTTAGAGCAGACCCAGATGTGCATCGAAGATATCCGTGGTTGATTTCTGTGGATGTATGTCGCTTATTATTAATAGTTATTTTTTGTCCATGAATGGTAGTATAATAGAATCAGTTAGCCCATTTGGAGATTTCTATGTTACCGAGTATAGATAAAGTGTGTTTTGGAGGTATAGATGGTGTGGATACAACACATACATCACAGTGGGGCCCAAATAAGTTGGTGACATCACATCAATAGCCAATAGCCACTGAACTTTCTAATAGCTAATTCGCGTCTGGATACAGCCAGTTGTGACCTTGACCTACACCTTAACCTAACCCTAAACCTACACTTTAGCCTAACCTAAAACCTACACCTTAACCTAAACCTTTAACCCTACACCTAAACCTAAACTCAATAAACTAAACCTATAACCTAAACCTAAACCTAAACCTATAATCCCAACCTGAAACTCGAAACCTAAACCTAAACCTAACCCTAACCTAAACCTAAACCTAAACTTGAAAACCTAAACCTAAACTCGATCCCAAACCTGAACCCAAATTCCTAAACTTATCCTTAAACCTAAACTCAATTCACTTAACCTAAACCTACACATAAACGTAAACCTATAACCCTAACCTAATCCTAAACCTAAACCTGAAAACCTAAGCTGAAACCCGATCCCGAACCCAAACCCGAATTTGAATCCCTAAACCCTAAACTTAAACGTATAACCTAATCTCAAATCCCCACCAAAACCTAAACCTATAACCTTAACATAAACTCGAAAACCTAAGCCGAAACCCGATCTCGAACTCGAACGCGAATCCGAATCCCTAAACCATAAGCCTAAACCTAAACCTAAACCTAAACTCAAATCTCTAAACCTAAACCTACACTTAATCCAAAACCTATAACCCTAACCTAAACCTAAACCTAAACCCGATCCCGAACCCGAAACTGAACCCGAATTCCTAAACCTAAATTTAAACCTAAACCTAAACTCAAATCTCTAAACCTAAATCTACACCTAATCCTAAACCTATAAGCCTAACCTAATCTTAAACCTATTTCCATAAACTGACTCTAATATTTTCATTGTAGAGATGGATAAGAGTTGGATGCGAGCTAAGAATAGGTTTGGCCCAAAGTATATACAAGGGGTTCAAGAGTTCATGGAATTTGTGCATTGGGTAGATTCAGGCAATTGGATTAGGTGTCCATGTCGAAAATGTAAGAACATGGTTCATAAGACTTTAGACAAAGTAGAAGATGATTTGTTCATAGTTGGGATTGACCAGTGTTACACTTAGTGGATCCATCATGGTAGAGAGTTCCACCAAAGAGTTGAGGCCATTGAAGTCCTTGTTGACCGAATTATGCCGGATGATGAGGATGAAGACGTTGACGAAATGTAAGATATCATAGGGGATGTGTTCAGGGGAACAATTTCGGATACTGATTTTGCAACGACAAGTAGTAGCCAAGATATTTCTCCTATGGGTGATGTCGAATCAGAAAAGTTTAGTAGGTTGTTGAGGGATACGCAACGTCCACTTTATCCAGAGTGTGAGAACTTCTCTAAGTTAATTTTTTAATGTAAGGCACCGCACTTGAAGAAGAGAAAACATACAGTATTGGAGTATAACTAGAGGAAGAAGAGCATTTTTTTGAGTGACCCTATTGGAGTGATATGAAATTGTTACACAACTTGGATGTCATACATATTGAGAAGAATATATGTGACAATGTCTTCGGAGCATTGATGAACATATAGAAGAAAATAAAAGACAGTTTTAAGGCTCAATTGGATCTACAAGTAATGGGTTTAAGGAAAGAGTTACACTTGCAACCACATGAAAATTCACATACTATACCAGTAACCTACTGCACATTGACAAAATTAGAGAAAAAGTATTTATGTGAATGGTTAAGATCGGTGAAGTTTCCTGATGGGTATGCGTCAAATATATCTCGGTGCGTAAACATTACGGACTATAAGGTAATAAGAATGAAAAGTTATGATTGTCATGTCCTTCTGCAATGAAATACATGTTTAATATTGAATGACACGTGTAATGGAATTTTTAAAATTTAGTAGAATGTTTACGATTTTATTATATTCTACTTGCATTACAGTGTAATGGTCTAATCATCCCTTTAAGCATAAGTACAAATTCATTCTACCATCAACACTACCTGTATAATATTTTAGTGCATTTCACTTACACTGTAAAGTTTAATGTGTTTATTATATTGATGTTCACACACTTGTACTGACATTGTTTAAATTTATAAGTTCGTATTTCACACATATTCATTCATAGCACCAGGTGGCAGATCAGGTCATTCGTGCACTGGATCTACCCCTTCCACCCGTGATGCGACACAAACAACATGAGCGACGGATGTAGGAGATGTTTCAAGCACTCGCTACACGCTTTGTTACCGATGCGCCACCACCTTTGCCTTCATTTTCATGATTTTTTAATTTGTCGATGGATGAATGTGGGTTGTATGTGGATGTGGATAGAATTGTTTGTGTATGGATGGATATGGTTTGTGTTTGGATGTATATAGTTTGTGTTTAGATGGATGTGGATGTGAATAGGATGAAAATGTATTGTAACAGGTGTATTTACATGTGTATATTAAGAATTTTTTTCTGAATTTTAAAAATAAAAGAAACCGGGAAGAAACAGACTATTACCGCTGAAATATTTTGTTGGTAATATTAGGGTTAAAACTTATACCGATGAAATATTTCGTAGGTAAAAATTAATACAAAAATTTATACCAACAATCTATATATGAGATATATCGATGAATTATTTCGTCGGTAATAATGGGCTTATGTTGACGAACATACTCGTTGGTATTATTATTTTACCGATGAACGTATTCGTCGGTAATGTCGTTTATCCATAGTATTACTGATGAAGATATTCGTCAGTATAAGCTGTGTTTACCGATGAAATAAATTATGTTTTCTTACCAAAAGTAATATGTTTTGCAGACGATTTTAGTCATCGGCTTTTGTTTTATCATTGTCGATGATGTCATATTTCGTCAGGAAAAGCCTTTAGCCACGGTCTTATTGCGACGATCTTAGCAACAACATATTTCGTCGGTAATAATCATTACCGATGAAAAAGATAAAATAACGACGAATTATGTCGTCGGTAAAAGAGCAATTTCCTGTAGTGCACCTTTCAACATAGACATGAGTAAAATAGAACCTAACTTACCCATAAACTGCTGAAGTTAGAATTATGGCCTCTACCACCACTGTCATTCCTAACCTAAAGGACAATGAGGAGATAGATGAGTGTTCACAACCCCAAGTGTAAGGTCGCGATGTAGTAATAATCTTGGTAAGACAGAGGTTGAATCTACAAGGACTGATCTTGTACATTTCTGAAATTAATTGGAAGTAGAGCTAGAAGAAGATGTAAACCTAATTGTGAATAGAGTAATTAAAACTAATGAATTTAAAGGTGGGAACTAGGATTTTCAAGGATCCAGTTATGGGTTCTCATGATGCTACCTTATTTAATTCAAGGACACAACTGGAATCAGAGTCTTATCTTATCCAATTGGTAAGAAGAGATTTGTTATATCTCTAAACTTCTCATGGATCTAATCGTCAATGGATGAGAGTTGTGAGGTTTTGAAGGTGATTCCATCACCTAACCATGCGCAGGAGACAATGCAAACAATATGATTTACCTATCCCACAACTAATTATAAGATAATTATGAAAATTATGAAGGATTCCATCATCCTACCATGCCCAAGGGACAATGATGAATAACGGGACTTACTAATTTCACAATCTCAAAAAAAAAAGAATATATTTAAAGCTATCGTAGATCTATTGTAATTTGTGACAACAAACTATTAAAAACCAAAAAATATTTCTTATAATCAAACTAAAATCTAAGAGAGTTCAACAAAACATAAATCAAAACAAAGAAAATATCCCAATCACGTCACCTATTAGCCCTATCTAAGAGGTTTAGCCAACTATAGACATGATTGAAATAAAGGCTCTTAAACAAAATGACAACTAAGGAAGAAGAAGAAAAACTCTCAGATGGTGGCTCTACCCTTTTCTTCACTCTTAAACCCTAGAAGATGCCTAAAAACATCCTAAGAAGTCCTATTTATAGTTGTCTAACACCCTCTTGAAAATCGACCTTGGAACCGCCTTAAAATTTCACAATTCGTGTGCTGTCTGCATAACCTTAGACTAGTCGAGGATAGCCTTCGACTGGTCGAGGCTGTCGGGAATTTAAAAGTTTATTTTGCTAGAGTTCAAGTCGAGGATTCTTCGACTAGTCGAGCAGAAGCCTTTGATTGGTCGACAGAGGGCTTAGACTAGTCGAAGCAGGCATATTTTTAGGGTTCCTTTCCTTCACTTCAAGTCTTCAATTCTCTTTATTTCTCACTTGGTTTTCTTGGATTTATGACATGAAAATTCTTCATTCTTAATCTCATAAGATCTATCCTTGACTTTGGTGATTCTTGAGCGTTAAATCCATGCTTTTAGCATCCTTTTCAATCCAAGCTCTTAAATTCACCTTGCAACCCAAATATGATTAAAATAGAACATTAAGAATTATCATGTTCATAAAACCAAGTAATAAATAAGGGATAATATGTAATATTTGACCCTCAATGCAATCCCCAACCACCATGTTGCTAGTCCCGAGCAAAGTATGTGAAAAATAAACTTTAATACTCAATCCTTTTTTCAGAAAATAATCTTTTGTGCAATCAAGTATGAATGAGTAGACTCAAGACGTGAAAGTGGGATTTTGAAAACCTAAAGCCGATTCACATAAGCAACCAATCAACTAATTTCTTTATCCATTAAGTTAGAGCATAGTTCGCATATCAAGTTTTTCAATGTGCTTAGTGAAAGTTAATTTACTTCCTATAAGAATACTATCAATTCATCAAGTTAGCCATGTTTACCATATCCAGATTAATCGAAGAATTAAGTATTAATTCTGAACTTATCTCCTTTTCCTTTTGTTTCTAGTTTTTTATTTTATGTCGACGGTCACTTTGTCTCCATTCTTTTATAGACTTTGCATTATTTTTGCATTCTTTTTAAGCCTTTTCACCATACAAAACCTTTTTATCGATCTTGCTATTTTTTTTTTTAACTAGTTCTTTTCATCTTTTAAGGTGGATAGAATTCTCCAGACTCAATCCTTAACTTCTATCAATGATTCACATACCAACAATCAGAGGTTCGAGCATTATTTATAAAAAATAATTTGAATGTGTCCTGTGAATTGGATTAGCATATATATATATTTTTTTTGTAATGGAGCATAACCACAAGCATAACCAAGTCACAAAACAACATCACCACATATCCACTATATCAAAAAATTTAAGCACAATGCGGAAGGGAAATACAATGTGATCAAAAGCCCCAAAATAGCCAGATGCGTACTCTTGCCTCAGCGTTGCTGCTGTCCAACGCTACCTGCACACAACTATCGTGCATAAGCTTACAAAAGCTTAAAGGGTGGTGCAAGTGTGTGCACAACGCAACTGCCAAGTATATAATATCAGAGTAATGCGGAAACATGCGGTAAGTCCATAAATGTTGTTAGCTATACCAAAGCTATATGATGCAAGGCATGAATGCTATCGGCCATACCAAGGCCATGCAATGTGATGCCTATGTACCCAAGTATCATATGCAAGATGCAAAACAAGCATGCCAGTACTCATCAAGTACATATATCAATATAGTTTCTCTCTGGGATATCAGCGGGGTTTAATACACTTCACTCTGATTGCCTCCTCCCTAGCTGCACAGCCGCCTGACCAGTAGTCTGTCAATACCTACCCGGCTCATCGATAGTAGACTCATTTACGAGCTAGTCAAACTCAGTCTAGCTTATAACCCCCTCACTTGGGAGGATAAGGTTACCCCCCCTCCCAACTAACCACGACACAGTGGGAAACGCAACCTACTAATATTCGACACTTGAGCGCTCGTGTATCCACTCGGTCTAGACGTTGGAACAACTCCTAGTACCAAAAAGGTTTTGAGACTTTCACCCAAGGACATCCTAAGTGCGTACATTGCTAGAACCAAGCATTTCTGGTATCTGATACGGCCACCCACGATGTGCCTGTGGAGCCACAGCCTTGATGTCACTAGAGCGTACAATGATCAAGTCACTCATATCCAAGATGCATGAATCACACCGTACAGTCATGCAGCAATCTCGTGCGTACCATGCACTCATGTAGGGCACTCTATCTCATAAGGAGTCCCGTAATGTCTCAACCCAATGGCTTATGCTATGATCAAATATTCCTCATATCAAGCATACATATGATACGTATGGCATGAGGTATGAAATTATACTAAACATGTTATAAAGTGATGAGCTATCCTTACAACGAAGATGGGCCTAGACGGCAAGCACACAACAAGTATGGGCCTATCAATGGTCCCTAGGGAGAGTCGTAATACAGACTTTTAACCAATATTATACTTGCAATGTGGACATCAAACCAACATTACTCCCAAGGCATGGTCCACCATAGAACATCATTACACAAACCATGGAAGAACCACACATTGCAATGGACCCTAAGGACATCCCATTGGGCCTCGACCCATGGGCCTTTGAATACGTCACAATGGGCCTTCATAACATGGGCCTTACATTTATATCAAGGTGAGCCTCAACAATAACCTCATACACATCAAGGTGGGCCTCAACGATGGGCCTCATACACATTAAGGTGGGCCTCAACGATGGGCCTCATACACATTAAGGTGGGCCTTGAATACATCATAATGGGCCTTAACCCATAGGCTCAAAACACATCACAATGGGCCTCAACCCATAGGCCCTAATACATCTCAATGGGCCTTAACCCATGGGCCCCTAATACATCAAATGGGCCACACCCAAATATAAGTGGTGATAATGATTTCCACTATTAAAATTCCTAAGACCCACCATAACATATATTTCCCATCCAAACTGTTCATAAATTAACATAGTGATAGGTGAAATGGAAACAATATCAGCTTGATAGGGAACTACTATGGCCCTTAGAAATTTTGAACAGTGGACGTCATTGTCCATTACTTAAAATGGTGGGGTCCACTTGAACCTTAGATCTAACCTATTTTTAGTCCCAATCCTATTAAAACAAGCTTGCCAAATGGTGGATGGTTTAGATGCAACACATGCATCATGGTGGATCCCATGAAGGCCCACCATCATGTATATATAATATAATATAATATAATATATATAATATATACAATATGATATAATATGATAATACACACACATACACATCTAGGTGGGTTCCACCGTCCACGGCAGTGGACGGTGTGTAAAGCATATACACCACTGTGGGTCCCACGTGGGGCCCACTATAATGTTTACAAGCAATCCAACCCATTAATAAGGTCACACGGACCTTGATTGAATAGGAAAAACAAATTTCATAATCATCTAAAACTTCCATGGCACCCAAAAGGGTTTTAAGGGCAGAGTTCAATCTCATTGTTTCCCATGATGTGGGCCACCTAAGTCCTAGATCAGGTTGATTTTTGGAGTGGGTCCACTTCAGGGAGTGGCCCACCGGAGGAACGGTGTGGATATCAAATATACAACATGGTGGGGCTCACGGCTGGGACCATGGTTCCGTGGCATTCATCCGGCCATCCTCCAGGTGGCAGGCGCTACCTATGGGCCTCTAGCAGGAGCAGCGTCTGCTGCCTTATTTTTTTTTAAAATCCCGTATTTCAAGGGTTTTTCTTGTGTGGGGCCCACATCGGAAGAATCCAACTCGCCCATTGGTCCCCATAGCTCAAGACAAGCCAATCAAGCCCAATATTCAATATATTTTGGTGTATAGAAATGACAGATTGATTTTAAACGGTGAAAGCCACCGTTTGCAATGCTATGGCCCGCCAGAACATCAGATTGGGTCCATTTTTCAGCTCAACGCCTAAAATGAGCTAGGGAATGGAATGAATGGCGTGGATTGAATACATTCATCAAGGTGAGGCCTACACCAGTGGCCCACCGTAAATGCTTTACACCAAGCTAATATTTGTGTTTCCCATTAACGTCCAACGTCCAGGGACGCTGGACGGTCTGGCCATGCAAAGGTGGGCCACCAAATGATGGATGGAGTGGGTACAACACATATGAAGTGGGCCTCACCTACATATGGCTTAGACAAAATACATGCTTCATGGTGGGGTCCATCCGGGTGGGCCACACGGCCACATCAACACACAAAGAAAATAAATTAAAAGAGAAGGAGAGAGAGAAAGAGAGAGATTGAGAGTGGTACACGTGTGATGGAGGGCTCCGCCACTATCAGCCCTCCCTTGCAAGCAATCATACATCAAGTGGGTCCCAGTACACGTGGGCCAATCGAATCAAAGATCAACGGTGGAGGTTCTTTCTCCAGCCAAAATCGACGGTCTAGATAACCTCTTGTTATGCAAGGAAAATAAACATCATGATTGGGTCCATGGAGAATGGCCCCATCATGGAATGATCATGTAGATCAAGGTGGCCATCGGTCACACTTAGGGTCCAAAGTGAGATCCATACCATCAATCGGTAGGCCTCACTTGGCCCTTCAAAAAAAAAGAGACATCTAGGCGTAATAGAGCACCCACCATTCGATCTTCTTGGTCTGTTGGAAAGCCAATCTCCTTGTGTCTCACTTTGATGGTGGAAGATGAGTGTTGAATGGCTAGGATGAGAGATCTTGGGATGAAAAAGTGGGTCACACACATGCACTTTTCTCTCACATGGGAGAGCTTGGACATCCCCTTTTTTTATTTAGTTTGGAATGTGTTGAGAAATCAGAGAGAGAGAGGGTTATAAGGAGAGAGAGTGATGGGTGATGGATGTGAGGTGAGTGATGGGCGATGGGTGAGGTGAGAGGTTGGTTGACTTGGTGGTTGGTTGACTTGTGGAGAAAGAAAGAATGGGTGCTTTGTACTTGACATGAGATGATTGATGGGATTGATTTAACATGTTGTAGAGATTCTCTTGAAATTACAAAAGCATAACATTTTCTTGAAATAAATGCCTACTCACATCTCTTAGTCAAGGTATCGGATTGGTATGTGAGTCACGGCGTTGGAACCGCAGCGACTATGTGGTCGTAATAGTACAAGTCTTGGATTAAGCCGACTCAAATCTACAAGATATGACTTAGGGTTGTGTACAAACATCGATTATAGGTTATGGATTACCAAAATTCTATAGGAAGGATCGCGGGAGTTGACGGAACAGTACGGACTAAGATACGGGCCTTACCGCTCTCCCTACCTAATAAAAATTTCATCCTCAAAATTTATACTACCATCGCTACTAAACACAACTCATAAGGGGATAGGAAACTTAATATCATATATGATCAAAATACAACATATCATCAAAATTAAACACCTAATAGATGGGGATAACGCTTACAAATCTCAAGCTCTAACTCATTCATGAGCAATCTAGTAAGATGGTGTAGGGGCCAAGTCACACGAATTGTTGACGACTACTCTTGATGGATGAGGGTCTTGCTGGATGGCATAAAATTTTTCCTGGGCCTACTGGGGAGGTGCAGGTCCCCTCTGAGGTCTCTACTGCTATGGGGGAGGTCCCGGAGGCTGGTACTATGGTCGTTGTTACTGTTGTGGGGGCTGTCGCCGAGGCTGACGTGGTGCTCTCGTTGCTGTTGTTGCGGATGGGGACACTTATGCACACGATGTCTTGTTCTACCACATCCAAAGCAGATACCTGTGAACGGTCCCAAAGGTGGTGCTAGAGGTGTCATTGGTGCTCAAAATGCTGGGCGGGTCGTGCGTCATTGTTGTGGACGATGCTGCTGCGAATGAGAGCTACTGGAGGGCTCCTACCTCTTCTGATCTCCCCTCAGTTCACGTGCTCTCTGCAAACTTGCCCATTCTGACTCGTAGATCTGGGCCCTCTCCACAATCTGCTCAAATGTCGAAAGTATATGTCCGATCATATGACTCTTGAGGGCAAGATGCAAACCGTTCTTAAAATGGCAGGCCTTCCGCGCCTCATCATCAACAAGATACGCTGTGAATCTCGATAATGTAAAGAAATGTGCCTCATACTGGGACACAGTCATGTCCCCCTAGACCAGAGTCTCAAACTTTAGTGCGAGCTGTTGTCGCACATGCTCGGGGAAGAACTTTCGGTCAAACCAATCTACAAAGTCCTCCTAGGTCCACTAGAAATTGGCTACTACCGATCGGGCTATAGATGCCCACTAATGCTGAGCCTCACCTTGGAGAAGAAATACAGTTAATGGGACTCGGTACTGGGTAGTACATCTCATGGTGTCAAATATCTTCTCCACCTTGAAGCACCATATCTCCGCTGCAGTAGGATCTGGCTCCCCCCAAAACGTGGGGGATCGTGCTATCAGAAATCCTTAAGAAGGGCGCTCGTATGCTCCTGCTCAGCCTCAGCCGGTGTCACAGTAGGATGCCTGCGCTACCCCTGAAGAATAGCGGTCATCCCCTGCCGCATCTTCCGAAGCTGGGTGGCACTCACGAGTACGATCGGATTCGCACCGGTCTCAGGTAAAGGAGTAACATCCTCAGGCCCGAATGTAGGAATATTTGATGGTGGAGTGGGAGTAGCAGATGGTAGAGTGCGAGTCGTAGGTGGTGGTGCGAGATTTTCTCAGGTCGCTCTTCTAAGCGGTATGTCCTACAGGGAGGAACAAGGGGCTATCAGCCTTGAGAATTCTCGAAGGCATAAATGTTAAGGGTCTATGTAAGAAAATTGCTAAGTCATTCGAACTGAAACCTATTTATAGTAAATATGTGATGTGATCCTTAGGTATTCCCAAGTTATGCTCTGATTCCAACTTCTGTCATGCCCTAAACTGGGAAAACGGGCTCATAAAATTCCTGATCACCAAATTCGGCACCGACAGCCTCCATAGTACAGCATTCTTGGATCCCGACACTCACATGTCAAATTCTGATCCTGGGATCCTACAAAGAGGATTGTTAGTATGAATTTTATTTTGTAATTGAGTATAACCACAAGCATAACTAAGTCACAAAATAACATCACCACAAATCCACTATATCAAAAACTTTAAGTATAATGTGAAAAGGGAAATACAAGGTGATCAAAAGCTCCAAAATAGCCAGATACGCACTCCTGTCTCAGCACTGCTACTGTCCAATGCTACCTGCACGCAACTATCATGCATAAGCTTACAAAAGCTTAGAGGGTGGTGTAAGTGTGTGCACAAGGTAAGTGTCAAGTATATAATATCAGAGTAATGCGGAAACATGCGGTAACTCCATGAATGCTGTCAGCTATACCAAAGCTATATGATGCAAGGCATGAATGCTATCGGCCATACCAAGGCCATGCGATGTGAGGCCTATGTAGCCACATGTCATATACAAGATACAAAGTAAGCATGTCAGTACTCATCAAGTACATATATCAATACAGTTCCTCTCTGGGATATCACCTAGGTCTAATACACTTCACACTAACTACCTCCTCCTTAGCTGCATAGCTAAGAAAGTGGAATTGAACTCACTATTTTCCTGACCAGTAGTCTGCCAATACCTACCCGGCTCATCTATATCAGACTCATTTACAAGTTGGTCAAACTTAGCCTAGCTTATAGCCCCCTCACTCGGGTGGATAAGGCCACACCCCTTCCCAACCAACCACGACACAGTGGGAGACGCGGCTTACTGGTATTCGGCACTCGGACGCTCATGTATCCACTTAGTCTAGACGTTGGAGTAACTCCTGGTACCAAAAAGGTTCTAGGACTTTCAACCAAGGACATCCTAAGTGCCCACGGTGTTAGAACCAAGCATTTTTGGTATCCGATATAGCAACCCAGGATGTGCCTGTGGATCCACAGCCTTGATGTCGCTAGAGCGTACAATGATCAAGTCACTCATATATGAGATGCATGAATCACACCGTACAGTCATGCAACAATCCCATGTGTACCATGCGCTCATGTAGGGCACTCCATCTCATAAGGAGTCCCGTAATGTCTCAACCCAATGGCTTATGTTATGATTAAACATTCCTCATATCAAGCATATATATGATACGTATGACATGAGGCATGAAATTATACTAAACATGTTATAAAGTGATGAGCTATCATTACAACAAAGATGGGCCTAGACGGCATGCACACAATAAGTATGAGCCTATCAATGGTCCCTAGGGAGAGTCGTAATACAGACATTTAACCAATATTATACTTGCAATGTGGACATCAAACCAACGTTGCTCCCAAGGCGTGGCCCGCCATAGAACATCATTACACAAACCATGGAAGAATCACACATTGTAATGGACCCTAAGGACATCCTATTGGGCCTCGACCCATGGGCCTTTGAATACGTCACAATGGGCCTTCATAACATGGGCCTTACATTTATATCAAGGTGGGCCTCAACAATAACCTCATACACATCAAGGTGGGCCTCAACGATGGGCCTCATACACATTAAGGTGGGCCTCAATAACGGGCCTTGAATACATCACAATGGGCCTTAACCCATAGGCTCAAAACACATCACAATAGGCCTCAACCCATAGGCCCTAATACATCTCAATGGGCCTTAACCCATGGGCCCCTAATACATTAAATGGGCCACACCCAAATATAAGTGGTGATAATGATTTCCACTATTAAAATTCCTAAGGCCCACCATAACATATATTTCCCATCCAAACTGTTCATAAATTAACATAGTGATAGGTGAAATGGAAACAATATCAGCTTGATAGGGAACTACTATGGCCCTTAGAAATTTTGAATAATGGACATCATTGTCCATTACTTAAAATGGTGGGGTCCACTTGAACCTTAGATCTAACCTATTTTTAGTCCCAATCCTATTAAGATAATCTTGCCAAATGGTGGATGGTTTAGATGCAACACATGCATCATGGTGGATCCCATGAAGGCCCACCATCATGTATATATTATATAATATAATATATATAATATATACAATATGATATAGTATGATAATACACACACACACACACATTTAGGTGGGTTCCACCGTCCACAGCAGTGGACGGTGTGAGTAAAGCACATACACCACTGTGGGTCCCACATGGAGCCCACCATAATGTATACAAGCAATCCAACCCATTAATAAGGTCACACGGACCTTTACTGAATAGGAAAAATAAATTTCATAATCATCTAAAACTTCCATGGCACCCAAAAGGGTTTCAAGGGCAGACGTTCAATCTCATTGTTAAGACAAGCTTGCCAAATGGTGGATGGTTTGGATTCAACACATGCATCATGGTGGATCTCATGAAGGCCCACCATCATGTATATATTATATAATATAATATATAATCTATATATAATATATATAATATAATATAATATGATAATATATATATTTATATACACACACACACACACGCACATCAGGTGCAGTCTCACTCGTGGGGTGGGTCCCATATAGCTGGACAACATGGATGAAACATATACCTTATGGTGGGGTCCACTAGCCGTCTAACAGCCCTGCCAAATGGCTGGACGTTATGATAAAACACATACATCTAGGTGGGTTCCACCGTTCACGGCAATGGACGATGTGGGTAAAGCACATACACCATTGTGGGTCCCACGTGGGGCCCACCATAATGTTTGTAAGCAATCCATCTAGTTAATAAGGTCACACGGACACTAACTGAATAGGAATAACAAATTTCATAATGTTTCCTATGATGTGGGCCACCCGAGTCCTAGATCAGCTGATTTTTTGAGTGGGTCCGCTTCAGGTAGTGGTCCACCCGATGAATGGTGTGGATATCGAATATACATCATGGTGGGGCTCACGGCTGAGACCGTGGGTCCCTGCCATTCGTCCGGCCGTCCTCCTCACGGGAGGCGTTGCCTGTGCGCCTCTGGCAGCAACAACGTCTACTGCCTTATTTTTTTATTTTTTATTTTTTAAAATCCCATATTTCAAGGGTTTTTCGTGTGTGGGGCTCACATCAAAAGAATCCAACTCCCCCATTTGTCCACATAGCTCAAGACATGCTAATCAAGCCCAATATTCAATTTATTTTGGTGTATAGAAACGTCAGATTGATTTTTAACGGTGAAAGCCACCATTTGCTATGTTATGGCCTGTCAGAACATCAGATTGGGTCCATTTTTTAGCTCAACGCCTAAAATAAGCTAGGGAATGGAATGGACAGCGTGGATTGAATACATACATCAAGGTGAGGCTTACACCAGTGGCCCAACCCAAATGCTTTACACTAAGCTAATATTTGTGTTTCCCATTAACGTCTAGCGTCCAGGGACGCTGGATGGTCTAGCCATGCAAAGGTGGGCCTGCTCAGGTGGGCCACCAAATGATGGATGGTGTGGGTATAACATATATGAAGTGGGCCTCACCTACATATAGCTTAGAAAAAATACATGCTTCATGGTGGGGTCCATCCGGGTAGGCCACACGGCCACATCAACACACAAAGAAAATAAATGAAAAAGAGAAGGAGAGAGAGAGAAAGAGAGAGATTGAGAGTGGGACATGTGTGATGGAGGGCTCCGCCACTATGAGCCCTCCCTTGCAAGTAATCATACATCAAGTGGGTCCCATTACACGTGGGCCCATCGAATCAAAGATCAACGGTGGATGTTCCTTCTCCACCCAAAATGGACGGTCTAGATGACCTCTTGCTGTGCAAGGAAAATAAACATCATAATGGGGTCCATGGAGAATGGCCTCATCATGGAATGATCATGTGGATTAAGGTGGCCATCGGTCACACCTAGGGTCCAAAGTGAGATCCATACCATCAATCGGTTGGCCTCACTTGGCCCTTCATCAAAAAAGAGAAAATTAGGCCTATTAGAGCACCCACCATTCGATCTTCTTGGTCCGTTGGAAAGCCAATTTTCTTGTGTCTCACTTTGATGGTAGAAGGTGAGAGTTGAATGGCTAGCATGAGAGATTTTTGGATGGAAAAGTGGGCCACACACATGCACTTTTCTCTCACATCGGAAAGCTTGGATGTCCCCTTTTTTTGCTTAGCTTGGAATGTGTTGAGAAATGAGAGAGAGAGGGTTGTAAGGAGAGAGAGTGATGGGTGATGGATGTGAGGTGAGTGATGGGCAATGGGTGAGGTGAGAGGTTGGTTGACTTGGTGGTTGCTTGACTTGTGAAGAAAGAAAGAATGGGTGCTTTGTACTTGACATGAGATGATTGATGGGATTGATTTGACATGTTGTAGAGATTCTCTTGTGATTGCAAAAGCGTGACATTTTCTCGAAATAAATGCCGACTCACATCTCTTAGTGGCCGCAATGGTACAAGTCTCGGATTAAGCCGACTCAAATTTACAGGATACGATTTAGGGTCGCGCGCAAACATTGATTATAGGTCGCGGATTGCCGAACTTCGACGGGAAGGATCGCGGGAGTTGACGGAACAGTACGGACTAGGATACGGGCCTTACACCAACTTAAGTTAAAGTTCAAACTCAAGTTCAAATACACTAGCTTAAGCTTAATTCTCAAGAATACAAGTTCAAGATGCAAGCTCAACTATACGAGGTCAAGCTTCATGTACTTTAAAGCAACCTATCTATCGAAGTGACCAATGCTATAGGTTCAATACTCACATTGAAGGCATACATGACCCTAGAAAAACCTTAGGTTTAGGTCATTAGTATTGCATATTTAATTTGGGTCATAATACTTAATTTAGGATTTGCTTCGACTAGTCCTAGTCATTGTTCGACTAGTCCAAGCACTGGTTCGGTCAGTCCAGGATTTTTCTCGACTAGTCTAGGATTTTACTTAGAAAATCAGATAAAGTTGTTAGGTCTTCGACCAGTCGAGTACACTAATCGACTGGTCGTGGAGACTGGCTCGACCAGTCGAGTAGGACTCAACTCAAACTCCTGCAATGCGATTTTTTTCCGCTCGACTAGTCGAACTGGCCACTCGACCACTCGAGCGAGCCTCTCAACTAGTCAAGGGTCTGTTTTATCCGATCACATCAAAAAATTTAAAAATTGGTTCTGTCAGGACTAGTCGAGCCGAACCATAAACCAGTCAAAGAAACGGAATTGCAGCCTATAAATAGAGGACATTTCTCAAATTTTATCATTCATTCCAAGCCAATTCAAGTCACCACTCTGAGAGATTAGTCCCCACTATTGTGAAGCTATTGTGAGGTATTTAAAATTTATTTTATATAACCTTTTAGTTTCTTAATTTCTTGATCTTTTGATTCCATTCTACTTGATATAAAAGGAGATTTTCTCTTTAACCCTTTTTGAGATTCAAGAAATTAAATCTAAGTACCTAAAGGTTGGATTTAATTTAAAATTCATCTAAACCTAGAACCCCTTCATTTGTGAAATTGAATATTGAACATCTTCATCTACAAAGAAGCAGTTCTATCGGCTACATCGAAGAACATTCTTTAGATAAGTATTGTTTTCAATTTTCTATATTTGGTATGAGAGATTCAACCAGAAAAATCTCTATTTGTGGTTTTGACTGATATCAACCAGGAAATTTTCAGTGTGAGGTTTTTGATTATGTAATCCCATTGAATAACACATCTGTAAAGGTTTTAAGGTGAACCTTGGAAAACCTTCATTCTTTGTGAAAGCCAATATCCTGTGGGTGTGGATATTGAGAGTGGAGTAGTTGTGTGGTTGTTTACGAACAGTTAGTGTACACACACAAACTACTATAATTCTTGGACTTGTAGTGGATGTTACATTTGTTATTTGTGTGTGAATATTTGTATCTCTTTTATGTGTTTGTGGTGAATGTTGTAATAGTTAGATTTGTTTCTTTTACATCTGTATCAGTTTGAGTTTTTTATACTTACCGGAGTTCTAGAAATTAGGTTGTCCTACCATAAACCGTGATTTTTGGTGTAAGGTTGTCCTTAGAACAACATTTGTATCAACCTCTCAAGACTAGAGCACTTGAGGTTGCTATTAATTTCTACTATCTACATTTAGTTTTATTTGGCATAGTCATATTCACCCCCCCATTGGATTGAGAGCTCACCCTTTTCTAGTGGTATTAGAGCTTAATAGCTCATTCCATTATATTTATTTCCTGAGCTAATCGATCTCGAGCTTTTAATATGTTAAATTTTGATAGCCTATCTATTACTAGGCCACCACCGTTTGATGGCTCAAGCTATGCTTATTGGAAAGCCAAGATGGAGATCTTTTTGAGATCCATTGATGAAAGTTTGTGGAAAGCAACGGTTACCAAATGGAAATCACCAATGACTGAAGTTCTAGGCAGTGATGGAACCAATTCCATGCAAATATCTCATTATTTATGGACCACACCTCAGAAAAATGAGAGTAGTGCTAATGTCAAAGCTTTAAATGCAATCACTTGTGCACTATCACCTGATGAGTTATAAAGAATTATATCTTATGATACTATAAAACAAGCTTGGGATATCCTATAAATGACACACAAGGGTACGACTATTGTCAAAAAGTCAAAACTTTAGATCCTCGCCACTAGGTTTGTGGAAATACGTATGGAAGAAAATGAATCCTTCATGGGCTTTTATACAAAATTGAATGATATAGTCAACTCAATGTGGGGTCTTAGAGATAGCATCTTAGAAAACAAATTTAGTGCAAAAATACTATGATCACTTCTTGAGAGATTCAATTCCAAGGTGACTGCCATTCAGGAACTTAGAAAAACTGATAATATGAGGGTGGAAGAACTTGTTGGTTTACTTCAAACCTATGAGCTGAATTTCAAAGCTCCAAAAGGTAAGTCTATATCCCTTAAATCATCCAAATGTATTTCTCAAGATAGTAATTCTGATTGTGAAAACTCAGAGGATGATATGGCCTTATTAGCTAAAAAGTTTTATAAGATTTTTAAAAGTAAAAAGAGAGTTTATTTTCAAAAACCTTCTGAGAAGAAAAACGGTAAAAACAAAAATTGGAAATCATTAAAAGATAATCAGTGCTTCAACTGTCGTGAATATGGGCATCTGGCAAATAAGTGTCCAAAAGGGGATCAAGCAAAGAGAAAATGCATGTTAGTCACATGGGATGAATCATCCTCCTTTGAAGCTTCTTCTGAGTCAGATGATTCAGAATCCAAATCTACAAGTGAGGTTAAGGCCTTAATGACTCTAGCTAGAGTCACTTCCACAGATAGTTGTGATATATCTGAATATGAAAATTTGAGTGACCCTAAAAATGAAGACGATCTTCAGGATGCCTACAATGCCCTATACAAGGAGAGTTGTAAGATTGCTGTCAAGCTAAAACTTCAAAATGAAAATTTTCTAAAATTAAAAGAGGATTTTGAAAACTTAGTTTTAGAAAAGTCGCATATTTCTGATTGTTTTGAAAAAGCTAATTGTAACTTGAATTTCAAAACATATGAACTCAAAAAACTAAGATTGGAAAATGAGAAACTAAAATTTAAAGTTTCTTCCCTCTCGAGTTCAAAGGATATATGGAGGTATGCCTAGGGAGACCCTAAACTTGAAAATTCTAGAAAATGGGGAGATGGATCGAGTCTGGGCTATGATAAAAGCATGCCTCGAAAAAATAGGAATATAACTCCTAAGTTTGTTAAAGGAGAGTCCTACTAAAAAGGGAAAAGCTTGAATCAAAACAACTTTAAAAAACCTAAAACTTTTCAAGCTCCCAAAGTTAATGCCAACCATATCAATCTTAGAAATCAAATTATAACCCTTTAGCTTAGAAGATTGTGGACTTACTCAGGGAGCTTCTGAAATCTAACTCGAATGTGAGAGTTAATAACAATTACAAGTGAAAGAAAACCAATAGTGCTCCAAAACCCAAAATTATAATGAAATGGGTTCCTAAGGTTACATGTCTAGTTGCCCACATTGCCTTCAAGGCTTCGAGTCAATCAAAGTGGTACATAGACAGTGGTTACTCTAGACACATGATAGGAAACAAAGATTTGTTCACCAACTACAAAGAAATGAATGATGGGTCAGTCACATTTGGTGATGGAAGCAATTACAAAATAATTGGCCAAGGTACGGTTCAATATTTAAACCTTCCTCCTTTTAAAATTGTTTTATTTATAGGTCTTAAGCACAATCTTTTGAGTATTTCTCAAATCTGCGGTAATAAGTGGTGTTTTATTTAAACCAATCTGATTTAAATAATTTTAAACTCGCAAATATACGAATCAGATGTAGACACTGTACATATTACGAGATCATTCCCATGAGGACTAGTTGTCACAATTCACAATTTACGATTCTTCTTAACTAATACGACAAATAGTTTTGCTAACAATTAAGTAAAATAACAAATATCTATGAAAAATAACTGAGAACAGTGAGGAAAATTCAATCAAGGAGAGTAATAGGACTTTTGAATCCACCCTTAATTATCCTGACCCTTGTTTCACCTGTTGATTCACCCTGATTCAGATTGATATAAATTTAATAAATAAAGCACACTCTATGTCCTTGGTCGGGCACACAAAATGTATAATCCATTAAATCATATGGATCACATCTTTCCATCCATGGTCAGGCATGGAAAGATGTAGATTTCTATTTCTTTCTCTATAGGAAACCTGTTCATAGTCAGACATACGCACTTAAAATAAGATTCCAAACAACATTCACATCTACACTTTGGTTAAGCTCATAAAATGGAGAAGCACAAAAATTTCAGTTAAGCACACTAGAGAAAGAAACAAACCAATTAAATCAAGATAAAATCAAAACATGACAAGAGTTATTCAAATTAGGGGCTTCATCTAAGCCCTAGTTAAGAAAATTAGCAACTCATGAAATCAATTAGGAAGACAGAAAAATAAGATTCATAAAATAAAAACATCTTTCTTCCTCTCTTTCTTTCTTCTCTTTCTTCTCTTTCTCTCATTGGCTTTGGATTTACTCTCCCCCCTTTCTCGAATCCCCCAAGCTCTCCCCCTTGCTTTCACGTCCACAACCCCTTTTATAGCTACTGAGGGCCGTGGAAAGCTGGAGTCGGTCGGTGAGGCTTTCGCAACAACAGAGCTTTTTGCAGTAAAATTTGGGGCTTCAAAACTCCCACTTTCCTCACTCAATTTCTAAAGAAACATCGTCACTTATGATGTTTTTGAGTGCTCTACATGATGGACGGTTCAGATCTGCCACATGATCGAAGATGGTAGGCCACAATCGCCTGGAAGTCCGGGTTTCATGGACATGCGTAAGCCTACTATGTGACTGCGCTGAAGTGATTGGTGGGCCCCACAGAGGTATTTTGGGGGAAATCCACCCCATCCATTAGATTCAGGATGAAATTTCGGTCAGAGATGGATGGTTTTGAATGTCCATTGACGCGGACAAGAGAAGAAATCATGTTAAAATCGATTTGAATGTTGCAGGGGAGCCCGCTTGTGGCCTCTGTACCACACACGTGTGTACACATGGGTGAAAAGTATCAGCATGGTTTTGATGGGTTTTTTCCCCTCTATAAGATGGAAGGCTTGGATCATCTCCCTGGGCCATGATGGTGGCCCACTTCGTTTTACAAAATGGACCGCCTTTCGATTTGTGAAACAGAGAGTTTCTGTCTCTGTTTTGGCAACTGAGATGGTGTGGTCAAAGGTCAGGTTGACCATGGTGGAAGTATAGCGCACGGCTGGTACACTTGTACATGTGCACATGCCACACAAGGTGGGGTCCACTGCAATGTTCTAGAGAAATTTGTACTGTCCATATATTTTGTCTCACAGATTAAGGCGTTGACTCCAAATTTGAGGCAGTTCAAGATATTAGGTGGGCCTAGAATTAACGGTTTATGGGATGATCTATCAGTTGGGGCACTTCCATAGTGATCCGAGGGCTGAAATTTGAAACATACAGTTAATTTATATCCCTAATCCCATGTATGAAGTTTCGAGCCAATCGGATGGTGGGAACCTTGTGATCTTGAGTTCTGCACCAGTTTCGGGCCTCTTTTACCATGAATGGCGTGATTTCCTCGGATCTCTGGTGTGTAAATTCTTTAGTCTTAGTCCTCTAGAGTCCGTCCCCTGCTCTGATGACTTTGGAGCGTCAAATCCATGCTTGTAGTGCTCTTTTTCAGTCAATGCTCCTGATTACACACTACAACAAAAACATGATTAAAATATTCCATTAAGCATTATCATATAGGTAAAATCAGGTAATAACTGGGTCTAATATGCAATATTCGACCCTCATCACAACCCTCAACCAGCATTTTGCTAGGCCTGAGCAAAAAATGCGAAAATAATTTCAGAAATAAAAGGCAATTCCTGTAAACCCGAGCGACTTGTGAACAAATAGTTGAGATGTGAAAATTCTAAGATTCTGAATGGTGAACAATATTTTCTTCAGAGATCAAACTCATGGTAAATTTCATAATCAAGTTTAAAATATTAATCCATTAAAAAAACATTGAGTTCCATAAGTGTATAGGGTAATCTCGACTGATCACTATTAAGAGATCCAATTGTCTATTTCATGATATCATTGGTAATTAACAACGGAATTCATGACAACCAAACTTGAAACCAACACTTGCCTTACAGATTAACTTTTCATTCTAATAGCCTTTGATATATATATATATATATATATATATATATATATATTTGAACAGTAACGCCAAGGAAGGGAATCGAATCCTCACCTATAGGGAGCAAACCTATGGTAAAGATTATTTGACTTACCTATTCAATTCTTCTTATAAACTGATGCTAAAAAACTTTTCAGGCTAGTTCCCTTCATGCTTAGTGATTACTAAGTTGTCATTCAATATCGACCCAAAACCTTTATGTGTAAGCGAGATGTGTTATGTGAAATCATGACTCAATCAATGTTTACAACTTCTAATCATGGATTAATAACTCAAACTTAACTGTAAAATCTAACAGATGGTTAAATCCAAGAGTCATGAATTACCAACATTCTGTATCTAGTAATTTTAAAATCACGATTATCCTTCACTTCAAATTCACAAGAAATTCTAGAAAAATTTTAAAAATTTTCACAATTTTTGCTCAAGACCAAGAAAATACTGATTACGTTACCTAATCTCCCACCCCCAACCTAAAATCTACATTATCCTCAATGTAAAAGAAATAAGCATGCAATGCACATGGGATAACGAAAGTAAAAGAGTGATGGAAAGATAGTATCTGGACGGAGAATCCAGAGGCTTTTTCAAAAATATCAATGTAAAAGCGAGTTAGCACAAGAGAGAAATCAATAAAAGCAAAATAATAAAATCACAAAAAGAAGATCCTACCTATACCACTTTTGCAGGTGCTCTCGATTGCATTTAGCGTATGCAACAGGCCTTTAAACCCCTAAGTTACCCCTAGTGGACAAGTTGTAGTCTCGTGAGGGTTTGCAACAATGTTACCTACAAACATTGAACTAACTAACTAGAAAAAAAATAAAATAAAATGAAAAGTTATGTTGCCTCCCAGGAGTGCTAAGTTCAACGTTTTTAGCCAGACAAGAATGGACCATGAATTAATCAATCTTGATAATCTGGGTCCACCAACTAAATTTTCTCAACTCCTTGATTAACCAATTACAGACTTTGTGGGAATAACTTGAACTATGCTATCTGAAATGGGGTAAATGATATCATCATCTAATAATCCAAGCACTTCCGCTAGAATAACTTCTTCCATGTTAGGGTTAAGCCTCCTTTGCATTTCACGTGACATTTTTACATTTTCTTCAAGAACAGTACAATGCATACACACCGTGGGGCATACTCCCTTCTTTATCGTCCACTCAATAGCTGCCTTATATTCTCTAAGCACTTTAAGCAACTTGCTCTCCTGTTCCTTTTCAAGGTTAGAAGTCATGATGACATGCAGGGTTTCAGAAGGACCTAAAAATGCATACTTGAGGGTTTCAGGTAATTGTTTAAGGTCAACTTCAAGTGGTTCTCAATAGATTGGACCGATTTAGACTCAAGAGGGTGAAAGAAGTTCCACATTCACTTTCCATTTTACAGTCTCTAATATAGGAGTAAAGTTGAGCAATGCATTGACTTCTTGAATGGAACTCTCTATGTCAAAATCCATGCCAAAATGTGTTAGGCAATTCTCAAGTGCGTCTTCGGAAGATTGAAGGAAAGATTCATGCACTAGACTCTCAATCATGTCCACTTCAAAAATATCATATGAGTCTGTTGGTTGTTGTCCAGTATTGAAAACATTGAGCTTTATCTTTATGTTACCAAAAGACAACTTCATGACTCCATTCCTGTAATTTATGATAGCATTGGATATGGCTAAGAATAGACGTCACAGAATAATCAGAATTTAACTAGTAGGATTCTCGACAGGCTGAGTATCTAAAATGATGAAATCTACTGGAAAATAAAACTTATCAACCTGGATTAGAACATCCTCAATAACACCATGAGGCACCTTGACAGATCTATCAGCTAGTTGTACTGTTATATTATTTGGTTTCAGCTCACCAAGTCCTAGCTACTCATATAAAGAATATGATAACAAATTAACACTGGCCCCTAAATCAAGCAATGCCTTCTCAATCTTATGCTCTCCTATGATGCAAGAAATGGTAGGAACTCTTGGATCCCTAAATTTAGGAGGGGTATTATGTTGAATCATGGAGCTGAGTTGCTCTAAAAGGAAGACCTTCTTATGAACATTTAGCTTACGCTTTTAAGTGCATAAATCTTTAACAAACTTAGCGTAAGCAGGGACTTGCTTGATAGCATTAAGCAATGGAATGTTAATTTGCACTTGCTTAAACACATCTAATATCTCATTAAAGTTATTTCCTTTCATAACTGGTGTCAGACGTTGAGGGAAAGGTGCTTTAAGTACAAAAGATGACACATGAGTGGTTTCTGGAATGTCAAAGTGCTTTTGGACTTTGGATACACTAGTATGTCTCTGTGCTTCATTTTGGTCTTCCGATTTAGAATTTGATTCTTCCCTAGGAATCTCTACTTTGTTCTCGATCTGTTTACCAAACCTAAGAGTAATGATAGATTTGGCTTGCTCATGATATTGTTCTTGATTTGAGTTAGAGTCAATCTCATACTGTTCTTTTAGATTTGCCACATATTGACTAGGGAACTTTCCCTTCTCTCTCTCACTCAATATGATAGCAAGTTGACCCAACTGTACTTTTAGCTTGGTAATGGATTGCGTATTTGCATGTAAGCTTTACTGGTTAGCTAGTAAAGTTTGTTGGGTATCTTATTGAAATTGAAGTGAACTCTACATTAAAAGATTGAGTGTATCTTAAAGAGATGTTTCCTAGATTATGGAGGTACTTGTTGAAACTATGAAAACTGTTGAAGTTATTGACTACCAACTTGGGGGTAAGGTTGCATAGGAGGATTTCCAAATGGTCCTCCTTGTTGTGGTCCTTTTGTCCAAGAAAAATTTGGATGCCTAGCCCACCCTGGATTGTAGGTGTCAGAGTAAGGATCATTCTCAGGTCTCCGAAAGGTGTTCACAACATGTACTTGTTCAGAGAGAAATTCTGGGAATGCTGCACTAGATGGACAAGACTGCGTAGGATGGGCGGGACTAGAACATATGGTGCATGACTCGATTTGAGTTGATTGCGCAGGTCCATTATTTAACATCAACGCATCAACTTTTTATGTCAGGCTATCAATTTTGGCATAAAGATCTGGCATGACTCCTATCTCATATATGCTACCTTTCTTCGGTAGTTGGGGACTTCTTTCACCTCTATTTGAATAGTCATAATGCTGAGAATTTTTACATAAGGTTTCAAAGAAATTCCATGCTTCAACATCACTTTTGGTCATGAATGACCCTCCACTGGTGGCATCAACCATGCAACGATTTTGGGGTGTCAAACCGTTATAGAAGTATTTAACTTGTTGCCACTTCTCAAAACTATGGTGTGGATATTTAAGAAGTAAGTCCTTCCATCTTTCCCAACATTCATGAAAGTGCTCACCCTCTTTTTGTGTGAAATTAATTATTTCCTTATGGAGAACCTTGGTTTTGTGAACCGGGAAGAACTTTTTTAAGAACTTCTTAGACAGTTGGTCCCATGTAGTGATAGACCCAACTCCTAGAGAATTCAACCATGCTTTTTCCTTACCCTTCAAAGAAAAAGGAAAAAGGTGCAAACGGATCCAATCATTTGAAAAGTTTTGAAACCTAAAGGTGGAGCAAATGTTTAGGAATTCTTTTACATGATGATATGGATCCTCTTTATCTAAACCATAAAAAGACGGTAACAACTGTATGACCCCTGGTCTAAGTTCAAAGTGTGCTGCCGTGGTGGCTGGAAACAATATGCATGAAGGTGTATTAAATTGGATAGGAGCTGAATAATCTCTAACCGCTTTAATTCCATTCTCGTCCACCATTTCAAATTGGATGTTTCTGAATCTTCTACGAAAGGTTCTTTCTATTTCAGGATCAAAAGATGCTAATTCTATGTTCGGAGATCTACGTCCTAGCATAAACTATGTTATTGCAATATAAGAAAAAAAATAAACTAAGATGCAAGCAAAGAGAAATAAAAATGGAACTAAAAGTTATGAATTCCTAAAAATAAAATAAAACTACATAAACAAGAATTGGAAGAAAGAACCCGGAAAAGGAGATGATCGATGTCTGAAGATTTGGGAGCTCCTCCTTTTGAAGACAATTTTATTTTGCAGCTTCTTTCCTTAATTCTGGTAAACAAGATAAAAATAAAAGAATAATAAATTAAATTTCCTAAAATAATGCTAGAAAAATCCAAAGGCTATAAATTATGATAAGAAAGAATTTTAAATCCAATTTGGACTGAAACAGTCCCGGGCAACGGCACCAAAAACTTGATGTTTTATTTAAACCAATCTGATTTAAATAATTTAAAACTCGCAAGTATACGAATCAGATGTAGACACTGTACATATTACGAGATCGTTCCCACGAGGACTGGTTGTCACAATTCGCAATTTACGATTCTTCTTAACTAATCCGACAAATAGTTTTGCTCACAATTAAGTAAAATAACAAATATCTATAAAAAATAACTGAGAACAATGAGGAAAATTTAATTAAGGAGAGTACTAGGACTTTTAAATCCACCCCTAATTATCCTGACCCTTGTTTCACCTGTTGATTTACCCTAATTCAGATTGATATAAATTTAATAAATAAAGCACACTTTATGTCCTTGGTCAGGCACACATAATGTATAATCCCTTAAAGCATATGGATCACATCTTTCCATTCATGGTCAGGCATGGAGAGATGTGGATTCCTATTTATTTCTCTATAAGAAACCTGTTCATGGTCAGACACAAGCACCTAAAATAAGATTCCAAACAACATCCATATTTAGACTTTGTTTAAGCTCATAGAATGGAGAAGTACAAAAATTTTAGTTAAGCACAATAGAGAAAGAAACAAACCAATCAAATTAAGATAAAATCAACACATGAAAAGAGTTATTCAAATTAGGGGCTTTATCTCAGCCCTAGTAAAGAAAATTAGCAACTCATGAAATCAATTAGGAAGATAGAAAAATAAGATTCATAAAATAAAACAGCTTTCTTCTCTTTCTTCTCTCTCTCCTTGGCTCTGGATCTGCTCTCCCCCCTTTCTTGAATCCGCCAAGCCCTCCCCCTTGCTTTCACATCCACAACCCCTTTTATAGCTACTGGAGGGCAGTGGAAAGCTAAAGTTGGCCGGTGAGGCTTTCGTAGCAACAGCGCGTAACAGCTTTTCGAAGCAAAATTTGGGGCTTCATAACTCCCACTTTCCTCGCTCAATTTCTAAAGAAACATCGTCTCTTAGGACATTTTTGAGTGCTTTACATGATGGATGTTCAGATCTGTCATATGATCAAAGATGGGGGGCCACAACTGCCTGGAAGTTCGGGTTTCACGGACATGCGTAAGCCTACTACGTGACTATGCTGACGTGATCGGTGGACCCCACATAGGTATTTTTGGGGAAATCCACTCCTTCCATTAGATTCAGGATAAAATTTTGATTAGAGATGGATGGTTTTGAATGTCCATTGATGCAGACAAAAGAAGAAATCATGCTAAAATTGATTTGAATGTTGTAGGGCAGATCACTTGTGGCCTCTGTACCACACACGTGTGTACGCATGGGTGAAAGTATCAGCATGGTTTTGATGGGTTTTTCCCCCTCTATAAGATGAACGGCTTGGATCAGCTCCCTGGGCCATGATGGTGGCCTACTTCGTTCCACAAAATGGACCGCCCATTGGTTTACGAAATAGAGAGTTTTCATCTCTGTTTTGGCAACTGAGATGGTGCAGTCAAATGTCAGTTTGACCATGGTGGAAGTATAGCGCATGGCTGGTGCATTTGTGCATGTGCACATGCCACACAAGGTGGGGTCCACTGCAATGTTTTAGAGAAATTTGCACCGTTTATCTATTTTGTCTCCGAGATTAAGGCGTTGACTCCAAATTTGAGGTAGTTCTAGAATTAAGGGGGGCCTAGAATCAATGGTTTATGAGCTGATCTGTTAGTTGGGGCACTTTCATAGTGATACAAGGGTTGAAATTTGAAATGTACGATTAATTTATGTCCCTAATCCCATGTATGAAGTTTCGAGCCAATCAGAAGGCAGGAACCTTATGATCTTGTATTCTGCACCAGTTTCAGGCCTCTTTAACGTGAACGGCTTGATTTCCTTAGATCCCTGGTGAGTAAATTCTTCAGTCTTAGTCCTTTGGAGTTCGTCCCCTACTCTGATGACTTTGGAGCGTCAAATCCACGCTTGTAGTGCTCTTTTTCAATCAATGCTCCTGATTACACACTGCAACAAAAACACAATTAAAATATTTCATTAAGCATTATCATGTACGTAAAATCAGGTAATAACTAGGTCTAATATGCAATATTCGGCCCTCATCAATAAGCATAGTGTTAAATTCACTAATAAAGGATGTGAGATCTCAAATGAGAAAGGTTGTGTGATATTGAATAGTCAAAGAACATCTGAAAATTGCTATATTGTAAGTTATTCTGGCTCGTCTAAATTATCTTGTTACATGGTCCAAACTAAAGAGACCGAGTTATGGCATAAACACCTTAGACATGTAAACTACAGAATTTATATAAACTGAGCAAGGCCGATCTAATAAGAGGTCTACCCAAATTGAAGAAAATGAATAAAATTTGTAGTATATGTCAAATTAGGAAACAATCAAGGAGTAGTCACAAGAAAGTGAACTCCTTCACCACATCTAAACCTCTTAAACTCCTCCACATAGATCTTGTTGCGCCAACTAGAATGGAGAGTCGAGGTGGAAAGAAATACTTTTTGGTAATTGTGGATGATTTTACCTGATTTACATGGGTAGCTTTCATGAGAGAAAAATCTGAAACTCTCGATGAAGTGAAAAGGATACTTAAGTGTATCCAAACTGAAAAAGAAACAAATATCTCTAAATTTCGAAGTGACCATGGGTTGGATTTTGAAAATAACAATTTTGAGAAGTTCTATACAATAACAGAATTTCACATGAGTTTTTTGCACCTAAGACACCTCAACAAAATGGGGTTGTTGAAAGAAAAAATCGAGTGCTTCAAGAAATTGCTAATGTTATGTTGAATAGCATGGAGTTACCTAAAAATCTATGGGCCGAAGTTGTTAACATTGCATGCTATATAATAAACTGAGTTTATATTAAAAATTCAAAAGATAAAATAGCTAACAAACTATGGTTTAACAAGAAGCCCACAGTTAAATATTTTTAAGTTTTTGGAAGTGTTATATTTTGCGTGACCGCAAAAATTTAGAGAAGTTCGACTCTAAAAGTGACGAAAGGATCTTCCTAAGGTATGCTCGAAATAGGCGAGTGTATCAAGTTCTCAACAAGAGAACTAATGTCATTCAAGAGTCCATAAATGTGGTTATTGATGATCACCTGAATACACCGACTACTAGTTCAGAAAATGATGAAGTTAATATAATTGACAAACTTGACTCCTCATCTAGTCAAATCAACACTGAACTACGATCAATTAAAGACCATCCTACTGATTAAATTCTTGGTAACCATCTCATTGGTGTGCGTACTTGATGTTTTATTTAAACCAATCTGATTTAAATGATTTTACACTCTCAAGTATACAATCAGATGTAGACACGGTACGTATTACGAGATTGTTCCCACAAGGACTGGTTGTCACAATTCACAATTTATAATTTTTCTTAACTAATCCGACAAATAGTTTTGCTAACAATTAAGTAAAATAACAAATATTTATGAAAAATAACTGAGAACAATAAGAAAAATTCAATCAATGAGAGCACTAGGACTTTTGAATCCACCCCTAATTATCCTGACCCTTGTTTCACCTATTGATTCACCCTGAATTAGATTGATATAAATTTACTAAATAAAGCACACTCTATGTCCTTGGTTGGGCATACAGAATGTATAATCCCTTAAAGCATATGGATCACATCTTTCCATCCATGATTAGGCACGGAGAGATGTAGATTCCTATTTCTTTCTCTATAGGAAACTTGTTCATGGTCAGACACAAGCACCTAGAATAAGATTCCAAAAAAATCCACATCTAGACTTTGGTTAAGCTCATAAAATGAAGAAGTACGGAGATTTCAGTTAAGCACACTAGAGAAAGAAATAAACTAATCAAATCAAGATAAAATCAACACATGACAAGAGTTATTCAAATTAGGGGCTTCATCTCAGCCCTAACTAAGAAAATTAGCAACTCATGAAATCAATTAGGAAGACAAAAAAATAAGATTCATAAAATTAAAACATATTTCTTCCTCTCTTTCTTTCTTCTCTTTCTTCTCTTTCTCTCCTTGGCTCTGGATCTGCTCTCCCTCCTTTCTTGAATCCCCCAAGCTCTCCTCCTTGCTTCATGTCCACAACCCCTTTTGTAGCTGCTAGAGGGCGGTGGAAAGCTAGAGTAGGTCGGTGAGGCTTTTGCAGCAACAGCGCGTAACAGCTTTTCACAGCAAAGTTTGGAGCTTCATAACTCCCACTTTCTTCGCTCAATTTCTAAAGAAACATAGTCTCTTAGGACGTTTTTGAGTGCTCTACATGATGGATGGTTCAGATCTACCATATGATCAAAGATGGTGGGCCACAACCACTTGGAAGTTCGGGTTTCACGGATATGTGTAAGCCTACTACATGACCGCGTTGACGTGATCGGTGGGCCCCATAGAGGTATTTTCGGGGTAATCCACCCCGTCCATTAGATTCAGGATTAAATTTTGGTCAGAAATGGATGGTTTTGAATGTCCATTGACGTGGACAAGAGAAGAAATCATGCTAAAATCGATTTGAACATTGCAGGGAAGCCTGCTTGTGACGTCTGTACCACACACGTGTGTATGCATGGGTGAAAAGTATCGGCATGGTTTTGATGGGTTTTTCCCCCTCTACAAGATGGATGGCTTGGATCAACTCCGTGAGACATGATGGTGGCCCACTTCGTTCTGCAAAATGGACAGCCCGTCGATTTACGAAATAGGGAGTTTCCATCTCTGTTTTGGCAACTAAGATGGTGTGGTCAATGGTTAGTTTGACCATGGTGGAAGTATAGCGCACGGCTGGTGCACTTGTGCACATGCACATGCCACACAAGGTGGGGTCCACTGCAATGTTCTAGAGAAATCTGCACCATCCATCTACTTTGTCTCCCAGATTAAGGTGTTGCTCCAAATTTAAGGCAGTTCCAGATATAAGGTGGGCCTAGAATCAATGGTTTATGGGCTGATCCGTTAGTTGGGGTACTTCCATAGTGATCCAAGGGCTGAAATTTGAAATGTACGGTTAATTTATGTCCCTAATCCTATGTTGAAGTTTTGAGCTAATCAGATGGCGGGAACCCTGCGATCTTGCATTCTAGATCAATTTCTGGCCTCTTTAACGTGAACGACTCGATTTTCTCGGATCCCTGGAATGTAAATCCATTGATCTTGGTGCTCAAAGCGTCAAATTCATGCTTGCAGTACTCTTTTTTGGTCAACGCTCCTAATTACACCTTATAACAAAAACACGATTAAAATATGCCATTAAGCATTATCATGTATGTAAAATCATACAATAACTAGGGTCTGTTATGCAATATTTAACCCTCATCAGTACTCATAAATAATTAGAAAACATATGTAATTATGTGTGTTTTACTTCCCAAATTGAGCTGGCCAATGTAAAAGAGGCACTTATTGATGAAAATTGGATAGTTTCCATGTAAGATGAACTAAATCAATTCATTTGAAATGATGTTTGGTATTTGGTTCCAAGACCATCTGATAAACATATCATAGGAACCAAGTGGATCTTTAAAAATAAATTTGATGAGTTAGGGAATATAATAAGAAACAAGGCAAGGCTAGTTATAGAAGGGTACACACAGATAGAAGGAATCGATTATGATGAAACCTTTGCCCCAGTAACTCGGCTTAAATCCATCAGATTATTCATATTCATTATATGTTTCAAAAATTTTAAAATTTACCAAATGGATGTCAAGAGTGCATTCTTGAATGATGGTTTACATGAAGAGGTTTATGTTGAACAACCTAAGGGTTTTGAAGAGCCTAATCACTCTGATCATGTGTATCACCTAAAAAAGGCACTTTATAGTTTAAAACAAGCTCTCAGGGCATGGTACAAGAAACTGACTAAGTTTTTACTAAGTAATGACTTCGTTATGGTGAGTGTTAAGAAAAATAATGAACACATACTTATAATACAAATATATGTTGATGATATTATCTATGGCTCTACATGTTCTAACCTGTCTACTGAGTTTGTAGAGTTGATGAAATCCAAGTTCGAAATGAGCATGGTGGGTGAACTGAATTACTTCATAGGTCTACAAGTGAAACGACTTAAAGATGGTATTTTCATTTCTCAAACCAAGTATGCTCTTAACTTGGTTAAGAAGTTTGAATTTGAGAGTGGTAAGAAATTTGATACTGCTATTAGTACAACTCTTAAGCTTTCTATAGATGCAATAGGTACGAGTGTAGATCCTCGGTTGTATCACGATATGATTGGTAGTTTGTTATATTTAACTGTGACCTGATATAGCATTTAGCGTATGTACCTGTGCTAAATATCAATCAGATCCTAAGGAATCTCACTTGATTGCTATCAAGAGGAATATTAGGTATGTTGCAAGTTCGGTTAATTTGGGCCGATGGTATTCATATGATACTAATGTTCAATTAGGTAGTTATTCGAATGCTGATAGGGCTGGGAATATAGATGATAAAAAATTCACTAGCGGTGGTTGTTTTTATGTTGGGAACTGTTTAATTTCTTGGCATAGTAAGAAACAAATTTCTATATCCCTATCCACAGCTGAGGCTGAATATATAGCAGCCGAAAATGCCTTTACTTAGCTTGTGTGGATGAAAAGAATGTTAAATAATTACAGTATTATAAAAGAAACAATGATACTATATTATGATAACTCCAGCGCAATCAATATTTCTAAGAATCCCATCCAGCATTCCCTTACCAAACATATTGACATTCGGTATCATTATATTCAAAAATTAGTAGAAGAAACAGTGTTTTCATTGGACAATGTGTAGATAGAAAATCAACTTGTAGACATATTCACTAAACCACTTGACATAAATAGATTTTCCAAATTAAAAATGGATATTGGTATGTCTAATTCTAATTGAGATTATCATGATTACATGCTTATATTTTTGTATATTTTTTTTATAATTTATTTTTGAATTAAAATGGTCAAAATATGCAATTTTTGTGCTTGCATGACCGATCGACCACATACTTGACCAGTCATGGTGCTCAGGCAAAAACCACTTTTTAGTGAGAAAAATTCATTTTTCTCCAAATATCTCATCTTCCTCACTCGCCTCTTCTCTGACCCGTCGAACCCATCTTCGATTCATGCAAGTAAGTGCTCCTTGTTCAATTTTCTTTTGGAATTAGGATCCTTGAGTCTCACTTTGCTTGAATCTTGCTTTTATTTCATCTTTCCTTGTGGTTTATTGGGTCTTTTAGAGTAAAGTCTGTTGGGGTTTGAAACCCTTACTTTCCTTATTAGATTTTCTTGATTAATCTTACTATGGAAGGTCATCCGAAGAAAACTAGAGCATCATCTTCTCGGACCACTCTTGTTAGGGTGCGAACCCTACAGCCTCCCAGTGATGATCCCAAATATGTGCGGGATTTTCATCAAAGAGAGGTCATTGTTGAACATCCTGTAAATGTAAATCATCTTGTTCAATTTCAGATTATTCCTCTCCTTGTTGATGTAGGATGGGAAAACATTCTGAATTGGGGTGGACCTGCATACCGCTCCATTGCGCAGGCCATGTTCGCTGTTATAAGCGATGTCTCGATTGAAGAACTAACCTTCACAATTGCATTTAGAGAAGGTTTATATAAAGTTGATCGATTAATTATTGCCAACCTACTAGATGTCAATGTCAATGACGACGATATACCTATACCGGTTTTAGCCGAGATTATAACTGAATCGGAAAAATGACTCTTGAATCACAAAATGTGCAACATGGACTGGGAATGGAATTCTAGTAATGCACTCCAGGCCAACCAAATGTTGCCCAAATACAGAGTGTTGCATCGTATCTTTATTTCCAATGTTTATCCCTGATCTAGAAATAAAGCCGAGTTGACATCTTTTATGGTTCGTATTCTTCATTCGGTCATATCTGGTAATGTTGTGTGTCTTCCTTAACCTGTTATATCATCATCCAATTTCGACTTCATCCGGATCATAGCCAGATCCCAATTGCTTATTTGATGACCGCATTTACTTTGCACTACAATGTGGTCATGCCACCTGGTGAAGCCCCTTTTGTGCTTATCCTACTCAACAACTCAAACATTAATAAGATGAATTTGAAGCTAGCTCCTAGTGAAAAGGATGGGGAAGTTGAGAAGTTGGAGAGGAAGATACATTGCCCACAGACACTATGATGAATGACATTTTTAATGAGTTGGAAGAGGATGATTCTGAGGCTGATCCTGACTTTCAGCCTTTTGACTTTGATGAGCGCCTTCGCTCCTTAGAGGAGAAGGTGGATGGATTGCAAATATCTTAAGATAATCAAATGAAGTATATTCATAAGTGTTGTAGATGCATAACTAAGGGATTACATCAGATTGATCCATCCATTCCACCTCCTTCTTCATCTGGTTCTGGTTAGATTTCTTTATTTTCAATGTTGGACTTGTATTAATGCTTAAATTTTCTCTTGGTGACTTTTTTGTTTGGACATGTATAAGTGTGTGATGTTAATACTCTTTCTTATATGTTTTAATTGCTAACTTTCACACTCTTTCTTATACTCTTCACATATTTGACAAACACGTTCACATATTTTCATTTCTTCCTTTATCATTTTGTGACAAAAAGGGGGAGAAATTGTGTGTATGTTGCTTTAATTTGTTTATTATGATGTGGTTCTGTATGAATGGTGGATGTAGAGAAATGGAAATGCATATCATGTGGCATGTAGCATGTAGGCATGTATGTGGAATTTATTTTTTTTGTTGTTTGGATATGTATACCTTAATACAGGTCTCTACAACTCACTCAACTTAATTTGAGTGAGAGTAGATTAAGGGGGAGTTGTGCTTGATGGATTCAACATGAAAGAGTTTTTTAACTGTATGAATCTTTGTATTATAATAGGTTAATTTTCTATAAGTTAGTTTTGTCACAGGGGGAGATTATAAGTGCTAAGTTATAAATCTAATACCCTATATTGTCAAATTTTGTTGTGCTAAACCACTCTGGAGTGATTGACTTTTTTCGATGGATGAAAAGTTCACCTTCATTCGAAAATAAGTTTCAAGCCATCTACATCAACATCAAATGCTACGACTACTTCTAGTAAGTGTGCATGTTCAACTTCGAGATCAAGTTCAAGTTCACCAAGTCCAAGTGTTCAAGTCTAAGTACTTAAGTTCAAGTCCAACTTAAGTTAAAGTTCAAGCTCAAGCTCAAGTTCAAATACACTAGCTCAAGCTTAAGTCTCAAGAACACAAGTTCAAGACAAGTTCAGGATGCAAGCTCAAGTATACGGGGTTAAGCTTCATGTACTTCAAAGTAACCTATCTACTGAAGCGACCAATGTTGTAAGTTCAATACTCACATTTAAGGTATACATGACCCTAGAAAGACATTAGGTTTAGGTCATTAATATTACATATTTAATTTGGGTCATAATACTTAAATTAGGCTTTGCTTCGACTAGTCCTAGTCATTATTCGACTAGTCCAGACATTGGCTCGACTAGTCCAGGGTTTTTCTCGACCAGTCTAGGATTTTACTTAGAAAATCGGATAAGGTTGTTAGTTCTTTGACCAATCGAGTACACTGCTCAACCAATCGTGGAGATTGGCTCAAGGGTCTGTTTTATTCGATTGCACCAGAAATTTTAAAAATGGGTTCTGCTAGGACCAGTGGAGCCAAACCTTAGACAAGCTGATGAAACCAAATTGTAGCCTATAAATAGAGGACGTTTCTCCGATTTTATCATTCATTGCAAGCCAACTCAAGGCATCACTTTGAGAGATTAGTTCCCACTATTGTGAAGCTATTGTTAGGTATTTAAATTTTATTTTATATAGCTTTTTGATTTCTTAATTTATTGATCTCTTGATTCCATTCGACTTGATATAAAAGGCTATTTTTCTTTAACCTTTTTGAGATCCAAGAAATTGAATCCAAGTAGCCAAAGGTTGGATTTAATTTAAAATTCATCTAGACTTAGAACCCCTTCATTTGTGAGATTAAATATTGAATATCTTCATCTATAAATAAGAAATTCTACCAGCTACATTAAAGAACATTCTTCAGATAAGTATTGTTTTCAATTTTCTGTATTTGGTTTGTGAGATTCATCCAAAAAAATCTCTATTTGTGGTTTTGACTGAGATCAACGAGGAAAATCTCAACATGAAGTTTTTTATTGTGTAAGCACATTGAAAAACACATCTGTAAAGGTTTTAAGGTGAACCTTGGAAAACTTTCTTTCTTAGTGAAAGCCAATATCCCATGGGTATGGATATTGGGAGTGGAGTAGTTGTGTGGCTGTTTGCAAACAGTTGGTGTACATACACGAACCACTATAAGTCTTGGAGTTGTGGTAGATGTTATATTTGTTATTTGTGTGTGAATGCTTATATCTCTTGTATGTGCTTGTGGTAAATGCTGTAATAGCTAGATTTGTTTCTTTTACCTCTGTATCAGTTTGAGTTTTTGATACTTATCAGAGTTCTAGAAATCAGGATGTCCTACCATAAACCTTGGTTTTTAGTGTAAGGTTGTCCTTAAAACAACGTTTGTATCAACCTCTCAAAACTAGAGCATTTGAGGTTGTTATATATTTCTACTATCTGCATTTATTCTTATTTGGCATAGTCCTATTCACCCCCCCACTAGGATTGAGAGCTCGCCATTTTCAAAAGCAAACCGTCCTAATCCTAAATCTTATGAAAGCAATAAACTAATCATAAACTAGGAAAGCAAGGGAAAACTACCCAGTCATGTCGCAAGGTTCCTCCTCTGGCCAATATCTTAAAAATTTTCTTAGTAAGTTTCTTAACAAGATCATCCAAAACTCTCTTTTTTTTTAGAGGCTTGGATGCCATGGAGCATGAATTTCTAGGGAAATTTATGGACCTCAGCATAAAGTTTTCGATTGGAATTTGGAGGTTTCCAGAGAATATAAGATTCACCTGCAGAAGATAATTTCTCAATATTAGTAAGCTGAGGTGAATGTGAGACCATAAACAATTGAAAAATAAAAAGTTTTTTTGCCATGGTCCCTTTAAAATATGAAGTTGTTAGTTTCAGTTCAAAATCCATTTCCTCCACCTATAATAATAAGATTTTTGTGTTAGTGGAATGAGTGGCATCAACTTCCTAGCTAATATGATCATTTGAATCCGCAAAGTGTGCCAAGAAGACATTCAGAGATTCAGAAGGTTCTGTTAAAAGAGACTCATCATCTTCAAATGTATTTATCAAGTTCATCTTATGGGTTAGGTCCCCATCCTCTTATGGCTTGTGCAAATGAAACACATTGAATTCTAGCGTCATATTCCCAAAAGATATTTTCATTACTCCATTCCTACAATTTATGATAGCATTAGCAGTGTCCAGGAATGGCCGACCTAATATGATTGGAATTTAAGCACCCATATTTGAAGATAAGTGTGTATCCAAGACGATAAACTCTACTAGGTAGTAGAATCTATCGACTTGGACCAACACATCTTCTATCTTACCTCTCGGTATTCTAGTTGAACGATCGACTAGTTGTAATGTTTTTTTGGTAGATTTCAACTCACTGAGGCCTAACAGTTCATATACTAAGTATGGTATCAAATTAACTCTTGCCCCAAGGTCTAAAAGTGCATTATCAACCTTGAAGTTTCTGATCACACATGAGATCGTGGGACTTCCAGAATCCTTATATTTTAAGGGAGTGGTTCGATTAATTATGGTGCTCACCTGTTTAGTAAAAAATACTTCTTTGTGTACATTTAGTTTCCTCTTTACTACGCATAGATCTTTTAGGAATTTGGCATAAAATGGAAACTGTTTAATTTCATCTAACAGGGGGGTGTTGATCTTGACTTATTGAAAAATCTCTAGAATATTTTGATTATCACTTAGTCTTCATCATGCCCCGGACATGATAAACAGACTCATAAGGAACCCGATGGTTGGTTCTGACCGCAATAGCCTCCGTAGTACCTCATTCTCGACTTTTGAGGCAGCTTCTAATCCTGGGATCCTTCAAGGAGGATTTTCATAATAATATAATCATTTTCAATACGAGCATACCCAAGGTCACAGCAAGTATATCTGAGAATAGCAAGGAACACATTACAAAATCCACTAAGAATTTAAACTTTTACAAGCTTTCATATGGTCTAAAAGGGCATACATAAGATAATAGAAAAAGTAGAGAAAGATTAGAAACATTGGAGTCCTCAAGCTCAACTCTACTCCAAGCTCTTCTGCTATGACGCCTGCCTAGGATCTCCTGCATGCATCAATCATGCATAAGCTTATAGAAGCTTAGAGGGTGGTGAAAGTGCATGACAATGGGGTACAGAAGAATAGTAGGAGGTACAGGAAGAGAAATATGCTCAATGATAATATCACTATCTCTACAAAGGATTATCATGAATACTATGCAATGAGTACTGGATGCTATACCAAGGCAATGCAGGAAGGGGCTTATGTAGCTGATGTGAATGTGATACAAAGTAATGCCGATGCTCATAACCAATCCACATATCAAGTACATTTTCAATTATAAGGAAATCACTGGGGTCCATTACACTGCGGAATGACTACCGCTCTATAGACCCGAACAATCTTATGAGTGTAAGAGACCTCACTACCTTCCTGTAAACAGTCAATCACCTACAAGGCTCGATGGCAGCGGACTCATTTCATGAGCTGGTTAGACTCAACCTAGTAATGCCCTCCCTCACAGGTGAATAAGGCCACATCCCTACCCAACCTACTACACGATAGTGGGAGTAACGTCTTAACGGTATAAGGTCCTCATGTGCTCATAGTTTTCACTTGATCACAACGTTGAGGCAGATTCTTAGTACCATGAAAATTTTAAAAATTTCACCCATGGGCATCCTATGTACCTGGTATGCTCAAGTATCATTTTCAGCGTCCACATATACAGCCATCCACGAATATCCCTGTGGAGGGGAGGCCCTGATAAAATAAGGATGGTATCATCATGAAATGCAATGCCAATGCATGAGTCACACATACAGGTCATGCACAAGCTTCAGACACTCAATATGTACAAAGGGAGAAACTTCATCCCTCCATGACCACCATACAATGTAATCAATTTCCGCGGATGATGCATATGAGTTACAATGATGTAAGTGCTCTAACTGTAGAATATATATATTCCTTCTTCTTAAGGAGAAATGAAGTCTTTTAGTAGGGTCCTAATACTTTGGGCTGGCCCTTTAACCCCATAAGAAGGAAACGATCCTAACAAGGTCCAAGGTGAGCTTTCAACCACCTATAAGGGCCTTATAGGCCTACCTTAGGGCAACTAAGGAGGACATCCAACCTCAACTAGGTCCCAAAAGGTAGCCCGCTACGCATATAAAGTAAGATCCAAGGCCCAAGCAATCCTTGGCCTAGTGAGCTATATACAAAGCTCAACTCTTAGGCAATATGGTGGGCCCTCAAGCAAGGTTTGGGCCCAACCATAAAGGTCATAAACTCACATATTGTGGTGGGCCTCATGGGTAGCCCAACAATTCAACCATGTGGGCAATTTCACAATTAATACAAGTGAGTTGGGCCTCACATCTTAGCCCAAGTACAGGGTTAATTTGGAGGGCAACAAAGGGCCCAACTACTTGCATTTTATGGCCCACAACCGATCACAATAGGTAGAAGAGTATAGGCCCAAAGGTCCATGGGCCTATGTAGAAGGTTCCAGTCCAAAAGGCCTAAGGAACTTAATAATCTACCACATACAATGATCCAATAAAATCCCAACTTGGGTAAGTATCAGATGAGCATTAATTACACCTAAAAATACTGAAGGAAAAAAGTAAGATAACTGATTAAATCATTCTCAAATCTAGTGGGTCATGCTGCCCCAAATAACCATTTATAGGCATTGGGCCCATTGCTGAATTTCCAGCCCACCCGCTTTCTGGGCTTGTTGGAATCCAGCGAATAAATTAATTTATGGTATATTTATTTCTTGATAACCCACACACATCACTGTGGGTCCCACCAGATGAGAGGGGGATGTACAACACATATTTCAAGTGGACTATGCCACCAGAATGTAGGCCCAACAACCCAAGACAGGGACGTCCCAAGGGTGGGACGACCCAAGGCTATGGATGGCTTAGCCTTTACACTAAGGTGGGCTCCTCACATCCCAAGTGGGCCCCACACATGGGACGTCCACCCAAGGTGGACCATACACATATGGTCCCCACAAAATGGAAGGACGACATGGAGGAAAAACATACATCATGGTGGGCCTGACCAAGGGCGGTCAGCCCATGGTGGGTGTCCACTAGCTGGACGTCCATCATGGACCACTAGTCCAGCTACATGGGCCCACAATCATGGCCCCAAGGGCCTTTGGAACATTATAATATAGGCCTCACAGACATGCATAAAGGCTCCAATGGGCTAGGCCCAATAAATTCCATAGTTGTAAAGAAGATAACAAGGTTAGAATAAAAATCTGCTACATACATGTTGTTGTCCTGAATTTGGGCCATCCAAATGGGTTGGTTTGGGGCCTTCAAAATTCCTGAAATTTGGGCCCAAGGTCCCTCATCAAGCTTAAAATAAGGTGGGACCCAAAAATATGGCCCACCATCAGAGAAAGTATTTTTAAATTTTAGTTTTTATGGGACTATGCTGTTGGACTGCACAACAGAAAGTTCTAGCAGTCCAGTATGTTGGCCCACCCTTTTGGATGTACAAATGGAGTCAGTTGGGGCTGAAATTTGGTATAATCGTAGGTGAGTCATGCAGCTACAAGAATCATTTATTAAATAGTATCAGTCTTCCCACCAAATAATCAGAAATCAGGCCCCATGGTGGCCCAAAAATCTGTCCAGACAATTCTGGACAACAACCATAGATTGGAATAAAATAATTATAAACACTAATTAAAATGGGATTTAATCCCAGAAAATTTTAGAATGGACCACCCTAGTGGGCCCTACAAATATCCAGACCACCTACCATCCAAAACACCTTTGCATTTGTCCTAATTGGTTGGATTTTGAGGCCACATGTCATAGGGTGGAATCCCATGGGCGTCTTCCCTTTTTTGGGTGGCCATATTTTTATTGGTCCACAAGGAGGGCCACACACCATGATCAGGGAATAAAAGTAAGGGAAATGAAAGAAAGAAGGATAATCTAGCCGTAGGGAAAAGGCTTTGCTACTATTAAGCCCTCCCAAGAACAATCCCACCACACATCATACATGAATTTATATTTACCGCATGGATCTTGCACATGTATGGCTTATGGTCAAAATATATGGTGGAGATGCCATCCCCACCAAGGTTATAAGGTCTAGATGACCCAAACATGATATGATATAGAAAGAATCTACCATGATGGGGCCCATAGAGAAAGACCCCATGCATGGATCATGCATGCATAAGGTGGGTCATTAGGCCACAACCATGGGATTGTGTGGGATCTCCACCATCGATTGGTGGGTCCCACACTTCCCTTATGAAAGAAAGAAAATACCTAAGCCATAGAAATCAGATTTTTCCATCTAGAGGAGCACCCATCTCTAAAGATGCCTTCAAACTCCATGATCTAGGTTCATTGCTTCAAGAGGAAGGTGATTGAAAGTTGTAGATGGAGTCTTGATGGCTAGATAGTGGAGGAAAGGAGGAAGAAGGGGCTGGAATAGGGAGAGGGAGGTTGGACATTTTTTTACAAGGGGAGAGGAAATGAGAGAATGAGAGAGAGAGAGAGAGAGAGAGAGAGAGAGAGGTGTATACCAAAGCACTCATTGCTTTCTTGGCTAGGGAAGAGCAAGATCATGATGGCCATGTAAGGTGTTGGGAAGAAAAGAAAATGATGGTTTTCTTATTTAGAGGAGGTAATGATGGGTTTTTAGAAGAAATCTCATCATTAGTTGCTAGGCTCTAGGTAGGCTAGTAGCTAGGTAGGGTAGCATTATGGGAGAAAGTGCACTAGGGTGAGCCCCATGGGAAAATGTGCACACCCTACAAGTGGGATCCATAATCATAATCAATGATTCAAAATGATGCGCACCTACAACTTATGATCTACAACTCGGATGGATGCATGGAACGTGGCATCGGAACCATGGCGATGATGTGGACAAGATGACATAGGTCTTAGGTTAATCTAGGTCAGGTCTACTGACTAGACTCAAAGATGACCGCAAACACTACTCGAAGGTCGCGGGTCACTAGAATTTGACCGGTAGGACCGCGAGACCAAGATGAACGAGATGCATACTCACACACACACATGCACAAATGTGAAATCGGGTCGGGTCTCACAGCCTTTTTGATGTGATGAGATATTAGGGAAATGGGGCCCGAGTTTATATCCTTGCATTGGTTCTTTATCATATGGAGTATTGCTAGATTCACCACCATCCTTTGAATTTTTTGATTCCTTAGATTTCTTAACCTTCCTTGGAATCTCTTTGTCTATTTCATTTCCATTTTTTAAGGTGGTGATGGTCTTAAAATGTTCCAGATGCTGAGTTGAAGAGTTGAGATCACATATCACACATTGTCTTATTGGGTTAGGTTGCGGTTGGGCCAAAAGGATCCTAGTCTTCATAACATTTAGTTGTGTCTCAAGTCTTGCAACTGAAGTTCTAAGCTCATTCATAGCTTGCAGTTTCTCTTACCTAAATGCATCTAATGTACCTTCAAGAGTTCTCCTTAGTGGAAGTCCACTAAATGGTCCTTGTGGATAATTAGTTACATTTGTAGTTGGTTCATTTCCCCAATCAATGTTCCACTCATCAGGAGTGTGCTTGTCAAAATTTGGTGCACTAAGTGGTTGTTGATATGTGTTTATACTATCTACATGAACATGAAACACTTCTTGAAAAGCTGGGATTGAAAGACAATCTTTGATTGGGTGTACATCGCTCTCACAAATTCCACATACTATTTTGATGACTGCTTTAGGCCGAGTTGATGCCTTCTTAAACTCTAAGTCCTCAATTTTTTTGTGTAAGAATTGCCAACTGTACATTAATATCATCCTCCTTGAGTACATGTATTCCTATCACTCTTGTCATTTCCTTGGGAGTACTAGCTTGGTTTGATGTGTCCCATGATTGAGCATTTTCAATTAGCATGTCAAAGTAATCCCATGCATCTTCTGGTTTCTTATCCAAGAATTCGCCATTATGCATCATCTGTACGAATTGGCGCATGTTTAGACTGAGTCCGTCATAAAAAAAGATCAATTGTCTGCAAAGTTTCATAACCATGGTGTGGGAAAGTGAGAAGTAACTCCTTAAACTATTCCTAACATTCAAAGGTCTCATTATTTTTCTGGGAGAAGTTCATTACTTCCCGTCTAAGAGTGTTAGTTTTAAGAGCTAGTAAGAACTTTTTAAGGAACTCTTATCTTATCTTTGCCCATGTGCCAATGGATCTAGGCCTTAATGAATGAAACCATGATTTGGCCTTTTCTTTTAGAGAGAATGGAAATAATCTAAGGCTAATTGTATCAGGAGGAACATCATTAAAATGTATGGTTGTAACAATCTCTTCAAATTCTATAATATGCATATATGGATTTTCTGAATCAAGTCCATGGAACTTAGGAACCAATTGAATTATCTCAGGTTTAAGGTTCACATTTCCTGCATTGATTAGGAGAACTATGCAGGAAGGTGAACTTGTTCGAACCGATTGTAAATAATCTTGTAAAGTTTGAACCAGTGGATCTCAATGCACTTCATTCTCATCACGCACAGTCCTAATAGGTGGTGTATGCTACACAGGATGATGCCCTTGAGCCATGATGTTAGATGATATTTCAAAAATATTTGAGGATTTCCTAACTTGTCATTCGATTTTTCAACCAAAAACTCATTTCTCAAAGATCTCAGAGTATAGTTCCTTACCCCCGAGGGCATGAACCACACCAAAATTTTAATTTTATTTTCTAATTCTTACAGCAAGTATGAAAATTAAGTAAAGGAAAAAAGTTAGAAAGAAGTTACCGGATTGGAGAGTTCTATGTTAGGATCCTACAAAACAGAAAACAATGTTAGTTCCTAAAAGAGAGAGAGAGAGAGAGAGAGAGAGAGAGAGAGAGAAATCCAGAAAAATCCTAACCTAAAAACAAAATAAAAATTTAATCCTAATATTAACCTAATTCTAAAACTAATTAAATTCAGAGAAAATATAACCGTTAATCCCCGATAATGACACCAAAAACTTGTTCACAACCCCAAGTGTAGGGCCGCGATGTAGTAATAATCTCAGTAAGACCGAGGTCGAATCCACAGGGACTGATTTTATACATTTCTGAAATTAACTATAAGTAGAACTAGAAGAAGATGTAAACCTAATTCTGAATATTTTGAAGAATAATTGTGAATAGAGTAATTAAAATTAATGAATTTAAAGGTGGGAACTAGGTTTTCCAAGGATCCACTTGTAGGTTTTCAGGATGCTACCTTGCTTGATTCAAGGACACAACTAGAATCAGAGTCCTATCTGAAATTGCAGTTTAGACCACTATAGTAGAAGTGTGGAATCGGTCAAAATGTCCTAGAGGGGGGTGAATAGGACTTTATGAGTGATTGTACCAAATAAAAACTTTTATTGCCTAACTTAAATGATTTACAACTAAAGTTTGCAAGGAAATGTAACTCTAATGGCTTCCAAGCTGTTAGAAAATTCAATCACATAGGCAGCTTAAGATATTTCAATAAAGCAACTCGCCTCTATCATAGTGAGCTTATGTGTGGGAATTACTTCCTATTAATCAAATAACGTTCATTCAATCATATATAAGAACTTAAGCATTCAAACATATATAAGTATGATTAAAAAAAATACACAAATGACAATCCCAAACACAAGCATGTATAATAGTTCAGCTACGTGCCTACTCCACTCCCGGTGGACGCACTCAACCCTTAAGTGTACCAGATTTCACTAACAGAGATTTTAAATCAGGTTCACCTCAAACTAATACAACCTACACAAGGTTGACACTAGGACCTACACAAGGTTCCTAAGGAAGCCTACACAAGGCTAATTAGCCTACACAAGGATTCAACAATTTATGCCCTACATAAGAGAAAATGTTTTACATAAGAACTTAGATTTAGGCCACACAAGCCAAGGTTTTACATAAGAACCCAAACATATTCTCCCATCGGAGGCCTCTAAAAAGACTTAGTATGTTTCTGAAACACAACCTAAAGATCAGTCCTATACAAGGAAGGATCCCCATATTCTGTGGACTCTCAAACACTTACCTGTAAGTAGGTGAGTCCCATTTAGCACATGATGAAGATGATCTCCTTCGATGATATAGATTCTTCAGTTCCCTTGATCTGCAACACTTAAATATTCTTCAATATAAGTAACCGGGATTGTGTCATGCCCCAAACCCAGAAATCAGATTCACAGTAATCCCGATCATCGAATCCTGTGCCGACAGCCTCCGTAGTATCCCATTCTCGGCTTCCAACATCCATACACCAGATTTTGATTCTGGGATCCTATAAGGAGGATTTTTAATGTACATTTGTTTCATAACAAGCATAACCATAAATTTACGCAAATCAAAAAGGCAACATCATCATCATATATCCACTAATTAAACATTTGAATACAGTGCTGAAAGGGAAATACATATGTCAAAAAAAAAAAATCAAAGTTCCAAAAGTCTGTTGTACACTCCAAGCTCAACACTGTTGTAACCTGATGCCACTTGCACGCATCTATCATGCATAAGCTTATAGAAAGCTTAGAGGGTGGTGAAAGTGTGTGCACAAAGTAAGGCCCAAGTATGCAATACAATGCCATAAATCATACAATGAAATAAATGAAATTACTGATAAGATATGATATCAGAGTAAGTGGAATTATAATGGTAAGTCCATGAGTCTTACAATATCAGAGTACGCAATATAGATCAACTATACAAATGAGGAGTCAAAGAGCCAAATATTAGATGCCAAGGGTACAATGCAATATGTAAATCCTGCTAAGTCCATCTAGGCTATATAAGTGGAGAAATATAGTAATCCAAAATACTAAGTACTGCGGATGCAATGTAATATGCAGTGCGAATGAAATGACCATGTTGGAATGTGAAGTCGGGATGATAGTACGTAGTATCGCAAGCTACGGGGTCCACCACAAGGAACTTTTATCCAAACTAGTCTCATACCTAAATTTGGATAGTCAGACTCAATGTGGTAAACTCCTTATCTCAGGTTAGTCGTGCACCCAACCGAAATTCTGGTCATGCAAAGGTACACATAACAAATAGTTACGCACCACCAGTCCTTGTGGATAGTGAATGAATGAATGAATATGCAATTCTTGCTCAATAAGTCCACATATCAATATGGTTACTCTCTAGGGAATCACCAAGATCTATTACACTCCAAGCCAGATTGTGGCCCCATCGTACGCAACAAGGTGAGTGAAAGAGACCTCCCTATCCGCCTACCAATATTGGGCCCGGCTCATTGATAGCAAACTCATTCCTCGAGCTGGTCAGACTCAGCCTAGCATTTCCCCCTCCTCTCAGGCAGGTAAGGTCGTACCCCCTTCCAACTGACCATGACATAAATGCGGCCTAACTGTATACAGCCCTTATGCACTCATGCATCCACTCGGTCTAGACATTAGAGAAAACTCTGGAACCAAGAGGGTTTTGGGACTTTCACCCAAGGATATCTATAGCACCCCATGTAGAATAGATTTTCAGTGTCCCATTTGACTATCCATGATATGCTTGTAGAGGCTAAGACCCTGATGTCGATAGGGCATACGGTTGTCATATCACAAAATGCGAGATGCATGAGTCATACAATCCAGTCATGCATCAAACCTGCGTGTACCACGCGCTCATGTGGGAAACTCCTCCTATCAAGGAGTCCCATAATAACCTGCCCAAATGTCATATACTATGATCAATCATTCCTCATATCAGACATACATATAATGCGCATGGGCATGGGTCTTGAAGCTATACTAAGCATGCTATATGATAATGGTATACTTTCCTCATATCAAGGATAGACTTAGGCAGCCTATTCATAACAAGAATGGGTCTCACAATGGGCTCAAGGGAAGGTCACAATGTGGACATCTAACCATCATTGCCCATCAATGTGATCATTTAGCCAACATCGCTCCTACGCAGTAGCCCACATAAATATCATTACATACATTATAGTGAAATCATACATTACATCGGTTCATACCTTCATCGCATTGGGTCTCACTCAATGGCCACATATACACCACATCGGGTCTCACCATACGGGCCACAAATACATCACAACGGGCCACATACATGAGCCTAATACACATCATAATGGGCCGCATGACATGGGTCTAATATGCATCACAATGGCCGCATGACATGGGCCTAATACACATTACTATGGCCCTCAGTACATGGGCCATAAATACATCACATTGGGCCTCACTCAGGGGCCGTACATACATCATAATGAGCCCGGCATATGGGTCATAAATACATCACATCAGGCCTCAAATATACATCACAGGTGAGCCTTGCACATAAAGAAAGTGGGCCCTGAAGACTGATGGACAATAAGGATAAAACATATATCAAGATGGTCCCCTGTCCCTGGACAGCGTGGATGAAATCACACATTAAGGCAGATCACACATCCCACGGATGGTGTGGATAAAACATACTTTGTTTAGGGTCCACATCCCATAGGCGGTCAGGATATAAGGCACATACATCACTTGTGTCCCACATGGACAACAGGGATGAAACACGTACATCATGGCAGGCCCACCATCCCATGCTGGACGATGCGGTAGATACATCACCTAGGTGGGCCCCAAGGTGTATGTATCATGATGCTATAATATCACATACTCATAATCAGTATCGATAACTAGCTTATACAATCGGAATCGACATCGACAATCAGAATCAACCTCGGCAATAGGAATCGGCCTCGATAATTGGCACCAATTATCGGTATTGACAATCAACAATGATAATCTGCATCAATAATCGGCACTGACAATGAGAATCAATAATCTACACCAACAACCAACACATAAATAAGGCAGGGTCCATAGATGAACAGTCGATCAACCATATTATAAAGATCGGCCCTCGGCCGTAATTATATCAAATCTGGTAGCACGAAGTCATCCGTCCATGGTGAATGGGACCACTTATTTGGGTTAACCCATTAAGAGAATAATGAGAATGGGCCTAAGAAGGCCTAAGGGAATGTCACAATGTGGACATTAAACCATCATTGCCTAACAATGTGGCCATTTAACCAACATTGCTCCCAAGGAGTGACCTATATAAGGAATTCATACACAACTTAATGGACCATACATACATCACACTGGGCCTCAACCATGGGCCTTAAATACATCACTATGGGCCTTACCAAATGAGCCAGAAATATATCACAATGGGCCTTACCAAATGAGTCAAAAATATATCACAATGGGCCTTACCAATTCAGTCAGAAATATCTCACGATGGGCCACGTCCCATGGGCCTCAAATATATCACAATGGGCCTCTACCCATGAGCTCCAAATGCATCACAATGGGCCTCAACCCATGGGCCCCGAATACATTACCTCGGGCCTTACCAAATGGGCCTTAAATACATCACAGGGGGCCTCACCAAATGGACCTCTCATACATCATAATGGGCCTCATACACAACAGGTGGGCCTCACAAACAACAATGGACCTGATGGGGCAACCATGGTCCAACCAAAACAGATGGGCAGCACATATATTCATCAAGGTAACCCTGTACATTGGGCCTTAGCTGGATGGCATGAAGACAATATACACATCATGGTGAGCCTGAACAGTTTAGGTGGGCCCAGGTCAACAGTAAGTGGGCCCAGGTCAACAGTAAGTGGGCCCAGGTCAATAGTAAGTGGGCCCTGCATTTGCACGACAGGTAGGCCCACCATCCACGTCTAAACAGTGTGGTAACAACACATATATCATGACAGTTCCTATTAAATCTGAACGGTCATAGTGAGACACGTCTAATGCGTCTCACCGTCCCATGGATGGACGACCTGCACATAAAACATATATATGGTGGGGTCCATGCACGTGACCCACCTAAGACAACTCGCCAAAGGGATGGATGGTTTATATGAGGGGTCCACCTAATGGGCTGACATTTGATACGGCAGCCCACCTTATCTCAAAATAGGTGGGTCCCCACGTGGGGCCCACCATACTATATTTTATAATATATATATATATATATATATATATATTATACTATAATATATTTTATATATTATATAATATATATGTGTGTGTGTGTGTGTGTGTGTGTGTGTGTGTGTGTGTGTGTGTGTATATCCAGGCCATTCTAGCATGCTGATATATTGATGAACGGCATGAAAATAAAATACATGCATCAAGTTGGGTTCCACGTGGGACCCACCATAGTGTTCACTTACCGTCCAATCTGTTGATGAGGTCACACAGACCTGGATGAAAAGGAAAATTAAATTTCATAGTAATCCAAAACTTCTGTGACATCAAAAGGGACTTCAACGACAACAGTTCAATCCCACTATTTTCTATGACGTGGGCCACCTGAGTCCCATATGCGGCTGATTTTTGGAGGGGGCCCATTGCAAGAAGGGGCCTACCAAATGCATGGTGTGGATGTTCTACACACATCACAGTGGGGCCCACGGTGAGGACCCACGTCCCTGCCCATCGTCAACCGCAATAGCTTCCTACTGCAGCATCAGTAGCAGCAGGCGCTGCTGTAACACCCCAAATTTTTGCCTACCTGGAGATTTAAACGTCCTTAGGCAATGAGTCAATCCTAACACCTGATAAACTTCTCAAAACTTAATCCAAAAGTCTCAAATCCCTAATTCCTTTGAAAATCTCACCTTTCACTACTTTATCCTTCAAAATTTTCTAGGAGCTTTCATATTAGACACAAATCTTAAAGTTTAGGTGATGTTAATCAATACTTAAACTAAAAAGTACTATGAATAGTAAATAAATAAATAAAAAGAGTTTTAACTATTAACTTTTTGTAATCTCACGAAATAAGTAGGCTATTTGGATAGATCAGCTTCTCCTATCCCAAAATCATATATTGCATATCAAATAACTCATCCCAGGTTTTAAAATACACCCATTTTAAATATCAGATAGTGAAATCACCCCAAAAAGGTCAGCGAGCGGCGAGGGGATCGCCAGTTTGGCGAGGCATCGCCGAACCCGTCCGTACAATGGTCTGGCAAGCTGGTTTCTGTACTTTTTCCTGTGCATTTCTTCCAACTTTAAAAAATCATATCTCCTTCGTTATAACTCCGATTTAGGTGATTTAAAACTAAATTAAAGATAAATGAGTCTAGGTTTATATAAAAATATGTGAAAAATATAATAAAATATTTAATATGGTTTAAAGTAGGTCATTGTGAGAAATTATCCGATAATCACTTGTTGGACAGCTGCTGCTTCTGGAATTTTTAGAATTTTTCTACAACTCAAAATCTTATGAAATTTAGTGGAGTCAGGGTAAACTTGATTATAAACTTTTAAAAAAATAATAAAAATAATATGATAAGTAGAAGTGCCCAAAATGGGGCATAGAATGGCCCTAGGACCGTATTCTTCCCTATTAGGGTAGAATTTGGTTAAGTACCAAACTGAATACTCAGTAGAATTAACTTGGATCACTTTAAATATAAACTATAAGACCCAAAATTAGTAAGACTACTAACGCTATGTTACCTAGAAACCTAGGATCAAACTCTAAACCTATTTGTTCTCAGGAACCCTTTGAGACTTTGTATTGGATCTAGACCGCACGTCGGAAGTCCAATAGCGATAATCTTAGACCGTTAGGACCGTTTAGCTGGACTTGACCATCATATCAAAAATCAAGCCCAACCGATGCTCTGAGGCTATTTCATTAAGCCTGGAGTGAAGAGGGTGAGAAATGGGTAAAGATTTGAAAATTTAAATCCAAATCTGGCACGAGACTTTACGCGTTATTATTAAGCGTTCAGACCGTCAGAATTCAGCCAAATTTCACCCTCGGATCAAGAAAAATTTCTCTTTCATATTACGAGACTTGTAAACCTGATTTAGGTACGATGACCGCTGAACTGAAACTAGACCACCACGTGCGATCTACGGACTCTATCGGACTGAAAACTTTGTGTGAGCAAGATCCAGTATGCATGAGCTTAAGTCAGACCGCGTTCGGCCAGGGGACCTCCTGAAAAACTCTTTTGGATCGAAAAAGTCTCGATTTGGCTATAACCCAAGTATACCTTGACTTGGAGTCTGTTTTGGTTATGTTTGGACTTATAAAATAGCCTTAAACCCTTAGCTTTCTATCCCATATGAATTTGGAAAAACCCTAGGAGAGAGAGGAGAGAAAAGAGAGAGAAAGTGAGGGAGAAGTTGGAGCTTTCTCCTGAGAATCTTCCTTACTGCTCCACGTGCCAAATCCTTCCACCTGCATCGCTCTTCTGGCGATTCCAAATCCGTTCTAGGTAAGAAAACCCTAACCTCAATCTGTTTTAGGGATTCCTTAGATACAAGTAGCAAGTAGCTGATACTTCTTGTGATATAGGTTGTCATACCGCCGTTGACGAAGCGTAGACCTTCTATTCGAATCAATATGCGTATACGGAGACAGGTGAGGATTTTAGACGCTTTGATTGACTGATTTCTAAGCTTTCAATGTCGTTTAATAGTAGATTGTCGAAGAGAACGCCATTTGACATGTAGAACATGCTGTCCATTTTCCATTTCGTATACGTACGGGAAATATGAGATTTAGGGCATTTTAGTCATTTGTAGGAAATACTGTTTATATCCACATTTTTCTAAAATATTTGACATGGTTATTTGTCGTGTTAGGATATTAGGAATGCATGCATGATCTGTTTGGCGAAGAGATTCGCCCAAATGCGCACTTTGAGTCGACATATGCTATGTAGACTAAAGTGTGTAGGCTAAGTGTTTGTATAAATGTTTGTATTGGTATGTATTGAGTAAATGTTGTTGTAGATTAGTCTTGAGATTGAATTCTCAATCAATATGACGATATACATGATTTCCTCTATGTTGTTATTGAATTGCTTTCCTTATATGTATGGAATACATGTGTTTTGGTTAATTCGCTTACGTTGTATTGTATGTTATAACATGTGTCAACATGCTTACATTGTTGTATTTCATTTCTGTAACTCTCATACGATTAATGATGTTGATATTCAAGTGTTTGGGGCTATACGTTAGTCCATGCAGTCGGTATTGGATTGAATTCGTGGTTGGCTTCTATTTGCCACGAAGGACACGTCGATAAACGCGAGTCGTGTTTTGAGTTGGCGGCAGTGGTTAGGCCACACGAAGTGTTTCATGCACTTCATGTTGTTCGACTTGAGATGCGCTCGTACTAGTCGAGCCCGTCAAATAACCTGACTGGCCATTGTATGTTCACCCTATATGAGTCATAACTACTTGAACCTAGGGTACTGAACTTACCATTAGAAACCCTGTTAACCATGATACCTTGATCCATAAAGACTCATAAGCCGGGCATGGTGGTATGGGACACCGTGGTAGAGCCGGCCTACGCTGGGGCCACAAACCTCCCCATAGTGACCAGTGAGTACCTATGACTCGTGAGCCGATTGTGGTGGTATGGGACATTACATTCGAGCCGTCGGCCTACACTGATCAGGTGACGAGCCCTTTGTAGTGACCGCGAGCGTATTCTGAGTCTGTGGGAGGCGACGACCCTTCCGTAGCGACAAGAGTACATTAAGCCTGTATTGATAAGGTGATAGGGGAGCTGTGCAACGAGTACGAGCAACAACCCTTTCAGCGACCTACAAATATAACGTGGTATGAGATTATTAGGAGTGACGACCCTAGACAGGATCTGTGTTGGGATTAATATAAGGAAAGTACCCTAGTTTTTCAATCCTGCTGTATGAAAAGGATTAATAACAACTTGGTTATCATTATCTATATTGCATTGCATGTGCCTGGAAGATGTAGAGCACTGCGGGAAGAAAGCATGTCGCGGATGCAGATGGTGCCGCATGAGGAAGAATGTCGGTGAGGGCATCCATCATGTTATTTCATGCTGCATTAACAACAGTATCTAGGAATGTTTGATTGGTTACTTTACTATTAATGCGTGATTGATTTGATAACATGCTAATCTTTGCTCTATTATTTCACTGAATTGATCACTCACTCCCACGTTACGGGACGGTGTTTCCGGACACCCACCAAACCCTGTTGTAGTTGCAGATGATGACGCTACTTGTGAGGCGGAGCCGAACTTGTATGATGATGAGGAGGACTTCTCCTCCGTGTTCTGATCGACGGGATTACAGGGAGGTTGATTAGACGCCTTAACACTTGTCATTTTATATTTTTAGAGCACTCATGTATATTCTTTTCTTTCCATTTTTGGAGTATACATGTATTTAATTAACCTGGTAACATGTTCACACTCTGAAGACTTACAATTAATTATATATTTTATGTATTTATCACAGTCTTCTGCTTGCTAATTTAACTGTCTCTGAAGTATGATATGTTGTTTTGGCTTAGTCTCAATCTTGTTTAATGTCATTCTATAGACAACATGCATTTATCATTATCTATGTTGCATAAGTGACGTTCTAGAACTCGGGAGTTGGGTTTCTACCTGACCCCCGATTTTCGGGGTGTTACAGCTGCCTACATTATATTTAAAAAAAAAGAGTTTTTCCAAGGTTTTTCATACGTGGGGCCCGCATCAGGGAAATCTGACCCAGTAATTGGTTTCTATGGCCTAAGCCAGACCCATCAAGACCAATATTTGATGTATTTTAGGGTACAGAAACATCACGGTGAATTTCAATGGTAGAAAACACTATTTTCTATGCTATGGCCCTCTAGATAGTCGGATTGGCTTCATTTTGTGGCTCAACGCCTAAAATGAGCTAAGGAATGGAATAGACGGCGTGGATTAGATCAATGCATCAAGGTGGGTCCTGTATGAGTGGCCCACCCAAAAGCCTAAAAACCAACTGCTATTATATATATATATGTGTGTGTGTGTGTGTGTGTGTGTGTGTGTGTGTGTGTGTGTGTGTGTGTGTGTGTGTGTGTGTGTGTGTATTTGTGTGTGTGTATTTTTCATCCAACATCTGTTCACACTTCATAGCGCCCACGTCCAGCGTCCAGGGACACTGGATGGGCTTTGAATGCATTTCATCAAGGTGGGTCCCACGTGGACGTGGCCCACTTGATTTGTATCAATTTGATGTGTGTTTTCCATCACCAAAGGGTAGGGCCCACATGGTTTGGATGGCCATGTGGTCCGTTGGATGGACGGTCTAGATATCACATACACACATCATGTGGGCCACAAAATAAAGGAAGGAGAGAGTGTGTGTGTGTGTGTGAGAGAGAGAGAGAGAGAGAGAGACATGATGATGGAGAGACCTCGGCATTATGGGCCCTCCCTTGCATGATTTACAACATACCCCAAGTGGGTCCTATTTCATATGGTCCCACCAAATCAAAATCAACAGTGGAGATTCCTTCTACACCAAAATGAAAGGTTTAGATGACCTCTTTTCAAATTAGAAAGTAAACATCATGATGGGTTCCATGGAGAATGGCCTCATCATGAAATGATCATGACAATCAAGGTGGGCCATCGGTCATATCTAGGGTCTAAAGTGAGGTCCATACCATCAATCGGTAGGCCTCACATGGTCCATCATAAAAAATAAAATCTAGGCCTATAGAAACACCCACAGTTCGATCTTCTTGGTCTGATGGAACGCTGATCTCCTTATGCTTCACTTTGATGGAGAGGATGAGAAATGAAGGGCTAAGATAAAGGATTTTGGCATGGGAAGTGGGCCCGCAACTAACTTTTCTCTCCATGGAAGAGCTTGGACGTCCACCATTTTCTTACTTGGAATAAGTGTTGAGAAAGAGAGAGAGAGAAGGGATGGTTATAAGAGAGGTGATTTGTGTGAGTGATGGATGTGAGGTGAGAGATTTGTTGACTTTTAGGGTAGATTGCTTGACTTATGGAGAAAGAAAGCATGGGTTGCTCTTGTACTTGACATGTGGTGATTGATTGATTGATTGATTGATGTGCCATGTTGTAGAGATTCTCTTAGGATTGTAAATGCATGGAGTTTTCTTGAACGGAACGTGGGCCCACATCTCCTGGCCTGGGCATCGGATCGGTGCGTAATACGCGACGTCGGAACCGGGGCGATGGTGCGGTCACAATAGTATAAGTCTCAGGTCAAGCCGACTCTGATATATGGGACACAACTCAGGATCGCATGCAAACACTGATAATAGATCACGGGTTACCGAAATTTGACCAAGAGGACCGCGGAAGCCTACAGAACAGTACAGGCTAGGATACGGGTCTTATAGGTTGGGTCAAGGTTTTTTGGTGGAATCTACTCTAATAAATGTGAGTCATTAAGAGACAGAGTGATTCCAAGCATTCAAAATGATCTAACATAATGATTTGCCATTAAGTAGCTGTTGAAAGATCCTCGGATGCTGAAGTTCATTCTCCAATCCAATCTATTGAGTATTCAATGAATGGGAAAGAGTTGGGGAATGGACTTCCATGAGAAGAAGGCTAAATGATGGTAGGTACGAAGTTACCCCCTTGGAACTCTCTGTTTTTCTCAATACTTACACTAGAACCAAGCTTCTGTTTATAAAGGTAAAATGTCCAACGGTAACATAATCGTCAGAACCTGTCTACGTTCGATGTCATCGAAATTTGAATTTTTATGTCATCAAATTTAGTTCGATTCCTCAAATTTATCCGTGATTTTACTTTAAAGTTCGCTGGATGATTTTGTGTCCTAATTCGATGTCATTGAGATTTGAATCTCAATGTCATTGAAACTAGTTCAATTCCTCGATCTTTAAGACAGATTTTCCTTCAAAGCACGATGGACATTTTCTTGACCTTTTTCGATGTCATCTAACCGTGTTCAATGTCATCAGAGTTTTAATCTTGATGACATCGAAGCTAGTTCGATTCCTCGAATTTTCAGAGAATTTTTCAAGAAGCTTGCTGGACAAAAACTCTAAATTCTTCGATTCCTTGAAACACTATCGATGTCATCAAACACACATGTTCAATGTCATCGAATGTATGTTCGATGAATCAAATTTTTTGTCCAAATATATCTGTGGTTGCTGGACATATAAGGGTCACTTTTTGATGTTATCGAGACATGTTCGATGTCATCGAACACAGGTATTCAATGTCATCGACCCACGCTCGATGGCTCGAAGTGACCTGAAGAAAGCTTAGAAATTTTACCTATTTGCACTAAGCTTTCAAATATAGAATTCCTATGTTGTTCTACATTTTTTAAAGGGAATTATATACCTGGAGGTTTTGGACATGGGATGTGAGGTTTAATTTACCTTTGGCTTCTTTATTCACCCATCCAGTTGAGGTAGCATCTTAAATTATCTTCACATGGGGCTCTCTTGACATACTGACTCAACCATCACACTAATTGACAAACAAAGGCACTTTCACTATCTTATTCAATTGGTAAGAAGATATTTTTCATATGTCTGATCTTCTCATGGATCTAATCATTAATGGATGAGAGTTGTGCAGATTTGGAAGTGATTTCATCACCTAACTATGCCCAGGAGACAAGGCAAACAATAGGATATACCTATCCTACAACCAATCATAAGAGAATTGTGAAGATTACGAAGGATTCCATCATCTTACCATGCCCAAGGGATGATGATGAATAATTAAACTTACTAATTTCATAATCTCAAATCAGAAAAAAGAAGATATTTAAAGCTATCGTAGATCTATTGTAATTTGTCATAACAAACCATTAAAAATTAAAAATATTTCTTATAATCAAACTAGAATCCAAAAGAGTTCAACAAAACATGAATCAAAACAAAGCAAACATCCTAATCACGCTGCAAACTTCACCTGTTAGCCCTATCTAAGAGGTTTAGCCAACCATAGACATGATTCAACTAAAGACTCTTAAACAAAACAACAACTAAGGAAGAAAAAGAAAAAATCCCGAATAGTGGCTCCACCCTTTTGATCCACTCCTTAAACCCTAGAAGATACCTAAGAACATCTTAGGAACTCCTATTTATAGTTGTGTAACACCCTCTTGAAAACCAACCTTGAATTTCTGCAAACCGACCTTGGAACTGCTTCAAATTTCCGCAATTCGTGTGTTGTATGCGTAACCTTAGACGGGTCAAGGATGACGGGAATTTAAAATTTCATGTTGCTGGAGTTTGAGTCAAGGAATCTTTGACTAGTTGAGCAGAAGCTTTAGACTGGTCAAACGAGGGCTTAGACTAGTCGAAATAGACAAATTTTTAAGGTTCTTTTTCTTCACTTCAAGTCTTTAATTCTCTTCATTCCTCACATGGTTTTCTTGGATCTTTGGCAAGTAAATTCTTTATTCTTGATCTCATAAGATCCATCCTTGACTTTGGTGATTCTTGAGCGTTAAATCCATACTTTTAGAATCCTTTTCAATCCAAGCTCTTAAATTCACCTAGCAACACAAACATAATTAAAATAGAACATTAAGCATTATCATGTTCATAAAACCAAGTATTAAATGGGGGATAATATGAAATATTTGACCTTCAATAATGAAGAGAAAATAAAAAATGCATCCACATCAGATGATGAAGAAGAGGAAAGAGAAAATATACATAATGCATATGATCAACTGTACACTCATAGCAAATGTCCTCAAAAAGCTTAGCATTGCTAACAATAAGAACAAACAATTACAACAAGATCTGGATGAAACTCTAGCTATAAATACTCATTTTATCAATGAGCTTCAGCAATACCATGCTGATAATGACAAGCTTGAAAGGACAACAACATCACATATCTATGAAATAAAAAAGAAAAAACAGATTTAACAATTAGAATATGAAAATGACAAACTAAAGTTTGAAAATTCACATCCAATCTCTGAAAATAATAAACTAAAAATAGATGTAGAAAAATCAAAATATTAAGCTAAACTCAGTCATAGGTTTTCCCAAAGCAATGAAAAATTTGAAAAATTTCTAGGAATGGGAAATCTTAGGAATAAGAGAGGCTTAATTTATAACTTTGCAAATAAAGCCTCTCTCTAGCACTTCCTGTGACTAAGAAAATAGTTGCTTCAAGAAGCAATATGAGAAACACTCCTATCTGCCATGTATGTGGAGACTTGGGACATTACAAATTTGAATGTCTTGCATTTGAACAATCCCACTCCACTTCTAGGTTGAACTTTATAGGTCAATTCAAACCAATTGGAAAATTTGGGCAAAATTTAAAGAGTCCTTCATATAAGATACCAAATAAAGGAAGGAAATATCCCACTCCACCTAAGATGACTAAAAGGATGGAGGAGTTGCTGAGTTAGGTAGCTCAATCGAATCAAAAGACCGAAGAACTTATGAAACAAGGAAATCTAAATCAGTTGCCTGAAAAATTCAAAACTCCTATGATCAACCTACCTCGAGAGAGAGAGAGAGAGAGAGAGAGAGAGAGAGAGAGAGAGAGAGAGAGAGAGAGAGAGAGAGAGAGAGAGAGAGAGAGAGAGAAGAAAACATCATCTTTAAAAAGGATGGTCACTAAATGGGTGACAAAGAATGAAAACAAATGACTTGTGATTCATAACGCACTTAAAGCAGAAAATAGTTCTAAATGGTATCTTGATAGTGGTTGCTCTAGACATATAACAGGTGACTGGACTCACTTTTATGATTACTCAAAATTTGATGGTGGGTCAGTTACTTTTGGTGATGGGAGCTACGTCAAGATAGTTAGATGAGGGACAATAGTTGGACCTAGTTTTCCCAAGATTGAAAATGTTCTTTGTGTAGACGAACTAAAACATAATCTCCTAAGTACTTCCCAGATTTGTGATAAAGAAAACTCAGTCACATTCTCTAAAGATATGTGCAAGATCTCAGACCTCATAGGTAAATTGATTATGAAAGGTCTTTACACAAGTAATAACTGTTATGTAATCGAAAGCAGTGGAGAAAATGTCCCATCCACAAGATGTCACATGGCCCTTAATAATGAGTCTAAGCTGTGGCACCAAAGACTCAGGCATGTCCACTACCGGAACTTAGCTAAACTAAGCTCAAAGAATTTGGTGAGAGGACTTCCTAAGATAGGGAATAATGAAAAGATTGTGTGCAGTGATTGTCTCAAAGGCAAACAGATAAAAGTTGGACATAAAAAGACAACCACCATAACAACTTCCAAAGCACTTGACTTATTGCATATGGATCTGGTGGGTCCCACCAAAGTTGAGAGCCATGGTAAAAAGAGATACTTTTTGGTAGTGGTATATGATTACTCCAAATTCATTGGGGTTGCTTTTCTTTTGAAAAAATCTGATGCATTTGATGAATTTCAGAAACTGGCAAAGTGACTCCACTTTATATGTGAACTTATAGAAGAAAACATAATTGTATTAGAGTATGTTCCTATCAAGTAACAACTTGCCGATATATTAACGAAATCACTAGATGCCAATAGATTTGAGGATCTCCAAAAATCTATTAGAGTTTGCACGGTTTAAACCTATCTAAGTGGCCTATTTACTTTAATTGTCATATTTGAGGATCTATGGCCTCTTTATTCTTTTTTAATATATTTTTATATATTTTTTATTTCTTTTTAGATGTACGAAATACTAATTTATTGATAAATTTATGTTTCCATCTCTGAGAAAAGGTTGGTAATTTTTTTTAGACTATTTTGATGGAATCGAAGACAATTTGATGGCATCGAACCTACTTTGATGGTATCAAATACTACTCAATTGTATTTTAAAAAAAAAACCCTTGAATCTCACTAACCTAACCAAACTCTTTTCGATGACATCGAAAGTGTTTTGATGGCATCGAAGTTCTTTCTTTGATGGCATCAAACATACATTGATGGAATTGAAGTATCGGGGCCTATATATACTATGCGGGCGGGATTTTTCATTTTTAATCTTCTTCTTGCATCCGTTTGGCTCCCGACTCATCTTGGAGCTCCGGTGATTGCTTTTCACTCATTTTCTCTCCACCATTTTGTGCCCTACTGTGGTTAGGTATCCTATTTGGATTCTAAACTCTTATACATTTTCTTTTGAGATTCCTACTAGGATCATCGAAGTTGGATTTAGGGTTTTTTTTCTTTTCTTTTTTCTTTTTTCTTTGTTGTTGTTCTTGGATTTTTTATTTTTTATTTTTTTAGTAATCCTTATTTTTTTATTGTTCCTAACAAATTTTGCTAACATATTATGGCAAAGGATAAAGGGAAGGCCTTGGCTCAAATAGAATCCATCAAAGAGAAGAAGACAACGTTGGGTGATCATATCTCCATCTCTTCTCCTACCAAGGACATTACAAGCTAAAGATACAGTCTTTGAGTGGGTAGTGGATCTTAGATGCATAGAACCCTACGAGGTTGATTTGCTGCTTGGCATGATTGGGTGGCATAACATCCTAAACCTAGGTGGTGAGGTTCAATATGATCTTGTACACCAATTTCTATGATCATGTCACATTATTCATAATAACCCTGGGTCTATACACATCACTTTTTAAAACATGACTAAACAAATCACTCCTGTGATGTTGGGATGTCAACTAAGAGCTGAGGTAATTGGCATACCAGTCTGTACAAGAAATATAAATGCTCTAGGAGTTTGGGGAGAAATAACCTAGTCCTTATGCAATGGCGCAACAATTGCCAAAAATGAGAAAAACTCTCTTCTCGCTCTGAGCATTTGAACCCAACATTTCTAATTCTTCACAACATTCTCAATACAAATGTATATCCATGTGAATTTACTGGAAATGAACTCTTCCCATATGCACTTAACATCTTGTATGATGTTCAACAAGGTATTCAAATATGTTTGTTGAATCTCATTTTTCATCAACTGATTATTGTGGTCAAAGGAAAACATCATACAACACTTCCATTTTCGAGCCTTATCTGCAAATTATCAAGATTCCTAGGGATGCCCCTTACACATGGTCCATTCTGTCCAATGGCTCGTTTCACTCAAGAAAACATTTTGTGCCTAAATCTGCCTACCAACCTACATGTCAAGAACTTGAAGGAGATGAGGATCAAAATATTATTGTGTTAACTGCCAAAGGATCCTATCGTATGCCAGTGCCTCCACAAAGTCTAGATTCAATAAGTACTCGTAACTTTTTATGACAAAATGATCTCATCAGGCACCTTCTTAATGGTCAATCCATCATTGAAGAGCGTATCTAACAATGTGAAAGTCGACTAACTAGTATTGAACAATGACTCAACACCCTCCAACACACTAGAGAACACATTACGAAGCTGTTTCCGAGTCGACATGACCATATCCCCCTTTATGTGGGTGCCTCATCATATCCGAAAGATTAGCTAGTAACATCATAAATCTTTTTGGATGTTCTGGTTAATCTATATATATATATATATATATATACATCTGTCTATCAGATGCTTAACACTAAATATATTTTTTTTTATATACTGTTTGATTTCATGTATGTTCCCAACTTGGGCTTTTGGGTTATGAATGATGCTATTTTTTTTAGATGATTATGCTAAGGGCTTCTAGATTATGAATCTACCAATGCTTGGGATAGTTCTTTTGTTGGTTGAATGATGATATTTTTTCGTAGTACATGCTTTCACCTCTTTTTTGGTATATCTATATCTATGGCATGTTACTCCACATCATGTTCTAAATCTGCACTCCATCTTTATATGAACTTATGTGAACCTTATCCCTATCTTCCAATATGCTTGCTAAATTCCACACTTTAATTATTTAGGCACATGTCTTATATTACTAACCCTTTTCCAATGACTAACAAAAAGGGGGAGAACCATCCTCCCACCAAATATGTGTGGTTGCGATTATGTCTTTGCGAATCTTAAAATGAAGGAAGTTAGAGGGAGAATGTACAAAGGGGGAGCTACAAGCAATTCAAGTCATATCAAGTTTGTAATCGAGTTGTTACTAGGAAAATCTATAATAACTTGAATTGAATGTAATATCTAGGGTTTGTTAGTTGTTTTGTCATGTAATTGACAAAGGGGGAGAATAAAAGTGCCCTGTTTGTCAATATACATGAATGATAAGTCTGTTAGTCAATTGAGCCCCAAATTGAAGACAACAAGTTCAAGACTCATCAAGATGAAGGCATACTATCATACTTAAAAGGTCAACTAAGCCTCATCTACCCAAACAAACCCTGACATGTATATGCCCCAAAAAGAACCTAACTTACCCACAAACTACTTTTGAATATCCTCTACTAAGATTGGTTTTTGTACCTTGAGTATTGGAGGAAAATATAAACTATACATGAAAAATCAATGTTCAGACGATTGCATCAATATGTAATCGAGGACAACTTCGATGGAATCAAACAAATTTTGATTACATTGAAAAACTAGCCCATACAGTCTAGCAAAAAACTGAACAAAAGCATGGTATTGTCGATTGTATCAAATTAAGGTCGATGACATCGAAATTCAAATTTTGATGGCATTGATACAACTTTGATTAAATTGACCATGAACTTACTTCCTCCATGGTTGAAATACTTTTAGTGCTCCTCGATGTAATCAAACTTCTATCACATCAAGAGTAAGTTATCGATGACATCGAAGCTCATTCTATTACGTCGATATAAGGACCAGATTGTCCAACAAGCTTTATAATAAAATCTAATATATTATATTGCATTGACGACAGTTTGATGACATCGCAGGCCTAATCGATTGCATCGAAAAAGGGACAAATTTGTTATAAGTGCTTATACTTAAATCACGTTATAGTTTGTCAAACTTCGTATTCCTATTAGGATTGCAAGTTCGACTAAAGACAAGTTATCAACTCGATCAATTGTCTGGAAAAAAGGCTTGACATCTCAAGGTAAGACCATTCATAGTTTGAGGTTCAGAACACTTCGTGTGAGTCAACTTTCATGTGATATAAACCTGGATCGACCATAGGTTTAGTGTATTTCACACATACATAACTATAATCATTCTTCATGTTAAATACACTCAAGGTAGGTTAGCCCGACATTTGGTTCGGCCATCCTAACTATCATAGGCCAACCCCATAATATTTTGTCAAAAATATAGATTTAAAAAGATCTTTTTGTGATCAGTTTGGCTAGCTGAACATGAACTTCAGCCAGCTTAAGGTGGGTTCGGTCAAGTTTCTAGCAATGGAACAAATTCAGATTTTAGGCTAATTGAGCCAGCTGAACCACTTGTTAAACTAGCCGAATTTTTGAAAGATATTATCCCACGAAATCTAAGTTTCGTTAGATTGTTATCTTTAGAATTCATCCAACCAAACTTCATAGATCCTTGGCTATAAATAACGCTCTTTCTTACTCATTCAACCACGAAAATTCATAGATCTATATTGTGCTGCGAAGAGAGAAAGTTTAACTCTCCTTTAGCTATTTGTGTTATAATTCTTATATTTATTTTTAGCTAATTCTATTCTCTTCCTCAAGTTAGATTAAATGTTTTAAAAGAGTAATACATATGCTACTTTTTGAGAAAATGGGAGAATCGAATTTGCAACAATGGGGCATCACTCATTTTATTGAAAATACATTAGATCCATTTATTTCTTTTTAGGTTGAACTCATACAAAGACTTCATCAACATCCCAAGAAGAAAATCACTGTATTTAAGCTACAGCTATGACTTTGACTCACTAATCGAAGATAAGTACTGTCTTTTCATTTATTTCAGTTTGGGTTTTTTTGATATAGCCTAGAAATCTCAGCAAATTTGTTTGTGGTGAGCCTGTGAAAATCACAAAGTGGGTTTGATTGTGATAGCCTATGAAAATCACAATAACTGTATCAGGTTGTTAAGGTGACCCCAGTAAATCTTAAAATAGTGAAAGTCAAAATTGCGAGTATAGAAATTTTGGTAGTGGAGTAAGTTGCATTGAGGCACCAAACCACTATAATTCTCTTGTGCATTGTGGTGATTGACTATTATTATTTGTGTGTATTCTGTGCTTTATTTATTCTTGTGATAAGCTTGTCCTACCTAAATATTTTAAGTGAAAGGTTGTCCTACGAACTATTTGATATTAAGAATTCAATAGTTTGCACAATTGTATTTATTTGATTTATTATTCCACATTGTATCGAAATATTTGGCATAGTCCTATTCACCCCCCCTCTAGGCTTCTATCGGTCGTCCTTTCAATTGTCTAGCAACCATAGTGAATTTTAAAAGGAAAATCTCAATGGCATTGAGCTACCTCTCGATGACATCGAGGGCATCTTCGATGGCATCGAAGTATGCTTGATAGCATCGAATAGAGTCTTTCCAGCACCTATGTGAAAAACTTGGTGCAGACTGTCGATGACATCGAAGATCCTTTAATGGCATCTACAAGAGCAGATTTCTGTTCATTTTTTTACCATTGGGATTCAACTTTATATATACTCTTGGGTTGCTTCTTGGTAAAATTAGACAGAATTGAAGAGAGATTGAGAGAGTTATTTTAGTTGTTAATACCCTTATCCTCAAGCCATCTTTCTCATTATAGTTCATCATTCAATCCATAGCACAAGCATTTATTAACATCCTCATTGCTTGAATTAAGTTATGAACTTAGGTATTCATTAAGTTTCCAGTAGCACTCTTTAATGGCAAATCTTTATGCTAGAACTCTTGAATGCTTAGCTCATGGGAATCTTTTCTAAACTCTAAACATAAATAACTTATTAGAGAAAATCAGACCAAACCCTAAACCAACAACCTCAGAGCCTTGAATAGAGCATTAACAAACGTTTACAGTTCAAGGGAGTGGAAGACTCTTCATCAACAGGAAGATCTTCATCAACATGTGCTAAAATGGGGCTCAGTCACTTATTTATAAGTATACAGTGTTTGTTGAGTCTGAAACCCTTTCCTTGTATAGGATTGGGATTCAGAGTTTGAATTGACAAGCTCACTAAGACCTTTCATAGGCCTCTGACGGGAGAATACATTATGTCCTTGTGTAGGACTTGTTGCCTTCTATAGGTTAAGTTTCTTTATGTAGTCTCCTAGTAGTGTCCTTATGTAGGACTCATAGCCTTGTGTAGGCATGGTGAGTTGCCTTGTGTAGACATAGTGAGTTGCCTTGTGTAGGCACCTAAGGATGTCTTGTGTAGACACCTTAGCTAACCTTGTATAGGTTGTAAAGGTTTATCGTTAACTTAGTTTAAAACCATTGATAGTGAAATTCAACACACTCTAGGGTGGAGTGTGTCAGTTGGGAATGGAGTTGGCAAGTAGTTGAACCACTATATATTGCTGCATTTGTGTTTATTGATCTTGCCTATATGTATTAACTGTTTAAATGTTTACATTATGCACAATGCAAGTTTGATAACATGCAGCACTTAGCTTTTCAATATCTTATAAGTTGAATATGAATGACTTCTTAATAATCCTACTTAACTCATTTTAAAATTGGCAGAATTTATAGTTAAGAAGGATTAAAGAATGTTCGCTCAGCAGATCATATATTACATGGAGGTCTACATTGATGACATGCTCGACAATAGAATCAAAGCTACTAGCCACACCGCCAACCTTAAGGAGATATTTGCAATCTAGTGAAAATACTAGATGAAGCTGAATCCCAATAAATGCACCTTTGGCGTCAGCTCGGGAAAATTCCTAGGCTTTCTAGTCTGCCAAAGAGGGATAGAGTCAAACTTTGACAAGATCTAATCTCTACTGGACACGAACTCACCCAATACAACGAAGGAAATTTAATGCCTCACAGGGAGAGTTGTCACCCTTAACCATTTCGTCTCTTGAGCCACTAACAAGTGTAAAGGATGAGCTATAGATTTCCTAGAGGGGGGTGAATATGACTATGCCAAATATTTTGATTGAATGTGGAATAATAATCAAATAAACTCAATTGCTTAAAGTATTGAATTCTTGATATCAAATAGTTCATATGACAACCTTATTTCATGACGTCTTTGAAATCAAAATATCAAACTTTAGCACGAACAAATGAAGAACAAGATAGGCATAAATAATAAAAAGCAATCACCATAATGCATAAAAGAATTATAATGGTTCGGTGCCTAATTGCAACCTACTTCACTCCCAAAATTACTACTCTTGTAATTTTAGCTTTCACTATCTGAAGGTTTTTCCAGGGTCAACTTAACATTCTTATATAGTTATTGTAGTTTTTAGGGACTATCACAATTAAACCCACTTTGTGATTTTCACGGGATAACCACAAACAAACCCGTTGAGATTTCTGGGTTATATCAAAAAAATCCAAACTGAAATAAATATAAAGCCAGTACTTATCTTCGATTGGTGAGTCGAAGTCATAGATGTAGCTTGAATGCAACGATCTTCTTCTTAAGATGTAGATGAAGTCTATGTATGAGTTTAACCTAAAAAGAAATAAAGGGATCTAATGTATTTTCAATAAAAATGAATGATACCCTAATGCTGCAAATTTGATTATCTATTTCTCAAGTAGAGCATGGATTAATCTATTAAAACAGTTTAAACTAACTTGAGATAGAGAATATAATTTGCTAAAACAAATATAAAAATTATAGCGTAAATAGCTTAAGGAGGCTTTGACTTTCACTCTTTTCAACACAAGTTAGATCTATGAATTTTTGTGCTTTGAAGAGTAAGAGAGAGCCACTATTTATAACCAAAGATGTTGGAAGTTCGAGTGGCCTAAGGGTCGGTTTGGCTAGCTGAATTCCAAAGATTACGTTCCAACGAAATTCGAATTTTGTGAGATAAGATCTTTCAAAAATTCAGCTAAACCTAACCTAAGTTTGGTTGGCCCAATATGCCTTAAATTTGAAATTGTGTCTTTGTTGGAAACTTGACCGAACCCACCTCGGGTTAGTTGAAGGTCATGTTTGGCTGGCCAAACATATGGTCGGGCTGTCCGAACAAGCCGTGAAAAAATCTTTTCAAATTTGCCTTTTGCCCGAATAAGATAGGGTTGGTCGAACCAAATGTCAGGCTGGCTTAACTTGAGAGTATTTTATATAAAATATGATCATTTTATACATGTGTGAAATACACCTAACCTATGGTCAATCTAGGGTTATGCCACTGATGGTTGACTCATACGGAGTATTCTGATCTTTGAAACATGAATGATCTTGACTTGAGATGTTAAGTCTTCTTTTTAGATACTTGATCGAGTTGATAACTTGTCTTCCATAGAGCTTACGATCCTTATAGGACTATAAAATTTGATAAACTACTATGTGCTTGAGTATTAGCACTTACAAAGTGTCTCCCATTCTTCAAACAATTGAAAGGAAAACAGAAGATAAATTAGACCAAGGATTGCGAGCTGGCCTTCCAACAGCTCAAACAATAATTAGGTTCACCCTCACTACTCTTAAAGCCCGAGTAAGGAGAGTCACTACTATTATACTTGGCAGTCTCGACAACAGCGATTAGCTCGACCCTTATTGCGGAGCAAGATGGAAAATAACTACCAATGTACTACGTCAGTAAAGCCTTGGTCCCAGCCGAGACCAGGTACCCAAACATCAAGAAGCTTGCCTTGGCTTTGGTCATATTATCCCGCTGCCTCCGACCTTACTTCTAGGTCCATACAATTATAGTCCTGACCAACTAACCTCTCCTCCAAGAGCTCCAGAAGCCCGAGGTGTTGGCGAGACTCATGAAATGGGCAATCAAGCTCGACAAATTCAACATCAAATATTAGTATCAAACCTCCATTAAAGGCTAAGCAGTGGTTGATTTTATTATCGAGCTCGCATATGGAAATGACCTGGAAGCTAGTCCAAGCAGTGAAACCAACCAACTAGTCAATTAGGCAGTCAAGCCTGATCCACCAACCTGGACGTTGTATATTGATGGCTCATCCTATTCTAAAGGCAGCGGGGCTAGGTTAGTACTTGAGGCTTCCGACCAGATTTGCACATAATATGCTTTAAGATTTGGATTTCAAACATCGAACAACATAACAGAGTAAGAAGCATTACTCGCTGGACATAGGCTAACAGCACCAATGGGAGCTCAAAACCTAAAAGTCCACAATGATTCACAATTCGTTGTCAACCAGGTAGCCAACGAGTACAAAGCTAAGGAAGAAAGAATGATCGCCTACTTATAAAGGGCCCAAGAATTTATAAGTAAATTTTTCAAGTGTGATGTCAGTCTGATTCCCAGGTCAGAAAACTCTAAAGCAAAGCACCGACAAAGTTGGCCATAGTGGCCGAAGATGACATGTCAAGATCAGTAGAGATCGAATTCCTAGTTGAACCAAGTATCAATGAGCCTAACCCAGATGTAATTCTCCCAGTGAATACAGTCCTGAACTGGATGGACCTAATAGTCAAATATCTTTAGGAAGGCAAGATACCCAAAAATTGGCTCAAGGCATGCAGGCTCTGATCCAAGTCTGCTTGGTACGCCATGGTTAGGTACACCTTATACAAAAAGGGATTCTCTTTACCCTATCATAGGTGTCTCTAGCCTGAAGAGGTCGAGTATGTTTTGAGAGAAATATATAAAGGGATTTGCGGCACTATTGACAACCCCAAGTGCAGGCTTGCGCTATAGTAATAACTTGGTGATATCGAGGTTTAATCCACAGGAACTTACCTTGTACGTATTCTGAAAATAATTAGAGTTAGAACTAGAAGAAGATTTAAACTATAATTGGGAATAAGAGAGAGATTAATTTTTGAAAGAATTATCAATAAAAGGGAAACTAGAGCGCCAAGGATATACTTGTAGCTATTAAGATGCCACTTCACTTGATTCATTAAACACAACTGGAATAGGAGTCCCATCCCATCCAATTGGATGATAGAGCATTTGAACCATAATCTAAACTTACCATAGAATTAGTTCCACATGAAGCACTAATGAGATGATTGTAGGGAATTCAACCACCCACCATGCCCATGAGACAATTGTGAATCACAAATTTTACGAATCACAAAATTATAAAACAAGTAAGAAAGTATTAAAAGCCTTCCAAGCATCTACTATAATTGGAGTCATACTAAACCATGAAAAACTAAAAATATTCCTTAATTCAAACTAAGAATCAATAGAAGTTCAATATAAACTTGAATCAAAGTAAGATAAACATCCAAACAAACTACAAACTTCACCTCTTATCTCTAGCTAAGAGATTAACCAACTAAAGGCATGATTGAAACTAAAGTTCTTAAAGAAAATATAAAAACTAACTAGAAGAACACAATTGGGGAAGAAGAAAGGACTCCTTGAAGTTTTCCAATACCTTGCTCCAGTCTTCCAATCACAAGTTGTGTTTAGAACTCCTTGAAGAACCTAAATATATAGCCTTTTTTCGGCCAACTTTGGAAACCACGTCTACACACTTTACGTAACGTCTTTAATGTCGTCGAACAACTTTCAATGACATCGAAGGTGGAATTTCAGTTTGAATCAAATTCGGAAGTCATGGCCTTTCGCACTACGTAAATCTTTAATGCCACCAAAAATACCTTCGATGTCATCGAACAGATATCTAATGTCATCGAAAGAAGTTCAATTAATCAAAAAATTGTCCACAATGTTCCAGCAAGTTGCTTAAAAATATTTAGAATTCCCAATGCCATCGAACGGGTTTCGATGTCATCAAGGGGGTCTTCGATCACTCAAACAGTTCTTCGATGTCATTGAGAAATGTGCCCAATTAGTCCAATAAGAAACTCCAAAAATCTTCAAATTCTGATGTCATTGAAGGGATCTTCGATTACTCGAACAGGTCTTCGATGTCATCAAAAAATGTGCCCATTTATTCTAACAACCAAACTTGAATTTCACTTAAAATCTCGATGTAATCGAACTTCCTTTAATGTCATCGAACACTAACTTCGATGTCATCGACAGTGAAATTCAACTTTTCTGAATTTATACACTTTGCGCTTTCAACTTCCTTCCTCCTCCACTTAGTCTTCTTGAATCTTGGGCCCTTGAAGTCTTCAATCTTGGTCTCCTAAGATCCAACCCTTGCCATGGTGATTCTTAAGCATCAAATTCATGCTTTTAACATTCTTTTTAATCCAAGCTTATGATACAAAGCATGCATAAAATATACCAATTAAGCATTATTATGTTTATAAAACCAAGATGTAAACAGGGAAAAATACGCAATATTTAACACTTAACATGCAACCATTTCGACAGTTGTGCCCTTGCCCATTAGGTCATCCGACAAGGGTACTTGTGGCCATCCATTGGGAAAGATGTGAAGCAATACATCCAGAGGTATGACAAATGTCAAAGATTCATGGTAATACCTCATGGGGGACAGGCATTATCTACCCCCTACCAACTGACAAAGTTCAGACTAAGCTCACAATCGTCGTGGTTGATTACTTCACCAAATGGGATAAGCCTGAGCCATTGGTCAAGATCATTGAGTAAAAATCATCGACTTTATCTGGAAAAGCATCATATGTCGGTATAAAATCCCATGAAATCCCATATACGATTGTCTCAGACAACGGGAAGAAATTCAACAGTGATTGGTTCCTAGGCATGTATAGGAACCTTGAGATTTGAAGTAATTACTCATCACTGAGGCATCCTCAAGTTAATGACCAAGTGGAGGTAGTCAACAAGATCATCAAAAATCACCTCTGAAACAAGATAAAAAAAACTAAGGGGTCATGGGTCGAAGAGCTCCCCATGTCCTCTGGGCGTATCAGACCACTGTCCGGACAGCCATAAAAAAAACTCTTTTCTCCCTGGCCTTCGGAGTGGAAGCCGTTGTCCCAGTCGAGATTGGACTCCCTACGACATGGATTCATTCTTATGATGAAAATAAATATGCCAAGAAGATTACACTGGACATTGACCTACTCAAGGAGAGAAGGGAGCAAGCCTAACTTAAGGTTGCAATTTTACAAAGGAAAATTTCGCTTATTAAAAGGGAGAGCTTAATAGCTTGCCCCAACGCTCCTACTCGAGTAATATGCTTGATCTATTACTGTGATCGACGACTGACAAACTTGAAAAGGCCGAGCTTAAAGTCCAAGAGGGGGAGTGAATAGGACTATGCCAAATAAAAATTAAATGCAGAATACAAAGATAAACATCACAATCAAATAATAAAATAGCACAAGTAAATAGAAACCTCAAATGTACTAGTCTTGAGAGGTTGATACAAATTGAGTTCTAAGGATAACCTAACACCAAAAATCAAAGGCTTATGGTAGGACAACCTTACTAGAACGTTTATAAGTATCAAAAACCCAAACCAATAAAGAAGGAAAGGAAATGTAAGACCCCTACCTGAGTATCCATTTCATTCCCCTAGGTTCCACAGTCCTACTGGACAAATCCCAATGACCCGTGACCTGTAGAGTCCAGTTGTGGTCATCCTTAAGTCCCATCATGTAAAACCGACTTGACCCGAATCAACTCGAAACCTATGCCATTGCGACTGCATCGGTGCCGCAGTTCCAACGCTGCGTCTCATGCATAATTCTGACATGTACATCTTAGGATAAGGATCCCACCATTTTTGGCCATCCATCTTACATGTGGGACCCACCTAGGCCCCTCACATGTTTCTTAAGAGTGGGCCCCACCTAGCACTCTAACCTATGCACCTACCCTACCTTTTTCATCATACCTACCCCTATAGCCTAGCTAGTAGGTTTTCTTCTAGCTATAGGTTTTCTTCTCTAGAAACTCATGATGAGCTTTGGTTTCTCGTCCCCATGGGCTATGATGAAATCACCCTTCCCAAGCAACCCTCTCCTAAGAAACACTCATTGCTTAGCTAAAAACTCTCCCTCTCACTCTCTCCTCTCTCATTTCTCTCATTTCCCTCTCTAATGGTGGAGGACGTCCCCACCTTCCCCAAATTCCTGCAATCTTTCTTCCTTTCTCCCCCTCAATCCCACCCTTAAATCTTCATCTCCACCACTAGATCATCTCCCTTGAAGTATTGAAGCTAGCCTTTAAAGTTTGGAGCTTGATCTTGGAGGTGGGTGCTTCTTGAAGCCACTTCTTCCTTCCATCTTCTTGATTTCTCTTTTCTAGCATGTTTAGATGCATGTAGGACCCACCAATCAATGGTGGAGGTCCTACATGGCTCCAAGATTAGAGTCCAAGGGCCTACTACATGCATGTTCTCTTCCATGGTGGGCCATTCTCCATGGACCCACCATGATTCATTTCTCTTTGATCTAGTCTCTCATTGGTCATCTAGACCTTGCATGCATGGTAATGATGTCATCCATACCTTAGCAACTCTTTTTTATTGTAATATAACGTGAATGTAAGATCCAAGTATAGTGTGTGGTGCAGATGTGAAGGTGGATGGTTCATAGTGTCGGAACCCTCCACTATGGTCATGATTTCTCTCTCTCTCTCTCTCTCTCTCTCTCTCTCTCTCTCTCTCTCTCATTTCTCTCCATTTCCTTCCTCTTGTTGCTAAATATTTGTGGTCCACTGATGTGGTCAGGGAAATCTCAGATCCACTAGAAAAGTGGGACGTCGAAGCCCAACAGACATGCATGTGTTGGATGGCCCCTAAACCATGATTTTCTTGGGGATTTTTACAAAGTAATGGATCAGAAATTTTTTATGACCCATCTAGGTGGACCCCACTTAATGTATTCGGGTATAAAACCCTTTAGATATTTTCTATAGACTGAAATGTGGATAGCATATGTTGCTGTCCAAATTTCAGGCCCATCTGTGGTATGATTTTTGGGCATTGTTTGGGACTGTTTGTATGGTTCTTTTTCCCTGAGTTCCTTGGGAGTTTTTTGAGGCATGGACCCCACTTTGATGTGGGATGGGACCCACATCATTTACCCCTTGATTGAGACCTATGGGATGGGCCAAAGTAGGCTGGACATCAAAAAATTTCTAGACAGTCCAGCAAAGTTGCATGTTGGAAATGGACAGTTTTCATCTGGACCGCACTTTCTGTCCATATATGGGAGCATCAAAACCATCTATTTTTCAATGATTTGGGCCAGTCTAGGCCCACCCCATGAGGTGTCAAAGATAGGGGCAACAACATTTTCTGCAACAGAATTTTCTGCATTTGCATTGCTACCCATTTTTGTAAAAATACTTAGCTTGTGTTTGAAATATTAAAATTTAATTCTATGGTGGCCCACCCTTGTTGGGACCCACCTAGCTTAATCATAGGCCATCAGGGCCACCAAATTTTGGGACAAGTGGCTAGACCAGCCACCTTGCTGGACGTCCCAAGGTGGTTCACGTCGAGCAAGGCTCACCATCCCACCTTGTTCTGGCCCACCTTGATGTGGTGTTTCATCCATGCTTCCACCCATATGTGTGGCCCACTTGGACATGGTCCACCCCTCAGTGGGATGTCCAAGGTGTGGCCCACTTTGAACTTTGGTGTGGGCTGACTATCCAGTCCCATGTGGGACTCCCACCGTTTGGGCTGTTGTTAGACTCTCAGTCTAGAAGCATGGCCCACTTGTTTCGTGTGATGATTGGCCACTCCATATGTGGTAGGACCCCCTGTACATATTGCTAGACCACCCTGGACTTATATTATAATCAGAAAATCATTTTACTGGGCTCCAACAGGCCTAAGTAGCTGGTGGACAAAAAATCCTAGCTGGGTACCTTATTAAAATGCATTGTTTATAGCTGGAGTTTAAGGGTTTGGGGCCCACCATATTGTGAGGGTTTGTGGGGGTATTTTTCATGATTTTATTCCCTTAGCCTTTGGGCTTAATTAATGCATTTTGGAGGCCCACTTTGGTTGGGTTATATCGACCTATGTGCAACCAGATTTTAGGACATCTTGTAGAGCCAAATGGGTTGGAATGTCCTAGCTAGGCCCAATGAATTTATGGGCTATGTTCACCATTATGTGGAGCTGGTTGGGCTGGAAATATGTGTGGATTAGGCCCTTAGTTTCCCACCAAATCAACTAGATTCTTGGGCAAAAGTTGTAAGGCCCAATTTGCTTAACTTGAATGTGATTATTGCCCATGTGATTAGGATAATGGGCTGCCCACTAGGCCCACCATAATGTATGGATTTGGTGACCTTATTCTTGGGCCATATCCTTCCCTATGGGCCCATGTTATTGTATGTGAATTAGGCCATGTATTGCCTCTTTGGACCCATGTAATGTATGTAGGCCTTGGGTCATTTATTGAGGCCCAATATATGATGTAGTTGTATATATATAGCTGCCCATTTTATATTTATGGTTGTACTTGGTCCACGGGCCTTGCTTCTTGGTAAATTGTTTTTGGGCCACCTTTAGGGGACAATGGTAGTTAAATGTCCACATTAGTGTATCCTTCTAAGCCCTTTTTAGGCCCATTCTTGCTTCTATAGGTAGTTAAATGTCCACCATAGACCCTTTGCTAGGCCCATTCTTATCATTTAGGCCTATGCCACTATCTATTTAATCTTGTGGGCTACCCCAAGCTATTGGGCCTCCACTAGAGGTTGTATTCCTTATGGAAAATTGTCTAAGTACCTAGACCTTACTTGGTTAGGAAGAGAGTACATCTTCACCACATCGACACCTGTGTTCATCTTCATGATCCACTCTCATACACATCAAATGCATGCTTGGTTGAGATGTGATTGATCATTAGGCAGGATATTTTGGTATTTCCCTGAGGGATGGAGTATCTCCTCTTGAGTACGTTGGATGCTTGGGATTGATGCATGATTGATTGTGTGATTCATGCATCTGGCATTGCATAGCACATGGATATTCTCCCTTGCTTCATTAGGGTCGTAGCCTCCACAGGTATATCATGGATGGCCATGATTGGACACCAGAAATTTTACTTGAGCATTTAGGGCACTTAGGATGTCCTTAAGTGAAAGCCCTTAAACCTTCATGGTACTAGGAGACGCCTTAACACCGAGACCGAGTGAAAAATATGAGCGCCCGAGTGCCTTATACCATTAGGCCATGACTCCCACTGTAGCATGGTCGGTTGAAATGGGGTTTGGCCTTACCCACCTGAGTTAGGGGTAATAGCTAGGTTGAGTTTGACCAGCTCATGAATGGGTCCACTACCGTTGAGCCTTACTAGTGATTGGCTGTTCACAGGCGGGTAGTGAGGTCTCTTATGCTCGTTAGACTGTGCGGCTAGGGGGGCGGTACTTTTCATATGACATAATCACATTTGCACTTTGCATATGACATTAGCTGTGTAGGCCTCTTATTACATCGCCTTGATATGAAGCTCAGTACTCATATGTCACATTGCATAGCCTTGAGACGGGTTATAGCATTCATGCTAGTATAGCATAGCCTTGGTATAGCTAGTGGTATTGATGATATTCATAGTTCATGCCGCATTCTTTCGCGTACTCAGATACCACATTCATAGCACCTGTCCTGCACACACTTACACCGCCCTCTAAGCTTTCTATAAGCTTATATATGATGGATGCGTGCAGGTGATTCTATGCTAGAGAGCGGAGCAGGAGCTGGAGCATGCCGATGATCCTTTTGGTGTTTCCTTTATATAGACTTTGTATTTCCCTTCATGCCTTGTATCTTGTAAATGTTTAAATGCTTAGTGGATTTCGTAATATTGTTCCTATAGTTATTATTTTTGATTACTATGTTATGATCTTGGGTATGTTCTTCATAGATTAGATTTATGTTATAGACATCCTCCTTGTGGGATCCCAAGATCGAAACCTGGTGACTGGGTGTCAACAACCGAAAATGGGGTACTACGGAGGTTGTTGGTGCCGGAATCAGTTATTGGGATTTTTGTGAGTCCGGTCATTGAGACTGGGGCGCGATAGGAAATAAACTAAGTTATTACAACATTCACCACAAGTGCTTAAAGTAAATTACAAGATTCACCACAAGTGCATAAAGTAAATTACAACATTCACCACATAAACAAATCCAATCATCCACCACAACTCCAAGAATTATAGTGGTTCATTTGTGTGTACACCAACTGTTTAAAAAATAACCATGCAACTACTCCACTCCTAATATCCACTCCCTCAGGATATTAGCATTCACTATGAAAAAGGTTTTCCAAAGTTCACCTTAAAACCTTCACAATTGTGTCTTTAGAAGGGCTTACATAATTACAAAAATCCCACACTCCGAGATTTTCTAGATTACCTCAGAAAAAACTAAAAATGAGATTTTCCTGGCATAACCTCACAAACCACAAAAGATATACAAAGATTAAATGGTACTTGTCTAAAAATTCTCCTTCTAATGAAGCCCTATTGAACCAATCCGATGTTAGACAAAGATGTTCAATGTCTAGTCTCACAAATGAAAGGTTCTAAATCTAAATAATTTTTAAATTAATTCAGCCTAGGCTAGCTTGATTTGATTTTGATCTAAAAAAGGGTAAAATCATGATTCCCTTCTTTAATGAAATAGAGTTGAATGGAGATTACAAAATCAAATACAAAAAGCTATTTAACAGAATTTAAAATGAACACAATATAACTTAAAAAATATAGGAACTTATCTTTCAGAGTGATGATTTGATATAACTTCGAATGAATGAAAAACTCTAAGATTCGTCCTCTATTTATAGGTGAAAATATTATTCTCTCGACTGGTCTAAGGGTCAGTTCGACTAGTCAAAGGACAAACCAAATTTTAAAATTTCTGATGCGATAAGACAAGGTCGTTACTCGACTAGTCGAGTGGCCTGCTCAATTGGTCAAGCAATGCACTTGACTCATCGAGTGGGACTAAAAAATCTCAGACTTTGAGTCAAGCCTGCACGACTGGTCGAGTAGTCTCCAGGACTGGTCAAGGGTCCAATAGAAATTTTCAAAAATTCACAAAAAACCTTAGACTGGTCGAAAAACTCTTAGACTGATCAAGCCAAAGCTTGGACTAGTAAAACAAAGACTAGGACTAGTAGAGGAAATGACCTATAAACTTATGAAATGACCCACATAGAATATGCGATGAATATGACCTAACGTATGGTCAATCTAGGTTCATCCATTCCTTGTTTGTGAGTTTGAACAATTGAAACATCGTTCGCTCTGCTCACTCGTACACTTGAAATACTTGAAACTTGTCTATAAATCTTGAACTTGAGCTTGAGTAAAGACTTGAGTTCTTGAGATTGTTTAAGATGATCTTAAAGATTATACTCAAACTTGAGCCTTGAACTTGTACTTGAGCTTGAAATCTTGAACTTTGACAACTCTTCTTCAACTTGAATACATAGAGAAGTTCGACGAAGACTTGGACAACTTTAAAGTACACAAAGTCGATCAATTCATCTCAACAAAACATGATACAAATTCTAAATGACTTGGCACAATAAAATTTAACAAATCTGGGTGCTACATTTAGAATAGAGCATTTACAATCTCCCCCTTTTTCAAATTTATGACAAAACCAAATAAAGAATCATGCACTCGTTACCACAAAAAAAAAAAAAAAAACATGCACAATAAAGAATCATGCACCAAATGTGCAACAATTACTCTCCCCCTCAATCTATTACTCCCCCTCAATGCAGGTGAGGTGATATGTAGAACCTATTTTTTTTATAAAAAAAATACACCATATTTTCTTTTCCACTTCCACAAATCACACATCCCCAACAATTATCATAAAGCATTAAAATCTCATTCCGTGCAATCTAATAGTCGTTGGAACGAATCCGGTGGAATCCAGCTTGTCGAAGCTATTCTTAGGCCAGCCTAATTTCCAATCTCTTTGGCTATAGATTCCTTCTCTCATTCTAAACTATAACGAAAAATCACTTTAAACCTTTTGCAAGTGAGAGAGAAGCTCAATCATTGACAAGCTAATTATGTGTTATTTGTAATTTATTTTTAGCTTATTCAATTCCCTTTCTTAAGATCATTTCAATCTTATGTTAAAGAGTAATTTTTACTCATTTTGAGAGATAAGAGAATTGAATTAAGTAGCATTTAGGTTTTTCATTTATAAAATACTATAGAACCTTATACTCTTTCTTTTGAGCAAATATTGCCTCCGCTACAATCAAGAAAGAAGTTCTTCTGCTACAAGCTTTTAATACATCTTTGAATCAACATTTGAAGAAATTCTTTACTACTTTATTTCATTTAGGTTTTTTTAAGATAGCCTCTAAAAATCTTAGTGGGTTGATTTATGATAGCCTGTGAAAATCAAAAAGTGGGTTTTTGTTTGTGATAGTCCATCAAAATCACAAAAGGGGTTTTTATTTTAGTAAGCCTGTGAAGATCACAAGGAATTGTATAAGGTTGTTAAGGTGAACCCGTGAAATCCTTGTTATAGTGAAAGCCAAAATTACGAGGGTAGTAATTTTGGAAGTGGACTAGGAATGGTTGTTTTAAGCACCGAACCACTATAACTCCTTGTGCATCTGTAGTGAATGTTTGTTTCCTTTTAGTGGTGGATGTTATTTATTTCATTCTTATAGTGAATGCTATAATTATTTTATCTTCTTTTTATAGTTTGAAAGATTGATTTTAAAGAGATTCATGAAATAAGGTTATCATGCATAATATTTTAGGTGATGGTTGTCCTAGATATTATTTGGAATCAAGGTTCCAATACTTAGGTAATTAAGATTACGTATTCTTTATATATTCCACTTTTATTTTGATTATTTAGCATTGTCCTATTCACCCCCTTATAGGACATCGATAACTCACTTTTTCATCAGCAACATAAAATATTAGGATGATAAACTTGTTATCACTCAGTGCCTATAATAGACACAGTGGTCGTATTCATTCCTAATAAATTTTTGACTCGACATAAAAGAATTAATTTTTTATACCACTACCTAGGCATCTGTTTCATGCCATATAATGACCTCATTAACCTATAAAGTATGTTCTCTACCTATTTAATTTTTTAGCTCTCTGGTTGCTTCATATAGATCTGCTCTTTCAATTCTACGTGCAGGAATGCAGTCTTCACATCCATCTGTTTCAGCTCGAGATCGTATTGGGCAACCAGCGCCAACACGAATCTGATAAAAACTTGCTTAACCACCGGTGTGAACATTTCTGTGAAGTCGATTCCTTCTCTTTGAGCATAACCCTTCGCTACCAGCATCGCTTTGTATCTATATTGTTTCCTTTTGAATAACCACTTACATCCAATCATTTTTCAGTCCACTGAAAGCTCCACTAACTCCCATGTGTGGTTCTTGTACAAAGAGTTCATCTCATCCTCCATAGTCATCTTCCACTTTCTGCATCAAGCTTATATAGAGCCTCCTGAATAGTAGATGAGTCCCCTTTATCTATAACAAGAGTATATGCGATATTAGAGTCATTTATGTATCTTGTCGGTAACCTGCGATCTTACGATGGGTTTCTTCTTACAGGTAGCTGCTCCACATGCTCTTGTACCTTTATCTATGCATCTATCTCTACCTATGTATCATTTGTATCAATGTAGACGTTTGCGACTAACCTTTCAGGTTCCTTTTACTCCTCCTGATCATTCTTGCAGAATAAGGAGCTTTCGTTGAATCTGATGTTACGGTTAGTGATGACCTTGCATGTGACCTTGTCGTATAACCTGTAACCTTTCACACAATACCATAGCCAATAAGGATGTACTTTTTGAATTTATGGTCTATCTTATCTCTCTCAACTGACGGTACATGAGAGTAAGCTTCATAACCAAATATGCACAAATCTGAGAAGTCAATCTTATGACCACTCCATACTTCCTTTGGGATATTATAATCAATTGTCATCAAAGGAGACCGGTTCACCAAATATCAAGTTGTGTTAACGGCATTAATCCATAGGTCATTGCCCAACGTAGCATTACCTAAGATACATTAGGCTTCCTCTAAGAGACTTTGATTCATCCATTTAGCCACACCATTTTGTTTGAGTGTATGGTGCACTATGTTGTGCCTAATAATCCCTTCATCTTTGTAATATTCATTAAACTCAGTGGAAGTAAACTCACCATCATTCTTAGTCCTTAAAACATTTATTTTTTACACTGACTGGTTTTCTAAATTTCCTTCTATTGTATGAATGTAGTGAAAACTTCAGATTTATATTTCATGAAGTAAATCTAAACTTTTCGGGAGTAGTCATCAATGAATGAGACAAACCATGACGACCCTCCAACAAAAACCTCTGGCGATAACCCCCATACATCAGAGTATGTAATCAAACACTCATTTGGTAACATCTTAAATTTTCATAGCCAGAGTTTGTACTCGTGCCTAAGAAAACCTAGTGTTAATAATGTAAAATTTTGGATATCTCAAAGTGTTACCTTGATTTTATTTTCATTTAGATCACATCCAGTTACATTTATTAAGGTAATTATTCACAAGAGTAAAATCAACTATATTTATCATTCCATAATAAGAAAATTAAATAAAATTTTCAAATGCCCTCTCAATGGGAGCTTATTAAAATATCATAGTTGCGTAGCAGAAATATAAATAAATCATAAGTTAATTTTTATCTATTCAGCAAAATATTCCATCGAGAGATGGTCTTCTAAATCCTCAACCTGTACATCACCTGCATCATTTGTACAATTGGAGAATGTCAACGCCCTACTCATAGTGATGGTTATCCTATAAGATTAACAATGATTCAAGATATTCGTAAAAGTAATGTAAGGGTTCTGATAAGTTACGTATTTCACCTCTACGAGAGGTATTAGTATGTGCAACAATTGAATATATGAATTCATGCATAGCAAAGTATGTACGGCTTATCATATATAGTGATGATCACAATGTAGAATACAATTTATAGGGAACCCGGCTAGCCCCACATTCTCACACTACAAAAATTCTCCGATATGTCCAACACTATCATAAATTTATGTGAACACCTCGAGACGGCACAATACATGAGTCAGATGAATTACGTGACATGATTTGTTCATGGACCAACTAATTATGACATCTAATCCCAGAAGTGATGTAACATGCATTGTAAATTACTTACATCGATTTGTGCACCACTACCCAAGCCTATGAAATTACGCATGGACCAAGAAGGTCTTTACCTAGAGCAAATTACATCCATGATAGAATATTTGAATCACTAATTGTGAGACCTTTAACACATCACTTACATCAAAGAGAATGTAAACTGAATCATGGGAGTTTGAAATTCCAAGACACATTCCCAAGCCTTAAAGGTAGATAGCACAAGGCTAACAAAATAAGGAGGAGAGTAGAAATGACTAACTTAACAAAGAGGAGAGTGGCAATGGCCAACTCAACAAAAAACAGAGTAGCAATGGCTAACTCAACAAAGAGGAGAGTAACAATGGACAACTCAACAAAGAAGAGAGTGGCAATGGCTAACTCAATAAAAAGGAGTAGCAAGGGCTAACTCAACAAAATTGGTAAAGACAAGGGCAAGGCTTGTATCCATCACCCCATATAAAATTAATGAAGATCACCCATAGTTAACATCATACCATAATCTCAATGGATAATTAATTATTGGTGGTAAATTAAACAATTGCAGAGAGAAGATCATAATAACATGAGAGCATGTAAAAAGACAAGATCATATCAACTTAAATCAAAGTAAGCTTAAAGGATTCTCTCACCTCTTGAAGTCAAATCGTTATCCGGTCGAGGCTAGATGTTTATATACACTCCTCCAATTCCAACCTTACCCTAGATCATATAATTTGCAAGATTAAAATTTAGTATAAGGTTGCGTTTATGGTCGAGGTTTTTAACTAGCAATTATCTAAGCTATTCAAGCTAACTTTGTGAGTTCCTGAATTTACATTGCAGATGTATGAAACTCAATTACTAGGAATACCTACAATAAGGTTTGGAACATGTACTTACTAATCGAGATGCTGAAATTGACTTAACCCTGAGCCAGAGTTCAATGACTCAGTGGGTTGTTGACACAATCCCAGCACTTTGGGCTGCTGCTCCCTCTCTTTCTCTCGCTATTCTTTTCTTTCTTTCTCTTTTCTTTGAAGAATGTATCTTACAGTGGTAGAGGTGGGGTTTTTATAAGGTTTTTTACGTGTCTAGAGGGTTCTTTGCGTAAGTTTGGGATGGGTACGCATGCGGACGAAACAGCGATGGTTTATTTTGTTATTACGTTGCCTCTAAATTCTTCTTTCTTTCTTTCTAGATTTGAGTCGAATCCGGATGGTTCCCTATGTGATCCGATGATCTGTCACTTAACGTAACAGTCCGTGCGTTAGTAGCACTTTCTTGGGTGAAGGAGATGACCTGATCCAATGGTGGATCTTCGATCAGGAAGTCTTCCGTTGATCTGTTGATTAAGGCTTGTTCGAATGGGTCTCGAGGAGCCTGTGGGCTCCAACTATCAGAATTTTGGATGCCTCATGTTGGCGGTTTCACAAAACGCTCCTTATACAATTAACAAGGGCGTTCGGGAAGTCTGACATTCCTGTTGTGATAGGAATTCTTTAGATCTTTCTGGCATTGTCAGTTGGGGTCGGATCTATCTTCTGTGGAGTTTAAATGGTTCAAATTTGTTAGAGTTGTCATGTCCATGAATTCTGGTGGGAGAACTCCTCGTGGACATACTCTGTTCAGGTAATGTTATAGCGAGTGTGCAAAGGGAATCAGTTTTGGTCTCTTGATTAGGTTTGGGGTGAATAGTGTAAGGGTTTGGCCAAATTTGACTCAATTGCAAAATGGACGGTTCGGATCATCCATGCAGATGATGATGGTGACAGACAATCATCACAGTAAACGATCATCCATCATTGGCAGGAGAAAGGAATGAAGAAGGTTTCCCTCTTTAGAGATTTGTTGGTTGGATTTTGGGAGTAGTTCTGGTGGACGGTTTTGATCTGTCCACCTACCCCGCAAGTGGGTAGCATTTTGATAAGATGGCTAGCAGTTTGAAACCTTCCATATATGGGAGCCAAATGGAGGTTAGTATTGTCAGGTGTGGTTGGGTCAAACACGGTTTTACCGGGCCTTAGTTTTTGGTGCAGTGCGCCTGCACTCAATTGGTGTACATACAAAATTAGTGTGGGGTCCGCTGTGATGTTTCTGAGAAATCTACTCCATCTATTTATTTTGTGTGTTCATATTAAGGTCTTTCCTACAGTATACGGCAGGTACAAGTCTTAGGTGGGCTATTTCACCTCAATATGAAGCACATGACATTACACCTATACATACATGTTTTCCATATTTAAAGGATAATCTAGATTGTTTACCATATATATAATGCTCACATATATCTAAATCTGAATTCTTAAAAGCTGGAATCAAATAACGATCAAAAAGTACCTTCATACCTTGATTGCTCGTGGCCCAGATGGGCATGCCACATACTTGTAGACGTGAAATTTGCAACAGTCGCTACTGCTCTACCTACTGAAGTACTCCCAATCAACCTGTAAAGGTTTTCATGCATCTGCGCTTTCATAACCACGGGTGCTCCTTTTGAAACTTTAAGGACACTATTAAGACTAATGAACTTGCACCCTAGAGCCTCGAGTGCACCGAGAGAAATCAAATTCTTCTTAATATCAGGAAGGTGCCTAACATCAATCAAGGTACACTCCATCCCATCAAACTTCTTGATGCACACCATACCAATAAATATAACTTTATGGGCATTGTCGATGCCCATAAATACATGTCCACCATCGCACTCCCTGTAACTAGTGAACTAATTCTAATGAGGAGTCTTGTGATATGAAGCCCCTGTGTCATGAAGCCCCTGTGTCATGGACCACTCGTCTCTATGATCATCATACGAGTGTTCGATCATAGACACTAACAACACATCACCTCCACTCATTTTTTCATCAGACATGGAAGTGTTGCCCTCCCTGGAAGAATCTTATGAGTTTTCTTTCTTCGATTTAAGATTTGTACAATCCTTCTTCATGTATCCAGTCATCCCACAGTTTTGGCACTTTAACTTTCTTTTAACCTTGCCCTTAGATTTGGATCTCGCTCAGTATTCTTGCCTCTCGTAAGTAGTGCATCAGAAGAGACCCCTATGGTACCGTTTATCTTTCTCATGCCCTTACCCTGAAGGGATGAGATAACGATGTCCACACTTAAAGATGAATTTTTGGTGCACAATGAATCCTTAAATGACTCATATGATGCCAGAAGAGAATGTCTGATCTTCATATTTGATCACTTCCTCTATGTCTAGGAACTTACCAATCAACTTATTAAAATTACCGATGTAAGCTTCTACATCTCCACCTTCTGCCATCCTGAAGTTGAACAACTGCAACTTTAAGTGTAGGCTATTTTTAAGGGACTTTTTAGCATAAATGTCCTCTAACTTCACCAACATATCTGCTGCAGTTTTCTCCCTTACAACATTGTAGAGAACCCCATCTATTAGACACAACTGGATAGAGGTTTTGGCCTTCTTATCAAAAGTTTTCCAATCATCGTCACTCATAGATGGTCGTTTCTCCTCAAGAGCCCCATCTTCCCATTACTTAGTTAATAGGCTAATAATCTTAATCTTCTAAATTCAACATTATTTTTACCTGAGTACTTCTCAATATCATACTTAGCATTTTCCATTGATACTGATCCTTCAGATTCAAGCCTGCGCCTCAACGTTAGCTCTAATACCACTTGTTGGGAGACCACGGAAGCATACAGAGATGACTCTATGATAGTAATCCAATTGCACCAATTAAACATGAAAAGAACACAAAGATTTTAACTTGGAAAAAATCCTTTTGGGAAAAACCCATAGCGCAAAGTGACAGATATCACTATGAAAAAAGAAATTACAAAGAGAAAGAGATTACCCGATTCGAATAACCTCGAATCTCACCCTTACTACACCCCTTGAAAACTTTGGATGAATTTAAAACTCTTCGAATAATTCTTAATCCCGTTTACACCCAAATGTACATCTTATGGAAGAATCCCAAATGAAATTGGAAACAAATTCTGCAGATCTAGTTGATTTGTGAAAATTTGTGTGAAACATTTCGATATCATCGAACACCCTTCGATGTCATCGATACTTAACCTTCAATGACATCAAAGCTACTTCGATGGCGTTGAAAAAACCACCAAATTAGTCTAAAGACAAAACACGGGTATACTGAAAATCTTCAATTGCTCGACTCAGATTTGATGGCATCGAACATGGACTTTGATGTCATTGAACACTCCTTGATATCATTGAAAAATGACACCAATATGTCCAGCAAGCAATAGAGATAATTCAAAAATACTCGATGGTATCAAGCCGACTTCGATGGCATCGAAGCCTACTTAATGTCATTGAACCTGTCATTGACAAACTATTGATTTTATAGATTTAAGACATCTAATGCAATAGTCTAAGTTTCCCAAGCTATTGGATGAGTCAAGTAAACAAGATTTATATAGTTAACAACTCTTGCTGAATTGGGTTGCTGCATTTGATTTTATTTATTTTTTATCATATCGAGTTTTCAGACCATGAATACCAATGAATTAACATTGTTTGGTTAGTTGGTGTCATTTAAAATTGAAGTCATCTTTAGAGAAATACATGTAGAGGTGCAATGTGAATAATTAGATTTTTCTTAGAAATGATTGACGATAAAATAGTTAGAATTTTTTTTATGCTATTTAGGTAAAGGGTGAGATGACAAGATTTTCCTGTTCAAATGGCACCAACTTGAAATTGAAGTAGATACTTTGTTTAGAACTTGGTTGTAGGATATTTCTAAATGTTGTAATAGATGTCTTAAATCGAGTCTATTATTGGGCCTTTCGATGTAATTGACAGACTGCTTGATGTCACTATCGATGGCATTGAACAGTGCTCGATCCCATCAAGATTTTTTGAATTTTCTCCAGTTGGTAGCTGGACTAACTGGGTATCTTTTTTATATCATCGGTAGTTGTTTGATGCCATCAAACATGGCTTAATGCAATTGGAGAAAATCAAATTTTCATGTTATGTCTCTGGACAGTTTAGGCGTTAGTTCCATGTCATTGACATGGCTTCAATGCCATCGAAGGATAAGTTTCGATGACATTGAAGTGCGTTCGATGACATTGAACTGATCAGCGCAGATTTTTGCAAAGTTGCGAATTTGTAGGATTTGTTTCCTATTTCAATTACGCTTCCTCCAAAGGCTATATATTGGAGTGCAATCAGAATTGGGAGTGTATTCTAAATCATCCAAGGGTTTCAAAGAGGTGAAGCAAGGGTGAGATTTGAGGTTGTTCGAATCAGGCAAGCTCTATAACTTTGTAATTCTACTTTTATAGTGATCATTTATCGCTTTGTGCGATGTTTTTTTTTTTTTTGCAAGAGTTTTTTCACGTTAAAATCGTTGTGTACTTCTCATTTTGCTTGGTACTTTTGGATTGATATCCTACATCCACCTCGGTATGCTTATGCGGTCCCCTAACACTAACTAGTTGTATCTCCCACTTGGAAATCTTGCTCCCTAGTCCTTCCTATCTATATATACTTATTTATGTTTGAAGGAGAAGTGTCACCGCACCCGAATTTGTCGTCACTTGCATTGAGCAGAATGATGGAAGTCCGTCAAACTAGCTCCTATGGCGAGTGAGATCACTTCTTCAAATAATGAAGAAATGTGCTCAGTTACATTTTCAAACCAACACCATTCCGTTGGAATGTTAGCTTCCACATGCACCGACATATACCATCAAGTCTAAGGTATTTACAGAAGCTTCAGAGAAAAAATGTTGCATTAAAGCTTAGTGGATTCAAGTAGCTTCACCCTGTGCGAAAGAATAAGTTCCATTTTTAATCCATCCAAGATGTAATTGTTTATATAAATTTCACCAACTGAATTCTAATATCTTGTTGTATGTGGCCATGTATGTATATATCCATGCATGGGTGTATGCATCCATGTATGTGTTTATTTTAAGAGGTGTGCATTCTAGTGGTACCAGTACCACCACAAGCTTCATATGGTACCAGGCAGATGTGGAGCTCACTGATGTATTCATGAATCTGACCTGTCCATCAGATGTATCTTCTTAAAAAATGCTTTGATCCCAAAATCATCCTGATCTAAAAATCAGGTGGACCACAACACAATGTTGAGAGGGAATGTTGGCCATTGATTAGAGTGGTTAGCCCACAATGATGTGTATATAAAATCTCTACCATTAAGACCCTTCACCCGGTCTAGATGATGGGTCGGGCCAAAAATCAAGTTGTTTTATGACTCAGGTGGGCCATGTGTTAGCATCTCTTCCTAGCTTGTCCCCTTTGGTGTGGCCCATTTGAATTTCAGAATGGAATGAATTTATTGGTGATAGATGGGCCCCACATCTTCCCTGCACTAGCACACCTATTTTAAGATGCATTGAGTCAGTGGTGATTTGGGTATAAGACCATCTTGCTTTTTCATTACTTGGTTTGGAAAAGATGGTCGAATGGTTGAATGGTTGTATCTTTATATTTAGATTCATTGATTAAGATGAAAATTCGTTGATTGGAATCAACATATATAATAGACTGGGCATAGTTAAAGTTGGGCATCGAGTCGAGTCGGACCTAGTCGAACTAAGTTAAGGCTGACCTGACTCAATCTGGTTTTAAAATAGGCCTGACTCGAACTTAACCCGACTCAGTACCAAGTCCAGCATGCCTAACCCGATCTAAGTCTGGGTCTGGCCTGGACTAATCCAGACTGAGTTTGAACCAGTCACAAGTATTGAGTCGGGTCGGGTAGAGCGAGTATCCACACCCTGAAATCACAACTCAAAACCTAGATTCACTAGCCAAAATTGCAACCTTTGCATCAATTACATGGCATCTCAAATATGGAATGTTATATATGAGTTTTTTTTAAAATATATATATATATATATATATATATATATATATATATATATATATATATATATATATATGTATATACAAGTCGAGTTCGGATTGAGACGAGTCAGTACTAAGTTGGATTTCAGGTTAGGATGAGTAAAATTATTAAGTGACTCGAACTTGACTCAGTTTGAGTTCAGATTAGATGAAGTCAACTTGATTCAGCTCAACTCACCCACTCGGTTTGGATCAAGTCGGATCGATAGAGTTTGTCGAGTCGAGTCATCCCGTGCCCAGCTCTAATAATAGTCTATACATTGGACCTGTGGCTGTTTTCATCTCTCATAGCCGGTCCCTAGCTAAAGGAGGGTATTCCATAACTTCCAACATGAATCCAAGTGGAAAAGGATTCGTGTAGTTGTTCCCAATTAGTTAGGATAAGGATATGATATGAAATTCTTCACTTAGGCTCAATTTTGTAGATTCCTAAAAATGAGTTTATCTCTTTTTTGTTGACAATAATTATGTATTTTAAAATATTGATCTCTTATCACATTATGAGTTCTTGTAAACAATAATTCTGTAATATGTCATTACTGTTAACTAAAATGAGATGAATTCCTTGTAAGGCGACTGCCAAACAGGTTTTTTCTTCCGCTCCATAAACCCCAACCAACATGTTGCTTAACTTGTTTTAAAAAAATGGAAAATAAGTGAGTTGAGAGAAGGTTAGTGTCATGAATCAAGTTGAGAAAGCAATAGCAAGAGAGGGAGGGATTTCATATCTATGTGTGTAGTGTGATGATCATATGTAGTTAACTACATGGTATGATCATTTAGACAACTGGTTTATGGGGCCTGTCATGGTGGTTTGTGTATGGCATCCAATCTATCGATCAGGGATCTGATCATTTGGTGGGTATGCCTCAAAAATCAGGCTGATCCAGTCATCAGGTGGGCTTCATGATAGATAAAAATATACATCAACCCAAACCCTTCCACAATTTAGTGTGTGGCCCACTATGATGTGTGAATGTTGTCCAACCTCTTAGGGTTGTCCCACCATGAAAATGGACAACCCAATGGTTAGTCTGATCCAAAAATAGGTGGTTTTGTCTATAGGTTGGTGCTGAAGAACTTGTACAAAATAGCTACTGCAATCGCTTCTTCTCTCTAAATTGAGCAGAATGAATATGCAAGTGAAGCTAGCAGTGGTGGTGAAGGTGATGGGCTGCACCAGTTCAAGAGGATAGGTGACTCAGGTTAGGGTCAAGCTCCTGAATGACTAGAATCGACTCATCATGTGGAACATGAAGAGGCTCATCAGGGAAGGTGACATCCTCTCACCTGCTCGAGTCTCAAGGGGAAACAAAGAGGCTGCACTGAGCAAGGTTATGATCCCCAACTCCTTGGTTTTGTTAGGTATGTTTTCATTTACATTGTCTATACCAAAATCCTTTGAACTTTGTATGAGAGAGCGACTGACCGCTGAGATGAAAATCACAGGATTTGGGATTGATTTAAGCTTTTAGACTTGATTACATGAGAAGTCATCAAAGAACTTTTTCGGTTGTGAGGAATGTTAAGCTCAATGTTGCTCTTGTTATATATATATATATATATATATATATATATATATATATATATATATATATATATATATATATATATATATATATATATATATATATATATATATATATATATATATATAGGTCTTTTCCATAAGAAAATTAAAGTTTTTAGGTGTTTTCCATTATTTTCTATGGATAATTGGATCGAAGAACAGAGGCTTTTTTGCCCCTCATTGCAGATGTTTGGGCAAACTCACTGTTGGAGTGAAGGGTTTTCTCGCAACATAAGGTATGCTCAAGCATGACCCATCATCATTCAATTAGTGGCCCCATGTAACTAATCAAGACCTCACAAACATCACTACTCCTTTGCCATGTGGAGTTTAGGACTCAAAGGCAACCATTGAGGGTGGTAGGAAGGAGGCAACTGACTCTATTTTAGCTAGCATTTTCTCTTACTTAAAAAGAGTGTTGGAAAAAAAATTAGCCTCTTGAACAAATCCTCTTCCTTTCAATGAATAGGTTACAGGCCATATGAGAGTGAGAGACTCGCTATGGTAGTGGAGGTGAGGTCCTTTTTTGGGCTCATCATTAACTGTTAATGGTTCATCATAGGTTAGTTGAGGTGGGCTGCTCAAATTAGCACATCCTATGAAAAAGGATCCAACATGGTGATGGACTAATGAGTATTGGGCGACATTCAATAATCTCAAGGAGCCCCTCGTACAGGAACAGGTCATTATCCATGTGCACATGGTATGAAAACCATGTTAGTTATCATGGTCTATAGTTGTGGGCATGGTTTTAGAACTTGACTTACCATGAGCCCCCCATTCAAACATGGAATCTTGCAAAGCGAACAACTAATGACCAAAACATGTTTTTTTTTTTTTAAAAAAAAAAAAGAAAGAAAAAAGATGCGGATATGGCATACTATGAAGATGATTTTTTTAAACTCTGACCAACTTGTTGCAATAGAGGGTTGAGCTTTTCTAAGAAGAAATCAGGCCAGTGCATTTCCAAAGTGTATGTATGAAGCACTACACCAAAAAACGTCATTTAGGAACAGTTTAAAACTGTTCCTATATCCCTCAGGAACAATTTTAAACTGTTCCTAAAAGAGGTGTCGTAAAAAATCTGGAACGGTTCAATACCGTATCAAGTGCCGTTTAAGATTTTAAGAATAGGCACTTAGGAATGGTTTTAAACTGTTCCTCAATTTTAAATTTTAGGAACGGCTTTAAATCATTCTTAATGTTGATAACAGTCACATTAAATTTATGAAACGGTATTTTTCATTATTTACAAATGGCCAATAAAAACTGTACATTTTTTTTTATATATTTAAAAATTAAAGAATATTATATACAATTAAAATTTAATACTGAACAAATATAGTACAACTTTATAATAAAAATTATATATATATATATATATATAAATTAAATATATTTACAACAATAAGTTTACAATTGCACAAATACATTAAAAATAAATAAAAAATCCTCACCATCTATTTTACAGCCTAGAAAGTGAAAGATCTGAATTGCCATATTAAGGAGATTTCATGGGTCATGATCCATAATAGCAGGCCATCAAACCAATGGCTTAGATCATGGGACCATGGGCTCCACCTGTATAAACTGACAACTTGAGAACACTATACAAATCCTTAAATGGAAGTTCCTAACCTTTTTATTCATCGGCCTACAAATAGATGGTTAATGAGAAAATACAGCAATGGTCTAGATTCAATGGGAGATAGTTCAATGATTATATGGTTATAAATATCAGCCTGGGTGATAGTTCAATGGTCCAGATTCAAGAACTGAGAATGGGTATAGTCTACAAGTACCTGAGCATCTTCAGTCATTGAATCAGCCTCATTTAGGATAATGATCTTAAACAGCGGATGAGGGTAATCCCTGGTGTTGACAAGAGAAAGCATGCAAATGAAAATGAATAATTGTATGTAATCTAGAACAGACAAATTTACTACACAAACCACAATTGGACTGTAAATTTGTAACATACCCATGGCAGTTACCTAAACTTACAGCTACAGTTGCAAAATCCTTGATATTATTGTGGACTACATTAATCCCACGATCTTCACTTGCATATAGCTCCAGCACTCTTGACTTATACAATTCAGGTATTTAAAAACAAGTACAAAGATTAAACCTTTTATTGGTTTAAAACATTTAAAATATTTAAAGATCTTTTTGATACAGGAAGCCTCATTATTGCCTTTGTCCTTGAGTTACTAGTAAGGCAATAGGGAGATTCTCATACCTGACTATTAGCTTAGCTTCTAGTGTTCCCGTCAATGCAACACAAAAAACCGATCCAATAGTTGATTATCTAAAGAAAAAAAAAAAAAAAAAAAAAAAAGAGGGGTTGGGGGGACATGTATGTAAAACAATGACAAGCTAAGAAATGTCTCATACTACTTGGAAAAAAAAATAAAAAAAATAGAGCAGTGCTAATTAAAGCAACTAAACATACCCACTTATAGGCAAATATTTATTTGAACCACAAAAGAAGACATGAAACTCAATAGTGGCATGTTTCTGGATTGAATAATTCTAATACTGAGGGTTATACTCAAAGAAATGGAGAAAAAGAAATCAATGCCTGATACTGCCACTCTTTGGGTTATAACAGTGAGAGTTGTTGCTGCATTTCTCATGATAGAATAGGGTTCCAAAGACAAAAGGTTTCTTCTACCCACACCCAAATACACTTTTAACTCTATAGCAACACAAAAACACAAAAATACCCTCAATCCACACCACTGGATTTATAAGAAAAACAACAAAGATGAAAAAGGAGAAAAAAAGAGAAAAAGAAAACATAACTTCAATAATCCTCCAGAAAAACTCAATCAATTAAACAAATGAAGTGAAAGAAGAAATGATGACAATGGGATGCTGAACTAGTTCTAAAACATCCACAAACCTGTTCAATTGGAAGGCATGAAAAGTAGATTGATCAGACAAGAAAGTTGTCATAGTTGAAATGTAACAATCCACTACCAGCTTACTTTGTAAACAAAAAAATGGGTCCTCATATACAAAAAAATTACAACTACATTAATAACAACCATGGATTCTTAATGTATATAACATCTTTCTAAGACAAAAAAAAAAAAAAAAAAAAAAAAAAAAAAAAAAGTTTCAAAATCATGCAAAATACCTTTCCAAGATATACTTCAATTTTAAATTCTTCTCTTTCCTATGCATGCAACATGGTCCCAAAGGCATGCAACATGAATACACTTGGGCTGGAAATAATGAGGTAGATTTTCTAGCTTGGGCCTGATTCATGGTCTGGGATTTTCTCTTGATTTGGCCAAGAAAGTTTGCATCATTGACCCACAACCCAACTATGACATGCACTCTCAAAAGAGAGAGCAAATTATGTAGGGTCATGAAGAGGTAGTTGTTAGGCAAACCTTATGGCGCTAATATCCTTAAAGCAGCAAAGGATCTCATGAAGGGGATCGCTCTTTCGAGAGATTTTACTTCAAATCTCATTAGCCTTATCCCAAAGTCCATAGTAGCTGTATGTTTTACTGACTTCCGTCCCATAAGCTTGTGCAATGTCATTTATAAAATTTTTGCAAAGCTCCTAGCTAACAGATTAAGCTTGTTATTGCCTAAGATGATTTCGCAGGAACAAGGTGCGTTCGTTCAAGGGAGATTAATTTCTGAAAATAGTGAGTTAGCGCAAGAATTGATGCGCAACATCAACAGAAAAGTCTGGGGAGGCAACCTCATTCTCAAGCTCGACCTCAAAAAAGCCTATGACAGGGTGAGTTGGAACTATTTAAAACATGTGCTCTTCAAGTTCGGTTTCTGCTAGAGCTAGGTCTAGATTTTGGAGAATTGTTGGGGGAACAATTGGTTCTCTATCCTCATCAACAAGGAACTGACGGGATTCTTCAAATCCCACAAGGGACTGAGACAAGGGGATCCCCTCTCCCCTTCTCTCTTCATCATCGCAACGGAGACTTTCTCCGTCAACCTCAACCTTATGATCAATAGTGGAGGGTGTCATCAGTTCGCTATCCGTCGGGGTTGCCCAAGCACATCCCATCTTCTTTTCGTAGACGATATCTTGCTCTTCACCAATGGTCAGAGGGAGTCCCTTCGGCTTATAAATCAGTTCCTGGCTACGTTCCAATCAGATACAGGTCAAAAAATCAGCCATCGTAAAAGTAGATTCATATGTTCATCCGCTCTCTCTTTAACTAGAATCAGGACCATTGAACGTATCCTGGGGTTCCAGAAAGCTAGGGGAGATATTACCTACTTGGATGCCCCTCTTAGCATAGGAAAAATCAGATTTGTGACTTTTCAATCCCTGGTGGACAAGGTGGATAGAAGAATGTCAGGTTGGCTTCTTTCTCAAGTAGGTAGAGTAACACTAATCCGCCATGTCTTAAGCAGTATTCATATCCATATCATGTTAGCTATTCACATCCCGTACCAGGTGACCGAAAAGCTGGAAAAAAGATTCTCGAATTTCTTTTGGGGATGGGCTAAAGGGAACAGGAAACATCACTGGTTAGATTGGAAAAAGATTGCTCATCCCACCCAAGAGGGCAGCCTGGGCATTAGACGGTTGGACGAGGTCATGAAAGCTTAGCGTCTCAAGTTAGCATGGTCAATCAGGTTTGGAGATCCTCTCAGCCCGTGGGCAAAGCTCATGAGATGCAAGCATGGTAGGGATATCCATGCAAGTGATCTGGCGCCCCCCTCCTCAAATCCTTCACCAATGTGGAAGAAAGTTAGGTCCTTGTTTCTCACTCTCTCGAAGTTAATCTAGTGGACTGTTGGAGATGGTGATTTAAATTTCTAGACTAAAAATCGGATGGGCAGGGGGGCCCCCCAATGCCATTTTCCCCATCCCATCACCTTGGATCTCTTGGAGCTGAAAGTATGAGAGGTCATGGGTCATGCTGGCCCCTTCCCTCCATCCCGAGTTTTCGCCCTCCTTCCTTAGCATCTCAGCGACGAAATTATCAACGATGGATTCCCTACATCTGATGACCCTCCCAAATGTATCTGGTCACACGAAAAGTCAGGCAAATTTTCGTTGCATTCAACCCGGCAACTGTTGAGGTCTCCCTCCACAACTCTGGTGTGGGCTTCATGGATTTGGTTAGGCTCCCTTCTGCCAAAGTTCTCCATATTCATGTGTAGACTCCTGCAAAATGCGATCCCCGTAGACAGTAGAGTACAAGATAAAGGTGTCGTCATGGCCTCAAGGTGTCAATGCTGTCTCCAAGGTATGAATGTATCTCCTCATCAGGAATTTATCCCCCATCTTTTTCTTTTTGGCCTCCATGCTCGGGCCCTCTGGAACTCTTTCGGTTCGATATGCGGTATCCCGCCCCTGGTTCATAGTTTTGTGGTTGGTAAGCTGATTTTTTGGAGGAACGCTTCAACTCCTGGTGGAGCGCATAGTCAAGTCCGTTATATGTTGTCAATCCTGATTCTCTGGGAGATATGGCGGTCCAGAAATAACGCTGCTTTTGATAACTCCCCGATGAACTCTGGGGTATCAGCAGCCCGCATCAGATGGTGGGAAAACATGATTTTTGACGCAGATTTATCAGAGGCGGTTAGCTGGAAACATGTCAAGAGGCCCAAGAATTTGGTTCTTGTTCAAAATAGGGCTGCCACTTCCCTGGTGAAATGGGATAATCCTTCCCCAGGATGGGTCAAATTAAATGTGGACAGATTGACGTTGGGTAATCCTGAATATTCTAGTGGGGGTGGCATCTGTAGGAATGACAATGGTATCTTCCTTTTTAGTTTTTCTGAGGGCTACGAGGTTGCTTCTAATAACTTAGTTGAACTTTACGCTATTCACGATGGGATGCTTCTGTGTTTGGGTAGGGGTCTCGACAAGGTTGTCATCGAGTCAGACTCTGAACCGATGATTCACTCTCTCAAACTTCGCCAAGGCCCATTGGAAGTGGCAACCATGGCTGAATAGAATTAAGCGCTTATGCCAGCTGGGAAGCTTTGTGTTCGTTCACATTCTAAGAGAAGGTAATGGCCCGACGGATGGTTTAGCATGAGAAGGGAGCCACCTTCAAAAATCTGTGATCTATCTTCATCTTCGTTCTCTTCCTTCTGCGGTCCGTGGCATGATCCTTTTGGATAGGGTCGGGCTTAGCGTGTTCAGATCGACCACTTAACCGGGTCGTTTTCCAGCTTCTAGTTTTGGGGTGGTGCTGGCAGTTTCTTTCTCGGCTCCCCTGTCTCTATCTTTTTAGTTTCCTTTTAGTTTTCTCTTCTCATATGATAGGTGTGGGCTGTGTCCTTTTTGTTCAGCCACACCTGAAAGGTTGTAATTTTTTGTGATTAATATGAGCAGTGGCGACAGTCCATTTTATTAAAAAAAAAGTTGCAAAGGGAGTTTCTCCAGCTCTGAAATTGTGATCTGACAATCTCTGAGATGAAGGTATAACTTACCATGTGTATATATTGAAAGTGCACCTGTTAGTGCCCTGGTTTGTCAATAACCGTGTGTGTTGAGTCAGTCGGACTCAGAGCCTCACAGGAAGAACAATTCAAGCGCCTGCCTCAACTGGATGTGTGGAAGCACGCCATAGGTAAATCATAGCCTCACATCCCATGTCCCAAAACATCAGGTGATTAAAACCCTTAAAAATAAGTTAGAACATATGAGGGTTTTTGGGTAAGTGAACTTTTTCAAACATCAGAAAATCTCTAAGTTTGCTTGCCCTGTCGATTGTATCGATACACATTTTAATATGATCGACCTGTGCTGTCAATGTCCTCGACTCTTGATCGATACTATCGATAAGAGGACTAAAAGTGTCCAGTAACCGCATACTCATCTAAACGGATTTATCGATATATAGATACACCTATCGATATCATCGATATTCAAATATCAAGCTCATCAGAAGTGCCTCGATAATATCGACAGGTAGATTTCTAACGCCCCTATTTTTTCAAGAAAATTACTATGTGCTTCGATATATCGATGACTTTCCCGATTTAATCTGAATTCAAATATCGATCATATCGGAAGGCCATCGATCATATCAGTAGTGGGCGCGTATTTCTACTAACAAATATTTTAGGATGTTTTTAACTTTGATCGGGGGCCACTCAAGGAAATCGATATTCTTATGTCGATGTTATCGAGGCCTAGTCGATTGGATCGAGACTGGACACAAACTGCCCAGTGTGCTTATAGGTAATTTTATACGACTTATCGATCCCATTGACATGCCCTTCGATATCATCGATATTCAAATTCCAATGACATTGGTTGTTCCCCGATCATATCCTAAAAACCTAAAATATTTCAAGGCTAGTCTCTCTCAAGCGTCAAATATCGATAGCTCGATCCCTATATCGATGGAATCGGAGTTCAAAATCTAATGACATCGACACTAGTATCGATTTCATCAACCAGCTAGCAAAAGGCTTTCAAAAGCGTATGACATTTGAGTTTTTATTATCGAGCGGACAGTCGATCCCATCGAGAGTATACGCTCGATGATATCGACCCTACTCAATAATTTCAAACTCTATCATAAATATGACCATTTCATAACAATCGGAACCTTTTTCCTATATAAAGAGAGACTTGTCCATATTGTTTGTAGAGAAAGAAAAGAGTGATTTTGTGTGTTTTACATTTAGATCATATACCCAAAGCCATTTCTCTCACGAGAGTTCATCTTCCAATCCACTCTCATTCATTGACATTCAATAGAGTGGATTGGAAAACGAACTTCTGCATTCAAGGATCCTCTATCATTAAGTTGGGATGCCTTGAATGATTAGATGACGGGAATCACTATATCTTCCTTATAGGAAAATTCTAAGAGAGTAGATTTTCGTCCTAACCTTGACCCAACCCGAAGCCAAGTACTAGTCCATCTTTTGTGTTGCGGTTCAAGGGAGTTGAAGATTCTTCAACAAAGAGGAGGAGATCTTCATCATTGCGCTGAATGAGACTCATCAACTTATCTGTAAGTATCTAGAGTCCAGAGGATACTTGTGATCATTCCTTTCTAGGATTGGGTCTTGAGTGTTGCTCACCCTTTGAAGTCCTCATAGGAGGCCTCCAGTGGAAGTGTACATAATGGGTGCGTTGTGTGGACCCTTACTCTGTGGAGAGCATAAACATCCGGGTGCATTGTCTGGAACCTTGCTCTATGGATAGCATAAATATCTGGTTAGGAATGAACCAGTAAAACTCCAGGGTTAGAGGTGAACTAAGTAGAAACCTCTGTGTAAAGGTTGAAGGTGAACCTGATTTAAAACTTTAGGTTTGAAGTGAACCCTGGAAAACCTCCTTAGTGAAATCCGCTACACTCAAGGGTTGAGTGCAGTAGCCAAGAGTGGAGTAGACAAGTAGTCGAACAACTATAAAAATGACTGTGTTTGAGATTATTATTTTTATTCATTTGTGTGATATTCCTTACATGCATTTATATCTGATTGTCTAAGATCACACCTCCTAGACATATAGAGTCATATTCATCACAATCTTGTATGTAACTTGTTTATCTTTCAAAATTTTTGTGATTGGATTCTCTATAAGGCTTGGAAGCCAGTAGAGTTACATTTGAGTAATCCTGATAATTGTATATCTGATAGGATTAGTGCAATAGGATTTTTAAATACATTGGAAAACTTTAAAAAGTCCTATTCACCCCCCTCTAGGACATATTAGCATATTCCTACTTCAACTCAAGTGGTCTTTGCCGCTATTTCAATTGGTATCAGAGCGAGTCTCTCTTTAAGGGCTTCACTACCTAGAGAGTGATCTTGACTGAAGTTTAGGAATATGGCCAAAGGAGAGGGCTCATCAGTCACTAGACCTCCAGTATTTCATGGTTCAAATTATACATACTAGAAGGCTAGAATGCATTACTTCCTGAGATCTTTGGATCATGATTTTTAGGATGTAGTTGAAAAGGGATATGTGTTACCATCTGAACAGATCATACTTGAAGATGAAACTACCATCACTAAACCCAAACCCAAAGCAAAGTGGATGACGTTCGAAAAAGAACAACGAACTGCTGAAGTAAAAGCAATGAACGTCATCTACTGTGTCGTTTCTCAGGATATATTCAATCAGATAAGTATGTGTGAGACATCTAAGGAAGCATGGGATCTACTGAAAATAACCCATGAAGGCACAAGCACTGTGAAGAGGTCTAAACTACAACTTCTTACTTCACAGTTTGAAAATCTCAGGATGGAAGAGCACGAGACAGTTATGGAGTTTTTCACCAAGTTAAATATTATTTGTAACTCCATACGTGGATTGGGAGAAAAAATTTGGTATCAAAAATATATAGAAAAATCTTAAGATCCCTACCGGAATGGTTTAATCTCAAAGTAACAACAATTGATGAGTGTAGAAATATTGATGAGATGAAAGTAGAAGAACTAGTAGGTTCCCTATAAACTTTTGAACTACACTTCACACAATCCCAAATATCCAAAAACACTATCCTAAAAACTTTAAAGAAAACAAAACATGAGGACAGTGAGAGTGAAAAAGAAGATAAAGATGTGGAAGTGGCTTTGCTTGTACAGAAATTCAGAAGATTCTTTCAAAAGAATCGCGACCATCCCTCTAGAGGAAGAAAGGTGGATGAAAAACCTTCTGCAGAAAAATTTGAGAAAAGAACTAAAGAACCACAATGTTACACCTGTCGGGAGTATGGACACATATCTACTGAATGTCCAAACAAAAAAACCATGGGCAAGGCAATGGCTGCCACGTGGAATGATACGGAGGAGTTAAATTCAGAATCGAGCGACTCAGGGAGCGATGGAGACAAAAAATCTTTGAAAATACTTATGGTCTCCACTGCTTCGATCATTCCAACTGAATCTGAAGAAGAACATCAAGCTACTAAATCATTTCCATCTGACAATGAGGAAATTGAAGAAGAGGAAGAAGAAGTTGAAAAGGATAAACTAAAAGATGCTTATAATCAACTTTGTATTCATAGCATCCATATCCTTAAAAGGCTCGGTATGTCTGAAAATAAAAAGGAAGTGTTGCAGAGAGACTTAGATAGAACCTTCGAAATCAACAAACATTTAGTCAATGATTTGCAACAATATCATTCAGATAATGATAAGTTAGAAAGAGAAAATCTATCCCTAAAAACAGAAGTATCAAACCTTATGAACCAGGCTGAATTGTTAAGGGATGATAATGCACAACTCAAAAATGAGAATCAATCACTCCGTATTGACTTCGAAAAATCCAAGAAATTTGTCGAGATAAACTACAAATTTTCTCAGAGTGGTGAAAAATTAGAAAATTTGTTAGGGATGGGAAGACAAGGAAGAGACAAGAGTGGCCTAGGGTATGAGAAAATTAAAAAGAAAACGAGAAATAAAGTTCCAACAAAACTGGCTACTTTAGGTAGCAATATGGGAATTTCTCCAGTTTGTCATTTATGTGGTGATGTGGGTCATTATAAGTTTGAATGCTTGGCACCAAGACGGACCTCACATAACTCTGATCAAAATCACATTGGAAAATTTAAACCAATCAGAGAAACACCGAATGATGAAAGTCCTCCAAGAAGAAACATTCATCCATCACCACCTAAAGAAAAGGACAAAATGAAGAAATCTGTCTCACAATGGGTAGTAAAAGAAAAACTGAACTGTATAATGATTAACATTCATATACGTTGAAATATCAAGCAAAAAAAGGAACAAGTCCAGGTCATGCATCTAGATCTAAATATTTTCTGAAATGATGCAATTTTGTTAAGCTCAAAATGATAACTGAGATTTCAGACCTCTATTTTTGTATATAAACATGCAAATGTTTATGTTTCTGTATGTACAGTGATTGTATAAAATTTTTCTTGTATACTTGACTCCTAGAAAATCTATAAGTATACTTGAGAAGTCATCTGAATGCTGGAAATAAAATTTTTTAAAAAAAAGAGAGAAAACATAATATTTATATACTCACTTTCGATATAACTGTTGATTGGTCATTTTGAATATCTTCATATTGACAAAGTGTCGATATCATCGACGTTCTTCTGGGTAGCCAAAGAGTTAGGGCGGTCAATCTTCTTCCAAACTCCTGAGCAAAACTCAAATTTGGGACTATCAATGGCATCTAAAACCATGTTATCTGAAGAACAAAAGAAAGTACATCTGATCTAAAACTTGGATTCACATCTATCCTCTTCCAAGATGTCCAAAGAAAAACATTTATCAGCTCTTCCTCAAAGCACTTCAATTTCAAATAAGATAGGTAAGCAAAATGCGACAGCCTCTTCTTCCCTGTTTAACATCAACGTCGTGGCAGAACGAGCAATCCATAAAAAGAGCCTTGAACCATTTAAGATCATCGGCCTCTTGAAATAGATTGGGTGGGACAATGCTGTGAATCTTGGTGGAACATTTCAACACAATCTGGTACATTAATTTCTAAGTCTTATTTACAATGTTTAAAAGGATCCTCCACTCATCTCAGTCGTAGTCATAAATTGGGTCAAATGCATCACGCCAGGGCTAATAGGTAGATTGATTGACATAGAATCCACTAGAAGACCCGTATATGATCGAAACATGAATGGTCTCGGTGTATGGGGAGAAGTTACTCGAGCATTATGGAACGGTGCCACAATTCCCAGGAATACAAAGAATATACTCATGTTAAGCACATTGATCCTGCATATAAGATTCTTCATAGTATTTCCAGCACTAAAGTCTATCCCTGTGAAGTCTCTGGCAACAATCTATCTCCATACATTCTGAATGTGTTGTATGATGTTCATCTAGGGATTCCAGTGTGTCTACCCACTCTGATTTTACAACAGATAATTCATGTGTCTTCAAAAGAATCCATCACTATAATTCCATTTCCATGTCTTCTGTCTAAGCTTTCATGTCAATTCGGTCTGCCACCTACTCATGATCTTCCACATCCATGGAGCTGGTTCAATTATAAAGACATCCGTAATCTAAATCTCTATGACAAAGTCTCTTGTGTTGAAAGAACCAATCAAATGTCAAGCCATGGTAAGTCTATGCACAGCCTCGATACTGCAAACAACATTCAATGTATCCCAGTGAAAGATATTTTACAAAATCTTTTGGATGCTCAATCATGCATGATGAAGAAACTTGATAACTATGAAGCCCATCTTTCAGAAATCCAACAAAGACTGGAGTCACTGCAACTTTCTACGGAACAGATTCTGAACATTCTTCCTTCTTTATAAAGCATGTCCAGGCTCTCTTTTCGTTTATCACGTACTTGAAATCCTTCTGGAATACTTGGACATAAGTATCTTTTTGAATGCCCTATGATCATGGTTATGTGTGTGATGAATTACAGACTTACAGACTATGATAAAGTAGTGTCTTGATCTGTTTTATCCATATATGAGCTTGATATTTCTGATGGTTGATAGTTTAATGTTGTCTAGGGTAATACGTGTTTTTGAATGATGAATGTTTGGTTGAAAATGGCCACATGTAATTCTATTCTTAATACCATAACGATATATGATGTCCCCTGGTTGAATGGAGTATCTGATTTGGAATGCATGTGTTCTTCCTGATTATCTTATCTGATTATGTCAATGCCTTATTTAATATGCATTCATACCTTCTGAAGATAATGTATGGTTTAAAATGATTTAATCTGTATACATCCATATCGGTGGTTCTCCCATATGCTTCTTTAAAAAACCTCAGTCAATATCTACTTGTTACGCCTTTGCCAATGATTGACAAAAAGGGAGAGAAAAAGTTAAAACACCCCATGTGAAAAATTGGATATTTGCTCTTATATGTTGCAAGTGTAAGGGGGAGCAGCTACACCAAGAAAGGGGGAGTTTTACAGAAAGGGGGAGCAAATACTGGTTATGTACATGGTTATATTAGAATTTATAAAATTATGTCAAAGCATGTACACACAATTTAGGATGTTCCTGTCTAGATATTATCCTAGGGTGTTTTGGTATTTTGTCACTTAATTAACAAAGGAGGAGATTAAAAGTGCACCTACTAGTGCCCTGGTTTGTCAATTACCATGTGTTGAGTCAGTCGGACTACAAAGCCTCACAGGAAGAACAATTCAAGCGTCTGCCTCAAAACGGATGTGTGGAAGCTCACCATAGGTAAATCATAGCTTCACATCCCATGTCCCAAAACACCAGGTGATTAAAACCCTTAAAAATAAGTTAGAACATATGAGAGTTTTTGGGTAAGTGAACTTTTTGAAACATTAGAAAATCTCTAAGTTTTCTTGCCTTGTCGATTGTATCGATACACATTTTAATATGATCGATCTGTGCTGTCAATGTCCTCGACTCTTGATCGATACTATCGATAAGAGGACTAAAAGTGTCCAGCAACCGCATACTCATCTAGACGGATTTATCGATATATAGATACACCTATTGATATCATCGATATTCAAATATCAAGCTCATCAGAAGTGCCTCGATAATATCGACAGGTAGATTTCTAACGCCCCTATTTTTTCAAGAAAATCACTATGTGCTTTGATATATCGATGACTTTTTTGATTCAATCTGAATTCAAATATCGATCATATCGGAAGGCCATTGATCATATCGGTAGTGGGCATGCATTTCTACTAGCAAATATTTTAGGATGTTTTTAACTTTGATTGGGGGCCACTCAAGGAAATCGATATTCTTATGTTGATGTTATTAAAGTCTAATCAATTGGATCAAGACTGGACACAAACTGTCCAGCTTACTTATATGTAAATCTATACGATTTATCGATCCCATCGACACGGCCTCTGATATCATTGATATTTAAATTTCGATGACATCGGTTGTTCCCCGATCACATCCTAAAAACTTGAAATATTTTAAGGCTAGTCTCTCTCATGCTTTAAATGTCGATAGATCGATCCCTGTATCGATGGAATCGGAGTTCGAAATCTGATGACATCGACACCAATATTGATCTCATTGACTAGCTGACAAAAGGCTTTCAAAAGCGTATGACATTTGATTTTGTGTTATCGAGTGGATAGTTGATCCCATCGAGACTATACGCTTGATGATATCAACCTTGCTCAATGATATCGAACTCTTTCATAAATACGACCGTTTTATAACCGTTGGAACTTTTTGCCTATATAAAGAGAGACTTATCCATATTACTGGTAGAGAAAGAAGAGAGTGTTTTTGTGTGTTTTACCTTTAGATGATATACCCAAAACCCTTTCTCTCATGGGAGTTCATCTTCTAATCCACTCTCATTCATTGATATTTAATAGAGTGGATTGGGAAATGAACTTTCGCATTCAAGGATCCCTTATCATTAATCTGGGATGCCTTGAATGATTAGGTGATGGGAATCACTCTATCTTCCTTATAGGAAAATTCTAAGAGAGTGGATTTCTGTCCTAATCTTGACCCAACCCGAAGCCAAGTACTGGTATATCTTTTGTGTTGCAGTTGAAGGGAGCTGAAGATTCTTCAACAATGAGGAGGAGATCTTCATCATTGCACTGAATGGGACTCATCAATTTATCTATAAGTATCTAGAGTCCAGAGGACACTTGTAATCATTCTTTTCTAGGATTGGGTCTTGAGTGTTGCTCACCCTTTGATGTCCTTATAGGAGGCCTCCGATGGGAGTGTACATAATGGGTGCATTGTGTGAACCCTTACTCTATGGAGAGCATAAACATTCAGGTGCGTTGTGTGGACCCTTGCTCTATGGAGAGCATAAATATTTGGTTAGGAGTGAACCAATAAAACTTCAGGGTTAGAGGTGAACCGAGTAGAAATCTCTATTTAAAGGTTGAAGGTAAACCTGATTTAAAACCTTAGGTTTGAGGTGAACCCTGGGAAACCTCCTTAGTGAAATCTGGTACACTCAAGGGTTAAGTGCGGCAGCCGGGAGTGGAGTAGACAAGTAGTCGAACCGCTATAAAAATAACTGTGTTTGAGATTATTATTATTTTTCATTTTTATGATATTCTTCACATGCTTCTATATCTGATTGTCTAATATCACACCTCATACACACACAGTCATATCCATCACAATCTTGTATGTAACTTGTTTATCTTTCAAAAAGTTTATGATTGGATCCTCTACAAGGCCTGGAAGCTGGTAGAGTTACATTTGAGTAATCCTGCTAATTGTATATCTGATAGGATTAGTGCAATAGGATTTTTAAATACATTGTAAAACTTTAAAAAGTCCTATTCACTCCCCCTCTAGGACATATTGGCATATTCCTACTTCAACTCAAGCAGTCTTCACCACTATTTCATATATGATGCGCCATGTTGTTTTAAAATACACTCTTGGTCAAAAAAAAAAAGCAATGTTGACTACACATTTTTCTTAATTCGATTGTGAAATTAATGTTTGGGTCTTGCTAATTAAAGACTCTCGCCTTTCCTACTTTAGCAGTGAGGCATCTGTTTAGGACCCTTTTATAGTATCACTCACTACAAGAAATATCCTTATTAGGGGCGTTTTTATCACAGGCGGCCACAACAAACGCCACTATAGATGGAAATGAGGATCATTTTTTTTGTGGCCGCCCGTGTAGGATGAAGCCACTGCCGCACATTAAAAAAAAAAAAAAAACCTAAAATGTATTTTTCCCCAAATTGCCTGCCCGAATTCCAAATTGCACTTATTCTCCCGCGCGCCTCTTCTCTCCAAAAACCTTTTCTGCTCTTTCTATTCCTCGTCAGGTACACCTGTTCTCTCCAAAAGAATTCTGTTGCTGCTTATTTGGTTAATTAGCACTCCCTTTATCATCTCTCCCTCTTGTATCCTGCTTCCCCCATCTTTGATTTGGAACTTTCCATCTCCCATCTCCAAATCTCATTCTCTCTCTTATTTCTCTTCCTTTCTTCTTATTCTCAGGGTTCTTAAATCAGATCTACAGCTCTAGGGCTGGGTTTCGGGAGGAAGGAGGGAAAAGGGAAAAAAATCCCTAACCCTAATCAACGGAGCAGCTGCGTCCCTGTAACCCCAAATCGAATCTGCACTATCTTTATCGGTTCTCCCTCTACGCCGTCACCACTGCCGACCTCTTCTGAATCGTTGGCTGAAACCACAGCTATAAGATTTGGCTGCCGTGCGACAGAGGCTGACGAAAAGGAAGACTGCCACCAATGAAATCACTTTTTTTCCATCTCTTCTAACCCTATTGGTGATTGAACAGAACATCTGAATCACTTTTGTTTGATTGCACAATGCTTCTCCCTTCCTATCTGATTATACAACGAACATCATTATGCATGGAGGATTGAGATCCCTGATGAGATCAGCAACTGCGTCTTGCTGAAATCTTTGTAATCTCTCTCGTTTACTTGCATTCTGAAGTTATGGGACTGAGAATGTAATGGAGGATTTAACTGAAATCTGTGTTGGTTTGTTTTTTGTAGGGATATATCCGGTAACTTGCTATATGGAGATATTCCATTCTCGACATCTAGGCTCAAACAGCTTGAGGAATTGTTAGTATCATGCCTACTTTTATTTGGTAGATTGGTCATTTTCATGAATCTTGCTTGCCCCTTTGTAAGGGATAGATTGGTCATTTATGGTGATGTTACTATGCAGGACATTGAAGAACAATTAGTTAATAGGGCCTATCCCTTCAACCTTTTCACAGATGCCAGATCTCAAAACTCTGTAAGGTTATTGTCACTTATATTTGAGGTGCTTGTTCTATTTTGTGGTTTATGCTTTCTAATATCTACTTGAAAACATTGAATTGTTTTTTTTTCCTTCTCATTTTGGTTTTCTTAGTTACACATTTGCATTGGGGGTTTGTCTGATAAAACATACCTGAACTACAACTATTTGTTTCTAATGGTGTGGATTTGTGTGTACAAAGTGATTTTAATGGGTCCCTTGTTTAAATTTTTTTTAGGGATCTTGCTCAGAATTAGCTCATTGGTGACATTCCGAGGCTGATTTACTGGAATGAAGTATTGCAATATCTGTGAGTACTTCCTGCACTCTATGTACTCCATGTAAATCATAATTTATAAGTCTATCTCAAATTAGTTCTCGTTCATCTAGTAATTTGGTATGTTTCGGAGTCGCCCATTATTGTGACCACACTATGGGTTGTGTTATGTAATGTGATGGCCACTTTGATTCTTGTTATGTAAGATGGACATTAGATAAACAATAGTTGTTAGCCAAAATCAGGCTATTGTTTCCTCAATAATTGCTTCCATGTAATGTAATTACATCCATTGCATACACTGGATGTTTTGTTTCTTCATCTAGTGGCATTATGTCATCCAATGTAACACTATTCCAATGAAAAATAGCCGTTATTTTGTGTGCCTGATGTTTTCTTCTTTCTCAATTTACCCATTTATTTGCTTTCATATGGCCTTTACCATTATGCAACTGTAACACTGGTCACCTTTTCCGTGGTCACAATTCCATTTTCTAAACCTTGCTATGTTAATTTTTTTCCCTGCAAAATGATGAATGATGTTATTTTCTGTAGTGGGTTACGGGGGAATTTGCTGACAGGAACATTGTCTCCGGATATGTGCCGATTGACTGGCCTATGGTACTTGTAAGTGGATACTAATGGAACCTGCATCAATGGTTGTCTGGGAATTTATATTTGAGATTTTGTTCATACCCTTGTTTAAACCATCTTTACCGGTGTTGTTGCAGTGATGTGAGGGACAATAACATCTCAGGAACCATACTGGATAACATTGGGAATTGTATAAGCTACGAAATTTTGTAAGATGGCTGGCATTCCTTTGGATGTGGGTGTTGTCCTTGTTCTTTCTTCAATTATTTATGGTTTATTGTCTGTTATGACTTCCAAGGATATTTCTTACAATTAAATCACTGGAGAGATTCCTTACAACATTGGTTTCCTGCAAGTAGCTACATTGTATGATTCCATCTCTCAAAAGCTCTGTTGTATCTCTTCTTTCATCTACAAATAACTATTCGTTTCATCTACTAATCAACCAACCAGAATCATTCAGCTACTGATATTTTTGAACTCTTCTAGTTAAATTGCTTGTTGTAGTATACTCCACTGAATCTCTATTGCAGCTGATAATCTGTAACTTTTTTTCTTTTATTTTTTGCATCTAGTTATCATCCATTCTTGTTGCATTTAATTAGGTTATTTTTCTTGATAATGGTGTGCTGACCCTTCTAATAAAAAAACTTGCTATTATTAGGTCTCTTCAGGGAAATAGGCTTATTAGGAAGATTCCAGAAGTGATAGGACTCATGCAAGCTCTTGCTGTTTTGTAAGTTTTGTACTGTCTTCCCAAATTCTTTTCATTTTTTTTTTTTTAAATTTCTTTTCTTCCTAAATAACTGCATGCATCTTTTATTGTGTTGTGAAGAAAACATTCTAGCGAGTGCCACTTTTGTATTAGTATTAAACTTTAATGTCGGCTTTCCATTAAACTATCATCATTATCTTAAGCTTTCATGTAGCAATTTGGGTTGTGATTTAAATGGTTGGAAAAAGTCCTATGATATATCTGCTGACCATACCACACGCTCTCTCATTTACCTGGCATTGGAATTGGCCATGGGAGAGGTGCATGCCCATGACACTGACAGCGTTATAGATTGAGCTGTGCACTAGGGCTGCAGTCAAGACAGACCTGACCCAACCGGAACTAAAGCCTGAACACTAATAACATGGACTCTACTGAGCATGACCACTAATGGGAATATCAGATTTTTAGATCCCTCCCAAGACAGAAGAATAACGGGCCAATGAACCCACCTACGCTTAGGAGATTCGATGGTTTGAACCTAATTCAACAAAAGGGTTCAGGAATCAAAGTATAAATCCATTATACAAGTCTGATTTTTAGGATACCACCTATATACATTTGAATTCATAGCATGGATGGTTTAGTTTTAGTTTACCAAGTGCGAACCATGAAATGCATATGCAAGCATATGTTACCAAGTGCGAACCATGAAAAGCAATGCATTTTTTATTTCCTGTACATTAAGCTGATAGCCTGATATCCAATGGGCTTGAGGCAACCCCTTTGTGTTAGGTACTTGACATGTGCCTCCTTGGTTGCACCTACATTGTTAATAATTTTTAGGATAACCCAAATAATAGAAAGTAACAAGGTGATTTTCACTTTAGCATATGAATATCTGGAAATCAAGTTAGTTGGAGTCACATAAATCCAACACTTGACTTTCTTGTGCAATATCTGGAAATCAAGTCAGTTGGAGTCACATAAATCCAGCCTAAAGAGTTAGGGCTAATACTTCTTGACTAACTGTGACTGAGTGAAGAATGCTTTGAACTCCCATAATCAGAGTAATTTTTTTTTTCTTGTATATTGATGACCTTAAGGGATTGTTTGGACTTTTTATGGTTAACATGCAAATTCTTCGAGCAAAACTGAAAGTTCTGGATGTCTCGTAAGGAAGAGGAACAGGTAAGCCTGTTAATTGTGCCCATTATGATAGTTTATCACTTATTTTCTCTTTCAATGCAGTAACATCCTAGTATACCTATTACATACCTATTAAAATTTCAAAGCATTCTTCCATCCATAATCTTCTTTCAAACTTTAGAATGACACATGCATTAACTCATCTGAACATTCTAGATTTATAGTTTTAACGGTTAATTGATTTGTGATGTGCATTTGTTTATTCATGTTTAGGAATGACTTTGTATTGCAGAAAAAAAATACTATTCAAAACTAGATAGCAACATGAACTTGTTGGGGTTATGATTCTATATGATGACTTCATGCTATCAATCTTTCTTTTTCCATTGCAAACTTCGCAATTGTTGAGTTTTCATCATTTTATATCGAGACTAATACTCAAGTCATTCATATTTGAATTAGTAATGTTCCATCAGTTTCTGTTCATCATTGAAATGCCAATGTTTGTGTAAGAAAACCAAGAAGTTGTCATCAAAAAGGTTGTTCAAAATAAACACAAATGTGTCACAATTGTGAAAGGTCTTGAACTCTTTGGTGAGCAATGTCCATTGTCCACTGCAATTCTTTTTCATTTTTAGTTCAAAAGTTTGATGGAATCCCTTTGTTTGCTAGAAGTTTCTAATTTTTTTTTATAACTCCACATGATGCATGGCTTATTGTTTCGAGTGTTAAACTAACTAAGGCTTCAAAGAATCTTGGAAAAAAATTCGCAAGAGTGGGTTTATTTCAACCTTTCTGTGAAAAAAATAAAATCATTAACATTACCTGATGATGATGATTTGTAATTTCTCTCCATTTCCTCCTGTAATATAATGGATTGGGTCTTGTACCAATTGTGCCATGCTAACACTTGTACATGAGCTTTACTACACACACGTGTGGCTTAGCAAATCTATGTTTTTCATTTTATTTTTTATTTTTGGCTTAGAATGACATGTTCAAAAACATCAGTGTAGTAGTATCTATGCCTGTAACTGAGCTATTTTCTCTTTATATGCTTTGCTCAACTATTTACACTTAACATTCTTACCTCCTATTGCACATGGTATCATAAAGGCCGAGGCCCCTCACTTACATTAAGGTAATTTTTTCTCATTCCCTAGTTTTAAGCTATTTTTTTTTCCTTCTTGGGATTGCCAGCTTTGGAGAACATCTGACCATGGATTGTATGGCCTACCTGGAACTATCATTTACAATGAGAAAATTTACAAAGATCTCATACTTGGAACTATCATTTAGTGTTGTTTATGCAATAGATGAGGAAATTTACAAAGACCTTTGGAGTCGATGCTTTGGTTTTTATGGTTTGATCCATTTTTGGTTTCAGGACATCAATTTTCACTATTGGGTGGATTTCTGTAGAAATGTTTGCCTTTTGTGATTTTTGATGCTCATATAATGGTAGTGGAGTAAAATTCTTCTAAGAAACATTCCACTGGTGTGCAAGACTTATCATGGTTATGGTGTTCTTGAAGTAATTCAACAAGAGAGGTACTTGTGTTCTCAGTACTTTTAGTTGTGTAGATTAAACATTTCTCTAGTTATTTTGGCTAGGGTTACTTAATATATCTTAGCTAAAACCATTCTGTGTAGATTGAAGAGGTGATGGGAGTCTTGTTTCCCCTTTCCAAGCACATTTATTTAAGAGAAATTCTTAGATGGCTTCTTGCTAATAAAAGTATTGACTCTCAATTGAAATGATGAGCCAAACCTCATCACTACAAGAAAAATGGCTATTAGGGGTGTTTTTAGCACAGGCGGCCACAAAAAACTGCCACTGTAGATGAAATGAGGGGCGTTTTTATGTGGCCGCCCGTGTACAAAACAGGCCACCGCCACTGTTTTTTGATTGTTGCAAAAGAAGGCTGCAAAACAGAGGTTTATTTTATTTTTAATTTTTATTTTCACGTGGTTTGATTTGGGTTTTCTCTAAAACAGAGGCCCTTTGTCTATTTTATGAGTTAAATGATTGTTAGGCCATGTTATATCCATGATAGGTCTGCAATTTAATCGCTATGCATAAGACTGTGCAGTTCATGATTCTCCACCATAGAAATAGTCATGTTTTCCATGCCAACCTGGAATTTTTAAAACGGACTTTCTATCTGGTGGAACACATGTATACATCAAATGTGCAATGAATCAAGTTTTCTTAACTATCTATTCTTGTCTACACATGAGGAGCACATGATTAGCCCATAGACCCGAGTTTTGGGCCAACACATCTAAGTTGTGGCTCCACCCGATGAACAGACAGGATCTCAATCATGTGTGGATCAAGAGTCCCATTGGAAAATTCTATAAGAATAGAGCAGCATGAATGTTGGCTAGGACATCTATAAAGTGGGGCTCCCCTGAAGCACAGCTTAGACATCTTCAATAATGGCTAAGTTGATACATATAGTCACACTCTGATATAAAGTTGCATATGGCAGTGGCAAAACTCCACAATCCAAATCTTTTCATGCACTAGATGATAACTAAACCAACCAATATTCTATAGTCCTGTATCCAGCCTGTGTACAATGATACTGTAGCTCTCAGTTTAGTTCGTGTTGTAATTAGTCCAATTGCTAGTAATTCAAATGGATGCTAAATTAATGATCTTTCTCATAAGTCATGAGAACATAGTAGTAGGATGTGGATATTTCTTTGTGATAGCTTTTGGTTATGTTATCACATTAATTTTTGTGATTTCTTGGATTTAATGTTTCCTGGCTCCTAGTGGCAGCTGCTCTGCTCCTACTAAAACCATGCACACTCTGGTATTGCTCATGCACATGGAATTGTACAACTTCTAAAATGGAAATCAGCATAATAACTAAAATAAATGTTACTTGGGACCAATCCTACAGCTGTAACCATGATTTATTTGAATTAGCTCTCTAAAACCATTTATGCAGTTATATATAGTGACATATAACTCAAGTGCCGGTGCTACATGTTGATCCCGATTTTTGCATGCATCGTTACTGCCATTGTATGCCTCAGGTTTGATGCAATGTAGAGTACATAATCATTTGAATCTTTGACCAAGGTGAGTTATTGAAAAAAGGGAAAAAATGGAATTCTGATTTTCTGAAACATGTACTTGATATCTGATTTTGATGTTGACCTGAGCATTGAGTAATGCAACCTGCTAAGCATGAGTACCATGATTGCTACATATGTAAGCTTTGGCTTTTTTATATTTTAAAATATTTTGGCTATAGCTTCCTACTTGGACTCGACTTTTACAATGCTTAGCTTGAACTATTGGACTCGACTTTTTTATATTTTAAAATATTTTGCCTTAACTTCCTACTTGAATATAGAACTTGGGATTCTTGGGCTGTAAGCTCTTTTAATGCTCTAAAACCGGGTGATTTTCACACCCACATTTCTTCAAAAGGTCCCATGACAGTCTTCAAAAGTTATGACTTGAAAGTCATAGGTTTGGTTGATTGGACCAATCGATTAATAGATTCCCACTTGGGAGGTTGTAATTGGGCAAGGCTTGCTCTATTAGAAAGGTTTTCGTACAACATATATTCCATGTAATGGTGAAAGTTTCATCTGCAAGATCTTCATAGTCTCCTAATCCAATTTTTGGGAAAGTAGATGCCTCCCTTGTTCATTTGCTCATAGATGTGCTCTTGTGATTTGATTTTGTTCTCTATCTCGAGGTTTGGTTACTAATCTGGTCAACCTCAATCCAACTCAAAACAAAATCATAGTGAAACACAATTAAACTTCTTTGATACCATTTTACATGTCAGAAATATCAAAACACAAAAACATCTTATATTAAAAGAACTTGAGAACTCTACAAAAGGTTAGAGCTCTGAGGTGCACAAATCAGTACAACATGGCTGGCTTATACAACTTAGGCCCCGTGAAATCAATGAGTGTCTTCGGCTATTATCTATGAATCCAGTGGGGATTAAACAGCAATGTAATAATATAAACACATACTAGGAAAATTTGGGAATATGTTATGTTTGTGTTCTCAATGAGCATTAAAAATAATAATAATAATAATAATAATAAATAATAAAAAAAATAAAAAAAAAATTGATGTTTCGTGTTGCTATTGGGTTTGTATTTGTGCATTGATTCTGGGTCTATTTTGTTGTTACTGTCATGTTGTGGCTGCAGCACTGATGAATGGAAGTTTCATATACTTATGAAGCACTTGAATAAGATATATATATATATATATATATATATATATATATATATATATATATATATATATATATATATATATGTGTGTGTGTGTGTGTGTGTGTGTGTGTGTGTGTGTGTGTGTGTGTGTGTGTATACATATATATATATATATATATATATATATATATATATATATATATATATATATATATATATATATATATATATATATATATATGTATATTGTCACCTATATTTTAATTTTTTTATATAAAAAAGATCAATTAAACTGACAGAATTATATGCTTCCTAAGTTGAGGATATGCTCAGTAAGCTTGAGCCTTGAGTTGGGACAAGCGGGTGATGGACCGTGACCTAAATCTCCCATATAGGATGCTCACCATCCAATCTTTGTTTTCCCATTGATTTTGAATATGGACCATTCATCTATTCAAAAAGAGAGGATTGTTCAGTCAGGGAAAATTTTGGGATATCTCCCATTGACAATGGAAACCATCATACCAATGGTATGGATCACTGAGCCATGGTCCACACTTGTTCAACCTTAAGGCTATAAGATATTGTGAATTCAGACTGACTGTTATGAGGAAAAAAATAATAATCTTCCATCCATTGCTTGTGAACTAATTCAACTCTTTGGGATGGACAGGGGGATGGCAGTGGACATTGGAACTAATTGGTTATTAGTCCATGAATATATTTCTTTTTCTTCGCTATTTGGAGTGCTTCATGTAGCTTTTCCTTGTTTGACTGCAGGTTTGTATTCTTGAGTTGGAAGCTTTGTGTATCATGTCTTGACATCTTCACAAGTTCTCATTTTCTTTTCCCTTTTTGTTCTGTTTTCCTTGTGCGGATTCATATTTTTACAGATGAATGTGAAGTTTCCTATTAATTGTTGTGGGTGTTTTTGGTGTATGGGTTGTTGTCCATCACAAAGCATACTGAAGCATGGACATTTTCTGCATGTAGTACTAAGTGTAGGAAAATTATATATCATGCTCAAGATAAAAACATTAAAAATAAAATAAAAATAAAAATAAAAATTCTATGGACCTAGCTTATATAATAGGAAGTAGCTTGATTTTTCTATAGAAATCGCATTCTCCAAAATTTCTTAAATTTACCAATTTCTCATGAGATTTTTAGGTTTCACTTAGGGGCTTTTTTTCATCATGCAAGTTGGCATGATGGCATTGGAATCTTTTGGTGTATAGTTATTATATTTGAGCATTTAAACAATTTGAACTTGGATACAGATGGATCTATGTCAACCTCTGCAGGTAGAAACTTTATTTCTGAAAATGCATATGAAGATGTCATTAGTCAGATGAAGGATTTATCTGTTGAAGCTGGTGGGAAGGGCACTTCTAAGAAAGAACTTGATAGTCAACGCAGCCTTTTCTATGATATCATGGAATGCATTGAGGTTAGTACTCATGTGAAGTGATTTTGAATGTTTGACAGATATACTGTAAGTGTATTTTTTATTTCTTTCACATCGATAAATGCTAACTGATGCTCTCTTCATGAAAGTGGATGAAACTGTTGGTCGTGAAGGTACTGAAAAGGTAGTTGTTCTTGTTGAATATGTCTCACCTTCTTCCAATGCTCAGCCTACAACTACACAAGATAGTGCCTTTGTTGTGGCACTTAACTTTTTCCTTACCACATGGTTCTACTAATCCAGTTCATGCAAATTACTACATGGTTCTCTTTTTTATTCCATTCTCTTGCTCATGGTCTCTAATAACCTAGAGTTGTTCCTGACTCGTTCAAGTTTTTTAGTATTCTATAAGAAAAGAGATTCATACTTCTATCCTGCATGGGCATTTTTACTCCATTTGTACTCATAATTGTTCTAAGAGCACTCCACAAGAACAATTTTTATGCAGGTGACTGCAACATACCCGTTAATGCAACTCCCGTCTACGACAATCTTTTCGTTGGAATTTACAAGTGAAGATGCAACAAGATGGAGATATTTGATGGCATTGGGTAAGATGAGAAAGCCACTTAGGTGTGATGGTAAGCTTCTTTTGTTGTGGTTCTTTTATCTTGAAATTGAACTTTACCCACTATTTTGTTAACGGTGTATGGTACTAAGAAGCATTAATCTGACCTGATATGATGCCAATGGTAAAGGTTTACAGCGGGGGGAATGAAGATTGATCATGGAGATATGAAATAGCAATTGAACATCTGATTCTTGAGATTCGTGGATAAATCTCTAGTATGGAATTTCACAACGTTGTGCTTGATTCAATTAGATGAATAGCCATGCAACCAATGTGTAGAGAGATATCAGGTGCCAACAAGCTCAGCTTATGTAAAATTCAGGTCCATCCATATTGAGTTGCATGCTAGTTAATGCGTCTGTAAAAAGGCTCAGATTGAGTTGCATGCTATGATGCTTATGATGCAGTTTTATCCTTGAAGAAAAATGGAAGAAAAATCTGTCCACATATTTATATATAAATAAAAAATTACATAGCTATTCACCTCCTTCTGCTAGTTACAGGTATTTATTGGTTCTTTTTATTTTATATCAAATTTATTTTTCGGTTATTTTATTTTATTTTGTAAACTTTTGTCTTTGCATTGGTAACTGAAGGTGGAGCATTTGGGGTGGAGCATTGGTACTAGAGGGGGGCTTTGCTACTTCATATGGGGATGGATATGGACTTCATTCAGTATGGTTGTTTTTGTAGGAAATATTTATGACTGAAAATTTAATTTTTAATAGTGTAACTCAGATTATGAGTGTACATAGGCATGTCAGGGTGGTATTGACAAAGGTCCTCTATATGGCATGAGTTCTGGTTCTTGGGGTGCATTTGAGAACTCTCGCCTCAGGCGTCACTGAAGTCCATTGATTTTTTTTCCCTTTTACTTTTCCTTGTGTCTTAATCTGTAAATTTTATGTCTATTATGTGACCTTTCATTCTTAGGCCCCCTGTAAATGAGGCTGATTGTAAATGATTTACAGGCTGTGTTTGAATGCTAATTTAAGCCTGTAAAGGTCTTTTGATTTAGAAGATTCAGCCTAGTAGAATTTTTAATTGTTTCTATTATTATTTCTTTTACATAGTAAATGATTTACCGGTGCTTTAAACAGATTTTAGCGGCGTTATTAATCTCTCATTCGCATTTGTTACAAATTTTTAGCGGCGTTTGTTGTAATTTTTACCGGCATTTGTTGCAAAATTTACCTACATTCCTCATATCTTTTACAGGCATTTTTAATGTTTTTAGCAGCGTTTCGTACAGTTTTTGCAGCACTTCATAGCACTTTTAGCGGTGCTTTTATAGTTTCTACCAGTGCTTTTACAGTTTTTATTGGCAGTCAGCAGAGTCGCCGGTAAATGATAATAAGCACCGATAAAGGGTAACTGTTAGCAGCAGCTGCCAAAAATACCGGTAAAAAAAATGAACACTGGTAAATGATACAGCACGCCCCCCTTTTGCGGCAGCCACCCGACCGCCAGTAATTCTTATACCGACAGTTTTTTGGACTTATAGGGGCGATTTTAGCCGCCGGTAATGCCTATTTTTCTTATAGTGACTGGAATCTGTCAAAATTTTAATTTAGATTTACTATTTGGAGTATGGATCATCTATGTTGATGGTGGTAGCATATACATTAGGTGTTATCCGGGCAACACATTAGTTGGTGTTACCGTGGGGCCCACCTTGATTATGTTGTGTATGTCCACGCCGTCTATCCGTTTCTCCAGCCCATTTTAAGAATGGTTATGAAAATTATACAAATCCAAATCTCAGGTGGTCCACACCATAAGAAACGGTGGTAGTTGAGCGCTTCACTGTTAAATTTTCTAAATAGCACATCTTAAGGTTTTGGTAAATTTTATTTGCAATCTAACGGTTGATAATGTCGAGAAGATCTGCATGAAGTGAAATACAAATATCCGTTGGATTCAAAACTTATGTGGCACACAAACAGTTTTAATAGTCATTAATCACTATTTCTAGTGGTATGGTCCACCTTATATTTGTATCTTTTCAAGGTTTGGTAATGCGACCAAAAATGAGATGAAAAAATAGTTGAACGAAATGGATGAATAGAAATAGATCAAGGTAGGACCCACATCGTTAGGTAACAGATAATCTTCTCCCGTTGAAGTTGGACGCGGATTTCCTGAGAAAGCCTTTCATAGGAATTTCCTGTCCTCGAAACCTATGTGCGGCCCACTGTGATGTTCGTGAGAAATCCACCCTATCCATACCTTTTGTGTGCTCATTTTAAGACTTGAGTTAAAAGTGAGGAGGATCGAAACTCAAGTGGGCAGCACTAAAAGAAAAGGTGGGCAGGAGAGTTCCCACCGTTCAAACCTCCCTGGGTCAACAATGATGTTTACATGCTATCCGTACCATTCATAACATCATTCCTACTGGGATGAACCGAAAACACAGATAATTTCCTGATTCAAAAGTTCTGTGGCCAACCAATATTTCAAGTGTGGACCTTCAATCCTCACATCATAAAATGATGGATGGCTAGATTTCTTACACACATCGCGACGACCCCGCCAAGGTTCCTACGACAAGAACTTCTGCGAAAGGCTTTGGCAGGAAATCCGAATCCACTGATGGGAAAAGGAGTTCTTACTATTAATTATAGTGGCTCTCATTTGTCGCCAGATAAGTTGAGTTCAAGGTTTAAAAATGCATGTCTTGAATCAGTCTTTAACTATCTTGAGTCAATTCAGCTAGGCTGAGTGAGTTATCTCCACCCAATTTTCCTATTGTCAATAGAGTTTTTTTTCTTTTTTTTTCCAGAAGTTATGAATAAAGTTTCCCAAGCAATCGGATGAGTCAAGCAAAAAAGAGTTACATAGAAAACAACTCTGGCTGAATCGGGTTGACTAATCATCTAATTTTTTTTTTTGTCCTATCGAGTTTTCGGACCATGAAATTAACATTATTTGGTCACTTGATGTCATTTAAAATTGAAGTCATCTTCAGGTAAATGCATGTAGAGGTGTAATCTGAATAATTAGATTTTTCAGTGTTGTTTGGAAATGATTCACAATAAAATAGTTAGAATTTTTTTATGCTGTCTGAGGAAAGGGTACGATGACAAGATTTTCCTATTCAAATGGCACCAACTTGAAATTGAAGCCGGTACTGGGCCTGTTAATGCAATCGATAAACTGTTACTGGACCTGTCAATGTAATCGATAGACTATTTGACGTCATTGTTGATGGCATCGAACAATGCTCCATCCTATTGAGATTTTCTAAATTTTCTTTTGTTGGTCGTTGGACTAACTGTGCATCTTTTCAGCCATTGGTAGTTATTCGAAGCCATCGAAGGATAAGTTTCGATGCCATTGAAGGATAAGTTTCGATGCCATTGAACATGGCTATATGCAATCAGAGAAAAATGGATTTTCATATTATGTCTCCGAACAGTTTGGGTGTTAGTTCGATGTCATTAACATGGCTTCGATGCCATCGAAGGATAATTTTTGATGACATTGAAGTGTGTTCGATGTCATCGAACTGGTCAATGTAGATTTTCGTAGAGTTTTGAATTTGCGAGATTTGTTTCCTATTTCAATTGTGTCTCATCCAAAGGTTACGTATTGGAGCACAATCGGAATTAGGAGTATATTCCAACCTTTTAGGGTTCTAAATCATCCAAGGGTTTCAAAGGGGTGTAGCAAGGGTGAGATTCGAGGTTGTTCAAATCGAGTAAGTTCTAATAACTTTGTATTTTTGCTTTCAAAGTGATCATCTTCACTTTGTGCCGTGGGTTTTTTCTGCATGGATTTTTCCACGTTAAAATTTTTGTTTACTTCTCCTTTTTTCTTGGTACTTTTGGATTGCTATAATGGATCTATCTCTATGTGCTTCCGTGGTCCCCCAACAAGTGGTATCAAAGCTAACATTGGGGTGAAAACTTTGGATATGAAGGATTAGTATTAATGAGAAGTCCTAAGTATCATGGATTCGTCTCCTCAAAATAATCTTGAGTCATGAAAGGTTAAGATGATTAGCCTATTAACTAAGCAAGGGGAAGATGAGGATCTTGAGGAGCATCAACCGTCTACGAGTAACGATGATTGGAAGACTCTTGATAAGAAGGTCAAATCATCTATCCAATTATCTCTCATGGATGAGGTTCTCTACAATATTTTAAGGGAGAAAACCACAGCGAGTTTGTGGGCGAAGTTAGAGGGAGTTTATGCGAAAAAGTCCCTTGAAAATTGCCTACACTTGAAGTTGCTGTTGTTCAACTTCAGAATGACAGAAGGTGAATATGTGGAAGCCCACATCAGTAATTTTAACAACTTGATTTGTAAGTTGCTAGATATGGAGGAGGTGGTCAAAGATGAAGACTTAGGAGGTATTTTGTCGAATTATCTTTCGGCATCATATGAATCATTCAAGGACTCATTGTGCACCAGTAATTCATCCCTGAGTGTAGACATCGTTATCTCATCCCTTTGGGGGAAGGCCATGAGAAAGATAAACGGTATCATAGGGATCTCTTCTGATACACTGCTTACAAGAAGCAGGAATATTGAGCGAGATACATAATTTTCAAGGTCTAGATCCAAATCCAAGGGCAGGGGTAAAGGCATGTTAAAGTGCTGGAATTGTGGGATAACAGGACATGAGAAGAAGGATTGTATAAATCCTAAGTCAAAGAAAGAAAAGTCAGAGGCTTCTTCCAGGGAGGCCAATATTGTCACATCTGATGAAGAGACAAGCATAAGTGATGTGTTGCTTGTGTCTATGATCAGACACTTGTACGATGATCGTAGGGACAAGTGGATCCTTAACAGAGAAGGGTCATATTCCTCATCAGAGTTGGTTCGTAAGTTACAGAGAGTGCGATGGTGGATAAGTTTTTATGGGCAATGACAATGCCTGTAATGTTTTAGCTATTGGTACGGTGCACATCAAGATATTTGATAGGATGGAGCATACCTTGACTGATGTCAAGCACATTCCTGATATGAAGAAGAGTTTGATTTCTCTTGGTGCACTTGAGGCTATATGGTCAAGTTCACCAGTTTTAATGGTGTCCTTAAAGTTTCAAAAAGGGCGCTCATTGTTATGAGTGTAAAGGCATAGAAACTTTTACAAGTTTATCAAGAGCACTTCAATAAGTAGAGCAGTAGCGGTTGTTATGGATTCCACATCTGCACGTATGTGGCATGCTCGTCTGGTCTACATGAGTGAGCAGGGCATGAAAGTACTTTCTGATTATTGTTTAATTTCGGCTTTTAAGAATTCTGATTTAGATATATGCGAGCATTGTATATATGGTAAACAATCTAGATTATCTTTTAAATCTGAAAACATATATGGAAGGGAGTGTTCAATTTGTGCACTCTGACTTATAGGGGCCCATCGCTAGAAGTTTTCGTTAGAGGGTCATCATAATTTTTCTCATTCGTTGACAACTACTCTCGAAAAGTTTGGATTTACTTCATGAAACGTAAATCAAAAGTTCTCATCATATTCAGACAATGAAAGACAATGGTGAAAAAATAGTCAGGGCATAAAATAAAGATTTAAAGGATTGATAATGGTGGTGAATTTACTTCCACTAAGTTTAATGAATATTATAAAGATGAAGGGATCATTATATACAACACAGTGCACCAAACATGTTGATGGTCAAATATTACATATTAGACCCCAGTTATTACTTGATTTTATGAACATGATACCGTTTAACAACCTATTTTAATCATGTTTGTGATATAAGGTGTGTTTATGAGGCTGGACTGAAAAATGATACTAAAAGTATAGATTTAATGCTCTGAAATCACAAAGGTAAAAGACGAACCCCAGGGGACTGAGATCAAAGAATTTATATGTCAGAGATCTGAAAAAACCATGCCACTCACGTTAAACGGGCCCGAAAATCGTCCAGAATGCAAGATCATAAGGTTCCCACCATCCGTTCAGCTTGAAACTTTATATATGGCCTGAGGACCAGTACACATCAAATTTCAGATATTGGATCCCTATGGAAGTGGACCAACGGATAAATCTGCCACCAAATCTCTGATTTGGGGCCCACCTAATATCTAGATATGCTTCAATATTGGTCTCAACCCCTTAAATTATATGATAAAATGGATGGTCGGAATAGATTTCTCACGAACATCACAACGAATCCCACTTGTGCATCGCACATGCATAGTGTGGATGCTCTAGCCATGCACCAAAATTCAAGAAATCGATCAGTAAGCACTGACCGATCATTCTTTTAAAAAAAAAAATGCAACAATATCTTCCCCACCGACCGTCGATTTTGGCTAGGGGGCCCCACCCATCTCACATTTTGATGATCTGAACCGTCCATATGCACCAGAGGGTGGCCAAAACCCTGGCCATGCTTTTCTTTTTGTCCCTTACGCACATACACACGTGGATCGTTAAAAAATGTAGGATGGACGACGAATTGATTTTATATAGTGGACCACATAAAAACTCAACCAAAGCCACTCCTTTCTGACTAAAATTTTTCCAGGAATCTAATGAATAGGTCAAATTTCTCATAAAATAATTCTACGGGCCCACCGACCTTCACAACGTAAGAAAATTCGTAGGGACGTGCAACCGAGAAAACTGGCCGTTGTGGGCCATTGTACGATCATACTCATGGTCGGATCAATGATCCAAACTGTTCAAAGTCTCGAGAAGTGGGTCACACATCTTCCTATGGTGTCAGAATGGGTAGATTAGATGATCTCTATCTCGAAAATCCCTATCAAACGCAACTCATCTTGCATTTTCTGCTGCTGCTGCACATGCTTTCACCACCAACTCAATCCACTCGACTAACTCTAAGGGCTATAAAAGAGAGAGAGAATGAGACGTGAAGGGGCATCGAAGGACATGTGGATCTTTGGGCAGCCATGGAGGCATCTGGTGTGGAGCTAGGACATGGAGTGAAAGCAAGAAAAGGAGAGAGAGAAGTGGCCAGCTAGGGAGTTTTCTCCCTCTTTCTTCTAGTCTTTTTCTTCCTTTTCCTTTTATGTTTTCAAGTGATTTTACAAGGGCTAAGAGGTGAAGCCTATAGTGTAATGGGTTGACTTCTATGTTTTAATTCATATTTTAAGTTGAAATGTCTTTGATTATAGTTTAATATTAAAGAATGCTTTCAGTTTTTAATGGTTTGTTGTGACTTAAATTATAATGAATTTGTGATAGCTTTGAGCATGTTCTTAGCATTATAGGGTTTGTGAATTTGGGAACCCTGTTATTCACCATCGTCGCCTGGGCATGGTTGGATGACAGAATCCATCCTAACATTCACACATCCCTTAGATTGGATGTGGATTGGCTAAATTTTGTTTGTTTTGTCTTATGGGCATGATTTTGTGATGGAATTAATTCTAATTCTCATACCTATCTTCTCTTGAAAACTAAATTAATGGAAGTTCAGATTGGTTTTTAATGAAATATCCTCTAACTGGATGAAGATGGAACTCTAAATCTAGCTGTGTCATGAATTAAGCATAAATCTCCCTGATCTCTATGAGTGGATCCTTAGCACCCTAGTTTCCTACCTTTGAATTATACAAGTATTTTTTAGTTTATTCATTCACCATTATTCTTTTATATCTTTCTAATTTAGATTTCATATTCTTCTTATTCTAGTTCTAGTTACTTTCAGATTACGTACAAGGTTCAGTCCCTGTGGATTCGACCTCGGTCTTGCCGAGATTATTACTACATTACAACCATATACTTGGGATGTGAACAACACACCCGAGCAAAACGGTGCAGCTAAGCAGATAAATCAGACTCTCTTGGAGAGAGCCCAATGCATGTTAAGTAATGTTGCATTGGGTAAGGACCTATAGACTCAGGCCATTAACACGCTTTGTTATTTAATAAACCTATCTCATTCTACGACAATTGAATGTAAGATCCCAAATGAGGTATGGAGTGGTCATAAGGTTGATCACTCATATTCGTGCGTATTTGGTTATGAGGCTTACTCTCATGTATTGTCAGTTAAGAGAGATAAGCTAGACCATAAATCTAAAAAGTATATTTTTGTTGGTTATGGTGTTGGTGTGAACGATTTCAGGTTATATGACAAGGTTACATGCAAGGTCACCACTAGTCGTGACATCAAGTTCGATGAAAGCTCCCTATTCCACAAGAATGATCAAGAGGAGCAAGAGGGACCAAAAAAGGTTGATCATATACATCTAATTTGACACAAATGATACTCAAGCAGAGACAAATGCATAGACAGAGGTACAAGAGAAGGTGAAGCAACCACCTGTGAGAAGAAACCCACTGCATGATTACAGGTTACTAGCAAGATACATGGACAACTCCGATATCGCATATGCCCTCGTTACAGATGAGGGGGACCCATCTACTATTCAGAAGGCTGTTGATGAGCCTAATATAGAAAAATGAAATCCGGCTATGGATGATGAGATGGAATCGTTGTATAAGAATAACACATGGGAACAGGTGGAACTTTCGATGGGTCGAAATGTGATCGGATGCAAGTGGTTATTTAAAAGAATACATGATAGATATAAAGTAAGATTGGTAATGAAGGGTTACACTCAGAGAAAAGGCATCGACTTCATAGATATATTCATGTCGGTTGTAAAGTAAATATCTATCATATTTGTGTTGGCATTAATTGCCCAGTATGATCTTGAGCTGGAACAAATAGACGTAAAAACAACATTCCTACATGAGGAATTGGAAGAGTGGATCTTCATCAAGCAACCAAAAGGATACAAAGTACAATGGGTAGAGAACAAGATTTGTAGGTTATTGAGGTTGTTGTATACTCTCAAGCAATCGCCTAGGCAATGGTATAAAAAATTCAATTCTTTCATGTTGAGTTAGAAATTTACCAAGTATGAATACGATCACTATGTCTATTACAAAACACCTAGTGATAGCAAGTTCATCATTCTAGTATTTTATATTGACGATATGTTGATATCCAGTCATAAAATGTCAGAAATCAATGTACTGAAGACTCAATTATCAGGGACATTCGAGATGAAATATCTGAAGGCTGCAAAGAGGGTTCTCGACATAAATATTCATAAAGATAGGAAGAAGAGTAAGTTGCGGTTATCACAGGCAGAGTACCTTGAGAAGGTATTGATTAAGTGTGGGATGGACAGGGCAAATCCGGTTAGCATTCCCCACGCGGCTCACTTTAAGCTTTCCTTAAAACAATGTCTTAAATTCAATGAGAAAAAGTAAGAGATGTCTCATGTGCCTTATTCGAATACAGTGAGCAACTTAATGTGTGTCATAGTCTGTACAAGACCATATATTTCACAGGCAGTTGGTGTTATAATCAAATATATGTCAAACCCCGGCAAGCAACATTGGGAAGCGGTAAAATAGCTATCTCGATACATTCGAGGTACAAAAGACTATATCTTAATTTTTAAGAAAATTGGGTCAAAGTTGGTAGAGTGTGTGGATTCAGACTATGCAAGCAGTGTGGATTCCAAAAATTTAACTTCGGGAACTCGTTTGTACTAGCAGGTGAAGCAATTAGTTGGATGTCAAAGCTTCAGTCCGTGGTGACTCTTTCCATGACCGAAGTTGAGTATATGACAGTGATGGAAGCATTTAAGGAAAGTGTTTTCTTAAGAGGCATGATAAATTAGTTGAGACTTCAGCAGGAGGTCTTGTCAGTTATTTATGACAGCGAGACTGCTATCAATTTAGTTAAAAAAATTATTTATCACTTACATACTAAACACATTAATGTTCGTCACCATTTTATCTGACAAGCACAAGGAAGCATAACTCTAAAGAAGATTCACACCAACGTGAATCCGACAGACATGCTTAGCAAGATCGTTCCTACAGAGAACAAGTTCTATGCAACTTCTCTAAGCATGGCGATGGCATAAAAGGACAGAATGTGCACGAGAAGTGATGATGTACCTATAATGTGAGGCAAAGATAAGTGAAGAGGACAATAAGATACACGTTTGATGGTTGAAAATATGATAAAGATTGTTGTAATAGATGTCTTAAATTGAGTCTTTTACTGGGCCTGTCGATGCAATCAACAACCTGTTCGATGTTACTGTCAATGGCAAAGAACAGTGCTCAATCCCCTCAAGATTTTTTGAATTTTCTCCAGTTGGTCACTGGACTAACTAGGCATATTTTCGATGTCATCGGTAGTTGTTTTATTCCATCGAAGGATAAGTTTCAAGGTCATTAAAGGATAATTTTAGACGTCATCGAACATGTATGATGTAATTGGAGAAAATCAGATTTTCATGTGTCTCTAAACAGTTTGGGTATTAGTTTGATGTCATCGACATGGCTTCGATGTCATCGAAGGATAAGTTTTGATGATATTGAAGTGTGTTCGATGCTATCGAACTTATCGGTGCAGATTTTCACAGAGTTTTGAATTTGCGGGATTTGTTTCCTATTTCGATTGTGCCTCCTCCAGAGGCTATGTATTGGAGTACAATCAGAATTGGGAGTGTATTCTAACCTTCTAGGGTTCCAAATCATCTAGGGGTTTCAAAGAGGTGTAGCAAGGGTGAGATTCAAGGTTGTTCGAATCGGGTAAGCTCTATAACTTTGTAATTTTGCTTTCATAGTGATCTTCTATCGATTTGTGTTGTGGTTTTTTTTTCACATGTGTTTTTTCACGTTAAAATTGTTGTGTACTTCTCTTTTTTTTATTATTGGTCAATACCCAAAAAATAAGGCAACATTGACGGCTAATGTAACGCCCTAAAATTCGGGGGTCGAGCAGGAGCCCAACTCTCGAGTTCCAAAACATCACTTATGCAACGTGCATGAGTATGGTTGAGTTGTTACCTATGTTAGTACTATAAACATGCGTGGGATTAAACCAAAGAAGTAAATCATACTCCAGAAATAGTGTGTAATGCAAGCGGAAGACTGTGACATGTGTGAATCCATATAAGATGTGTAGACCACCGATAGTTGTCAGAGTATGAGTACAGTGATGATTCGAATTTATATACGTACAAATAAAAATACAAAATGTCAAAACCATGGTCCAACTACATGTGGTAAACCCCATAGCCCTCGTCAATCAGGACTGCCTAAACGAATCTGCCCGAGAACTGCATATACGAGAATGCCTCCTCGTCATCATAAAGATCAGGCTCTCTCTCCTATGTCACATCACTATCTGTAACTAAGACTGTAACATCCCGAAAATCGGGGGGTCGAGCAAAAACCCAACTCCCGAGTTTCAAAATATTATTTATGCAACATAAATATGTATGATTGAATGTTGTCTGTGATAACACATTAAACATGAGTGAGATTAAGCTAGAACAGCATATCATACTCCAGAGACGGTTAAATTAACAAGCGGAAGACTATGATAGTATGTATAACAGATATAAACTGTTGTATGCCTCCAGAGTGTGGATATGTTACCAGGTTATATACATACATGTATACTCCAAAAGTAGACAAAACGAATATACATGAGTGCGCTAAAAATATAAAATGACAAGTGTCAAAGTATCTAATCAACCTCCCTGTAATCCCGTCAATCAGAACACGCATAAAGGAGGGATCCTCCTCATCATCATCAAGTCCAGCTCCGCCTCGCAGGCCGCGCCATCATCTGCAATCACAAAAGGGTCTGGTGGGTGTCCAGGAACACCGTCCCGTAACGTGGGAGTGAGTAGCTAACTCAGTGGAATAATAGAGCAAGGATTAACATGTTCTCAAATCAATCATGCGATAATAGTAAAGTAATAAATCAAACATTCCTAATACTGTTGTTAATGCAATTATGACATGACGTGATGTATGCCCTCACCGACGATCACCCTCATGCGGCAACATCTTACGACCGCGGCATGCCACACTCCCTAGAGTGCTCCACATCTTCCAGGCACATGCAATGCTATGGTGATATGAATTCCAAGTTGTTATTAGTCCATTCAAACAGCAGGATTGGGAAACTAAGGTACTTTCCTTGTATCAATCCCAACACAGATCCTGTCTAGGGTCGTCACTCCTAGTAAGCTCATACGATGTATATTTCGTAGGTCGCTGCAAGGGCTGCCAAGGCTATTGCACGCACTCGTTGCTCCGCTCCCCCATCACCTTATCAATACAGGCCTACTGTACTCTGCTGCAACGGAAGGGTCGTCGCCTCCAGTGGACTCAGAATACGCTCGCGGTCACTACAAAGGGCTCGTCGCCTGATCAGTGTAGGCCGACAGCTAGAATATAGTGTCCCATACCACCATAATCTGCTCACGAGTCTAGGTGCTCACTGGTCACTACGGGGAGGTTTGTGGCCCCAGCGTAGGCCGACAGCTCGACCACGGTGTCCCATACCACCATGACCGGCTCATGAGTCTTTATGGATCAAGGTACCATGGTTAACAGGGTTTACAATGGTAAGTTCAGTACCCTAGGTTTAAGCAGATATGACTCATGCAGGGTGAACATACAACTGCCAGTCGGGTTACTTGACGAGTTCGACTAGCACGAGCGCATCGCAAGTCGAACGACATGAAGTGCGTAAAACACTTCGCGTGGCCTAACCACTGCCGCCAACTCTAAACACGACTCGTGTTCATCGACACGTCCTTCGTGGCCAAGATAAGCTAACCATGAATTTTTTCGGTTACCGACTGCCTGGACTAGGCATAGTCCCAAACAATCATAGAATCACATCAGCAGTTGTGTAAGGGTAATGGAAATGAAATGCAACCATGTGAGCATGTTAACACATGTTATTATATACAACTTAAGCGAGTCTTCAAACACATGCCTTTCATACATATAATGAAATTATACATATCGCCAACATATAGGAAATCATCACCATCAGCGTATTAATTGAGAATTCAATCTCCAACTAAGTCATAAGAAAATCATCAAGCACATGTTATAACATACCACTTAAATGAATCATTAAGCACATGTATTTCATACATATAATGAAATCGTACATATGGCTAACATGTAGGAAATCATTCACATCAACATATTAATTGAGAAATCAATCTCAAACTAATCCATAACACCATTTAAGCCAATACATACTAATACAAGCATTTATACAAATACTTACACTACACACTTAAGTCTACATATAGTATGTCGATCCGACGTGCGCATTTAGGCGAATATCTTCGCCAAACTAATTATGCACGCATTCCTAACTTCCTAATGCGACAACAAACCATGTCAATCACATCAGCAAAATAAGAATGTAAACTGTACTTCCTACAAATGACTAAAATGCCCTAAATCTTATATTCTTCGTTAATTTACGAAACAGGAAACGGAGAGCATGTTGTACATGTCAAACGGCGTTGCCGTCAAGAATCTACTATTAAACGACATTGAAAGCTTTGAAAACAGTCAATCAAAGCGTCTAAAATCCGCACCTTGTCTCTTATGGATGTTGAAATTCGAACGGAGCGTATACGCTTCGTCTACAGCGATAAGAGAACCTGTTTTACGAGATTTACTAACTATCAAGCTATGGAACGGAAGAAACATCAAATCAGCAACTTTCTAGGGTTATTCCTTACCTGAAAACGTGGAGAAATCACCGGCTGAATGATGGAAGTGTGTTGCTACAGCACGTGCAACAGGCGGCACGAAAGCTGGAAAATTCTCCTCCAATCTCTCTCACAAACTCTCACCTTTTCTCTCTCCCAATCTAGGGTTTTTCTCAAATTTGGATGGGAGAGAGGAGTGAGGGTTTCAAGCCCTTTTATAAACTAAATCTTGCCCGAAATAGGCTCAGGAACAAGTTTCACTTGAGGGGTAACCAAATCGGGGCTGTTTCGGTCCAAAAGATGCTTTCTGGTGGTCCCCTTGTCGAATGCGATCGGACTTAAGCTCATGCGTACCAGATCTAGCACGTATTAAGTTTTCAGTCCAGCAGGGTTCGCAGATCGCACGAGGCGAACCAGTTTCAGTTCAGCGGTCACCGCACGTAGATCAGGCCTGCAAATCTCATGATATGAAATAGAAATTTTTCCTGATCCGAGGGTGTAATTTGGCTGAATTCTGATGGTCAGAACGCTTAATACTGACGCGTCAAGTCGTGTGCCAGATTTGAATTTGAAATTCCAATTCTGTCCCTATTCGCACTCTCTTCGGTCCGGGCTCAATGAAATGGCCTGTGATTATCGGTTTGACTTGATTTTCGAAATGAGTGTCAAGTCCAGCTAAGCGGTTCTAACGGTCTAAGATAGGAGGTATCGGACTTTTGACGCGCGGTCTAGATCCAATACAAAATTTCAAAGTGGTCTAGAGAACAAACCGGCTTAGAGTTTGATCTGAGGTTATAGAGTATTATGGAGTCATACGTTCTACTCGATTTGGGTCTTGTAGAACGTATTTAAAGTGATCAGGGACCGTTTTCCAGCTACTCCAGCGTTGCGCTAGCTAACTTACACTGAATTTCCATAGGAATTAATCCTAAGTGGTTTCTTTGGCTATGAAATTGGGTTCTGAGCGATTTTCCAGGTGTTTTAGTTGACCCATTGCCTAAGGACATCAAATCCCAGATTGGCCAAAATCCGGGGTGTTACAAAGACAGAGTATGGTTGGTGTTTAAACACTATCCCAGAACATGGGAGTGAGTGATCAACTCGGTGGAGCTATAAAGTGAAGGTTAACATGTTATCAATTCAATCAAGCAGTAATGATAAAGTAGTATAACACTCAACCCTAAGTACTCTTTTTAATGCAAGGATGAGATGATATGATGCATACCCTTGCCAACACTCCCTCTTGCGACACCATCTTACTATTGCAGCATGCCACACTACCTCCGGTGCTCAACAACACCTATTGCACATGCAATGCAGTGCATGCATATGATTACTGTGTTCTTATATTTGGTTTATTCATACAGCAGGATTAGGAATCTATGGTACCTCCCTTATATCATGTCCCCACCAGGATCCATTCTAGGGTCGTCAGTCCTAGTGCATCTCATACGATGTTGTGGTTCTAGGTCGCAACAAAGGGCTCGTCACCTGATCAGTATAGGCTTAGTTATACTCTAGTTTCTACAGAAAGGCTCGTCACCTCACGTAGACTCAAAGTATGCTCGCGGTCACTACAAAGGGCTCATCACTTGATCAGTGCAGGCCGACAGCTCGAATACAGTGTCCCATACCACTATATTCGGCTCACGAGACAGGGTTGCTCACTGGTCACTATGGGTGGGCTCGTCACCCCGGCATATGCCGACAGTTCAACCACGATGTCCCATACCACCATGTCTGGTTCATGAGTCCTAGTGGATCGAGGTACCAAGGTTTACAGGACTTTTCACTAGTAAGTTTGGAACCATAGATTCAAGCAGCAGCATCCATACATTGTGAACATACATCGGGTCAATTGGGTTGCTTGAGGAGCTCGACTAGTACGAGCGCACCTCAAGTTGATCGACATGGAGTGCGTGAGCACTCCGTGTGGCCTAACCACTGCCGAAAACTAAAGTACGACCCGAATTCGTCAAACACGTCCTGTTGTGGTGAAATAACCTCAACCACCAATCAAGGCAGGTTACCGATTGCCTAGACTATTCCATAGTCCTAATCATGCTCAAATCTAACAAGGAATCATATGAGAAAATCAAAGCAGTAATGAACAAGTGATTCAAATCCTACAACCATTTAAGCACTTTATGGAATACAACATAAACATGAATTCACACATATATATTCTATACGTAAAACAGACAATATACTATACGTTGCATGAAGGGATTTATTCACATAGTTAAGGTAGTTGAGAATTACATCTCAACACCTATATAAAGTACAATTCTACACACTTGCTCATTCAGACATTTTTACAAATACTTAGACTACACCCTATAACATACATGACGTATGCTGGCCACAACATGTATTATGAAAATTCCTTTCGCCAAGGAGTTGTCGCACGTACAACGAGACTATATCCACAACGGATACTCATGTTAAGCACGAATCCAAATTCTATACGTATTCAATCATTTCAACAAATACATGGAATACACTATTCTCCACATAGTTCATATGAAACAGTAAAGTGAAGAAAACATCGCATTTAGCATGTGAAATGGCACCCACGTCAGTTATAAATCATTAACTGACATTTAAAGCCTTGAAAACCATAACCTAAACATTTATAGTCTGCACCTTTCACCGGTAAACTCATAATGGATTCAGTTTGAACATTCTCGCCTTGTAAACTAAACTTTGGATACCTAATCAATGAAACAGGTTAGCTATTTCACCGATCTGCGTATTTGGATTCCTAAAATAGGTGAGGGTTAGAATTTCTTACCCAAAAATGGAACTAAAATTGCTAAAGTAGTGACACGATAGTGTGAATTCGGTATGTAGAATGGCAGGGAGGAATCCCAGTAACAAAACCCAAACTTCCCTCACTTCTTCTCTCTCTTTCCTTCTCTTTCTTTTCTTTTCTCTCCATAGGGTTTGCAAATTCGTGTGGGGAGAGAGAATGAGGGTTTTAAGCCCTTACATAGGCTCAAATGTGAGCCCAATGGCCCCAGGGCCATGGTATATGTATATTATAGCCAAAATCCATCTGTTTCGGCTCAACAGAGCACTTCCGGAGCCTTCTTTTCTGAGTGTGGTCGGACTTAAGCTCCCTGACCTTGGATCTAGGTTAAGATGAGTTTTCGATCCGATCAGAGTTACAGATCGACCGTGGCGGACCCGTTTCAGTTCAATGATCATCATCCTTCGATCAGGGTCATAAGTGCACTGACATGTGTGGAATTTTTCCTAATCTGAGGGTGTAATTGGGTCAGATTCTGATGGTCTGAATCCTTATATTTGGCCCGCAAGTGACACGATTCAGTTTACTTAAGTTTGGATTTTATTTCTAAGGATATTCACGTTTCTCACACACTTTGCTCTGGGCTCAAGTAAAAAGTTCTGGGATACCATCTGGACTTAACTTTTGAAATGTTTGTCAAGTCCAGCTAGGCATTCATAATCGTACAGTTTCGCGGTCATCAGACTTTCGACGTGCGGTCCAGGTCCGATACGGAGTTTTAGGGTGCTCCCGAGAGCAACCGGTTTTAGAGATGCATCCTAAATTTTAGGATAAGGTAGTGTTAACTATTCTACTTGTTTCGGGTCTTACAGATCATATTTAAAGTGATTAGTGCTAATTTCATAGGTAATATAGTTTAACACTTGGTTAATTTCATCTAATTTCTAAAGGATTTGGTCCTGAGTGATTTCTGCCTGAGGTGGTACTCGGGTCTTTGTACGGATTTTTCCAAGACGTTATAGCTAAAAACCATCGACAATGACCTTTCCCGATGGCTAAAAGTCATTGGACGATCCGTTGAGAAAGGGGGCGTAGACGTTGCTCTTCGACGGCTTTAAACCGTTATCGTCTTCGATGGCTAAAACCGCCGGCAATAACCTTCCCCGACGGCTAAGATCCATCGGACGGTCCGTCAGGAAGTAGATGTTGCTCGCTAATGGATTTAAATCATCAGTGTCTTCGACAGCTAAAACCATCATCTTTAGCATTTTGGACGGTGAAAGCCATCTGCCTTTCCGACTGCTAAGTTCAATGGCCAAAGCTGTCGATGTTTCCAATGGCCATTCACCGACGGTTTTATCCATCGGCTTTTCTCATTAATTTAAAAATAATCATAATAATGAAAATTAATTACCTAATTAACGCACACATCCAAAACTAGATATTCCCATTTCTCAAGAGCCCTAAACTAACCAACCTATTTGAGAAGGTAAGTCAACACAAGAGAAGGAAGAAATCAAAATAAGATATATCATTCAAATTCTAAACATATAAAATTTATATTTTCATAAAACCCTATTATTTTTAAGGTAAAGATGGAGGCATTACAAGGAAAACACATTTTGGTACAAGAATACAAAAGTTTCTTTCTCCATTTTACAGACATCACCTATCTATTCATATATTAAGCAATATTGTATGTGCATTCACCCAAAACAGACGATCTAATTGACATTCACGTCGTGTTTATGAGAGCAATGCACTGCCAAAAACAAAATCAAACTCACTAATACATGCTTTGAGCAATGCTTTTTTAAAAGCTAACTAAAGTACACTTCACTAATTTAACGGTCAAAGATTGTTTTTTGAAAGTAGCATGATTAGAGTAATCCTCAGGGTTAGTGTCTTGAATGGGTTTTGATGCTTACATTCCTTTTCCGTTAGTATCTTCCACATTTCCTTTAGCCTATGCAACTCCATTGGTATCTTTCACATTTCCTTCAGACTGCGCTCGTTTTCTGTTGGTATCTTCCACATTTCCTTCAGCGTGAAGGAGACACTATTTATGACACAATTAGGATACCCAAGACCACTAGGATGTGCTAGTAGAAAAGCATAGTAAAAATAAGAATGTTTGGATCTCAACCATGTTTTCTAGCGGAATATGCTAGATCACTCAACACAAGTAGCATTTTCCATGCTACTTTAAAATGCCAAGGTCATTATGATGGCCTAGAAAGAAGCCAACCATGATTTGAAGGTACATACAAACACTACCTTTTGGATTGCTATCCAAGATCCATCTCTATGTGCTTCTGTTGGGCCCTAACAAACTAAGTGCATCTCCCACTTCGAAATCTTACTCCTACTCCTTCCTATCTACTTGTTTACATTTGAAAGAGACACTTCTCCACACCCAATTTGTTTCCACTTGCAATGAGCAAAAGGATGGAAGTCTATCAAACTAACTCCTATGGGGACTAAGCTCACTTCTTCAAATTGAAGAAATCTGGTCAGTTGCATTTTCGGACTAACAACATTCCATTGAAATGTTAGCTTCCTCATGCACCTACATATACCATCAAGTCCAAGGGCTCCTTACTCATGCCTCAGTGGTAGATTCACAAGAGTTTCAACACGAGGTCATGGGAGTCACTACACGAAAGAGGGCCTTAGCCGACCGATGGGCCGACCCTTTGTCGGCTGCTAGTTTTAACGACTATCGGCAGGGCCCCATGAGCCTGTAGTATACATTTGGTTATGCATTACATTGGATGTTGAAGTTGGTGGGCCATCATTGATCAAATAGACTGCATTGTTTGGATCGGTGGCCCATGAGATTGGAGGATTATGCATATCCAGTGGGCTTGATTGGTAGACATATGGTTGCTTAAAGTAAAGTGACCATATTAGTTTCTTGTGTTGTGCCTAATTTGTTAGCTTTTGTGAGAAATGTTGCTGCTGCTATGTAGGAGATTCTAGCTATAAAATATTTTGTTATTTGGCAATGTTACATGGTTTATCAATTCTTTTCGTTGTATACTGAGTTTTCATTGGTTTCTACTGTGTTTGGTTATAGTTAATGACGAGAGATACAAGTGGAACTGTAGGCATTGGGATTCCATCAATGCCTGGAAATGCAAGCTTGCTTGGGTGAGTTGTTTGTCTTCTCCTGTTGGATTCCTGAGTTCCTTATGGTAATAGTGGTAATTGCCTCTAATATGTTATTATCTTGTTCTTTTCCTTCTTGTTTTTTTAGTATCGTTAGACAAATTTCTCTAACACTGCTTGTCATTTGTTGCTCACACCCTATGCCTCATGACATGGTGAACCAATGTTCATCAAGTAGTCCTCACCATGGATGAGCTATAGGGAAAAATCCCACTGATCAGTTTGGATTGCCCTACAGTGACGCCAAGCAACCCACCACAGGAAAGTGACAAGGGCAAGCAATGGTAGTGAGTCTCTTACTTGGACTCAGATATCATTTTTTTCTTTCTCCATTCCAATGCTAGAAGTTTTGAGTGTCGACATATTACACAATGACTAGAATTTCTTTCCACTATTTTATATTCTTAGTCATGTTAAAATTAAAATAGTGTCGTATAAGGATGGATGTAACCTGGCCTGTCATCTTACTCCAAATACATTAGGAAGTAGACCTCCTACTATATTTGAAATCTTACCTGATGTTCCACAGTAAGTGGCGTATACCCTGTCATTAGGAAATGACATCTTGGAGTTGGGATCAAAGAGGCAAGAAGACCAACCAGGTCATTGTTCATGTATCCAGATACCAAAGAGTAGTAGTGCTTGCGAAAATTACAGTAGAAACCAATGAATTTGTTTGTGCAAAGGTAGGATTACTTAGATGAAGGAGTTCCATAACAATCTTATTTAGTGCAATGTTGTCAAGAACAACAACACAATCAACATTTAGAGTCAATCATTCAAGAGTCAAAAGTGAGTTGTATGGCTGGACCACAACATGACTCGTCTCCATCTAATTGGAAAATACACTACATGTCTGAACAAGCTTTTTGCTATAACGATCATTTAGGGTCTCCAAAAGATATGAACCCATTCCTGCATAAAAGCAATAGATGGGTGTCATGCCCAAAACACACACAGTGTTAGCATTCACCAGCTATTGTTGCTTCTCATCTTAGTCATTCTAGGTTCCCAGTTCCTATATGATGATATATCAACACTAGAACAATTTAGTGAGTCAGTTCAATATTAGATGCATATGAGAGAACTTACTTGTCATTAAAAATGCAATTTGAATGGAAGTTCCTGGCATTAATTGTCACACCCCAAACTTGGAAACCAGGCTCATAAAATTTACGATCGCCAAATCCGGTGCCAATAGCCTCGTAGTACCCCATTCTTGGCTCCCATCATCCATATGCCACATTTTGATCCTCAGATCCTACAAGAAAGATTTTCAACATACTTTTGTCTCATAATAAGCATAACCATAAGTTTACCCAAATTACAAAGGCAACATCGTCATCACGTATCCACTAATATAAACAGTTGAATACAATGTTGAAAGGGAAATACATTATGTATCAAAATCAAAGCTCCAGAAGTCTGCTACACACTCCAAGTTCAATGTTATTGCGACCTAATGCCACCTGCATGCATCTATCATGCATAAGCTAATATAAAGCTTAAAGAGTGGTGAAAGTGTGCATAAGATAAGTGCTAAGTAGACAGTAAAGCCCATAAATCATTCATCATTGGGATAAGCAGAAATACTTACAAGATCTTGAATCATACGATATCAGAGTAAGAAGAAATATACTGGTAAGTTCATGAGTCATATAATATCAGATTACACAATGCAGATCATAATGAGCCAAATATCATATACTGCGGATGTAATGCAATATGCAGATCCTTCCAAGTCCGTTTAAGCCATATAAGTGTAGAAATGTAGCAATCCAAAATGTCATATGCTGTGGATGAAATGCAATATGTGATGCGAATGAAATGACCAAGTTGGAGTGAAGTCAAGATGATATTATGAAGTATCACATGCTATGGGGTCCATCACAAGGGAATTCTATTCAAACCAGTCTCATACCTAAATTTAGATAGTCAAACACAATGTGGTAAACTCCTAATCTCAGGTTTAGTCACACATCCCAACTAAAATCTTGGTCATTGTGAGGTACATGTAATAAATAGTTACGCACCACCAGCCTGAGTGGATAGTGAATGGATGAATGAATGAGTATGCAACTCATGCTCAGTAACCTGTCAGCACAATAGCCTGCCAACCACTGGTAACTCGCTTAGTGTGATAGCTCGCCCAGGCCTCGGCCTCGCCCACATCAAATCCGCCCACATCTGCGTCCGTCCACGTGCGCCCGCCCACATGTGTAACAGTGATGGGGTGTCATAATGTCATATCAGTCCTCATATCAAGTCCACATATCAGTACGGTTCCTCTCTGGGGAATCACCGAGGTCTGTTACACTCCACACTGACTGCCGCCTCCCAAGCCGCACAGTCCAACGAGTGAAAGAGACCACACTATCTGCCTAACCAGTAGTCTACCAATACCTACCCGACTTGTCAATAGTGGACTCATTTGTGAGCTGGTCAAACTCATCTTAGCTTACAACCCCCTCACTCAAGTGGATAAGGCCACACCCCTACCAACTGACCATGACACAGTGAGAGATGCGACCTACTGGTATTCGGCACTCGGGCACTCATGTATCTACTTGGTCTAGACATCAGGGCATCTCCTGGCCTCAGAGATTTAGAGACTTTCACCCACAGACATTCAAAGTGCCCAGATGCTCGAACCAAACATTTTCGGTGTCCCATCTGGCTATCCACAACATGTTTGTGGAGGTCACAGCCCTGATGTCGCTAGGGCATACAGTAATCACAGTCACATAATACAAGATGCATGAGTCACACTGTCCAGTCATGCAGCAATCTCATGTGTACCACGTGCTCATGTTGGTAACTCCTATCAGTGAGTCATATAAATAGTTTGCCCAATGGCATATGCTATGATCAGTCACTACTCATATCAAGCATACATATGATGCGTATGGGCATGAATCGTGGAGTTATACTAAGCATGTTATATGGTGATGAACTATCCTTACAACAAGGATAGGCCTATCAATGGGCCCTAAGGAGAGTTACAATGTAGACATTTGATCAACATTATTCCTACAATGTGAATGTCAAACCATCATTGCTACCAAGGCATGGCCCGCCATAAATATCATTACATAAAATATGGTGGAATCACACAATGCAATGGACCTTGTATACTTCCCATTAGGCCTCGACCCATGGGTCTCAAATACATCAAATGGGTCGCATCATATGGGCCTCATATATATCAAGGTGGGCCTCAACGGACGGGCCACAAATACATCAATATGGGCCTTATCACATGGGCCTCATATATATCATGGTCAGCCTCAATGGATGGGCCAAAAATACATCAAGATGGGCCTCAATAATGGGCCTTCTAAATTCCCAAAAATGAGTCATATTAAAGGATTATTTAGACCATATCCCAAGTGATAGTGGAGATAATCACTATTAAAACAATTCACAGGAGACCACCATAAGGTTTATTTTCCACCCAATCTAATCATAAGGTCATAAAAACCTGGATTAAGAGGGAGAACAATTCCCCATTGATCCAGAACTTCCGTGACCTAAATGGGTTTCAATGATAGACATTCAGTCCTCCACTCTTTCTGTGGTGTGGTCCACCTAACCAATGGATGATTACATCACGGTGTGGGCCATCATACTATATTTGAGATCCAACCAATTCATAAATTAATATAGTGATAGATGAAGTGAAAACAAATATCGACTTTATTGGAAACTATTATGGCCCTTAGAAGTTTGAGGGTGGATGTCACTATCCACATTGATGGTGGGTCCACTTGATCCTAGATTTGTCATATTTTTAGTCTCAAGCCTTAAAATGAGCTTTCAAAATGATGGATGGTTTGGATGCACCACATGCATCATGGTGGGTCCCATAGATGGACGACATGGATAAAGCACATACCTTAAGGTGAGGTCCACACTAATGGCAGGTGTGGATTATAATACATACATTTGTGGTCCCACGTGGGGCCCACCATAATGTTTATCTGCCATCAAATCTGTTAATAAGGTCACACAGACTCGGATGAAGAAGAAAAACAAATTTCATAATGATCTAAAACTTTTGTGATAAGCTAAAAGGGTTTCAATGGCAGACGCTCAATCCCCAATGTTCTCTGCTATGTGAACCACCTAAGTTCCACATACAGTTGATTTTTGGGGTGGCCCACTACCCTAAGGGGGCCTACCAAATGCACGGTGTTGATGTCCAACACACCTCACGTGGGGCCCATGGCTGGGACCCAAGGTCCCTGCCCGCGCACATCACAGCAGCGCTACAGCATCCTGTTGCACGCCTCTAGACATCAGCGGCAGCAGGGCTGCTATATATATATATATATATATATATATATATATATTATTATTTTCTAAAAAGGTTTTTCTGTGGTTTTTCATAGGTAGGGTCTGCATCAGAAAAATCCAACCCAACCATTGGTTTTTATGGCCCAAGACAGACCCATCAAGCCCAATATTCGACATGTTTTGGTGTACAGAAACATCAGGGTGGATTTCAATGATAAAAATACTATTTTCTATGTTATAGCCCGCCAGATAGTCGGATTGGCTTCATTTTTTGGCTCAATGCCTAAAATGATCTAGGGAACGGGATGGACGGTGTGGATTAAATCCATACATCAAGGTGGGGCCTGCATGAGCGGTCCTGTCCAAAGCTTGTTGAATTAAGCTAATATTTTTATTTTCAATTCACATCCAGTGTCCCTGGACGCTGGACGGTTTGGGCACAACTGTAACACCCCGACTTTTCAGGATCCGAGTATAGGACTCGTTTCCTAAAAACCCGAGTGTTAACCTTAAAGGATGGTCAAATTCGAGTGTACATTTTTTTTCTTCTTCTATTATCAAAGTAAGCAAATGAGCGTAGTGTGGACAAATCGACATAAAGAAAATTTTTATTATCATTCAAGTATACAAGAACCTGCCCATAATGACTTATACAAGCCAACGTCTCAGAATTTAACAAATACAAGATTTACAAGAATTAATACATGAAGAACAGTAGAAAGCATGTAAATATGAGTCGCAAGATCACGCAGCTCCTCCAGGCAAATACAGTCATGCATCCCTGGTGATCGTACCCTGCTCCTCTTCAAGTCTGAACATGTATATCACTTAAGCCACCTGTACTACCTGTACGGTTAGTGCTAGCGTTAGTGTGACCATACGTACTCGAAAACTTGTTGTATCAGTCAGGTTTTGGTCAGACACATGCTCTGAAGTTGATGGACGGTTCAAATTTGATATGGATCGTGCATGTGGGCCATTGATTAAAAATTCAGATTCTTCTTTGTGCATTGTTGGAAGTGAAGAGAGAGAGAGATATTCTCTCCATTTTGAGAAAAATGCGGGTCAGCTTTGGCTGACCAGTCTAGCATACCCGGTGCACAGCTGGTGCGCACCATCTGTGCACATGCAGCCCATCAATCGGGGTCCACCATCATTTTGGGATAAATCCACACCGTCCATTCTATTTGGTGGACCCTATCCTGGCCTTTGACTGAAGATGGGGAAGACCAAGGTTTAGGTGGGCCGTACTAACAAAACTAGGGTCCTTTAGGGCCGATTGCGTCGATTCGATGGTTGGATTGATTCCAATCCAAATATCAATGGTCAAAAGGTCCTACTGGGTCGCTTACATCTTCAATACTTGTTACTAACCTTATAATAATAATAATTTTATTTTATTTCATTTTATTTTGTTATGTGTATATATGCATTTATATTATTTTGTATTATTATTATTATTATATGCACACACATACATATATATGTATATAATTCATGTTGTGGGCCACTCTATAGGTTATTAGGAGTACTCATATTATGATTTTATAATATTTAAATATTAGTTAGTATTATTATTATTGTTGTTATTTATCATATATAAAAATTAAGCTGTGGGATCTACTTCTATGCATCATTTTGATTTCGTTACTTGAGATCAGGATTGCCCAACATAAAAGAGGACCACTCCATGTGATCATCTTATAACCCGGTGGTTGGACTATTAATGATCATGGCATAATTCGAACAATTAGTGGGTCGTGTTGTTTAAGTCCTACGATAACTATCGTAAGATTCAAGTGTCTAACAAGGTTATTAAAATCCTAAATTAGGCTTCCATCCTAACACTCGAGTACTAAAAGTATGGGGTGGTATAATCTACCCCCCTTAAAGAAAATCTCGTCCCTAAGATTCAACACTTCAACTACAATTGCGAATGACACTAGTTTAAGTTTACCTATCCCCCCTTAAAGAAAAAAATGAATAAAGTCCTACTTCAATATTTCATACCCTACGTATCTATTACTAATACTATGAGTGGTTCAATTATCCTGAAGATGCACCCTATGAAGTCCTAACGAGCTTCATTTAAACTCCTCACGACCCTTGAGTCTCTCATTTAGCAGATCAACTGAGGCGTCTAAGTCCCACTAAAGGTTAGAGATCATTTCAACATCAGTCAAATCTAGGGAGTTGTCTTAATGCTCACCAACATCGAATTTCTTCCTATAGCAATTAAATGATAGTTCCCCATTGTCCAAAGTATGATACGGTTTTCTATTCTTCTGCATTTGAACTAACACGAGTGGATGGTTGTAGTAAGTTTGAGCCTAATACCTTGATCATTTGCCTACGTAGAACAAAGGATCCATTGATATTGATTCATAATCCTGTAAAATCTCGATCTTCTACCTAATCAGGGCATTGAGATCATTAAGATTTGCTAGGACTTAGAATCTGAGTCAAACAACGCAACATCACCTAAGTATGATTCCATCAACTCGTGACCCTAATTATTCTAGACACATGGGAAATATCATGTGATCTTAAAAATTTTCAATGAGAGCACCCGAAAGTTTATGTGAATGGGTGTGAATGACCATCATGCTTCCAGCGGGCACTCTGATCACCTAGTGCACCACTTAAAAATTCCATAACCAAATTCCTACGTGGAAGTTTGAGTTTGAAATTTGTTGAGTTCATCCAAGGTTTCAAATCTATCCTTGACATGATCATCCTATGGTTGAAAATTTATCTAAGATTCTATAAGTTCACCTCTAACCAACCTTTTCATGCTGAAACTTGTAGGAAATGTTATATCTAAGTAAGAAGATGTATTAGGGAATTCAAGTTACATTCCTTGTATGATTTATTAAGTTCATAAAGCGTTTATGCTTGATCCCATATATAATCTAGGAGATAAGAAATTTCTTACACAGTCTAAGTTCATCTCATTTGTTGACCATTACGACAATGCTATTTCTAGTTAAGATGTTTTTAGAATTGTCAAGTCTATGTTTCTAAGAAAATTGTTCATCAAAAGTTAAGTTCAAGGAATGTTCTTATTCCATCTCAATCGCATCATAGTGGCTATTTGTCTTTCCACGGCACATGAATTTAATCTCTAAGTTCAAACGATAATTCTGATAGCTCTCAAGGGAACTAAAGTTCTGATGCTAAGTTCAATAACCAAACCTAAAATGTTCAAGGGACTTAAGATCATTTCTAGGTTCTCTAATTACCCAAACAATTCGCTAGGGAACCTAACATTTAAGTTTTCTACATCCTTATTTCTTCCCAGTTCTAAGGGTTTCTTAAATAAGTTAAGGTCCAAAAGCTTAACCTAAAAATTTCAGGGGAGACTAGAGTTTGAAGTATCTATGTTTTCCAGATTCTTTAAGGGGACTTTTCATAAGTTCAAATGACTAAATGTTCAAAGGGAACTAGTTTCATTTGTAAGTTCTATGACCATCCAAACAAGTTTCTAGGGGGCCTAAAATTTTGGGTTCCTATATTCTCAATTTCCCTAACTACAGGAGACATTCACATAAGTTCAAATGATTATTCTAATAATTTCTAAGGGACTTCTACATAAGTTTAAAGTCCAGCGGTCTAACTTAAAATTCTCAAGGGAGTCTAGAGGTTGAAATTTCTATGTTTCCAATTTTCTCTTATTCTAAGGGAATCTTGCATACATTCAAATGACTAATCTAAAATTCTCAAGGTAATCTAAATTTGGGTTACTATATTCACAGTCATTCTTCTAAATCTAAGGGGAGTTCACCTAAGTTAAAATTTCTAATTTCAAACATCCTAACTTGAGACATTTAATGTTTGTATAAGATCATTTCTCAAGGCCAAGTTTATCCAAACCATGTTATAATACCACCTATAACACCCTGACTTTTCAGGAACCGAGTATAGTACTCGTTTCCCAAAAATCCGAGTGTTAACCTTAAAGGATGGTCAAATTCGAGCATAAATTTTTCTTCTTCTTCTATCATCAAAGTAAGTAAATGAGCGTAGTGTGGACAAATCGACATAAAGGAAAATTTTATTACCATTCAAGTATAAAAGAAGTTACCCATAATGACTTATACAAGCCAACGTCTCTGAATTTAACAAATACAAGATTTACAAGAATTAATACATGAAGAATAGTAGAAATCATGTAAATATGAGCCACAAGATCACGCAGCTCCTCCAAGCAAATATAGTCATGCATCCCTAGTGATCGTACCCTGCCCCTCTTCAAGTCTGAACATGTATATCACTTAAGCCACCTGTACTACCTGTACGGTTGTAAATTTGATAGATGAGTGGCCAACTCAGTGTGAATTTCTCTCAAGATTACACACCGCCGCATTAGGTAAGAAATAGTATAAAACATTCAAACAACCAAAACAGAGTAAATGCAGTCTTATTAGGTGCATGGATGTATGAATGTAATCATCGCCCTGGGGATGCTCATCCGTGCGGACAGTGGACCGTCACCCATGCAATCATCGAACCTGGAAAACATCATCCAGTCGGAATCATCGAACCTGGGGAAACATCACCCAATCAGAACAATACGTACCATGTATGCATGATTAGCCAAGTCATTATTAGTCCATTTACAATCAGCTAATTCAGATAAGCTCAAAGGTCACTACGGGGAGCACATGGCCCAACGTAGGTCGACGGCTCAGGCATAGTGTCTCATTACCACCATCCCCGGCCCATGAGGCTACCATCTTAGGATGTTTAATGGAAACCCGTCGACTAGTAACCAATCATATTACAGTATCTGGGGCTTACCATCACATGGTTGTACGGTATAAAACATCAGACCCATATAGGGAAAACATCAAGATAAAACTAAGTAGGGCAAATATCAAATATACCACATAGGGTGAATATCAAAATAAGTCACGTAGGGCGAGTATCAAAACCATGTGAAAAAAGATAATCCTTGAAAATCATTTAGACATAACAACAGTGGATGGTAGGCCCACATCAATGATCCATCTAAACCACCATCCAATAAACACTAGATCGAGGGTCCATTGTAATCACCATCAATCGATTTACATCCCAAGTATGGGTGTACATTTATAGGTGGGGGTTTTCCACTAATGTACCAGTTTAAAGTCCATAAGCAATCCACAAACAATTCATGAACAAATATACAGGATGAACATTAAGCATGTAATATAGCAATTCAATTTCCACCAGTTAACACATGTGATTATAAAGGAAGATATCAATTATAAATTTAAATAAAAACTATAACTTAAGCTAATGAGAAGATGGAAAGCTCAAGGGAAAGAATCATCACCTTATACTTTGAATCGCCTTCTAGTGTCATAAAGTGTTTGCGCCCTTAGAATTGTATCCTACCACAAATCATAAACTTGTACAATTAGGTCCTGATCCTAATTACTACCTAGGGTTGAAGATCATAGCCTAGGGTCATCTTTTAGGGTTTTAATGTGGAATTAGGGTTTTATCCTAGAGTTTAGCCCCATACTTGGATTTTAGGATTTTATTCTAGAGTTTAGTTCTAGGCTAGATAATTAGGGTTTGAATGTTAGTTCATGTAAAATTAATTATTTAGATTGTTTATAACTATAGTATAATTATAATATTAATGATAGAATTACTATTAGTTAATCGTGGCAATAGTAATCATTACAATGGTAGAAATCAGTATACTTATACTACCCATAACGATATCTAAGAATGGTGAGTAAAACCCTAATAACGAAAGTTATGGTTTTATCTATACTAACTAATACTAATATGAGTAATCTATTAATGGCTAATCATGTCTATAATAAAATTTACCGTGATAATAGTAATAAGGATGGAAATTCATGTAAGTCGAGATCCTTCTAGTTTGGTGTACCATTAATTACAATATAAACTTAATAATTACAAAATAATTATCAGCATTAGTGTTATGATTTACATTAACTAACATGGTAATAAAAATCATTATGATGGAATTTAATAATAGAATTATGATTGATGATAATATTATCCATGACACTAATTTGTATATTATAGTACTAATTATTATTCCTAGTCAATATCATTAAAATAACATTAGTTGTTACAACAGGTAGGAAATAATAGTGATATTATTAATAACAAAATAACTAACAATAAATATGAAAAGAAATGAAAATTCTCACCTAGATGACTCGGTTGAGTCGAGTTGACTCGGCTAAGCACCCATCTCTCTCTCTTTTCCTCCTCTTCTCCTTTCATTTCGTTCTAACTCAGCTAAGGCACAACTTAACCCGTCAGCGAGTTGAGACAGAGTAGCACAGCACCTCCTCCAGTCAACTGAGTCGACTCGGTTCGACTCGACGTATGGTGCAACACCACCACCACTCTCTTCCATCATTCCTTCTCTTTCCTTCCTTCCTTCTTCCTCTTTCCTTCAAGCTGGAACGTCTAGCCAGGGACGTCAAACTTGACCCATGACTCGTTGAGTCGAGTCCGGGCTCAACCAGCAATAGGGACCACCGCCCATGACTCAACTAGCCGAGCGGGTGCACCCCGACTCCTCCTCTTTCTCTCTTCTCTTTCTTCCCTTTCTCTCTTCTTCCTAGCTCTCTCCATACTTCTCTCCATGAGTTAGCTAGAAAGCTCCAGCAAAATTTCGACTGAGCCAGGGCCGATGCTTACCACCGAACCCAGCTGACTCGCTCGGTTTAGGTAGCAGCCACTAGTGGCGGACGCCCTCTGTTTCCCTCTCTTTTCTTTCTTCAATATGCATGGACAACTGCAGAGACGACCCACCTAGTAACTGACCTAAGACTAAAGGTGACAACAGGAGCTAACCGACTGAGCTTCCAACAAGGAAGACGACCCGCCATTAATGGAAGATCGTAAACGTCTGCATTTTATTTCAAAATAGTGCCTAAGGATGAAGTAAACAGGCTTATGGGAGCTTGGGAAATCAATGAATCGAAGCTTTAATGGGGTTTGGGCAGTGGGTTTGGGTGTTGAAGGTTTCAGCCGTTTTCCTTCTCAAGCAGCTGTGGGAAGAGGAGATAAGGTGGGTTTGCTGAGAAGAGAAGTTTTCTCCTCTACTTGAAGGAAGACCTACCTCCCCTAGGCCGTCGGATTAGTAACGGATGGCTCGGATGAAGTGGTTTTGCAGCGACTCTAAATACAGCCTGTTTTTACGAAACTGAGCGGTTTTGGTTTACCATGGGCAGAAACCCCGCCCCACGTGGATGACTTGGATTCGTCCAAGGAGGAGAGATCCTCACATGGATCGCCAAGCTGGCGTGAAGACAGTTTCCATTTCAGGAAACATTGTGCTACCGGGTCCTGTTTGCGCTAGCGTCAGTGTGACCATACGTACGCGAAAACTTGTTGTATCAGTCAGGTTTTGGTCAGACACACTCTCTGAAGCTAATGGACGGTTCAAATTTTTCATATGGATCGTGCATGTGGGCCATTGATCAAAAATTTGGACGCTTCTCCGTTCGTTGTTGGAAGTGAAGAGAGAGAGAGAGAGAGAGAGAGAGAGAGAGAGAGAGATATTCTCTCCATTTTGAGAAAAACGCGGTTCAGCACTGGCTGACCGGTCTGGCACACCCAGTGCACGGCTGGTGCGCACCATCTGTGAACATGCAGCCCATCAATCGGGGTCCACCATGATTTTGTGATAAATCCACACTGTCCATTCTATTTGGTGGACCTTATCCTGGCCTTTGACTGAAGATGGGGCAGATCTAAGGTTTAGGTGGGCCGTACTAACAAAACTAGGGTCCTTGAGGGCCGATTGCATCGATCCGATGGTTGGATTGATTCCAATCCAAATATCAATGGTCAGAAGGTCCTACTAGGTCGTTTACATCTTCAATACTTGTTACTATCCATATAATAATAATATTTTTATTTTATTTCACTTTATTTTTTTATGTGTATATATGCATATATATTATTTGGTATTATTATTATTATTATATGCACACACATACATATATATGTATATAATTCATGTTGTGGGCCACTCTATAGGTTATTAGGAGTACTCATCTTATGATTTTATAATATTTAAATATTAGTTAGTATTATTATTATTGTTGTTATTTATCATATATAAAAATTAAGCTGTGGGATCTACTTCTATGCATCATTTTGATTTCGTTACTTGAAATCAGGATTGCCCAACATAAAAGAGGGCCACTCCACGTGATCATCTTATAACCCGGTGGTTGGACTATTAATGATCATGGCATAATTCGAACAATTAGTGGGTCGTGTGGTCTAAGGCCTACGATAACTATCGTGAGATTCAAGTGTCTAACAAGGTTATTAAAATCCTAAATTAGGCTTCCATCCTAACACCCGAGTACTAAAAGTACGGGGTGTTACAACAACACATATGTAAAAGGTGGGCCCTGCTCAGGTCGGCCACTAAATGGCTAGATGGTGTAGATAAGACATACATCAAGTGAGATACATCTGGGTGGGTCGTACAACTATTGTCACACACAACAAAAGTGAAAGAGAGAGAGAGAGAGAGAGAGAGAGAGAGAGAGAGAGAGAGAGAGAGAGAGAGAGAGACCGAGTGATGGAGGGACCCCGACACTATAAGCCCTCCTTCCATACATCACAACTTATATCAAGTGGGTCCCATTACGTGTGGGCCCACCGATCAAAATCAACTGTGGAGATCCTTTCTCCACCAAAATACAAGGTCTAGATGACCCTATTCATGCAGGGAAAATAAACATAATGATGGGGTCCATGGAGAATGGCCCCATCATGGAATGATCATGACAATCAAGGTGGGCCATCGGCCATATCTAGGGTTCAAAGTAAGATCCATACCATCAATCAGTAGGCCTCACTTAGCCCATCATAAAAATAAAAAATCTAGGCCTATAGAAATACCCACCATTCGATCTTCTTGGTCCGATGGAACACAATCTTCTTGTGTCTCACTTTGATGGAAGGTGATGAGAGATGAAGGGCTAGGATGATAGATCTAGTGATAGGAAGTGGGCCGCACATAACACTTTTCCCACTTGGGGTTGCTTGGACGTCCACCACTTCTTAGTTGCTTGGAAATTGTATTGAGAAAGAGAGAGAGAGAGAGAGAGAGAGAGAGAGAGAGAGAGAGAGAGAGAGAGAAGGGGTGGTTGTAAGAGAGGTGATGGGTGTGAGTGATGGATGTGAGGTGATAGTTGTACTTGACTTGAGAGTTGACTTAGTGGTTGCTTGACTTGGGGAGAAAGAAAGTATGTGTGTGTACTTTGATTGATTGTTTGATTGATTAATTGGATGGGTTGTAGAGAGTCTCTTGGGTTCACAAATGCACGGCGTTTCTTCAAAATAAATGCGGGCCTACATCTTCTGACCTGGGTATTGGATCGGTGCGTGAGTCATGATGTTGGAACCGCGACGACAGTGCAGTTGTAATAGTACAAGTCTCGAATTAAGCCAACTTTGGAATACGAGCATGACTCAAGGTTGTCGCAACTATCAATAACAGATCGCGGGTCACCGAAATTCGACCGAGAGGACTGGGGAAGTCTATGGAATGGTATGGGCTAGGATATAGGTCTTACATTAATGCTTGAATTGCAACCACGCATGGATTTTGAGAATTAGAGAAAAAGATGAAGAGAGAATGCAATCATTACCCAATGGATCCTTACGTTACCTTGCTTGATACCTTGCATACCTTCTTCCAATAATTTCATTTTTACTTGTATTTTCTTATATTTATAACTATAACTATATATATATATATATATATATATATATATATATATATATATATATATATATATATATATATATATATATATATATATATAAAGAAATCTTATATTTGTGGAGCTTTGAGAAATCTTGATGAGTTTGAAATGCTGGTACAAGTGTTCCTTCTTTTCAAGGCCGATACAATGCATTAACAATATGTGTTGAGACTTAAAGAGTACATTTAGGTGTTCCAGGTTTGCAAGGCCAAGAGGATGAACTCTCACCGAATTAGAAGCCTAGTTAGCAGAACTCCATGGAAAGAGAGGCCCTCATTGATATAGTTTCTATTTTCCAGATTGCCCAAAACACCATGGAAGCTCCACCAACCATGATTTGGTAGTACACCCAAATGCACTAAGAGGGAAGGAGGGAGCTTGAAAGTAAGTGAGATGTGGATGTTGCAGCCTAAGAATTTGAGCTCATAGTCTCTCTTGGAACACTTATCTTCATTTTTCAATGGCTTGTTGCTTCCAAATTTTCCAGGTGGAGTTACCTTTCAATTAGAAGTTACAAAAGTAATTTATGGTTCATAAGCCCTTGTATTCAAAGTTGGATATATCAATGGTTCCTTTTTATATTGTTTTTTGTGCTCCACATCTGATCCATTTTGCTGCAAGATCTTCTATCTCATTCCCCCACACTTTCAGGTGTAGCTGTACAAAATGGGATTGGGAAGCCTGATGCATACAGTCAAGAAGGTTTGTGATGGTACTGTTGAAGACCCATCTTTTAGCGGGCATGCATCTCTCTTTTCTTCCCCATGATTTCATCATACAATGCTACTCTAGGCTTTCACTTGTTTTGTTTTGTATGTTCATGACTCAGAATAGTATTGTAGACCATTTGGACTACTTTGATGTTCAGCTCTTGTGTGGAGATGTGGGGCTCATGCTGAGTTGTAATGGAAGAAATACTGTAATGGATTGCACAGATTTCAACGGTAGCTTTGTCTTATTGACAAATCCTTCTCTTCCGTCCAAAAACTAAATACACAAACTGAAAGCAGTCACGTCTCTGTTAAGATTTATTCAGGGGTCAACAGCGATATTGTCTTACAGTTGGTATTTCAAGCATGTCTAGTTCTTCATTTAAATGCATGTATAAGAGAACCTATGGAAAATTCCTTGAATGGGTTTTAGGAAGAAATCTTAGTCAAAGTCGTGCATTATCACCCTTCATGTGAATATGAATCCAGATTGGGATGGCCACTGTTAATTTCACCTGAATTTTCAAGTTTGCTTTTCTCATGTCATTGATTAAACTATTCTAACCGTATGTACAGGTTATGGAAATTCATATTCTAGGTATCCATCAAACAAGAGTGAAACAGAATCAGCATTCTCTCATCTTCGGCATCATCAAGTAATTTCGGTTCCTCTTGTACTTCAACATGCTTCATGCGCACTAAGAACGCAAAATGCTAATTCAACTGAGTTAACTCAGGGGTACAATGAATCCATGGTACGTTCTATTTGAATAACATGCATGGGTCTCACATGCCCGGATATATTGATGAGAAATTGTAGTCGGATATTCCAATTTCTGAAAGTGGGGTCCATGACTGGTTTTCCATTTGATGACCTGATGGGTTCGATGTCCACGGTTTTATGTAGTTTAATTCATTTCTCCATGCTTTGTAAGGTGTTTGAACATCTCAAATCTTCCTCCATAAAAGCATTCCTTTTGTAGTCCTACAGTAGTCATTCCAGATCAGTAGCATATCACAATTCACAGGTGCAACATGCCCAAACAGATCTATGGAAGAATGGCGAGTCCATTTTCTTGTTGCTAATTTTTTTTTTTAAAAGTCGGGTATTAATAACGACAAGCTAGACTACATTATCTTATGACATCAAAGAAATGCTTGAAAGAAATTAGAAAAGCATAGAATGCAGCTAGTAAATAGACATGGGATGCATTAGACCTTAACTTTCAAGAGTGATAATGTGTAGCTATTAAAAGTGGCCTCAGCTTTAATATCAACTATTAACATATCATCAAAGCCTCCCAAAGTTTGATTCCAAATGTTTTCTTAAAGTATTTCTTGCATAGAGCAGCTATTAACATATCATCTAATCTATCTATTTACAGTTTTTGAATCAGATCAAGTGTCCAAGTGTTGCCTTATCTGTCTTCTCATGAAGGCATGTTTTTTGTGCCATAACAGGGGGCACATTTGCTTTATACTTGTTAATTTGTAGGAATGTGAAGGCCAGTCTTCTCCCAAACCAATTGCCATCTGATTCTTGTATATCGAGTTTCAGGCTCAAGGTGTCATCGCCTAAGCTTGAGAGGTCACTAAAAGTTAAGGAGCGTCTTTCGAATTCACTGGGACTGAAAAAGCTTCTGCTCTTGTTAGTGCTTGTCGGTACTTCCATGGTGATAGCAGATGGGGTTGTTACTCCTGCAATGTCAGGTTTTGCATGTATTGTTTTCCTAGGAAGAATGTTATCATGTAGACCATTCTTCTTGCATATAAAAGGCTGCCTTCTATCTAAGATCTAGTTATGTTTTATTTATTTATCCTTTGTTCATTTTCCCCCATTCAAATTGAAGTTTTGTCAGCTATGAGTGGTCTAAAAGTTGGAATATCAGGATTTTAGCAAGGTAATCCTATAGTATATTGATTATGTCTATGGCTCAAGAAGTATTCTTGTTCTTTATTCGTTTCTATGTTTATCATGGATAACCATATGAGAGAGACTTCAAAAGGCATTAAAATTATCATGTAGTTATAACTTGATAATTTGTAATTTAGACTTTAGAAGCAATATCATTTGAGGGAACGTAGGAGTAGCACTAATGTGTAATAAGATGAGGGAAAGTAGACTTAAATGGTTTGGTAATGTGCAATGGAGACCAAGAACTGCGCTAGTTGGAAGAAGTGAGTTGGTGCAAGTTCAATGCTTTAAAATGGGAAGGGGAAGGCTTGAAAAGATGTGGTTGGAGGTAGAAAGGAAAGACTTGATGACCTATGGTCTAACTAAAGTTATGGTCCTTGATAGAGTGGAATGGTGGAAAAGGATTCATGGAGTCAACCCCCAATTAGTTGGTATAAGGCTGAGGTGATGATGAGACTTCAAAAGCAATAGTTAGTGATTATTATGATAATTACAAAGATTTATTGAAATAAACTAGTCAATGAATGTTTGGCCATTGCAAACCTTCAACATCTTTACATAATGAGTTGTTCCTACATTTAGTACTATCTTTTGACAAGTAACACATTTATTATTCTTCATCATAGCCTCGTCCAAGTTATATAGGGTCCTTCAACCCTATTCAAGTGGGTTGTCTTCGGTTTTCTTAGCACATGGCTGAACCATCTCAACCAGCTCTTAGTCATTTTATCTCCAATTCCAAGGTAGCTTCATATAATTCCTTCTTAATTCTGTCCTTCCTAGGCTTCCACAAATCCATCTTAACATTCTCATCTCCGCAATGTTCGTACAGGCTTCCTTCTTAATTGCCCAATTCTCTACTTACTATGGCATAGTCGTTATATAGTTCTGTTAAAATTTCCTTAAGTTTCATTGGCATGCAGTGCGCTCACACAACAATCTAGAGATTGCATTAATACATCATTCAGCAAGTCTTATTATGTGATCACTAGAGTGCAAATAGCAAAAATGATCATTATGAGGAATCCCCTAGCCATCATTTCTTTCGCTGAAGTCTTGCATCTTTTTTTTCCTTTTTTCTTTTTTTTAAAGGTTTAAGTTTCACATCTATTAATCCTACTAAAGTTGCATACTGGATATTCTATCTTGATTCGACTAATTTTTTATCTCATAAATGTTAAAGCCTTCCTCTAAACACTTTAGCAGAGGAAGCTCTATTCACCGTCTGAGCTCTGTAAGTTAGGGTTAATTGGATGAAATTGATGGATGATAGGATATTATCGAATTGTAAGTTGTGATCTAATTATATCTTATGATTATATGCAAGTAGGTGATTATTAAAAAGTTCTACTTTGATATCATTCTCATTGCCTTCATTATCTTGATTGTTGATTGCCAAATTGAGCTTGCGAAAATGTTGTTGGTGGAGGGACAAAGTTGTCTTTTTGTACATTGGCCTGAACAAGGTGTTGATGATGAAGAAAAGAAAAGTTTCTTTGATCAGGTTCATTTTCATGGCACTTTTTTATTATTATTATTATTTTAGTTTTTACGAGTACAAGAACCTTGTATTCCATGCATTCTCAGTATATTTTTACAACTCAGCTGTTGCATCCTGGAAATATTAAATGGTCTTTGTTGATTTCCAAGTCCAAGCAGCAAAAGTTTAACATCGGTTTCAACTTTTAACCTTCCATTTTCCTCACCCAAACATTTATTTTTGTTATTATTATGATTATTTTGAAATTTATCTTTGAAAGCCTTGCTGACCACAAATTTCTGATAGGAGACCAAACTAATTTTGATTGGTTTCTGGAAACCTACATTGCTTTGTACCTATCAACAAGATTGTTAATACTCTTCATATATCTGCTTATTGATGTCAAGTAGCTCTTTTCTATAGGTAACTTGGTTTAATTCAAGCTATCCAGGTGGTTTGGCATCATATATTCGAAATGGTAGGAATCTATTAGCTAATTCAAAAGTAGGGAAAAATCCATTTAATGGCTTTACTCCTTCAGTAAGTGAATCCATTATTTTTGCTTTGCAATCTGTGTTTCTTGTACATTTTTGCCAGATTTTTGTCTTCAATTTCACATTTTTTTTAATGAGAAAGATTTTCTCTATAGCTACAGTCGCACTGTGGGGCACGTCATCATTAGCTACGAATTTTATCCGTAGATTTTGAACAATTTTCTGGTAGTATAGCAAAAACTGGTGATTTAGCGACATCCAGCACAATCGTCAGTAAAGGTTCTGACCGCCAGAAAAGCCTTTATCGACCGAGGCTTTACCGGCTGTTAGCTGACCGTGGGCAAAGGATTTGCCAGCGGTTTTCTGGGCCTTTGCTGGTGGTTTTGATCGCTTGTAAAGGCCAGTTTTCTTACAGTGAGTCCTTTGGAGCTGACCGAGGCTGGGAACATCCCAGCTTTAGATCCCATGCATTCTTATCGATGTGAGCTCGCCTATAGCCATTGCTCCCTTGTCCATTACATTCGCCTCTTTGCCAAAGTTTGAGGCAGCTGCCTGTGCATGATTACTGTATGTATATCCTAGCTCTACTCGTAATGTTATATTTACAGAAGCTTAAGAGCTAAAATGTTTGCATTAAAGCTTGGTGGATTCAAGTAGCTCCACCTAACTTCCCCATATGCGAAAATTAAGTTTCATTTTTAATCCATCCAAGATGTAATTGTTTATATAAATTTCACCAACTGAATTATGATATCTTGTTGTATGTAGCCATATATATATATATATATATATATATATATATATATATATATATATATATATATATATATATATATATATATATAGTGTATGCAGAGGTGCACATTCTAGTGGTACTAGTGCCACCGCAAGCTTACTGTGCTACCAGGCAGATGTGGAGCTCACTGATGTATTCATGAATCTAACCTCTCCATCAAATGCATCACCTTAAAAAATGCTTAGATCCCAAAATCATCCTGATCCAAAAATCAGGTGGACCACAACACAAAATGTTGAGAGGGAATGAGTTTCTCAGGGATAAATGTTTCTTCAGGTGACACATCTGATAGAAGGATTGGATTGTGTGATATATCATATGGCCCCCACATCTTCCCTGCACTAGCATGCCCATTTTAAGATGCATTGAGTTGGTGGTGATTTGGGTATAAAGACCATCTTTCTTTTCTTTACTTGCTTAGGAAATTAAAGATGGTTGAATGGCTGAATGGTTGTATCTTTATATTTAGATTCATTAATTAAGATAAAAATTCATTGATTGGAATTAACATATATAATAGACTATTAGATAGTGCTTGATTGTAATCAACCTATGTAATAGTTAGAGTTGGGCATCGAGTCGAGTCAGACCAAGTTAAGGCTGGCCTGACTCGATCCGGTTTTGAAATAGGCCTGACCCGAACTCGACCCAACTCGGTACTAAGTCCAGCATGCCTGACCCAATCTGAGTCCAAGTTTGGCTTGGACTAATCTGGACCGAGTTCGACCCAGTCACAAGTACCGAGTCAAGTCGGGAGGAGCAAGTATCCATGGGCTGAAATCACAAATTAAAACCTAGATTCACTTGCCAGAATTGAAACCTCTCCATCAACTACGCAGCATCTCAGATCTGAAATTTTATATCTGAGTTTTTTATTTTAAAAAATATATATGTATATACGAGTCAAGTTTCTGATTGAGACGAGTCAGTACCAGGTTGGATTTCGGGTCGGGTTGAGTCAAATTACTGGGTGACTCGAACTTGACTCAGTTTGAGTTTGGATTAGATGAAGTCAAGTTGATGCAGATTGACTAATCCACTCAGTTCAGGTCGAGTCAAACGGATCAATTTTGCCGAGTCAAGTTATCTCATGCCCAACTCTAGTAATAGTCCATACATTGGACCTGTGGCTGTTTTAGGCTCACATCTCCGTCCCTATCCTGGATAAAGGAGGGTATTCTATAACTTCCAACATGATTCCAAGAAGAAAAGGATTCATGTAGTCATTCCCAATTAGTTAGGATAAGGCTATGATGATGAAATTCTTCACTTAGGCTATGTTTGGTAGAGGCCTAAAAATGAGTTCATCTCTTTTTTGTTAACAGTAATTATGTATTAAAAATCTTGATCTCTATAACATATAATGAGTTAATGTAAACAGTTGTTCTGCAATACGTCATGACTATTAACTACAATGAGATTAACTCATTTTAAGGTAACTACAAAACAGTTTTTTCTTCCACTCCATAAACCCCAACCTACATGTTTCTTAATTTGCAAGACTTAGTGTTGAACAAAATTGAAATTAAGTGAGTTGAGAGAAGTTTGGTTTCATGAATCAAGTTGAGAGAACAATAGAAAGAGACGGAGGGAGGGATTTCATATCTATGTCAATGTACGGGCCTGCCATGGTGGTCTGTGTATGTCATCCAATCTGTCCAACATGATGATCTGATCATCTGGTGGGTATGCCTCAAAAATCAAGCTAATCCAGTCACCAGGTTTGGTTACATGATAGACAAAAATATACATCCACCCAAAACTTCCCAAATATAGTGTGGGGTACTGATTGTTGTCCAACCTGTCAGTTAGGGTTGACCCACCATGAAAATGGACAACCCAATGGCTAGGCTGATCCAAAAATAGGTGGTCTTGTCCACATGAGAATAAAGTTTTTAGGTGTTTTCCATTGTTTTCTATGGATAATTTGATTCAAGAAGAGTCTTTTTTTTTCTTTTTTTTTGCCCTTCATTGCAGAAGTTTGGGAAATCTCACTGTTGGATTAAAGGGTTTTGACGCCAGCAATTGTAACATAAGATATGCTCAAGCATGACCCATCATCATTCAATTGGTTCAATGGTATGAGAAGTGCCCCCAATGTAACTGATCAAGACCTCACAAACATCAATGCTTCTTCACCGTGTGGCGTTTAGGACTCAAAGGCAACCATTGAGGGTGGTGGGAAGGAGGTAGCTGACTCTATTTTACCTAGCATTTTCTCTAACTGATGCAAAAAATCAGCCTCTTCAATAAATCCTCTTCCTTAATTTCAATGAGTAGGTTACAGGCAAAGTCAAGAAGTTAGAGACTTACTACATTAGTGGAGGTGAGGTCCTTTTTTAGGCTCATCAATAATTGTCAATGGTTCATCAAAGGTTATTTGTGTTGGTGGCCTTGCACAACACCTTATGATCTAGCCTCCTAAAACCACTAGAATTATGGGATAATAAAGCAATATGATAAATCAAAGCATAAACCACATGACACGAGATTTTTACATGAAAAACCCTCAAAGAGGTAAAAACTACGAGACCTCATCTAAATCAACAATCTACTATGAAGTAAAATGTTATAACCGATCACAAGCACACACTGCTTGGATCAAACCTTCTTTACTCACACAGGAGCGGATGAACAATAAGAGAATAAAGAAAAAGGGAGAGATCTCACCGATCATGAGGATGTAAAAGCACTGAGATGTTGATTGCACAGTAGATCACCTCTATGATCATAACCTCTCTTCCACAAGCTTCCTCTCTCTCACACCTTTAATAGCCGTAAACCCTTTAGCAAACCCTTTCAAAGCTTTAGGAAACCCTTTTGCATTACCTCTTGCATGCCCTAGAAAAGTCCTAAGGACCCCTATTTATAGTTTAGGCAACTCCCTTCGCACCTCTTGCGAAACCGCCTTAGATTTTCGTAGTTTGCACAAGATCCGGACTCAAATCTACGTAACCTTGACTGGTTGAGCCATTCCTAGATCGGTTGAGCGACCTACTCAACCGGTCAAGCACCTCCCTCGACTGGTGAAGCACCCTGGAGAAAATTCATCAGATGGTCGTTAGACTTTGAGTCGAGCCCCACTTGACCGGTCGAGCGCCACTCATGACCGGTCGAGCATCCCACTAGATCGGTCGAGCAGCACGGTGAAATACTCTAAATTTTTAACCCGCGACACTGTCTCTCCTCTAAACAGAGGAGGAAAACTCCATCAAATCTTTCCCTTTTCGACTCAGGAGGAATTCACCTTCTTCAAGCCAGCCCGATTTGTACAAACCTTAAACTTTTCCTTGATCAAAGCCTTGGTCATCATATCTAATCCATTATTGTTCATGTGGACCTTCTCAAGCTATAACACTTTCTGTTCCAAAGTATCCATAATCCAGTGATACCGAATCTCTATGTGCTTCAACTTGGAATGCTGACTTGGATTCTTGCTCAAGTATATAGCAATTTGACTATCGCAATAGACTACGTGCTCCTCTTGCTTCAGGATGAGTTCCTGTAGGAACCTTTTCATACAAAGCATCTCTTTACATGCCTCTATGACTACAATATACTCAATTGTAAGGTAATTGGCATTTGATTTCTTCCAAGTGCCAGAGGCGAATTGAACTAGTTCCTAAGTACTGCTTAGAGCTAGCTGCTTAAGGATAGCGCCCCAGTTGATTTTTATAGCGTCGGACTCAATGATCTTAGGGTAAGATTTACAAACTAGCTAGCAACTTCTTCAAAAGGCGCAAGAGCCGTCATGTGATAGAGCACTTGCGATGTTACGACCTTCTGTAGCTTGCTCTGCCAAGAGACCGCTCCCCCTGTAAATGTGAACATGAACCCAAATATAGACTTCCTGAAGTCTATGTCACCTGCCATATCTGCATTTATGTAGCTCTCTAACATAAGTTTTTCGTCACCATAGCATAGGCTCAACCTAAATGAGCCTCTTAGATACCACAGTATCCATTTCACTGCTGCCCAATGCTCTTTGTCAGGATTGAAAAAATACCGGCTAACAACATCAACCGCATATGTTATGTCTGAATGCCTACATACCATAACATACATCAAACTTCCTACTATTGACACATAGGGTACCTTTTGCATCTCATCCACCTCTGCCTTCGTCTTGGGACACTGAATGTCGTTCAATCTAAAGTGACCATCCAGTGGAGTACTGACCGACTTCACTGCATTCATATTAAACCTCTTTAGGACATTCTCAATATATCACTCTTATGACAACCAAAGTTTGCTGCTTCGGTTATGGGTTATATATATTCCTAGTATCTGTTTAACCGAGCCCAAGTCTTTCACAAACGACTTGTCCAACTCCTGTTTCAGCCTATGGATCTCCTTGATGTCTTTTCTTATGATGAGAATGTCATCAACGTATAACAGCAGAACTAAGAAATCACCATCTGAGAACTTGCTCATAAACACACAGTGGTTTGACTCCATTCTTTCATACTCATGCTTCAACATAAATGAACCGAACTTCTTGTACCATTACCATGGAGCTTGTTTCAGCCCATACAAGCTCTTCCTCAGCCTACACACCATATGCTCTTTATCCTTGACTTCGAACCCCTTTGGTTGGTGCATGTAGATCTCTTCTTTTAGGTCACGATGGAGGAAAGCAGTTTTAACATATAACTACTCTATCTCCAGATTCATGCTAGTCGCCAACCTAAGCAACACCCGCATGGATGTCATCTTTACCACTGGTGAGAATATCTTCCCGAAGTCTATGCCTTTCCTCTGACCAAACTCTTTCACCACAAGTCTAGCCTTAAACCTCGTCTGTGAATTCTTCTACTCAACTTTTTTTCTGAATACCCACTTGTTGCTCAAAACTTTCTTGCCCTTAGGTAATTTCATCATATCATAAGTGTGGCTCTTATACAAGGATTTCATCTCCTCTTACATAGCTTCAACTACTCTCCCTTATGCTCGTCAGCTAGGGTCTTAGAATGATCTTCTGGCTCTCCCCTATCAGTCAGCATAATATACTCATACAACAAGTACCTCTTAGATGTTGTCTGTCCCTAGATGACCTCCTCACCTGTGGCTCAGCAGGTAGATCAAGTGGGGGCTGATCCCCTGGTCCATCTTCTAAAGGAACTCCCTCATCATCTACGCCTTATTGTACTCCCCCGTCATCAGACACCACGGGAGGAATAATCGAATCCATGTTCTCTAGCTCACCTGAACTAAGTTGGTTCTTCTCTGGCTTACCAATGTCTTCTATACACTTATCTTCAAAGAAAACCACATCTCTTCTCCTGACGAGCTTCTTCTTGGTCGGATGTTATAATCTGTAACCAAACTTTTCATTGTCGTACCCCAAGAATACATACTACCTGATCTTCAAATTGAGCGTGGACCTCTCGTCCTTTAGTACGTGAACAGATGCCCTGCATTCAAACACCTTGAGATACATCCAAACACCTTGAGATGACTGTACAATGGATCCTATCTAGTCCACACCTTCTCAAATACTTCTCCATTCAACGAGGCTGATGAAGACCTGTTTATCAAATACACTATTGTATGTATTACTTCTCCCCAAAACATTTTGGATAATTTCGCATGGGACAACATGCATCTGGATCTCTCTACGATTCATTCGCTCAACCAAACCATTATGTTGGGGGGTCTTGGGAACCGTCTGTTCATGCTGTATACACATATACTTACAATACTCATGAAAGTCACCAATGTATTCACCACCATTGTCAGTGTGGATGCACTTCAATGATCTACCTATTTCTCTCTCAACCATAGCATGAAACAATTTAAATACACCAAAGACCTCGTCCTTGAATTTCAAAGCATAAACCCAAACCCTCTTAGATGCATCATCTATAAAAGTGACAAAATACAATACCCCACCCAAGGTTTTTGTCCTCATAGGACCACAAATATTAGAATACATCAAATTTAATGCATACAATTTATTAACATGAGAAGCAATTTTAACAAATGAAACTCTATGTTGTTTTCCTGATAAATAATCACTATAGGTTTTGAGAGGTATACTTGTCACGTCTGGAAGGAGTCACTTCCTCGCTAGTACCCGAAGGCCTTTTTCACTCATGTGGCCTAGACGCATGTGCTACATGTCAATAGTTGAATCTGCCGCTACGTTCAACCCACCCTTACACATACTGACACTTGTCTTGTAAAAGGTGCAACACTTCTTTCCTCTAGCTGTGCTCAACGAACCCTTAATGAGCTTCTAACGCCCACCAGCAAATCAGCTTTCATAGCTATTATCATCCAACCTTCCCATCGATATCAAGTTGGGATGAAGATCTGGGATATGCCTTATATCCCTGATAACTAATGTGCAGCCCACATCGGTCTTCACATAAATATCACTAACCCCTACGATCTTCGATATACCAGAATTTCTCATCTTCACGGTCTCATAGTCACCTGACTTGTAGCTTGTGAAGAAGTCCTTGTGTGGAGTCGCATGAAAAGAGGCTCCCAAGTCAATCACCTAGTCGGTGTCATGACTCGTAGCCGTGAGACAAATATCGTAATCTTCTGAAAAAATAACTATAACGTCACCATCTGAAGTAACCGCAATGAAATCTGATTCATCTTCCTTCTCCTTTCCTTTTCCTTTCTTGTCATTCTTATTCTTACGACATTCATGCTTATAGTGGCCCTTCTTGCCACAATTTCAGCATTCAACATCCTTCCTGGTACTCAACTTGCCTCTTGATTTATCTCGGGCCTTCCTGCCCTTCCTGTTCTTTCCTCTCCCTTGTTCTTGTGTCACAAGGGCCTCTTACTGAGTAGACCCCTGAGACTTCTTCCTTGTCTCTTCATTGAAGAGACAGCTAGTAACCTATTCCATGGATACCTTTTCGTTTGGCGCGGAGTTACTTAGAAATACCACCAATGTCTCCCAACTATCAAGCAATGAGCTAAACAATAGCAAAGCCTGTAATTCATCATCCAAGACCATCTTCATAGCGAAGAGCTAGTTCAATATATTGTTGACTTCATTCATGTGCTCAACCACAGAACCACCATCTATAAACTTGAGATTCACAAGTCTCCTTATCAAAAAAATATTATTATTGACTGTTTTCCGCTCAAAAAAATATTATTATTGACTGTCTCCCAACTATCAAGCAATGAGCTAAACAATAGCAAAGCCTGTAATTCATCATCCAAGACCATCTTCATAGCAAAGAGCTAGTTCAATATATTGTTGACTTCATTCATGTGCTCAGCCACAGAACCACCATCTATAAACTTGAGATTCACAAGTTTCCTTATCAAAAAAATATTATTATTGACTGTTTTCCTCTCATACAGCCCTTGTAATTTCAGTCATAGGCTAGTGGCTGAGGTCTCCATAGACACATGGTGGAATACGCAATCATCCAACCATTGTCTTATAAACTTCACCGCCTTCCAGTCCAATTTCTTCCAATCATCGTCTGTCATATCTTTTGACTTTTCTGATATGTCTTGATTCAGTCCTCCATCTTAGCCTCCATATAGTCCAGTTAGAACCATTGAGGCTGATCATCCTTAATGAGCCACCTTCCATAATTTAGAACCGTTCTCACTGCATAAACCACACAACACAAAAGATTTTTACGTGAAAAACCCTCAAAGAGGTAAAAACCACCGGACCTCGTCCAGATTAACAATCCACTATGAAGTAGAATGTTATAACTGATCACAAGCACACATTACTTGAATTAAACCTTCTTCACTCATGCAGAAGCGGATGAATAATAAGAAAATAAAGAAAAATGGAGAGATCTCACCGATCACAAGGACATAGAAGCACTGAGATGTTGATTATACAGTAGATCACCTCCACGAGCATAACCCCCCTTCCACAAGCTTCCTATCTCTCTCTCTCTCTCTCACATACACACACCTTTGATAGCCCTAAACTATTTAGTAAACCCTTTCAATGCTTTAGGAAACCCTCTTGCATTACCTTTTGCATGCCCTAAAAAAGTCCTAGGAAAACCGCCTCAGATTTTCACAGTCCGTACAAGATCCAAACTCGAATCTGTGTAAACTCTATTGGTCGAGCTGAGTCTTCGACCGGTCGAGCACCTCCCTTAACTAGTCAAGCACCCCGGAGAAAATTCATCAGATGGTCGCTGGACGTTGAGTCAAGCCCCACTTGACCAGTCGAGCACCACCCACGACTGGTCGAGCATCACACTCGACCGATCGAGCCACGCGATAAAATACTTTGAATTTTCAACCCACTGCACTGTCTCTCCTCTAAATTGCCAATTAAGTTGGGGTGGGTTGCTAAATTAACACATTTTCTGAAAAAAGGATCTAGCATGGTGATGGACCAACGAGTGTTGGGAGACATTCAATAATCTCAAGGAGCGCCTCATAGAGGAACTGGTCATTATCCATGTGCACATGGTTAGTTTTTTTTTTATGAAACCGAAAATTCATTTACTTCGGCAGGCTGATCACTCCAACCATATATCTCAAGTATTGAAGTTCTCTCTAATATATAGTAGATAACAAACACCTACAAAACCCATACTAGGCCGGCCAGTGTCACCATGAAAGTAAAAATATTGTAATTAAGGTTAGATCGAGGCAGAGATCCCTTCACTTCTTCCTCTTCTTTGGGGGTTGGAGGGCCTCTTCCTCACCTCCTCTTCATCCTCTTGAACTTCCTCTTCTTCCACTACTTCCTCCTCTTCTTCCCTGCCATCATCGTCATTGTCATCATCCTTCGCTTCTTCCTCTTCTCCCTCATCCTTCCCATTTTCTTCGCCTTCTCCCGCGCCACCCTCTGGCACCTTCTCCCCATTGTTGTTGTTGACATTTTTGTCATGACCGCCTCCATCTTCCAATGAGAGTTCCTCTTCCCCTTCTCCAAAGTCTCCATCTCCATCTCCATTATCACCATCGCCTTGGTTGTCATCCTCTCCATTAGCAGCAGTTGGATTGGACTAGCTTTGGTCCTGATGGTTTCCTTTGACTAAGCATTTATCGAGTATTAATAGCCCGAACGGGTCTTGAGATAGAAGCTGCAGTTTGACCAGGATGCATGTTAGTATACTCGTTAAAGCTTCCACGGCACACGATAGCATAACCTGATTACCACATATGACCTGAACCGGGCCCTAGGTAAAGTCCATCTGTGCACATGGTTAGTTATCATGGTCTATAGTTGTGGGCAAGGTTTTAGAACTTGACTTACCATGAGGCCGCCATTCAAACATGGAATCTTACAAAGCAAAAAACTGATGACCAGAACATGTTTTGAATAAATTTAAAGAGAGAGAGAGAGAGGGGGGGGAGAGAGAGAGAGAGAGAGAGAGAGAGAGAGAGAGAGAGAGAGAGAGAGAGAGAGAGAGAGAGAAGAAGAAGAAGAAGAAGAAGAAGAAGAAGATGTGGATACAGCATACAATGAAGATGATTTTTTGAACTCTAACCAACTTGTTGCAATAAAGGGTTGAGCGTTTCTAAGAAGAAATTAGTGTTGGAATGTATAAAAAGCGTGGCCTATTTATGACTACAACCTTTGTATTAAAAAAATAAAATTAAAAAATAACTTCTCATATTCCACACCTTCTCATATTGTGAGGGGTGTCTCTCCACATTCCAAAATGTCTTTTCACATTCTAAGGAGTGATTTTTCTCATTTCGTCAGATTCATTTCTTTGGTTTAAAATAAATAAATAAACTCTTGGAATTCTGTAATGGCATTGAATATTCTGATTAATTAGATGAGATAAAGAGTCATGTAATTACTTAGTTCCTTTGATGGGTTGGAACTAAATCATCTATAAATTCCAAGCTCCTGGTCCCTCTCTCCAACTCAACATTTTGCAGTTGATTTCCCATCTCCATTCATGCATCAAAGAGAGTTGAGGAGAGAAAAGGTCAGAGCTAGTTGATCTTAGTCGTTGTGCCAAGTTGAGAAGACCTAAACCATTGAACGCAATGGCTCATCAACATCAAGTTTCTTCATCGTCTAATTCAATGGTGCAATGTACACTCTAATAAGTGTAATTCTTTAGTTTTTATTTTGTCGAATGCATCAAGTCAAGATCCTATGAATTTTATGTTATTGTAAAATAGTATGCAGATGTTAACATGTATTGGTCCAATGTTAACAATTAGGCCAGTGTATTTCCAAAGTGTATGTACGAAGAAGCGTAGATCGAAAAGTCCTTTTTAACCATGTTTACGAGGTCTACCTGACGTGTGAATGACATTCAACCTGTCCAACAGGTTTGCAACACAACGACATGCATCCAATGTAAAAATAGGCCAATCCAATCGTGAGTGACGCCCTAGAAAGAAACCGTACACACACACACACACACAGAGAAAAAAAACTCTTTTTATGTATATTCAGTTGCAAAGACCAGATACAATAATGATACTCGGGTAGAACCATAAATTTCAGATTAGCAATGGTCCCCTAGCAGGCTGGAGCCTTGAAGTCTTTGAAGACAGCAAAGACAATCGACGACTGAGCAACACTCACAGGTTTCGAACTGTCGACTTGGGTTGGTTTCAAATCAGGGATGTCGCCATTTTCAGTAAGCTCCAACGGTGACCCGTTGAGCAGCATGGTGGTGCTCTTTAGATCACCATCTTTGGCAGTCAAATGATACTCATCTCTTTGCCCACCTGCTACGGCTTGCGCTGAAGCTTCCAATGGTGGGTACAAGTTCAGGTCGTTGGCCAGCGAAACATTGAAGGATGTTGAGTTGGATAGATTAATCAGAAGCAGAGTAACTCCACCAGCCTGAGAGAGAGAGAGAGAGAGAGAGAGAGAGAGAGAGATTAAATAAGAATATGTTCTTTAGTAAAAAGAATATTCGAACCGGTCGTGCACATCAGTTTCACTCTGTCTAGAGAGAGAGATTAAATAAGAATATGTTCTTTAGTAAAAAGAATATTCGAACCGGTCGTGCACATCAGTTTCACTCTGTCTATTTCCCCCATCTTATCACCTGTAGGTGATACTCCTGAGTTTCCTTAAATGCATTCAATTCTAATTTTATCCTTCCTCACCTGACCATTCATCATCTCAATATCCTTGTTTAAACTACACTTATGAACATGTTGTTCCAGAGTTACCTTACATGTTTGTCCTATAAAGCATAGATGGTCTATAGCTATCGTGTAGAAATCCAACCTGTCCATACGATGCCTCACCTTAGAAGACCCCCACGGTCCAAAATCAGTCCAATCCAAAACTCATATGTGCAACGTCAAAGGGAACATATATAATCAAGGCTGCTCCAGATCTTCATCAAATCCAAATGAAGGGTCTAGACAAAATTCAGTCTCTTTGAAGACTTAGGTGGGGCCTTTGAAATTCAAGGGTGGGCATTCCCTCGGAATTCATTCCCTTTGTTGTGCCCCACCTTTGTTTTAGATCAGGTTGACTTTTGGTTCCTAGAAGTTTTACGAGGTAATGCATCTAATAGATGGGTCCAATACCTCAAGCGACTTGGCCCAAATCATGCCTAGTCTTGTCGAGTGAGTGAGTCTGGCCAAGTCGGGATTGAGCATGAGTGAGTTTCTCAGTGACCTGCATTTAAATCTATCTGACTTGAGTTGATGTGTGAATTTTAGAACTATGATTTGACATGGAAGGGATTGACCCCAAAATCACCCAGATTGGAAAGATTAGGCTCTTGTATTGTTAGCCTTAGAGGTGGGCATCCAGGTGAGTCGAGTCGAGGTGGGCTAAGCTCGGCTCGGCTTGTCCATGATGTACTCGAGTTCAAGCTCGAGCTCGAGCTTGGCCTCGAGCTAAATATTAAAGCTTGGCTTGTTTCCCAAAGCTATCGAGTCGAGTTCGAGTCGAGCTAGTGGTTCGAGTCGAGTCAAGTTTACCTCGAGTCGAGCTCGAGCTTGTTGGGTGAGAGAATAATGGATTTTATTCTTGATCCTCTTCCATTGATGAAAATTTTAAAATCTTAAGAGAATCAAAGCAAAATCCAAAGAAAAAACCAAACAAAGCTTTGAATCAGATGAGAAAACCTAATGGTGGCGGTCTGGGAGGGCATGCAACTAGCAATGGGTAGAGAAAGAGAAGAAAGGGAAAGGGAAAGGGGGTGCGTGCAGTTGGGTAGAGATTCTAGAGTTTATTTATTTTTGTTTTGTTTTTTTTTTAAGTTAAAACTTAAAACTTATATTAATATAATATATATAATATATAATATTTAATATATTTATTAATTGAGCCAAGTCGAGCTCAAGTTCAAGCTTCGAGTTGAGTCGAGTTCGAGTTCAAGTCGAGTTGAAATGCCTCCTGGTCGAACTTGGCTTGAACTCAACTCGAGCTTTAAATAATTAGCTTGGCTCGGCTTAAATCGGTCATTCAAGCCGAGTCAATCCGAGCTGACTTGAGCCAAGTCGAGCGAGTTTTTCGAGCTAGCTCGACTCGTGAACAGCCCTAGTTAGCCTATGTCCTGTTGGAGGTTGAAGGTTGACGTAGTTTTTTTCCAGTAACTGTAATTAGACTAACCAGGGTTAGGTTGTTCAATGTCAGATTCTTGCAGCATTTCCTAGGCATGATGGGACCCACAAAATCAATGGTCTAGAATACTGACTATTGACCCACAGGCATATCTTCACAAGCCTCAATAAACTACACAACAGCCTCTAACATAGGCACCAATCTATCTTCTTTATAAACATTGAGAGATCGTTTGGATGCATGTAAAATTTTAAGTGTAAACACTTAAAACTCCTTTCAGGTGTAAAGCGCTTACAGACTATCCTGTTTGACTTTATGCTATTAAGTGTTTATAAGTAGCTATTAGAGAGACAGAGAGAGAGAGAGAGAGAGAGATCTTTTCCCTCACAAACAAAATAGCTTCATTTTGAAATCCTCAATGAAGGAAATAAAGCCAATAAATAAAAACAAATTTAAGGGAAAAAAAAAAAAAGAAGGTAAAACCACATTAAGTAGAAGATGATCATACCCCATTTCTACGGCAATGAGTATATGCACGTAAATACGGCGAGCCATTGTGCTTGGTAGCAAGAACACCCCTCCCCATTAACCGGTGGAAAAGAAGAGCGCTGATAAACAGTAAAACAGCATAAAAGGTTTTGTCGACAGTTCTATAATATAAAGATTAAAGACTACTGAAATTTTTGGTTTTTTGGCTCTATAGTTTCAAATCTGACCTATAATAGTCTGGGTTGGGTACCATTGTTGTGGTGTTGAGGAGACCGTAGTTTCCGCCAATCAATGTCTGCCGGCAGAAAACTTTGTGGTTATACGTGGATGTCATACCAAGCTGATCCAAGAACCTGTTACGAACACAATGAATCAATCAGTCGATGGCTTTTAGTTGGATTGATCTAAAACTTAAGATACAGACGTATTGTTTAATGGCAAATATTTGTAGGGATAAGGATATAGCTAGTTGGCTTAACTGGCATGTATTATAATCTTTTGATTTTGGGATGCATACTGTGTTGCTAGCACGTGTGTATGCATATGTTTTCTCTTGTATATAAATTCTTAGTGGGTTATAAATGTTATGGAATATTTTTCTCCGATTTTTAAGGTGTCCTTTGTCAATTTTGACAATATACAATTGTTCTCGCATTGCTCACTGCAAATTACAATGCTAGCAGCCAAATTTAGACTCACGGACATCACGATGAATCGATCTAGATGGTTCATTAGGTCCAGGCAATAGATGGGATGGTTCAAATTGTCTCAAGGAAAAAGTTTCTTCGTCATTGGCAAGATGGTATCATCTTCTCATCATGGTCTTTTCCGGTGCACATGAAGATTGAGCTGGACAAAACGGACAGTCGAGAATGATTGATCATTCCCATCTATCCAAATGCAGTTCATAGAACTAAAAAACTTAGTGCAATTTCACTAGATATATTGTTTCGGGGGTGATACTAGAAGAAGCATCTTGGAAAACCAACATGAAAACAGATGCATGAATAACATCTACAGGAAAGAAAGATAAAAGGGTCCATCACCAGAAGCTATTAACGAAGGCATGCGATACGAGTTTGCCTCCGCTGTTGTATGCACCACCAGATTCTGAAACCCAAGCTGACGACCATGGGCCGAACTCCTTAAGCGTGACCTCAAGGTCATTGTATGTCTGAACTATCTCATCGAGATGATATGGATCTTGCATCTTGTCGAATAGAGTCGGATCTACACCTAAATGAAAGAATCCATAAACACCATTAATTTTGCCATCTTACCATACATTAGCACATATATGTACCCATTTGATCAATTCATTGGGCGGCAATGAAAGCATCTTCTCTACACATGCATTCACAATTTACAAGTTTATAAGAAATGCTGAAGAGGCCAATGCAAATAATCAGATGGGGTCCACTAAATTCAGAATTCAATGCAAAATCCTCACTGACCTGCACCAAGGTCGTAGATATGATGGCTCACTACATCGACAACATTGGGCCCCGAGGCCAGAAGGAAGTCATCAAACCACTTTTTCTCAAAGAAACCTCCAGGGGCCATAATCTGTGGTTTTTTCCCGGAATTCTGATATAGCTCGTCGACAAGTTTTCTAAGTACGATCATGTCCTCTCCGTATTGATTAGGTTCTACCTTTGCAGCAATTCCGCCTCCACAGAGTTCATTTCCTGATAGGAAGTGTACCATATAAAAAATTAGAGAGAACCTAATTTTAAAAAATTAAGACATGAGCTGTTCAATTTAAGAGCTGAGATTGTGATTATGATTACCGAATTCCCATGAGTCAATCTTTTGCCCCTTAGAGAGGATGTACTGCATGAAAGCACGAGTGTTTGATGGGTTCCAATTGCCTGCGTAAAGAGTATCTTTTGGATCTTGATTTGCCTTCTTTCTCCCAATGAGTGCATTCAATCCAAATGTTAGCACAGCTCTGCACCCATTCAAACAGAATTGCTTAGTGACATCATAAAGCAAATGCCTTAAGAACTCTCTACTTGGCTGCATTTTAAAGGTGTGTGTTTAGATGCACTATTGAATTGAATTGCAAAATAAGAAAATGCACTAAAACTACTTTTTTGGTCATTTTCCTTTTAATTAAACTGTATTCGTCACTTGTGCATCTAAAAATGACCAAACACTACTTAAAAAACATCATAACTACACACTCCAATTGAATTGAATTGCCATTATCATTCTAAATAATGTGGATATGATGAATTTGTTGTTTTTGTTAGCACTACATTGAGGTTCTGTTTCAGGAGAATTCCTTGTGAGTATTTACATACCAATCCGTCCAGCCGGATCACTCAGCGAGTGAGAATGGGAAAACTCAAAATCAGGTGATCCAATCATCAGGTGAGCCACCTTTTGAATTTGATGTTTTTGGAGGTTATTCATTGTTTTCTATGGTGTGGCCCAGATGATGCTTGGATTGGCTTGATTTTTGTGTTGCCCCATTTTCATGGTAGGTGAACCTGCTGGATGTTTGGATTCCATACAAACAGTATGGTGGGCCCCGTATGTAGCTAGTTGTAAGAATTTTTTTATGATTGTTTTAGAGGAACCTGCCTCCAGACTTTGATGGAACATAATAGGCTACTTCCTCACTTGAATGCTAGTAAACATCACTAATCTTCATTCTTACTCCTGATTAGATGGGACACATCGAGTTTGCAATTCAGTTAACTTGTGCATTTAGATACATCATTTCAGACTGTAAATGATCTCTATTCTAATCCGTTTGAGAGACGAACACAACCAGACATCATTTAAGGCCCATTTGGGAGACCCAAAATTTAATTCTAGTTCTTCTTTTTTTTCTTTTTTTTCTTTTTTTTAAATTCCAGCACAACCAATCCACCTTGTAAGTAGAATCTAAATCACAACAAAGGAAAGAAAGGAAAGGAGCCCTTTTTGTCTTGCCAAGGATTTGAGTGTGCTGAGTTTACTTGAAAATTTCACTAGAATAGGATTTCAAATCTCTACAGATGCCCCACCTATTCTATATATTTTTGTCATTTTCAATAGAATTATATACAAGCATTTTCCAAAATGTAGTCTCTCATGAATAACACTACTAAAAGCGAGATCCTTACCCTTGGCTTGAAAATAATTCATAGAGTGCATCCCATCTATCCATGTTAAGGCAACCGTTGGAAAATCCAAACAAGCCACTTTCCTTCTTTTTGAAGTAATGGCATTTGCGAACTGTGCCATTCACATTGTACAGAATTTGGTCTTGCAATGAACCTCCCAGCCTAAGTCTCAATGAGTTGAAAGCTGAAATTTCAAATAGTAGAAATCATCAAGAGCTTAAAACCATTACTAAAAAATAAAAAACAAACAATGCCCAACAGTATATATATATATATATATATATATATATATATATATATATATATATATATATATATATATATATAGTTCTGATTTAAACAGTGAATTCCCCAACACTAACTAAGAAAATCCAATATCTTCACCCACTTACCTTTGATAGCCTTGGGAAGAATTGGGTTACTCAAATTCTGCAAAAAAACCCACAAATCCAAGCTTATTTTATAAACTATTAGACGCATGTCATGGATGCAACTAGTTTAAGATGAGAATTTTATGCGGTCACCTGTTTGTGGTCACTTTATGGTGCATGCATAAATCCAACCTGTCTACCAGGGTTGTCCAATCATCAAAATGGGACAACCCAAAAATCAGACTGATCCAACCATTAAGTGGGCCACACCACAGGTAACCATTGACAACCACCCATTTAAACTTGGTTATTTATTTTCGTATTATGACAGCATGGATTCATGCGTAGGTACTTTTTTTTTTTTTTTTTCATGCGTACGTACTTAAATAGGAGTCATACCACTGGCAGGAATGTAACATAAATCCAATCCATGGGCATGCATGTGTTATAGTCCTCAAATACATGCATGCATAGAAAAGGTAACTTGGGCTGCAGTGATCATGCGCTCCTATTACTGGTACGTATGTTCACGCATTCATGCATGCATTCACACGAAAAGAGGGAATGATCTACTTGTGAGGATCAGTTAACGTGTGCATGACATCTGACAAGTCAAACAGATTGGCCCCATCACGAAGATCACCGAGCACAAAAATAGGCCAGTCGAGTCATCATGAGGGCCACATGTATCTTCGCGCTTTAGGGGTGGTTGACCACTGTTCTCTATGGTGTGGCCCACCTGATGATGGGATTAGCCGAATTTTATGTCTAAATAATCTTCATTATGCGTTGAACTTGTTGGACGTGCTGGATGTTAGAAATACATGATATGGGCCGCACATTGCATATAATCAATCTTCCAAATAAAAATAACCACACAAGATACACTACATGTGCGTTTCCACCTTTTGGGATTGTTGATCCTTGTTCTCTAAGGCGTGGCCCACCTGATGATGGGACTAGCCTGATTTTTATCTCTTGGTGATCTTTATGATAAGTTCAATCTGTTGGATGTGCTGGATTTCATAAATACATAATAAGGGCCACACATTACCATGCGACTGCATTTATATGATCAATCTTTCAAATAAATTAACCACCCCAAGAGCCCAAATGACACACGTCTTCGAACTTTTGGGGTTGCAGACCATTGTTCTCTAAGGTGTGGCCCACCTGATGATCAGACTAGCCTGATTTTATCTCTAGATGATCTTTATGATGGGTTAAACTTGTTGGATGTTTTGGATGTCATAAACACACGATATGGGCCACACATTACCATCCGACCGCATGTGATCAATCTTCCAAATAAACTAACACAGTTTTCCACGTACCACTTGCATTTGTACCTGCATGGAATTGGATAGAAGGAATTGATGCACATACAACTTAAAAAAGATTATGATACATACCAGATTGAGGAGACCAGCTTGCTCCCAAGGACACATATTGTAATTGCACTTGCTAGGGGGCCACCAATCAAGGGTTGCACACACAAAAGTATCATCTGTCTTAGCAATGGTGGTCACACCTTTTACTGTAACTGTTACATCGTCTCCTAAACTTGGAGAAAAATAACAGCACAGAAGAAGAGAGAGAAGGAAGCTCCTGCTAACCATCTCAATCTCTTCCAAAAGGTAAGACCCACATTGAAAATGAATCTAAGAAGATCTTATAAAGACAGCCAAACCATCTAAATTAAGCAATTTTAGCTAATTAACTAATTTAGTTAGAGAAGGATAAGGAATAAATGTCTAGAATTAGCAGTGTTGACTAGGCATTTGTCTTAATTCTGTTGTGAAATTAATGTTAGGGCAGAAAAACTCTCCGTTCCTACTTGAGTGGTAATGCTTCTGTTTAGCCTCTTTTTATAGAATCACAGGAATTTGTCAAACTTTTAATTTACGTTTAGTATTTAGATATTCTGGTTGTGCACACTGTGATGTTTATGAGAAATCCAACACATCTATTTATTTTTCGAGCTCATTTTAAGACATTCAACAAAAAATTTGAGGAAGATCCAAAACTCAAGTGAGCCATACAAGATGAAACAGTGGGAAAAGAAATGCCTACCATTGAAACCTTCCCAGGCTCCACTTTGATGTTTATATTCCATCCAAACCGTTTAAAAGGATATTTTCACTGCGATGAAGTGAAAACACCAAGAACTTAAACTGATACAAAACTTGTGACTGTATAAATGTTTCAAAGGTGGTAACTAAATCCCCACTATTTCCTCTCGCATGGCCCATTTAAGTTTTGAATATACCTTATTTTTTATCGCACGTCCTAAAGTAAGCTTTGAAAATTTTATTTAAAAAAAAAAAAAAAAAACTCGGATGGACAGAGTCGCTTTCTCACAAACATCATAGTAGGCCCCACACATAATCCGAGGAAGGCTTTGGCAGGAGATCCGCATCCTAGGTTGATGGTGGTAGCAGATTAGGTGTTATCCAGATAACACATCAGCGGGTGTAACCATTACCGTGGGGCCCACCTTGATGATGTTTTGTATATCCATGCCGTCCATCCATTTCTCCGGCCCATTTTTAGAAAAATCTACAAAATTAATCAGATCCAAATCTCAGGTGGTCCACACCACAGGAAACAGGGGTAGTTGAGTGCCTCACCATTAAAATTTCTAAAGAACCCATCTTATGGTTTTGGTAATGTTTATTTGCAATCCAACCGGTCGATAATGTCAAGTAGATCTGGATGAAGGGTTATACAAATATCTGCTTGATTCAAAAACATATATGGCACATAAACAGTTTTTAATGGTCATGCATCGCTATTTCTAGTGGTATGGCCCACCTGAGATTTTTATCTTTTTAAGCTTTGTAAATGCACCCTAAAATGAGATGAAAAAACAGATGAATGGCATGGATATAAAGAAAATAGATCAAGGTGAGCCCCACACGGTTACGATAACACTTATGTAACGAGCCTAACGGCTAATCTGCCGTCTTTGAAGCCGCTGGAAATTCCGCTTCTCATTCTCCCCGTAATTTCCTGGTACGGAGTAAACTCTGTTGGGCGTACCGTGAATTTACGTGAATTTAAGCTTTGTGAATGCACCTAAAATGAGATGAAAAAACAGATGAACGGCGTGGATATACAGAAAATTGATCAAGGTGAGCCCCACACGGTTACGGTAACACTTATGTAACGGGCCTAACGGCTAATCCGCCGTCTTTGAAGCCGCTGGAAATTCCGCTTCTCATTCTCCCCCTAATTTCCTGGAACGGAATAAATTCTGTTGGGCCTACCGTGAATTTACGTGGTTTATCTACACAACCATACATTTTTTTCATATCATTTTAGGGTTTGTCCAAAACTAAAGTATATCAAAAGCTCAAGTAAACCATACCAAAGGAAACAGTGGAAGTATTGATTTCCACCGTTGAAATATTTCTAAGGCTTCCAGTGATGTTTATTTGTCATCCAAACTGTTCATAAGATCACGTACACATGGATGAATGGAAAACACAAATATCATCTTAATCTAAAATTTCTGTGGCCCTCCTAGAACTTTTTCAATGGTAGACTTCAATTCACATTATTTCAGGTGGTGTGGTCTACTTAAACTTTGATATGATTAAATTTTGGTTTAAAGCCCTAAAGTTATATGATAAAGAGGATGTATAGAGTTGATATAATACATGAATGACGGTGGGCCCCACAGAGTTTACTCAGTACGCTACTAAGTTACTCGGTACGCAATCCGCATCCGCCAGGAAGGTAATCCATCTGGGTAGGGCTCTGTGAGGCCCATCACGATGTAAGTGGTTTATCCACTCCATTCATCCCTTTTCTCAAATCGTTTTAAGGTGTAATCCTAAAAATGAAGAAGGTCCACAACTTCAATAGGCCACACTAAAGGAAGCTGCAGTGATGATGACATGCACCATTGAAACCTTTCTAAGGGCCACTATGATGTACGTGTCATCATCACTGCAGCTTCCTTTGGTGTGACCCATTGGAGTTGTGGACCTTTTTCATTTTTAGGATTACACCTTAAAATGATTTGAAAAAAGGGATGAATGGAATGGTAAACCACTTACATCATGGTGGGCCTCATAAAGCCCTGCCCGGACCGATTACGGTCCAGGCGGGGATAGGACGCAATCTGCGTCCCTATGACTTGACCTCACAAGAACGCACACTATTCTCTCTACTGCACGAATAAATTATTATTATTATTATTACTATTATTATTATTATTATTATTATTATTATTATTATTTTATTAGCTTGTTAATACACCTCAATGTCAGTTCACACTTCACTGTTAGCCACCCCCACTAATCAATGCCAAGACCTCACTATTCGAATGAGGTATCTTTCACTGAGTCTACCAATTGAGTTATGGATCGGGGTGTCCATGCAAGTAAATTGCTTACGGCACAACACAACTTTTAACATGTGAAACTTTTCTGATCGATACGGTTTATGTGTTAGATCCACACCGTTCATCTATTTTTTCAGTTCAATATAAAACATTAACTTAAAAATGAAGCACATACAGAACTCAAATAGACCGTGCCACGGAAAGCAATGGGGATTGAATAACTATCCTTGAAGCCTTTTTAGGGCCAATAACAAGGCTTATTTTCCATCTAACCTGTTCATAAGAAAATACCAGGATGAAGGTATAACACAAATATCATTTTGATCGGAGCATTATAAGGCCCGAGGAAGCTTTCAACATTAGCGTCAATTCCTACGGTTTCTTGTGGTGTGGTTCACTTGAGTTTTGATTCTACTTTGTTTTTAAGTTCTTAATGTAGAATAATTTTAAGAAATGAATGAACGGTGTGGATATAAATTTCACAGATGAAGAAGTCAGTGTTGGCCGTATGGTGCATCAAGAGAGGAAGAAAATGAAGGGTTGACGTATGGAACTTCGGTGAGCCCATTATGATGTATGAATCAGATTTACACTATTCATCCATTTTTTCCTAACCATTTTAGTTCATGAGACAAAAGACGAGGCAGATCGAAGGCTTAAATAGGCCCACTGTAGGCAACAAAGGGATTAGATACCTATAGTTAAAATTTACATGGGGCCAATTAAGGATTCAATCAAGCTAATATTTGTGTTTTCCATCCACCCAGGTGTTACCTTAGGAAGATTTTATATTGCAAATCAACCTTACAGTGCACCTTCGAAAGGTTTTAACTGTATTCGTTTAATCCCCTCTGCTTTAGGTGGTGTGGTCCACTTGAACTTTGGATTTGCCTCCGTTTTCATCTCATTCTCGAGAATGATCTTGGAATGCCTATATATATATATATATATATATATATATATATATATATATATATATAGAGAGAGAGAGAGAGAGAGAGAGAGAGGGGCATGCTCACCTACGCACCTACAACACGTGCACACCTTTGCACATGTGCCGTGGGTGTCAAATCCGAAAGGTCCATAAGATACAGAATCCCATGAAACCTTAGGGGGTGAAGTTTCACCCTGATCTAAGATTCTAGTGGGCCATAGCAAAGAGAAATTTAAATGAAAGGAAGAAACTGTTTGAATTTTTCATGGCCCACCGAAGTTTTGGATCAAAGTAAAAATTCGTACTAAGGGTTTTCATGAGGTTCTACTTCATGTGGACCATTCAGATTTGCGAGAATCATCAGATATGATGAGTTCTCAAAAACGTTTGTGTGTAAGTAGGAACCAGTTCGCAGGTGAGCGTTTTCGCGAGCATATATATATACGCGCTTGTGGAAACGCATATATATATAAGTAGGAACCAGTTCCTAGGTGAGCGTTTCCACAAGCGCGTATATATATATATATATATATATATATATATATATATATATATATATATATATATGCGGCCCACTGCAATATATGTGAGAAATTCATTTTTCTATATCATTTTAGGATGCTTAACAAAAAAATGAGGTGGATGCAAAACTCAAGTGGGTCAAATGTAAGGAAAATTTGTGGAAAGAATTTCCTGCCGTTGAAACCTTCTTAGGATCCACCTTGATGTTTATATGTTATCTAAACCCTTTATAAGGTCATTAGCAATGGGACGAAGTGAAAATATTAAAAATAATACAAAGCTTTTATGCTCATAGGAATGCTTCAACAGTGCTCACCGAATTCCAACTGTTTCCTATTGTGTGTACCACTTGATCGTTGGATACACCTCATTTTTTATTGCACCTCCTAAAATGAGGTCGCTCTAAAGACAGATTAATGGGGTGGATTTCTCACAAACATCTTGATGAGCCCCATCAGCATCCTTGCATAGGAACTTTATGAGGAAGGCTTTAACTGGAAATCCACGTCCGCGTACCGATCGAGGACATGGTTTGGTGAGTTACACTGCCACTATCCATGGTGTCTAGTGGTTGGTGCATTGTGTGTTGGAGATTTTTGGACCTGCGGAATCACACGGATCTAGATCTAGGATAGCAATCCAATGGCACCAAGCACACAAGAGAACACAGATTTAACGTGAAAAACCCTTTTGGGAAAAAATCACGGCACAAAGCGACAGATCTCCACTATGAAAGCATCAATTACAAAGAGAGAGGACTTACCGGATTCGAACAACCTCGAATCTCACCCTTGCTACACCCTTTAGAAACCCTAGAATCCCTTTAGAAAGCTTTTGTCATACCTAGAAAAGCCATAGGAATACCTATTTATAGTTTAGGCAACTTCCCTTTCGCATCCCGGTTGCAAAAGGACTCAAATCCACAGTTTCGCGTAAAATCGCGGAACAAACTGCGTAACATACGACCGGGTCCTAGGAGAGCTACGACCGGTCGTACTACGACCGGTCTTACAGTCCCTACGACCAGTCCTAGGCCCTGAAAAAAAACAGCATAACTCGCTAGACTTCGAGTCGTGTCAGGGCTCGAACCTACGACCGGTCGAGCACCTCCCACGACCGGTCGAGCAATATGAAAACTTGAAGATTGAAGGCTTCTCATCAACAATCTCCACCAAGTCTTCATTCTTCAACCGTATAGTTCCTTGACCTCTTCTCTTATTTCTGCATCTCATCATAGCTTAAGATCACATTGGTCAATCAGCGCCAATCAAGGATCTAATAAATACCTGATATACCGTCGGTGCGAATATCTCTGAAAAGTCGATCCCTTCTCTCTGAGCATAACTCATCGCCACCAACCTCGCTCTGTATTTATGTTGTATCCTCCTAAAGATCCACCTGCATCCAACCGCTTTCTGGTCCACTGGAAGCTCCACCCGCTCCCAGATGTCGATCTGGTATAACGAATCCATCACATCGCCCACAGTCACCTTTCACTTTTCAGTAACAGGCTCACCTAGAGCCATCTGAATAGAAGATGAATATCCTATAATATTGGAGTCTTCCATGTACCTCACCGATGTCCTGCGATCATGCCGTGTGATTCTTCACACAGGTGGCTGCTCCACCTGTTCTGTATCCCTGTCCGCGCGTCTCAGCCTTCCTACCCTGCCCGCTCATGTGGCCATGTCCAACATGTCACACACGTGCAGAGATGGAATCCGCTACATCCACTGCAGCTCCACCTTTTGAAGTGCTCCCGATTAATTTGTACAAGTTACCGAGTCGTTGCGCCTTCATGACTACCCGTGCCCCCTTAGATACATTAAGAGCACCATGAATACCTGTGTACTTGCATCCTTTTACCTCAAGCACACTAAGAGAAATCATATTCTGCTTCAAATCAGGAATGTGCCTCACATCTGTCAAGGTACGCTCCACCCCATCAAACATCCTGATGCGCACAGAACCAACCGCCACAACATTACAAGCAATGTCATTGCCCATAAATACCTGTCCACCATCGCACTCCCTGTAGCTGGTGAACCAACTCCGATGAGGAGTCATGTGAAAAGATGCCCCTGTGTCTAACATCCACTCATCCTTACGATCATCGTATGACCGTCTGAGCGAAAACACAGATAAAACTTCACCATCACATCCACTCGATCCATCTGACGTGGCAACATTAGCCTCCCTGTATGAAGCCTCAGAATTTTCCCTCTTCGATTTAGGATTTTTACAATCCCTCTTCATATGTCCTTCTTTCCCACAATTCTAACACTTTACCTTTCCTTTGCCCTTACCCCTAGATTTAGATCTAGAACCAGAAGAACCTGTACCTTGTCCAGAATTCCTACCCACTGTAAACAGTGCATCATAAGACGTCCCCATGTCATTATTCAGTTGTCTCATAGCCATCCCTTGAAGGGCTGAGATAACAGTATCGACACTTAGGGTTTTATTCATGCTGCACATAGTGTCCTTGAATGCCTCATAGGACGCTGGGAGAGAATTCAGCAACATATATGCTTGTTCTTCATCTTTCATCACTTCCTCCATATCCAGCAATTTGCAAACCAATTTATTAAAGTTGCTGATGTGAGCCTCCAGATCTCCACCCTCTGCCATCTTGAAGTTATACCACTGCCGCTTCAGGTGTAGGCGATTTTTCGAGGATTTCTTCGCATAGACATCCTCTAACTTCGCCCACAAACCAGCCGCAGTTTTCTCCCTCATGACGTTGTAGAGAACCTCATCCGTGAGACATAAATGGATCGATGATAAAGCCTTCTTATCAAGACTATTCCATTCATCATCTTTCATAGTAGACTTCCGCTCCTCAAGAGCACCATCCTCGCTTTGCTTGGTTAACAGGTTAATCATCTTAACCTTCCATAACTCAAAATTATATTTTCCTGAATACTTCTCAAACTCATATCTGACACTCGCCATTATTACTAATCCCTCAAATTCAGATCTGTGCCCCAACTTTTGCTCTGATACCAGTTGTTGGGGATTTTTGGACCTGCGGAATCACACGGATCTAGATCTAGGATAACAATCCAATGGCACCAAGCACACAAGAGAACACAGATTTAACGTGGAAAACCCTTTCGGGAAAAAATCACGGCACAAAGCGACAGATATCTACTATGAAACCATTAATTACAAAGAGAGAGGACTTACCCGATTCGAACAACCTCGAATCTCACCCTTGCTACACCCTTTAGAAACCCTAGAACCCCTTTAGAAAACTTTTGTCACACCTAGAAAAGCCCTAGGAACACCTATTTATAGTTTAGGCAACTTCCCTTTCGCATCCCGGTTGCGAAAGGACTCAAATCCGCAATTTCACGCAAAATCGCGGAACAAACTGCGTAACCTACGACCGGTCCTAGGAGAGCTACGACCGGTCGTACTACGACCGATCTTACAGTCCATACGACCAGTCCTAGGCCCTGGAAAAAAACAGCACAACTCGCTGGACTTCGAGTCGTGCCAGGGCTCGAACGTACGACCGGTCAAGCACCTCCCATGACATGAAAACTTGAAGATTGAAGGCTTCTCCTCAATAATGTGGGCCCCACCATGATTTATGTATTTTATCCACACTATCAATCCATTTTTTATACATCATTTTAATAATCTATCCCTTAAATGAGGCAGATCAACATCTCAAGTGGACCACACCATGGGAAAATAGTAGTGATTGAACGTCTACCATTAAAAACCTCATATGGCCGACTATAATGCTTATTTAACATCCAACCTATTGATCAGGTCATACATACCTGGATGAAGGCAAAAACCAAATATCAGCTTGATCCAAAAAATTTATAGCCACAAGAAGTTTTTAATGGTGAGAGTTCAATCAACACTGTGTGGCCTGCCACTTTAGATTTTGATCTACTTTATTTTTTGGTTCATACCATAAAATTATCAATAAAAATGGATGGATGGCATGGATAAGACACATGCACCATGTTAGGGTCCACATAGCACCGACCACTAGCCATTGGCTAGTGGCATGGGGACTAGCCAATCGATTTTCATTCACCGCGTGTTTATGTGGAAGCCGTTCACATGAAGTAGGCAGGGATGTTATCTGGGACCCACTGTGATGTTTGTGAGAAATCCACTCCATTCATCTGTTTTGTAAAATTATCTTAGGACATACAACTAAAAATGAAACAGAATAAAAACTAGAGCAGACCATATAAGATGAAAAACTTGGGAAAGACTTTCCTACCATAGAAACTTTCTTGAGATCCATATTGATATTTAAATGTCATCCAAACCGTTTATAAGGTCATTCCTGATGGGATGAAAAAAATAAATAAATAAATAAATAAAAAGCCTAATAAGTAGCCTTTGTGGCCAAATAAATATTTTAATAGTAATACATGGATCTCCATTGTTTCCTCTTGTGTAGCACACTAGAATTTTGGATCCACTCCAATTTTGGTCTAATAAAATAAAATGATCTCATAAAATGGATGGACGAGGTGGATTTCTCACAAACATTATGGTAGGGCCCACCTAACATCTTAGTGCAGTAACTTCATACGAAAAGACTTCCATGAGAAACGAGAGAGTATGAGTATTGGTCTCTTGTGCACTGTACCACAAGGAGTTTATATGTGAGCCTTCATGTAAGTCATGGGATGAGAAGAACGGGTGAGATTCAAATTCATTGAGGGAGGGAGAGTCCTTAAAAAAATAAAATAAAATAAAATAAAAAAGACTCTTTTCTATACTCATGGAGAGAAATTTGGAATTGTAAGAGAATTTCCTACCTTTCGCATAAAGATCATGCAAAAGCCTTTCTATGTGGGGCTTTTTATAATGTTTGTGATAAATCTAACATGTTCAGTAGTTTTTTGAAATCATTTTAGGATATGCGACCAAGAATAAAGAGGTTCCAAAAATTAAATGAGCCACATGAGAAGGAAAAAGTGAGAATTTAATCACCACAGTTAAAATTTAAGGTGTTAAGCCCATGATTGAAGCACATACACATGTCAATTGGATCATACCCTTTTATAGGCCCCACAGTGATGTTTATCTGTCATCCAACATGTTCATGAGATTATACAACATGGATGAAGGTAAAACACAAATATAAGCTTGATTCAAAACTTCTTTGCCTCCCAAGAATTTTTCAACGGTAGATGTTCAATTCAACTCTTTCCATTGGTGTGGTCAATTTAAATATTTAATATGCCTGATTTTTTGTATCAATCCCTAAAATTATCTGGTAAAATGAACAGACGGAGAGGATAAAATACATAAATCAGGGTGGACCCTACGGAGTTTACCCAGTACGCTAAGCGCAGGAGTCTGATACTCTGTTTGCCGAAAGCACGACTCTCCGTGAACGGATTGTTTACTCCCTGGCCCCGTGGCTAGTGTTCGGCGGTTTGTGGAGCCCACCATGATGTATGTATTTCATCCATTCCGTTCATCCATTTCTACGGATCATTTTAGGGCTTCATCCAAAATATTAGAGGGATATAGACATCAAGTGGATCACACCACAGGAAAAAAATAGTGATTGGATATCCACCATTTAAATGCTCCTAAGGCCCACTGTACTGTTTATTTGACATCCAATATGTTGATTAGGTCATACCGACCCAGATGAATGGGAAAAAAAAAATCATCTTATCCAAAAAATTTATGGCCCCTAAAAAGTTATTAATGGTCGACGTTCATTCAACACTGTTTTCTATAATGTGGTCTACTTGAGATTGGGATATATCTCATTTTTGATATTATATAATAAAATTATCTAAAAAAATAGATGGACAGCATGGATGAAACACATACATCATGGTGAGGCCCACAGAGCACGACCATCAGCCATTGGCTGGTGGCGGGGGGAGTAGCCAATCCGTTTTCCGACTCTCCGGACGCAGATTAGATCCTGAGAGGTTTAGCAGCGAGACTTGCTACCGAAGTAACGTCACCAAATTTCCGTGGGCCCCACCATAATGTATGTTTTGTATCCATGCCTTTCATCCATTTGGAGAGATCATTCTAGGGTAATATCCAAAGAATGAGTTAAATCCAAATCTCCAGTGGACCCCAGCACAGAAAACAGTAGGGACAGTGAAGCCACCATTAAAAACTTTTAAAGGTCACAGAAGTTTAGATCAAGCTTATATTTGTGTTTTCCCTTCTTTCATATATTTTTTAACTTTTTAACTGGTTAAATTTCAAATAAACATTATGGTCGGTCTTAGGATACTTTCAACGGTGGGAATCACTTCCCCACTCTTTTCTGTGCTGGGTCCACTGCAACCTTTTATCTACCTCATTCTTTGGCTTATGCCCTATAATGATTTTCTGTAGCATGTACTAAAATGATCTCAGAAAACGGATGAACGGGATGGATTTATGATAAACATCAAGGTGAGCCCCACCTACATCCCAGCGCAGGAACTTCCTGGTGAAGGCTTTCGCAGGAAACCCCGTCCAACGCGGACTAGCTAACAAGAGGTTCGGTTGAGCAGCTGAAGTGACGGGCCCCCGCCCGGACGGTAATCCGTTCGAGCAGGGTTACGTGAGGTCCAAAGTGACGTAAGTGTTTTATCCATGCCGTTAATTGATTTTTTTCATATCATTTTAAGGTGTGAGACAAAAACTGAAGTAGATCCATAGCTCCAGTGGACCACATCAAAGAAAGCTACAGTGATAGTGACTTTCACCGTTGAAACCTTTCTAAAGGGCACCATGATGTTTTTTTTACCATCCAACCTATTACTAATGTCATGCAGACGTGGATAAAGTGAAAACAGATACCGACTTGATTTGAAACTTCTCGAGCTCCCAAGAAGTTTTTAACGGTGGAAGTTAAATCCCCACTTTATGTTCCACTTAAGATCTGTACCTATCTCGATTTGTTGTATCATAGGTTAAAATTATCTGAGAAAAGTTATGAACGTCGTGGATAAAAACACTTACATCACTTTGGGCCTCACAGAGCCCTACCCGGACGGATTACCGTACGGGCGGAGGTAGGACGCAATCCGCGTCCGACGTCACCAAGTTCTGTGGGTCCCGCCATGTCTGGCCCATCTAATCAGTAAACAAGCCTGATTCACGGTGGGACCCATCTTATTCATGTTGAGTGTCCCATACACTTGCCAGCACGTGTGCTGCGTGTTGGGGCTTGCAAGCACGCGTGTTAACGCTCAGCCCATCCCACATGCACATGCACGAATGAAACACGTGTACTTAATCAGAACTTTCCATCCGGTGGGCCCACTGTTTAAAGATTCCAACATGAAAAATGGGGCAATTTTGACCCTTAGGTGGGCAATAACGTACGAAAGAAATGGACGGCTAGGTAAAATTGTTTTAACCGTCAGTTTACTTTCCACGTTGTAGTCTACGTGAGGAGTGAAACAGCTTTATCTTTTGAGGCAAAAGATCTAAGTATTATTTAAGGACAGCTCAGATCTCTTACACGTGTTCCATTTGGCATGTGTGTACTTGAGTGTGGAGGGGTAGGGCAGCATACGCGTGTGGAATCAGCAAACCTTTATTATTAATAGTATCAGCGTCATTGATCGCCATTACTACTTTTGTTATGATTTGGGTGGTTACTGTGGTGGGGCCCACTAGAAGGCATCGTATGTATTATATCCTCACCGTCCATCCATTTTGAGAGATCATATTATGAAAGTATGCAAAGAATGAGGCAGATCAAAAGCTCTAATAGACCCCACCACATAAAAAAGTGGGGACAATGATGCCCACAGTTAAAATTTTCTGAGGGCCACAAAAGTTTTGGATCAAGCTAATATTAGTGTTTTCTCTTCTTTCATGCATGGGTTAATACAATGCCATATGACAAAGTTAAGGTCTGATCATCAAATGGGCCAGGAGTCTGCACGTTGTGAAGAATATGTCACATGTGTAATCTATTTAAGCTGCTCTCGAGTTGACTCCTACATCAGTATATGATACGATGAAGGAAGTTACTGTATGTGTACAAAATAAATGGATGGATAAGAGGAACAGAACAACTATCTAATATAAAAGTGGCCCATCTCATGATCTTATATAAGTGATCTTTGAGAAAAGGCAACTATAGAGCAGGATTTGTGTGTGTGTTAAGGTAGATAGAAGGGGTACGCGTGCATGTGTTAAAAATAAAAAAATAATTTTTTTTTCTAAAAAAGGTAGATAAAAGGGGGCAAAGAACCTGACCTCCATGAGAAGGAAGAAAATTACAGTGAACCTCCTCATTTTTAGTCTCATATCTTAAAATGATTTCAAAAAACGGATTGATAGGTTGGATTTATCACAAACATTATAGTAGGCCCCGCATAAAAAGGGTTTCACATCATCTTCGTGCGAATGGCTTTCACGAAAAATTCTCTTGCAATTCTAAATATCTCTCCGTAAGTGTTGGAGAGTTTTTTTTTTTAAAGACTCTCTCTCTCTCAATGAAGTTGAATCTCACCCATTCTCCTTATCATACAGCTTACATGAAGTCTCGTATATAAACTCTTTGAGGTACAATATGCAAGAGACCATTACTATATATATATATATATATATATATATATAGAGAGAGAGAGAGAGAGAGAGAGAGAGAGAGAGAGAGAGAGAGAGAGATGCTCACACACAACTAGTTGAACCGTGTGTTTTGGTCCAACTAGCTAGTTGGGCATTTAATGAAAAATTTCTTCTTTTATACAATGCATACACTTATACTGAGAAATTTTAGAATGCATGTCATAGTTATGTAAATTGACACATGTGTTAAGATCTAAGCCATTCATCAGTTAAGATCAACTAAGGAGAACTTATATGCTAAAAACTAAGAAACTACACTTTTGAGAAAAGTACAAGTGTGCATGTTAAATCTAGATCATTGGACTATTTTATTAACAACCCATTATTTTCATAAGTATTTGACATGTTTGATCATAAGATCATCATTTTTTATTTTTTTTTGCCCTATCAAGTTGATAAATTATCTAATGTACAGATCTGATTTTTAGTTGGATGGTCCAAATCTATAATAAGTGTGTAGTCCATTCTACATTTAATGGAAAAAAAAAAAAACTCTCTTAATTAATGTAAGTAAATGCTTCCATGGTAGACTAATTACATTTTGGCATGGAAAAGGGCCCACAGCTTGAGTGGGCCCATCATTGCGTTAATGTAAAATCAACCCCGTCCATTGGGTATGTCACTCCATGTTAGATCAAGGTCTCAAATTTCATTCACATCCTTAACTCAGGTGAATCACATGATTAGAAACAGTGTATATGGAAAGGTTCACCTTCTAAATTATTTTCATCAGTGTGGCTCACATGAACCATATATGGACTTCATTTTTGAAACTCACGCTTAATTTTGGTGTGATATCTAATAGCTGGAACGGATTTCATAGTTTCTTTACAGTGGGCCCTGAAAAAAATCAAGAGCGGATGTCTCTCTCCTAATTGTTCCTATTGGTGTAGCCCATCTGAGCCACTAATTAGCCTAATTTCTTTGCTTTGAGCCTATCACTAGATTACATGTTTAATGGTCGGAGTGGATCTTACATACATTTAAGAGTGGGCCCGTAAAAAAATCTGAGGTGGGAGTACGTGTGGTACCTGTTCCCAAAATATTACCACTTGGCGTAATTAATGCTAGCAATGTTGGCATAGAAGTGGTGTTGTGGACGAGGATTTCTTGCCTTCCGCAAGAAGTTCCTGCGCAAGGATGCCGGGTGAGGCCCAGTGCAATGTATGTGAGAAATTTATTTTGTCCATCCGTTTTGCGAGCACATTTTAGGACGTCATGCCAAAAATGAGGTGGATACAAGACTCAAAGGGGTCACACGAGATGAGAAATTGGGGAAAGAAATTCCCACCGCTGAAACCTTCCTAGACCCCACCTTGATGTTTATTTGCAATCCAAACCCTTTATAAGGTCATTCTAAATTGGAGGAAGTGAAAACACTAAAAATAAAGCCTGATACAGAAATTTATGGCCATAAAAATGTTTCAACGGTGCTCACTGAATAACAACTATTTCCTCGTGTGGCCCACTTGAGTGCTTGATACATCTTATTTTTCATTGCACATCCTAATATTATCTTTCAAAAAGGATGGATGGGATAGATTTCACATAAACATATCGTTGGGGCCCACCCAGCATCCTTGTGCAGGAACTTCATGTGAAAGGCTTTTGCAGGAAATCCGCGTCCGTTGTTTTGGTAATTAATCCTCTTAATGCCGATCCTTTGAAAAAGAGTGGCCCCTTCGGGTAGGCCGACTATGGTGTTAATTTTAAATCTACCCTGAACATCTGATGGGTCACCTCACTTTATACCTAGGACTCAAATTTCAAGCCCATCCATGCTTCGGGTAGACCACAAAACAGGAAATAGTTGATAAAGAAAAGTTCACCTTCCAAACTATTTACATTGGCGTGGGCTACTTGAAACATGAATGGATCTGAATTTTATCCATATATAAGTTCTCCTTAGTGGATCCTAATTGATGAATAGCTTAGATCTTAGCAAATATGCCACTTTATATAACTATGACTTGCATTCTAAAATCCCTCAATATAAGTGTATGCATTTATACAATGGGGTATTTTTCATTAAATGCCCAGCTAGTTGGACCAAAACTTATGGTCCAACTAGTTGCGTGTGAGCATTACTCATATATATATATATATATATATATATATATATATATATATATATATATATATATATATATATATATATAGGAAAAAGGTACAATGCGCTCGAGCTCACAGCTCTGTCCCATGCGGTCGAGCTGTGTGGGCCTGTAACATCTCGAAAATCGAGGGTCGGGTAGAAATCCAACTCTCGAGTTCCAGAACGTCACTTATGCAACATAGATAATGATAAATGCATGTTGTCTGTAGAATGACATTAAACAAGATTGAGACTAAGCCAAAACAACATATCATACTCCACAGACAGTTAAATTAGCAAGCGGAAGACTATGATAGATACATAAAATATATAATTAATTGTAAGTCTCCAGAGTGTGAACATGTTACCAGGTTAAATAAATACATGTATACTCCAAAAATGAACAAAAAGAATATACATGAGTGCTCCAAAAGTGTAAAAGAAAGACAAGTGTCATGGCGTCTAATCAACCTCCCTGTAATCCCGTCGATCAAAACACGGAGGAGAAGTCCTCCTCAGCATCATACAAGTCCAGCTCCGCTCCACAAGCAGCGCCATCATCTGAAACTAAAATAGGGACTGGTGGGTGTCCGAAACACCATCCCGTAACGTGGGAGTGAGTAATCAACTCAGTGGAATCATAGAGTAAAAATTAGCATGTTATCAAATCAATTACGCGATAATAATAAAGCAAACAATCAAACATTCCTAGATACTGTTGTTAATGCATGCATGAAATGACATGATGGATGCCCTCACCGACATTCTCCCTCATACGGCACCATCTTACGCCCGCGGCATGCTTTCTTCTCACAGTGCTCCACATCTTCCAGGCACATGCAGTGCGATGTGGATATGATTACTGGGTTGTTATTAGTCCATTCATACAGCAGTATTGGGAAACTAAGGTACCTTCCTTGTATCAATCCCAACACAGATCCCGTCTAGGGTCGTCACTCCTAGTAATCTCATACGATGTTATATTTGTAGGTCGCTGCAAGGGCTGTCAGGGTTGTTGCTCGCACTCGTTGCTCCACTCCCCCATCACCTTATCAATACAGGCCTAGTTTAAATCCTTAAGACTGCATCAGGACTTGTCGTCCCATGCGGTGTCAGGATAAACTCAAGGTCACTACAAAGGGCTGCCAGGGATGTTGCTTGCACTCGTTGCACCGCTCCCCCATCACCTTATCAATGTAGGCCGACAACAAGAATATAGTGTCCCATACCACCATAATCTGCTCAGAGTAGGGTGCTCACTGGTCACTACGGGGAGGTTTGTGGCCCCAGCGTAGGCCCACAGCTCGACCACGGTGTCCCATACGACCATGCTCGGCTCATGAGTCTTTATGGATCAAGGTACCATGGTTGACAGGATTTTCAATGGTAAGTTCAGTACCCTATGTTCAAGCAGTTATGACTCATACAAGGTGAACATATAAAGGCCAGTCGGATTACTTGACGGGCTCGACTAGTACGAGCGCATCTCAAGCTGAGCGACATGAAGTGTATAAAATACTTCGTGTGGCCTAACCACTGCCGCCAACCCAAAACACGACTCGCGTTCATCGACGCATCCTTCGTGGCAAATAGAAGCCAACCACGAATTCAAATGGTTACCGACTGCCTGGACTAGATCATAGCCCCAAGCATTTGTACACAACATCAGTGATCATATGAGGGTGACAGAAATGAATATAAATAATACAAGCATGTTGATACATGTTATAACATACGACATAAGCAAATCAACCAACACATGCATTCCATATATATAATGAAATCAATTCATGTAGCCAACATGGTGGAAATCATATACATTAGCATATTAATTGAGAATTCAATCTCAAAACTAATTCACAACACCATTTACTCAATACATACTAATACAAACATTTATACAAACACTTAGTCTACACACTTTAGTCTACATAGCGTATGTCGACTCAAAGTGCGCATTAGGGCGAATCTCTTCGCCAAACCGATCATACACGCATTCCTAATATCATAACATGACAAATGGCCATGGAAATCATTTCAGCAAAACATGGACGTAAACAGTATTTCCTACAAATACCTAAAGTACCCTAAATCTCATATTTCCCGTACGCAGTCGAAACAAAAAATGGACAGCATGTTCTACATGTCAAACGGCGTTCTCTTCGATAATCTACCATTAAACGACATTGAAAGCTTTGAAATCAGTCAATTAAAGCGTCTAAAATCCTCACCTTTTGCCTTAGATGTGTATCGATTCGAATAGAACGTCTACGCTTCGTCAACGGCGTTATGAGGACCTATATCACAAGACACATAAGCTACATCGCTACTTGTAACAAAGGAATCCCTAAAATAGCTTGTGGTTAGAGTTTTCTTACCTAGAAGTGCGTTGGAATCACCAGGAAAGTGATTTGAATGCGGTGCTTCGGTACGTGCAATAGCTGGTGCAAGTGGCAGGAAATCTCTCCCACAATTCTCTCACAATCTCTCTCTTTCTGTCTCACCACTTTCTAAGGTTTATAGCAAATTCGGATAGAAGAGATATGAGAGGGTTTAAAGCCCTTATATAGGCTAAAACCTAACCTAAATAGACTTGGGAACAAGGTATACTTGAGTTATAACCAAATATGGACTTTTCCGAGCCAAAAGAGTGTTTCAGGAGGTCCCCTGGCCGAACGCGGTCGGACTTACGCTCATGTAGACTGGATGTCGATCATATAAAGTTTTCAGTCCGGTAGAGTTCTCATATCGCACGTGGCGGTCCAGTTTTAGTTCAGCGGTCATCGTACCTAATTCAAGTCTACAAGTCTCATGACATGAAAGAGAAATTTTTCTGATCCGAGGGTGAAATTTGGCTGAATTCTGACGGTCAGAATGCTTAATAATAACGCGTAATGACATGTGCCAGATTTTGAATTAAATTTCCAAATCTTTACTCTTTCTCACTCTCTTCACTCCAGGCTCAATGAAATAGTCTCAGAACATCGGTTGGGCTTGATTTTCGAAATGATTGTCAAGTCCAGCCAAGCGGTCATAACGGTCTAAGATTGTAGATATCGGACTTTCGACGCGCGGTCTAGATCCAATACAAGGTTTCAAAGGGTTCTCGGGAACAAACCGGTTTAGAATTTGATCCTGAATTTCAGGGTAAGATATCGTCATTGGTTCTACAAGTTTTGGGTCTTACAGAACGTATTTAAAGCGATCAGGGACAATTTCACAGCTAATCTAACGTTGCGCTAGTTAACTTACGCTTATTTTCTAAAGGAATTAATCCTAAGTGATTTCTTTGACTTTGGAATTGGGTTCTGAGAGGTTACCAAGGTGCTATGGTTGACCCATTGCCTAAGGACGTCTAACCCCAGGTTGGCAAAAATTCGGGATGTTATAGGGCCCCATCGTGATGCCTTTCGAACATCTACCCCATCAATTAGATGTGTCATTCCATCGTGGGCCTAAGTCTCAAAAATCAAGTCAATCTGTGACTTGTGTGGGCCACACCACTTACAAAAGTGGAGAGGGGCCATGCACCATTAAAACATTCATAATCATTTTTGGGGCCCACAAAAGATGTGGTTTGCAAATCCAGCCCATCCATTATGTGTGTCCCACTTGTATAAGGGTTCAGACCAAGTTTCGGCAGCCTTCAAAACTCATGTGGGCCCCACCAAGTGCTTTTATATGTTTTAACGGTCTCTTCACATGATTTTAGATGGTATGGCCCACCTGAGTTCCGTATACAGCTGATTTTTGGGATATCCCATAATTTAAAGGGGACCCATCAAATGCACGGTGTTGATGGCTGACACGCATCACGGTGGGGCCCACACAACTCGACCTCACTAGAGCTTATTGTGAGGTCGAGCGCATAGTACATTTTCCCACACACACACACACGCACACACACACACACACACACACACATATATATATATGGGAAAAGGTACTATGCACTCGACCTCACGAGTCCGTCTCATGAGGTCGAGCTGTGTGGGCCCCACCGTGATGCGTTTCGAACATCTACCCCATCAGTTAGATGCACCATTCCATCATGGGCCTAGGTCTTAAAAATCAAGTCAATCTGTGACTTGTGTGGGCCACACCACATACAGAATTGGAGAGGGGCCTTACACCATTAAAACATTCATAATCATTTTTTGGGCCCACCGGGATGTGGTTTGCAAATCTAGCCCATCCATTATGTGTGTCCCACTTGGATGAGGGTTCAGACCAAGTTTCAGGCGCATGAAAATTTCAGGTGGGCCCCACTAAGTGCTTTTATATGTTTTAACAGTCTCTTCACATGATTTTAGATGGTATGGCCCACCTGAGTTCTGTATACAGTTGATTTTTGGGATATCCCATAATTTAAAGGGGACCCATCAAATGCACGGTGTTGATGGTTGACACGCATCACGGTGGGGCCCACACAACTCGACCTCACTAGAACTTATTGTGAGGTCGAGCGCATAGTTCCTTTTCCCATATATATATATATATATATATATGGGAAAAGGTACTATGCGCTCGACCTCACGAGTCCGTCTCATGAGGTCGAGCTCTGTGGGCCCCACCGTGATGCGTTTCGAACATCTACCCCATCAGTCAGATGCAACATTCCATCATGGGCCTAGGTCTCAAAAATTAAGTCAATCCATGACTTGTGTAGGCTACACCACATACAGAAGTGGAGAGGGGCCGTGCACCATTAAAACATTCATAATTATTTTTTGGGCCCACCAAGATGTGGTTTGCAAATCCAGCCCATCCATTATGTGTGTCCCACTTGGATGAGGGTTCAGACCAAGTTTCAGATGCATGAAAATTTCAAGTGGGCCCCACCAAGTGCTTTTATATATTTTAACGGTGTCTTCACATGATTTTAGATGGTATGGCCCACCTGAGTTCCGTATAAGGCTGATTTTTAGGATATCTCATAATTTAAAGAGGACCCATCAAATGCACGGTGTTGATAGTCGATACGCATAACGGTAGGGCCCACACGGCTCGACCTCATAGGAGCTTATCGTGAGGTCGAGCGCATGGTACCTTTTCCCTATATACACACACACACACACACACACACACACACAACTAGTTGGGCCGTCCAACTAGTTGTCTCAATTAATGCTATATGAATGATGCCTATGGAAAAGATAGTTTAAAGAGAAAATGGGGTCACTGGCTTGGGATGGTCCACCATGGTATTCAGGTAAAATCCACGTCTGCCATTAGCTAAGTTGCCCAAAGTTACACCCAGGCCCTAAAATCACCCACGTCAGTGGTTTAGATTGACCACACCATTAAAATCAATGTACAAGGAATGCTTGCCTTGGAAAATGTTTCCCATAGTATGGCCCACTTGAATCATTTATGAGCCTTCATTTTAGCCATCAGCCCTAGAATCTGGTGTGGAATACAATGGGCAGAATGGATTTCTCGTGCTAATCATGGCGAGATGGGTAACAATTAAGGGTGGACGTCTCTCCCAACTATTTCTATTAATATGCCTACTTGAATCACTTATTAGCCTGATTTTTTACTCTAGACCCTGCACAGGATTGTATGTTACGCCCCGAATCTGAAAATCGGATTCACACGAATCTCGATTGCCGAATCCGGTACTAACAGCCTCCGTAGTGCCCCATTCTCATCTTCTGATAATCAAATACCAGATTTCGATCCTGGGATCCTACAAGGAGAATTTTCAGAATGAATTTTTTTTTTGTAATGGAGCATAACCACAAGCATAACCAAGTCACAAAACAACATCACCGCATATCCACTATATCAAAAATTTAAAGTACAATGCGGGAAGAGAAATACAAGGTGATCAAAAGGCTCCAAAAGGGTCCTGGTACGCGCTCCTGCCTCAGCGCTGCTGCTGTCCAACGCTACCTGCACGCAACTATCGTGCATAAGCTTACAAAAGCTTAGAGGGTGGTGTAAGTGTGTACGAAAAGCAAACGCCGAGTGTACAACATCAGGTAATGAGGAAGTATGCGGTAAGCCCATGAATAAAATCAACCATACCAAGGCTATGTAATGCAGGACATGATGCGAGATATGAATGCCATCGGCCACATCGATGCAATGCAAGGCCTACATAGCCGAATGTCATATGCGAAATGTAATCCAAGCAAGTCGGTACTCATCAAGTAAATATATCAGTACAGTTCCTCTCTATATATCACCGGGGTCTAATACACTTCACAATGACTGCCACCTCCCTAGCTGCACAGTCAAGAAAGCGGAATAGACCTCACTATTCGCCTGACCAGTAGTCTGCCAATACCTACCCGGCTCGTCGATAGCGGACTCATTTGCGAGCTGGTCAAACTCAGCCTAGCTTATAGCCCCCTCACTCAGGCAGATAAGGCCACACCCCCTTCCAACCGACCACGACATAGTGGGAGACGCGGCCTACTAGTATTTGGCACTCGGGCGCTCGTGTATCCACTCGTCTAGACGTTGGAGCATCTCCTGGTACCAAAAAGGTTCTGGAACTTTCACCCAAGGACATCCTAAGTGCCCACAGTGCTAGAACCAAGTATTTTTGATATCTGATACGGCCATACACGATGTACCTGTGGAGCCACGACCCTGATGTCGCTAGGACGTTGTAACGCCCTGGAAAAATTCGTACTTGGACTCGAGTACCAACTCGACCAGAAATCGTGTAGGATTAATTCCTTTAGAAAATAAGAGTAAGTTAGCTAGCGCAACGCTAGAGTAGCTGGAAAATAGTCACTGATCACTTTAAATACGTTCTATAAGACCCAAATCGAGTAGAACCAATGACTCTATAATACTCTAAAACCTCAAATCAAACTCTAAGCAGGTTTGTTCTCTGGACCTCTTTAAAAATTTGTATTGGATCTAGACCGCGCGTTGAAAGTCTGATACCTGCTATTTTAGACCGTTAGAACCGCCTACCTAGACTTGACAATCATTTCGAAAATCAAGTCCGACCGATAATCACAGGCTATTTCATTGAGCCCGGACTGAAGAGAGTGCGAATAGGGACAGATTTGAAATTTGAAATTCAAATCTGGCACACGACTTGACGTGTCAGTATTAAGCGTTCTGACCATCAGAATTTAGCCAAATTACACCCTCGGATCAGAAAAAATTTCTATTTCATATCATGAGATTTGCAGACCTGATCTACGTGTGGTGATCGCTGAACTGAAACTGGACCGCCACATGCGATCTGTGAACCCTGCCAGACTGAAAACTTGATATATGCTAGATCCAGTATGCATGAGCTTAAGTCCGATCGCGTTCGGCCAGGGGACCACTAGAAATGTACTTTTGGACCGAAACAGCCCCAAATTGGATATATATTAAGTAAACTTTGTTCCCGAGCCTATTCCGGGCATTTTTGTGCTTATAAAAGGGGTTGAAACCCTCATTCCTCTCTCCCATCCGAATTTGAGAAAAACCCTAGATTAGGAGAGAAAAAAGGTGAGAGTTTGTGAGAGAGATTGGAGGAGAATTCCTTGCCGCTTGTGCTACCCGTTGCAAGTGCCTAAGCAATACACTCCGATCACCTGGCCGGTGATTTCTTCGCATTTTCAGGTAAGAAAATACCCTAGAAGTTGCTGATTTGAGGTTCCCTTGGATTCATAGCATGTTAGCTGATAGAACTTGTGTATTAGGTTCTCTAATCGCCGTAGACGAAGCGTATACACTCCGTTCGAATTCACACCCCTAAAAGGGAAAAGGTGCGTATTTTAGACGCTTTGATTGACTGTTTCCAACGCTTTCAATGTCATTTAATAGTAGATTATCGACTCCAACGCCGTTTGACATGTACAATATGCTGTCCGTTTCCTGTTTCGTAAACCGACGGAGAATATGAGATTTAGGGTATTTTAGTCATTTGTAGGAAGTACTGTTTTCATTCATATTTTGCTGATGTGATTGACATGGTTTATTGTCGCATTAGAATGTTAGGAATACGTGCATAATTAGTTTGGCGAAGAGATTCGCCTAAATGCGCACTTCGGGTCGACATACTATATGTAGACTTAAGTGTGTAGTGTAAGTGTTTGTATAAATGCTTGTATTAGTATGTATTGAATTAAATGGTGTTATGAATTAGTTTGAGATTGGTTTCTCAATTAATATGCTGATGTAAATGATTTCCTACATGTTAGCTAAATGCATGATTTCATTACATGTATGGAATGCATGTGCTTGAAGATTTGCTTAAGTTGTATGTTATAACATGTGTTAACATGATCACATGGTTGTATTTCATTTCCAATACCCTAATATGATTGCTGATGTGATTCCATAATTGTTTGGGACTATACTTAGTCCAGGCAGTCGGTAACCGAAAAATTTCGTGGTTGGCCTATCTTTGCCACGAACGACGCGTCGATGAACACGAGCCGTGTTTTGGAGTCGGCGGCAGTGGTTAGGCCACACGAAGTGTTTTACGTACTTCATGTCGTTCGACTTGAGATGCGTCGTGCTAGTCGAGCTCGTCAAGTAACCCAACTGGCCATTGTATGTTCACCCTGCATGAGTCATAACTGCTTGAACCTAGGGTACTGAACTTACCATTGTAAACCCTGTTAACCATGGTACCTTAATCCACAAAGACTCATGAGCCGGGCATGGTGGTATGGGACACCATGGTCGAGCTGTCGGCCTACGCTGGGGCCATAAACCTCCCCGTAGTGACCAGTGAGCACCTATGTCTCGTGAGCAGATTATGGTAGTATGGGACACTATATTCTTGCTGTCGGCCTACACTGATCAGGCGACGAGTCCTTTGTAGTGACCGCGAGCGTATTCTGAGTCTACGGGAGGCGACGACTCTTCAGTAGCAATGAGAGTACAGTAGGCCTGTATTGATAAGGTGATGGGGGAGCGGTGCAACGAGTACGAGCAACAGCCCTGGCAGCCCTTGCAGTGACCTACAAAATATACATCGTATGAGATTACTAGGAGTGACGACCCTAGACAGGATCTGTGTTGGGATTGATATAAGGGAAGTACCTTAGTTTTCCAATCCTGCTGTTTGAATGGACTAATAACAACTCGGCAATCATATCACCATTAGATTACATATGCCTGGAAGATGTGGAGCACTGAGCGGGATGCACGCATGCCGCGGGCGTAAGATGGTGCCGTATGAGGGAGAACGTCAGTGAGGGCATCCATCATGTCATGTCATATTGCATTAACAATAGTATTTGGATTGTCTGATTTACTGCTTTACTATTATCGCATGATTGATTTGAGAACATGCTAATCTTTGCTCTATGATTCCACTGAGTTGATCACTCACTCCCACGTTATGGGATGGTGTTTGCAACACCCACCAGACCCTATTTTAAATGCAGGTGATGCAGAGATCCAGGAGGTAGAGCCGGACTATGATGAGGACCAGGACGAGTTCTCATACATGCAGTACCACGACGACTTTCCTTAGGTGACCTGGGTTGTCGGGACTCTTCAGTGGGACTATTTTGAACATTTCATTTTAGTTTATTTACATGTATATGAGACTCAGTGATGTATTCATACTTTAGTGACAGTCGAGATCTACTTTGTTTTTCCATACAGTGATATATATATTGTTTAGTCTTCCGTTTACTTTTATCACTGGATCTGGAGTATGAATTGCAGTTTTGGTATACCTTTACTCATGTGAATGCTTTAACTCAGACAACATTGAATCATAATCATTTTTGTTGCATAAGTGACGGTCTGAAATTCGGGAGTTGAGTTTATACACGACCCCCGATTTTCAGGGTATTACAAGTTGGTATCAGAGCATGAATAAGATTATACCGGGCCTGGGTTATGGTCACGCGACATACGCTGTCACTTCCTTTGACTTATGTGGGTGCGAGAAGGGTCTAGAAACACTTCTAGGATCACAGATTCGCTAATAGGAGAAGTTTATTCGTATCGATCGCGCGATCGAGTCCGTAACGCATCTTGGGTCGCATGAAGTGACCTGATTAGCTCCTAGGTTGTAGGTGAGTGGGTTGAGACGTTCTTCGAATGATTATAAACCTGTAAATGTGAATCATTGAGCTGTGGGACAACCACAACCCTTGCATTCAATCGCCAGGGCTTAAAAACCCCGTTTCACCTAAAATTTTCGAAATTCTTCCTCTCACCACTCCATTCTTCAATTCTTTCATCTTCTTTTCATGTTAGGCATTTATCCTAGTGTGAAAATGATACAAAATCATACTTCGATAAAATTTTACAGTGAATAGTAAAATTTCATGAAAACTGGCCATTAGGCCATTCTAAGTTTGCTTTCTTTAGCAACTAATGGGCTAGATGGATGTATTAGCTCTATCCCAAAATCATATGCTGCATGATAGGGGATTGTATTTGAGTTTGCAGATTGGCCCCGGAAAGCCCCAAACGCATGTTTGGGCCTCTATAGGTCAATATACAATGAACCAAGGTTGGGACCATACATTTTTGGGGTCCCTGGACCATGGGGGACCAAACCCATGTGGTCCTACCGACCGACCAGAGGAACGGTCGGCGATGCCATCACCGGCCACTGTGGCCCACTTGATGTAATTTTTGGGATCTGGGGGTATTTTGGGTAGTGTATACCCCCCATGTGCGGTTCGTCCATAGAAAACTCTAAATAGGGGTACTTCCTTCAAAAACAGTCCCTCCCCTAGCTCCATTTACATTTTCTAGCTGCCCTACCTCCAAACCGTGGTTCCAAACCACTTCCAAATCCATTCCCTGCTGAAAACGACCACGCTCCATCACTCCAAAGTGATTTGCAGCCCTCCCTCTTGCAGATCTCATCGTCTGGAGCTCTTAAAACCCCCAAATCGAGCTGAAATCGTGAGGTGCTCCATTCCCCTTTTTCATTCTCTATTCTCTCTGAAAATACATCCTTGGGGAGCTTGAAGCATCCCTCTACAATGCATAGATTTCCCTTTTCCAGTTTGGGCAGCCATTTCTTGACATTTCCTCCATTTTCCATGGCTTTTGTTGAAGCCATTTTGGGTCTTTTGTCACTCTCTACCATCCTCTCTTTGATGGGTAAGAGAAAAATCACAGCGGATGAGGCTGGGCCTAGTCGCCCTGCTCAATCAAGAAGACCGCGGGGTGGCGCCGCTAGCTCAAGCGCTGCCGCAAGTCCAAGCACAGCCCGAGAGTTTCATACAAAACGGGATTTGGATCCCCATACTCAACTTGGGCGAGTGATTTTAGCAGAGATGCCTCACAGCCAATACACTAACAGTAAGGTGTTGTTTGAGGCGGACATGGAAGGATGACTATTCGGCCAATTTCTGTTGTTCGAGCGCATTAAAGCTACGCATTGGGGTCCGATATTTGAAGCTCGTGCTTGTGCTAATGTGAGCACCATTCGTGCCTTCTACGCTCGTATCCAGAATGCTACACTGGAGCTATTGCGGTTCAAGATTCCTTTTGGTAGGGATCGGATGGCTACGATCGATGTTCGGTTGATTGCGCGACTTCTGAATGTTCCCCTTGGTGATGTTCATCCTAGCGCGAAGAATTTGAGGAGTAGGCGTGAACGAGATCGTCGTACCAGGTTTCTATGCGGTAAACTAGTTCCATGACAGCCTAATAATAGCCTCAAGGCGTCTCATATGTCTGATGATTTGCGCCTGCTGCACCACATTTGCACGTTCAACGTGTATCCTAGGTCAACAAATCGCATTGAGTGTACGTGCCTTATGGTTGATTTCTTGTATCTGGTGGCCCAGGGAGAGAATGTGTGTATGACCACTTTCATCTTGCGACAGATTATCCTCATAGCGAGATCAAGAAGAATGTCTGAGTCGCTTCCTTTTGGTCGACTTATATGCAAGATCGCGCTTGAGTTTGCTTACAGACTTGGGCCGGAATTGCCAGTTCCGATTCATAGCATTGATGAGTCTACTATGGTCAAGATGAAGATCGGGTCTCAGTACCGTGAGACTCAGCTTGAGGAGGATAGCGAGGATGATTTTGATGATGAAGAGGATCCTAGTGAAGGAGAACCTAGAGCAGAAGTTGAGGAAGAAGTTCAGGAAGAGGTAGAAGAGGAAGCTCAGGATACAGATGAGAGCCCTCCTCCTTCTGCTCAGGCTACTGGCGATGATCGCATTGCCCGAATTGAAGAGAGCCAGGTCACCTTGTAAAGGAAAGTTCAGGAGCTTCGAGCTGAGGTCGAGGATGCCAAGGCCATTACGAAGAGGAAATTCGACAAGGTGACTCGCACCTTGAAGGCGATCCTGTGCTGCTTAAAGGATAAGAGTGCTCCTCCTCCGTCACCTGACTCAGACTAGCGATGAGATCTTTAATGTTTTTGTTAGTAGTTAGTCATTTCCTGCTTTAAGTTGTGTAAGCCTGTTAAGGCTAGTAGTTTGCTTATGTTGCTGTTGTAACTTTAACTGTCTTAGTTCCCATGTATTTTCTGTCATGATGCTTGTAAGGAGATATCTCTTGTATTGTGACAATTTTGATTAAATGAAATGCATGGAATGCCTTTGACTCTTATGTGAATGATTGCGGTGTGTTTGTGCTATTGAGACTGATAAGGTTACTCCCTATTTTGAATATAGGGAATGCCGCCGAAGGCTACACGGAGTACAGCTCGGCTTACATTGAGTGAGCCTATGGATCAGGCTCCTTCGCAGTCTGATGCACATGCGGACCCTGCTGTGGGCCCGATTCCTGAGACAGTGCGTGCGTCTCAGCCTACTGCTGGTCATACAGTTGGACCACCGCCGTTCACACCACCTGTCAGAGAGCCGTATCGTGCGTCTTCTTCAACGCAGTACATGCCACAGCCTGCTCCACCTCCAGATAGATTTGAGCAGATGATGGCCATGATGCAGCAGCAGCATCAGCTCCTGACTACTACTGTGGGGACACTAGCCCAGGGTGGGAGTACGGCTCCTCCTGCACCACCTGCGCATCTAGCTGAGGATGCTGATACATATGCTCAGGATGAGGGCATGGCTCCTCCTGCACCACCTGGCCGTTCATTCACCCTATTTCCTGTGATGTGGATCACCTGGGCCATAGATGGATCTGATCTTTGGCAGGGACCCACTTCAGGAGGTGGCCCACCGTTTGGATGGTTTGAATATTACACAAACATCATGGTGGGGCCCATGCACAGGACCCCAAACACGTCCGCCCAGCTCCCTGGACGCTGGCAGCGTCCTGCTGCACATCAGCAACAGCGCTGCACCCTCCTTCCAAATATATTTGGGTTTTTTAAAAAAATAGTTTTTTGGCAGTTTTTCGCATGTGGGGCCCACTTCAAACAAATCTACCCCATCCAATTAATTTTTCAGTCCATGCCCCATCCATCAAGACCAATATTGGGTATCTCCCGGCATGTACAAAAATCAAAAATGAATTTTGAATGGTAAAAATCATTTTTGCTAAGGTATGGCCCACCAGCTAGTTAGATCAGCCTCATTTTTCGGCTCAACGCCTAAAATGATCTAAGGAATAGAATGGGCAGATTGGATTGAATACATACATCAAGGTGGGTCTTATACAGTGGCCCACCCCAATGGCTTGTAAAGCCAAGCTAATATTTATGTTTTCCTTCCAGCGACATCCAGCGTCTGGACGTTTTTTTTTTTTTTTTTTTTTTGGCTTATCAAATGCAATCAAGGTGGGCCCTGTTTAGGTGGGCCACCATAAATGATACATTTAAGATGGGCTCCACTCATGGACGACTTAAAAAAAATACATATATCATGGTGGGGCTCATTCAAGTGGGCCACATAGCCACATCAACATACAAGAAAAATAAATAAAAAGGAGAGGGAGAGAGAGAGAGAGAGAGTAAAAGAGTGGGACACGCGTGATGGAGGGACCCCGACACTATGGGCCCTCCGTTTCAACCATCCAATCATACATCAATGGGTCCCATTACATATGGGCCATCCAAATAAAAGATCAACGGTGGAGATCCCTCTCCACTAAAAATGGACGGTCTAGATGACCTCTTAATGCAAGAAAAGTAAACATCATGATGGGATCCATGGAGAATGGCCCCATCATGGAATAGTTTTGATGATCAAAATGGGCCATTTGTCACATCTTAGGGTCCCAAGTGAGATCCACACCATTGATCGGTGGGCCTCACTTAGCCCATCGTAAAAAAATAAGTAAACTATCCTATAGAAGCACCCACCTTATGATCTACTCGGTCCGTTGGAACGCCTATCTTCTACAGCTTCACTTTGATGGTGGAGATGGGAAATAGATGGCTAGGATGATGGGTTTTGGAGTGGGAAGTAGGCCACCAAAAATCACTTTTCTCTCATTGAAGGCCTTGGACGTGTGATGCTCTCTTGGTTGCTTGGGTTTGGTGTGAGAAAAGAGAGAGAGAGAGAGAGATGAGATGTAGGGAGATGTGAGGTGAGTGATGGGGTGATGGTTGTTGGATGTGAGTGATGGGTGAGGTGATGTATTAGTTGACTTTGGTGGTTGCTTGACTTGTGAAGAAAGGAAGCATGGGTGCTTTGTACTTGACATGAGAGGTGATTGATGGGATTGATTGATGTGATTGATTTGACACTTTGTAGAGATTCTCTTGGGAATGTAAATGTGCGGCATTTTCTCGAAATAAACGCCGACCCACATCTCTTAGTCAGGGTATCAGATCGGTGCGTGAGTCGCGGCGTTAGAACCGCAGCGACGGTGCAGTTGCAATGATACAAGTCTCGGATTAAGCCGACTCAAATGTATAGGATACGACTTACGGTCGTGCGCAACGTCAACTATAGGTCGCGGATTATCGAAATTTGACGAGAAGGATCGCGGGAAGCGACGGGATAGTACGCATTAGGATACGGGTCTTACAACTCTTCCCACCTAATAAAAATTTCATCCTCGAAATTTGCACTATCATCACAGCTACACACAACTCATAAGAGGATAGAGAACTTATCATCATATATGATCAAAACAAACCATATCATCAAAATCAAACACCTTGGAGATGAGGATAACGCTCACTATTTTTAGGCTCTAACTCTTAGGATGCCTCATTAATGAGTAATCTAGCTAGAAGGTGTAGGGGTCAAGTCACACGAATCGTCGACGAATGCTCCTGATGACTGAGGGTCCTGCTGGACAACATAAAATCTGCCATGGGCCTGCTGGGGAGGTGCAGGTCCCCTCTGAGGTCTCTGTTGCTGCGGTGGAGGTCCCGGAGGCTTGTGATGAGGTCGCTGCTGCTGCTGTGGGGGCTGTCGTGGAGGCTGATATGGTGTCCTCGGCTGTTGATGCTGTGGTGGCTGTCGCAGAGGCTGAGGCGGTGCTCTCGGCTGCTGTTGCTGCAGATGGGGACACTCATGCACACGATGTCCTGTCCTACCGCATCCAAAGCAGGTACCAGTGAACGGTCCTGAAGGTGGTACGAGGGGTGCTACTGGTGCTCGGAATGCTGGGTGGGTCGTTCGTCGTTGCTGTGGACGATGGTGCTGTGGCTGGGAGCCACTGGAGGGCTCCTTCCTCTTCTGATCTCCTCTTTAGTCACGGGCTCTCTCCATAGTGGCCCAATCTGTCTCATATATTAAGGCTCTCTCCACTATCTGCTCAAACGTTGGAAGCATGTGTCCGATCACACGGCTCCGGAGGGCAGGACGTAAGCCGTTCTCAAAACGGCGGGCCTTCCTACCCTCATCATCAACAAGATATGTCACAAATCTGGATAGTGCGACGAACCGAGCCTCATACTGAGACACAGACATGTCCCCCTGGACCAAAGTCTTAAACTCTAGTGTGCGCTGCTGTCGCACATGCTCAGGAAAGAACTTCCGGTCAAACGGTCTATAAAGTCCTCCCAGGTCCACTCAAAATCGGAGGCTACCGATCGGGATACAGATGCCCACCAATACTGAGCCTCACCCTGCAGAAGGAATACAGCTAATGGAACTCGCTGGTGGGTAGTACATCTCATGGTGTCAAATATCTTCTCCACCTCGGAGCACCATATCTCTGCAGCAGTAGGGTCTGGCTCACCCCAAAAACGTGGGGGATCGTGCTGTCGGAAATCCTTAAGAAGAGCGCTCGCACGCTCCTACTCAGCCTCGGCTGGTGTAACAGTGGGACGCCTGCTCTGCCCCTGAAGAATTGCGGTCATTACCTGCAACATCTGCTGCAGCTGAGTGGCACTCACACGTACGGTCGGATCTGCACCGGTCTCAGAAAAATGAGTGACATCCTCAGGCTCAAAGGTAGGAATATCTGGTGGTGGAGCAGGAGTAGCAGGTGGTAAAGCAGGAGTTGCGGGTGGTGGTGCGGGAGTCGCAGGTGGTGGGGCGGGATTCGCTCGGGTCGCTCTTCTAACCATAATGTCCTACAGGAAGGAACAATGGAATATCATCCTTGAGAATTCTCGAAGGCGAAAATGTTAAGGGTTCATGTCGAAAAATCGCTAAGTCATTCAGACTCGGAACCTATTTATAGTAGATATGTGATGTGATCCTCAAGTATTCCCAAGTTATGCTCTGATACCAACTTCTGTCACGCCCCAAACTCGAAAATCAGATTCACACGAATCTCGATTGCCGAATCCGGTATTGACAGCCTCCGTAGTGCCCCATTCTTGGCTTTTGATAATCAAATACCAGATTCTGATCCTGGGATCCTATAAGGAGGATTTTCAGAATGAATTTTTTTTTTTGGTAATGGAGCATAACCACAAGCATAACTAAGTCACAAAACAACATCAGTACATATCCACTATATCAAAAATTTTAAGTACAATGCGGAAAGAGAAATACAAGGTGATTAAAAAGCTCCAAAAGGATCCTGGTACGCGCTCCTGCCTCAGCGCTGCTGCTGTCCAACGCTACCTGCATGCAACTATCGTGCATAAGCTTACAAAAGCTTAAAGGGTGGTGTAAGTGTGTGCGAAAGGTAAACGCCGAGTGTACAACATCAGGTAATGAGGAAGTATGCGGTAAGCCCATGAATAAAATCAACTATACCAATGCTATGTAATGCAAGGCATGATGCGAGATATGAATGCCATCGGCCACACCGATGCAATGCAAGACCTACATAGCCGAATGTCATATGCGAAATGCAATCCATGCAAGTCTGTACTCATCAAGTACATATATCAGTACAGTTCCTCTCTGGATATCACCGGGGTCTAATACACTTCACAATGACTGCCACCTCCCTAGTTGCACAATCAAGAAAGCGGAATAGACCTCACTATCCGCCTGACCAGTAGTCTGCCAATACCTACCCGGCTCGTCGATAGCGGACTCATTTGCGAGCTAGTCAAACTCAGCCTAGCTTATAGCCCCCTCACTCAGGCGGATAAGGCCACACCCCCTTCCAACCGACCACGACACAATGGGAGACGCGTCCTACTGGTATTCGGCACTCGGGCGCTCGTGTATCCACTCGTCTAGACGTTGGAGCATCTCTTGGTACCAAAAAGGTTCTGGGACTTTCACCTAAGGACATCCTAAGTGCCCACAGTGCTAGAACCAAATATTTTCGGTATCCGATACGGCCATACATGATGTAACTGTGGAGCCACGACCCTGATGTCGCTAGGGCGTGCAGTGATCAAGTCACACATATGCGAGATGCATAAGTCACACGTCAAATAATGTAGAAATCCAGCACGTACTGCGCGATCATATAAGGCACTCTGTCTCATAACAAGTCCCGAAAATGGTCTGTCCAATGGCGTATGCTATAATCAGTCACTACTCATATCAAGCATACATATGATGCGTATGGGCATGAGTCATAAGATTATACTAAGCATGTTATAAAGGGATGAATATAGACAAGTATGGGCCTAATCAATGGGCCCTAAGGAGAGTTACAATGTGGACATTTAACCAACATTGTACTTACAATGTGGACGTCAAACCAACATTGTTCCTTAGGCACGACCCGCCATAAATATCATTACATGAACCATGAGAAATCACACATTGTAATGGACCCTAAGGTCATCCCGTTGGGCCTCGACCCATGGGCCTTAGATACATCAAATGGGCCGAATCACATGGGCCTTACATTCATCAAATGGGCTGCGTTAATGGGCTCACCAATGAGCCTTATGTATGTTGCAATGGTTCATGGCCCATGGGCCTTAAAATACATCAAAGTGGGCCTCACAACTTGGGCCTTAAAATATTCAGATGGGCCTACACACATGGGCTTTAAATATATCAAATGGGCCACTTCATTGGCATCCCATGCACATCAAATGGGCTTAATCCCATGGGCTTTAAATATATACCAAGGTGGGCCTCAATGGATGGCCATAAGTAAATCAAGATGGGCCCCATACATATGCCAATGTGGGGTCCGTTTGAACTTTAAATCTGCCCATTCTTTAGCTCATGCACTAAAATGATTTATCAGAATTGGATGGGGAAAATCGGATGCAGCTCATGCATCATGGTGGGGTCTACATAAAGGCCCATCAACAATACCTATTATATATAACATAATATCTAATCAACATATAATATATAATATATTCAATATTATATATAATATAATACAATATTATATATAATATAATATATATATATACACACACACACACAGCACGCACACACTCACACACTGTTCCACACATGGGGGTGGGTCCCACCGTCCAGTGTGGACGGTGTGGATAAAACACATAAGTCATGGAGGGGCTCCACCGTCCACCATCAGTGGACGGTGCAAATGAAACACATACATCTCTGTGGGCTCCACGTGGGGCCCACCATAGTGTTTACTTGTCATCCAATCCGTCCATAAGGTCACACGGGCCTGGGTGGAAAGGGAAAAATAAATTTCACATTAATTCAGAACTTCTGTGCGGCCCAAAAGGACTTTAAAGGTGGCCGTTCAATCACCCTGTTTCCTGTGATGTGGATCACCTGGGCCATAGATGGATCTGATCTTTGGCAGGGACCCACTTCAGGAGGTGGCCCACCGTTTAGACGGTTTGAATATTGCACAAACATCATGGTGGGGCCCATGCACAGGACCCCAAACACTTCTGCCCAGCTCCCTGGATGCTGGCAGCGTCCTGCTGCATCAGCAACAGCACTGCACCCTCCTTCCAAATATATTTGGGTTTTTTTAAAAAATAGTTTTTCGACTGTTTTTCGCATGTGGGGCCCACTTCAAACGAATCTACCCCGTCCAATGAATTTTTCAGTCCATGCCCCATCCATCAAGACCAATATTGGGTATCTCCCAGCATGTACAAAAATCAAAAATGAATTTTGAATGATAAAAATCATTTTTTCTAAGGTATGGCCCACCTGCTAGTTAGATCAGCCTCATTTTTTGGCTCAACGCCTAAAATGATCTAAGGAATGGAATGGGCGGATTGGATTGAATACATACATCAAGGTGGGTCCTATACAGTGGCCCACCCCAATGGCTTGTAAAGCCAAGCCAATATTTATGTTTTCCTTCCAGCGACGTCCAGCGTCTAGACGTTTTTTTTTTTTTTTTTTTGGGCTTATCAAATGCAATCAAGGTGGGCCCTGTTTAGGTGGGCCACCACAAATGATACATTTAAGATGGGCTCCACTCATGGACGACTTAAAAAAAATACATATATCATGGTGGGGCTCATTCAAGTGGGCCACATAGCCACATCAACATACAAGAAAAATAAATAAAAAGGAGAGGGAGGGAGAGAGAGAGAGAGAGAGTAAAAGAGTGGGACACGCGTGATGGTGGGACCCCGACACTATGGGCCCTCCGTTTCAACCATCCAATCATACATCAATGGGTCCCATTACATATGGGCCATCCAACTAAAAGATCAACGGTGGAGATCCCTCTCCACTAAAAATGGACGGTCTAGATGACCTCTTAATGCAAGAAAAGTAAACATCATGATGGGATCCATGGAGAATGGCCTCATCATGGAATAGTTTTGATGATCAAAATGGGCCATTGGTCACATCTTAGGGTCCCAAGTGAGATCCACACCATTGATCGGTGGGCCTCACTTAGCCCATCGTAAAAAAATAAGTAAACTACCCTATAGAAGCACCCACCTTATGATCTACTCGGTCCGTTGGAACGCCTATCTTCTACAGCTTCACTTTGATGGTGGAGATGGGAAATAGATGGCTAGGATGATGGGTTTTGGAGTGGGAAGTGGGCCACCAAAAATCACTTTTCTCTCATTGAAGGCCTTGGACGTGTGATGCTCTCTTGGTTGCTTGGGTTTGGTGTGAGAAAAGAGAGAGAGAGAGATGAGATGTAGGGAGATGTGAGGTGAGTGATGGGGTGATGGTTGATGGATGTGAGTGATGGGTGAGGTGATGTATTAGTTGACTTTGGTGGTTGCTTGACTTGTGGAGAAAGGAAGCATGGGTTCTTTGTACTTGACATGAGAGGTGATTGATGAGATTGATTGATGTGATTGATTTGACACTTTGTAGAGATTCTCTTGGGAATGTAAATGCGCGGCATTTTCTCGAAATAAATGCCGACCCACATCTCTTAGTCAGGGATCGGATCGGTGCATGAGTCATGGCGTTAGAACCGCGGCGAAGGTGCGGTTGCAACGATACAACTCTCGGATTAAGCCGACTCAAATGTATAGGATACGACTTACGGTCGTGCGCAATGTCAACTATAGGTGGCGGATTGCCGGAATTTGACGAGAAGGATCGCGGGAAGTGACGGGACAGTACGCATTAGGATACGGGTCTTACATTGTACATCCAATGATCGGAGTGGATCTCATGGTACGCATCACAGTAGGCCCTGTGAAAATCTGAGTGGACCTCTTGGACGGTGGTTCCCAGGATTGTCAAACGTTCCCAAGATTGTGGGGGGAGTGGATCAGTTTTAAACAAAGTAGTGGTGTGATTACCTGACTGTGGGGCCCATATTCATGTATGCGCTGTATATGATCCCTCAGTTTTTACGCATCATTCCAGTGAATGATCCAAAAAATGAAGAAGATCTAAATTTTAAGTGGACCACACCACATAAAAGAGTAGATATTGGGTACCCACCGTTAAAAACTTCCCAGGGCCTATGTAATGTCTTTTAGCCATCCAAACCCATTGATATGGTTACAGTAACGTGGATAAAAGGAAAACACAAATATCAGCTTGATTCAAAACTTTTATGGCCCTAAAAAGTTTATAATAAGTTTATAATGGTAAATCACCACTATTTCCAATGGTGTGGTCCACTTGAGATTTGCATCTACTTCAATTTTGGATCATGGACTAAATTGTTATCCATCTACTTCATTTTTGGATCATAGACTAAATTGATATCCATCTACTTCATTTTTGGATCATAGACTAAATTGATATGAAAAAGCTGATGAAAATCCTGGATATATAGCACATACATGAAACCCATTTCAGTGTGACCCAGGTTACGCAAGTGACACAACACCCATTTATACACCACTCGGTTTATGCAAAGACACAACATCCATGCAGTATTATGTTGATGTGGCAAATTTGGTTGTTTTCTGACTGTCGTGCATGGACCATTAAGCTGCTGCATGTTAACTGTTGTAAGACAATAGTTAGCTGTTTTCTAATTGTTGGGCTAGCCATGCAGCAGTTACAGCTAGACCCTGCACTAATGACACAACTGTTATAAATCTGCTACAACATCTCTTTTTCAACTCTCTATATATTCAGAGGGACTCTCTTTCAGTCCTCTAGATTTCGTCCAGCCATCTATTCGCCTTAGCCACTTAGTCACACTGCGACTCGCACACGTCTCGCTTAAGGTCGCGAAGGAGCAACTGTAACACCCTGAAAATCGGGGGTCGTGAATAAATTCAACTCCCGAGTTCCAGACCGTCACTTATGCAACAAAAATGATTATGATTCAATGTTGTCTGAGTTAAAGCATTCACATGAGTAAAAGTATACCAAAACTACAATTCATACTCCAGATCCAGTGATAAAAGTAAGCGGAAGACTAAAGAATATATATATCACTGTATGGAAAAATAAAGTAGATCTCGACTGTCTCTAAAGTATGAATACATCTCTGAGTCTCATATAAAAATGTGAAAAGTAGTCCCACTGAGAAGTCCCGTCAACCCAGGGCACCTAAGCAAAGCCGTCGTGGTACTGCATATATGAGAACTCGTCCTGATCCGCATCATAGTCCGGCTCTGCCTCCTGGATCGCTGCCTCACGTGCATTTAAGACAGGGTTTGGTGGGTGTTGCAAACACCATCCTGAAACGTGGGAATGAGTAGCTAACTCAGTGGAAAAATAGAGCAAGGATTAATATGTTCTCAAATCAATCATGCGATAATAGTAAAGCAGTAAATCAAACAATCCTAATACTTTTGTTAATGCAATATGACATGACGTGATGGATGCCCTCACCGACGATCTCCCTCATACGGCACCATCTTACGACCGCGGCATGCAATCATCCCACAGTGCTCCACATCTTACAGGCACTTGCAATGTGATGGTGATATGATTACCGAGTTATTATTAGTCCTTTTCATACAACAACATTGGGAAACTAAGGTACTTCCCTTATATCAATCCCAACACAGATCCTATCTAGGGTCGTCACTCCTAGTAATCTCATACGATGTATATTTTATAGGTCGCTGCAAGGGCTGCCAGGGCTGTTGCTCGCACTCGTTGCACCGCTCCCCCATCACCTTATCAATACAGGCCTACTGTACTCTCACTGCTACGGAAGGGTCGTCGCCTCCCGTAGACTCAGAATACGCTCGCGGTCGCTACAAAGGACTCGTCGTCTGATCAGTGTAGGCCGACAGCAAGAATATAGTGTCCCATACCACCATAATCTGCTCACGAGACATAGGTGCTCACTGGTCACTACGGAGAGGTTTGTGGCCCCAGCGTAGGTCGACAGCTCGACCACGGTGTCCCATACCACCATGCTCGGCTCATGAGTCTTTATGGATCAAGGTAACATGGTTGACAGGGTTTACAATGGTAAGTTCAGTACCCTAGGTTCAAGCAGCTATGACTCATACAGGGTGAACATACAATGGTCAGTCGGGTTGCTTAACGGGCTCGACTAGCACGAGCGTATCTCAAGTCGAACGACATGAAGTGCGTAAAACACCTCGTGTGGCCTAACCATTGCCGCCAACTCCAAAACACGGCTCGCGTTCATCAACGCGTCGTTCATGGCAAAATAAACCAACCATGAACTTGCTCGGTTGCCGACTTCCTGGACTAGGTATAGTCCCAAACAATTATGAATCCACATCAGCAATCATATAAGAGTATTGGAAATGAATTACAACAATGTGAGCATGTTATCACATGTTATAACATACAACTTAAGTAAATCTTCCAACGCATGCATTTCATACATATAATGAAATCATGCATATAGCTAACATGTAGGAAACCATTTACATCAGCATATTAATTGAGAAATCAACCTCAAACTAATTCATAACACCATTTAATTCAATACATACAAATATAAGCATTTATACAAACGCTTAAACTACACACTTAAGTCTACATATAGTATGTCGACTCAAAGTGCGCATTTAGGCAAATCTCTTCGCCAAACTAATTATGCACGCATTCCTAGTATCCTAATGCGACAAGAAGCCATGCCAATCACATCAGCAAATTATGGATGAAAACAGTATTTCCTACAAATGACTAAAATGCCCTAAATCTCATATTCTTCGTCTGCTTACAAAACAGGAAATGGACAGCATGTTGTATATGTCAAACGGCGTTGCCGTCGATAATCTACTATTAAACGACATTGAAAGCGTTGGAAACAGTCAATCAAAGCGTCTAAAATCCGCACCTTTTTTCCTATAGGTGTATTAATTCGAACGGATCGTATACGCTTCGTCTACGGCGAACCGGGAACCTAATACACAAGATCTATCAGCTACTTCGCTATGGAACGAAAGGAACCTTAAATCAGCAACTGCTAGGGGTGTTTTCTTACCTAGAAACGCGGTGAAATCACCAGGAAAGTGATTGAGGTGCGTTGCTTAATCACGTGCAACAGGTGGCACAAGTAACATGAATTTCTCTTCCACTCTCTCTCACAAACTCTCACTTTCTCTCTCTCTCTCTTGCTAGGGTTTCTAGAAAATTCGGATGGATGAGAGGAGTGAGGGTTTCAAGCCCTTTTATAAGCCTAAACATGCCCAAAATAGGCTTCAGGTCAAGGTATACTTAAGTTGTATCCAAATCGGGGCCGTTTCGAACCAAAAGACCATTTCTGATGGTCCCCTGGCCGAACGCGATCGGACATAAGTTCGTGCACGTCGGATGTCGCTCACATCCCATTTTCAGACCAGTATTGTTCGTAGATCGCACGTGGCGGTCCAGTTTCAGTTCAACAGTCACCGCACGTAGATCAGGTCTGCAAGTCTCATGATATGAAATAGAAATTTTTCTCGATCCGAGGGTGTAATTTGGCTAAATTATGACAGTCAGAATGCTTAATACTGACGCGTTAAGTCGTGTGCCAGATTTGAATTTCAAATTCAATTCTAACCTTATTATCACTCTCTTCACTCCAGGCTCAATGAAATAGCCTAAGAATGTCGGTTGGACTTGATTTTCGAAATGATTATCAAGTCCAGCTAGGCGGTTTCAACGGTCTAAGATTGTAGGTATCGGACTTTCGACGCGCGGTCTAGATCCAATACAAAGTTTCAAAGTGGTCCAGAGAACAAACCGGTTTAGAGTTTGATCCGAGGTTTTAGAGTATTATAGTGTCTTTGGTTCTACTCGTTTTGGATCTTGTAGAACGTATTTAAAGTGATCCAGGACTATTTTTCAGCTACTCTAGCATTGCGCTAGCTAACTTACACTTATTTTCTAAATGAATTAATCCTACGCGACTTCTGGTCGAGTTGGTACTCGAGTTCAAGTACGGATTTTTCCAGGGCGTTACAATCTACCCCCCTTAACAAATAATTTCGTCCTCGAAATTTGTACCTTTTCGTACTCCTTGAGAAGCTGTGGGTAGTTCTTTCTGATCTCGGCTTCTGTCTCCCAGGTAGCCTCTTCCTCAGAGTGATGCGTCCACAATACTTTCACAAGGGGAATCACCTTGCTACGCAGTACCTGTTCCTTCCTGTTTAGGATACGCGTCGGTCGCAGGATATATGTCACATCCTCTCCTAATTGCACCTGCTCCCATCTGATGATATGGGAAGGATCAGCAACGTACTTCTTCAGCATAGAAACATGAAATACGTTGTGAACGCTCGCAAGAGGCGTGGGTAAAGCCAAACAGTATGCCACTGCTCCCACACGATCGAGGATCTGGAATGGACCGATGAATGGCGGTGCCAGCTTTCCCTTCTTCCCGAACCAAAGGACTCCCTTCATAGGGAAAACTCACAAAAATATATGATCCCCAACTGTGAACTCTAGCGGCCGCCGTCTCATATCGGCATAACTCTTCTGTCTGCTCTGCGCTGTGAGAAGCCGACGTCTAATAATATCAATCTTCTCTGACGTCGCCTGCACTAACTCTGGGCCGATCAAGCTACGCTCACCGACCTCTGCCCAGCAATGCGGTGCGCAACAAGGTCACCCATACAACGCCTCGTAAGGTGCCATACCGATACTCGCCTGAAAACTGTTGTTGTACGCGAACTCCGCATATGCAAGACAATCATCCCAACTATCCTTGAAGTCCAATGCGCAAGCTCGCAACATATCCTCTAAGATCTGGTTCACCAGCTCTGTCTGTCCATCTATCTGTGGGTGGAAGGTAGTACTAAACTTCAACTTCACACCCATAGCCTCCTGAATGCGAGTCCAGAAAATAGAAGTGAACCGCGTGTCTCTGTCCGACACGATCTCCAACGGAACTCCATGCAGACGCACGATCTCTCTGATATACAGTCTAGCCAGCTCGTCTGCAGAGTTCATGACTCTGATCGGTAGGAAGTGCGCTGACTTCGTCAGACGGTCGACGATCACCCATATGGAATCATATCCCTTCCTCGTCTTCGGCAGCCCTGAAACGAAATCCATGGAAAAGAAGTCTCACTTCCACTCTGCGATCGGCATAGGCTGCAAGAGTCCAGGTGGTCGGCGATGCTCTGCCTTCACCTGCTGGCAAGTAAGACAACGGGACATGAACTCTGCTATGGGTCTTCATACCTTCCAACCAATAGGTCCTCTTCACGTCACGACACATCTTCATACTACCTGGATGCATCGCGAGTCTGGTACAATGCGCAGCCTCGTGAATCTCTCGTCTCAAGTCAGGGACATCTAGGACGCATAGGCGGCCACGATAACGTAAGCCCCCATCCATGCCAACTCGCCACTCGGTGTCTCCATCATCACTGGCCTGCTCTCGAAGCTCAGTCAGATGCACATCATCCCTCTGCGCCTCGATGACCCGGTCATCGATCTGAGATCGCACCTGTACATGTGCGATGAACTCATACGGCTCCTCTACAGTGAGTTTCTGCTCAAAGTCTCGCAAAAACTCAACCATATCCCACTCAGCAACCATCAGCGGAGCCGCAAACTCTATCGTCTTCTTACGGCTCAACGCGTCAGCCACAAGGTTCGCCTTCCCAGGATGGTAAGAGACTTCAAACTTGAAGTCCTTCAAAGTCTTCATCCATCGCCGCTGCCTCATATTCAAGTCTCGCTGCGTGAATATGTACTTGAGGCTCTTGTGGTCGCAAAAGAGCTCGAACTCCTTTCCATGGAGGTAATGTCTCCAGAGTCTCAGTGCGAATATGACGGCTGCCAACTCCAGGTCGCGTGTAGGGTAATTCTCCTCGTGCTTCCTTAATTGTCTTGAGGCATACGAAATTACCCTGTCCCTCTGCATAAGGACACAACCCAGACCAACGCTAGACGCGTCAGTGTATATAGTGTATCTAACCCCTTGCTCTGGCAATACTAGCACAGGGTCGGACGTAAGCCTGTCCTTCAGCTCCTGAAAAGCTGACTCCGCCTTGTCATTCCAGGCGAACTTCATGTCCTTCTGTGTCAACTGAGATAGAGGTCTCACGATCTTCTAGAAATTCCGAATGAAGCGTCGATAATAGCCAGCGAGACCCAAGAAACTCCTCATCTCAGTGATAGAACCAGGCTGCTCCCAGTCCTAAACTACAGCCACCTTAGATAGGTCAACTGCCTGCCATCCTTGGACACCACGTGTCCCAAGAACTTCACTTCCTGCTTCCAGAAGTCCCACTTCTTGTACTGTGCGAACAACTGATGCTGTCTGAGCGTATCCAGGACCAAGCGCAAGTGCTCCTCATGCTCCTCTCGACTCCTGGAGTATACCAAAATGTCGTCAATGAATACAACGACGAATCGATAGAGGAAAGGCCGAAATACCCTGTTCATCAGATCCATGAACACGGCTGGTGTGTTCGTGAGACCGAACGACATCACAAGGAACTCGTAGTGACTAAAGTTGGTCCTGAATGCTGTCTTCTACACGTCCTCATCCCTGACGCGTAACTGATGATATCCTGACTGAAGATCAATCTTCGAGAAGTACTGCGCTCCTCTCAACTGATCAAACAAGTCATCGATCCTGGGTAAAGGGTACTTGTTCTTCACCGTGATCTAGTTCAGCCTGCGATAATCAATACACAATCGCATCGAACCATCCTTCTTCCTTACGAACAGGACTGGTGCTCCCCAAGGAGACACACTAGGCCGTATAAGGCCAAGCTCCAGCAAACCATCAACCTGCGTCCTCAACTCCTCCATCTCACATGGTGTCATGCCATACGTTGGCAGTGAGACAGGCGTGGAACCAGGCACCAGGTTGATAGTGAAATCAATCTCTCGTCGAGGCGGCAAACCAGAGATCTTCCTGAACAAATCTCCAAACTCACAAATGACTGGCGTATGCTCAAGCATCTGGGCACCAGCGTCCAGTAGTAAAGTAGCGTAGCTATGTATGCGGAAGGGAAGATTTACCCGCACTGGGAATGTAAAGGATGCGCCCTCTGGCTCGTAGGCAGTCACTATACGAGTCTCGCAGTCAATCTCAGCCCTCGCTGCAGTCAATCAGTCCATGCCATGAACAACGTCGAGATAAACAAGAGAGGGATCGACGACAAGATCAAGAGCCATCGTCTTGCCCCCCAGATCCACCAAACAACCCTCACACATAAGGGTGACATCTGTAAAGGACCCGTGAGCTGTATAAACTTGCACCCCATCCATCCTAATAGTCGGTAGCCCAATGCGCCTGACTATGGCACATGATATCAATGAAGTCGTGGATCTTGTGTCCACCATCACGAGTATAGGAATACCTTCGATGTGGGCGGTGACCTCAAAGGCCGAATGCTGAGAAGTCTTTGTCGCAGCTGCCTCAGCTGTCAAGGCATGCACCCGTGCCTGCTGTGGCCGGTTCGGCCGCTGTACCATGGACCTTAGAGGCGGCCTGATCTGAGATACCGGAGGTCTGAAGGAAGGGTGCGCAGGAACCAACCGTAAAGGCAGTGCTGATATAGCCTGTGAGCGTGTACGGTCGATCTTCTACAGCGGCGAGAACCCACTGTCCCACATCCGAGCAAAACAACTCTATGCCAAATGGCCCGATCTCCCATAATATGTACATGATAAATCGGGGCGCCGCATCGGGGGTACTGGCACTTTAGCCCTAGAAGGAGGGTCGGCGCGAGGCCTCTTGCCCGCAAAGGGCCTGTCCTGCAACTCTGGTCGTGGCCTAGGAGCAATAGGGCCACGAGATTACGTAAGTCGATCCACATCCTGCTCTGCCCGCATGGACATGTGAATCAGCTCTGCATAGGAGGGAATGCTCACACAGCACATCTTCGACCGAATATCCGGTCGCAAACCCTCTGAAAAGCACCGTATGCGCATCTGCGCATCTGCTCATACTCCGTGACAGTCCTGCCTCCCTGTCTGAGGCGTATAAACTCATTCTCCTGCTCATGCCTGTACATCTGGGGATAGTATTTCTCGTGGAAGCGAAACTCGAACGCTGCCCAGGTCCATATATAATCAGCGGCAACGGTCCGCAACACACTGTCCCACCATAAGCTGGCCTCTCGCTAGAACACGAACGTAGCCAACTCTACCTGCTCAGCCTCTGAACAATGTAGCATCCGCAGTATCTTCGACACACAGTCGAGCCAATACTCGGCCTCCTCGGGTCTATGAGAACCCGTAAAAGTGAGAGGCCGTAAGCGCTGGAATCGGTCTAGCAAGCCCCGTCTGTCTGCGGCATTCCCCGCAGGGTAAGCAGGTGGTACAGGATGAGTCATGCCCTCATCCGGAGCATATATATCGGCATCCTCAGCTGGATGCGCAGGTGGTGCGGGTGGAGGCACACTCCCACCATAGGCTAGAGTCCCCACAATCGTAGTCAGGAGCTGCTGCTGCTGCTGCATCAGGGCCATCATCTGCTCAAATCTATCTGGAGGTGGAGCAGGATGTGGCATGTACTGCGTCGAAGAAGACGCATGGTACTGCTCTCTGACGGGCGGTGTGAAAGGCGGTGGTCCAACTACAGGACCAGTAGTAGGCTGAGACGCACGTGCTGTCTCAGGAATCGGGCCCACAGCAGGGTCTGCATGAGCATCAGACTGCGAAGGAGCCTGATCCATAGGCTCACCCAATGTAAGCCGAGTTGTGCTCCGTGTAGCCTTCGGCGACATTCTCTATATTCAAAATAGGGCGCAACCTTGTCAGTCTCAATAGCACAAACACACCGCAATCATTCACATAAAGAGTCAAAGGCATTCCATGCATTTCATTTAAATTAAAATTGTCACAATACAGGGGATATCTCCTTACAAGCATCATAACAAGAAGTACATGGGAACTAAGACAGTTAAAGCCACAACAGCAACACAAACAAACTATAAGCCTTAACAGGCTTACAAAACATAAAGCAGGAAATGACTACTGCTGCCAAACAACATCTAAAATCTCATCGCTAGTCTGAGTCGGGTGACGGAGGAGAAGCACCCTTATCCTGCAAGCAGCATAGGATCGCCTTCAAGGTGCGAGTCACCTTGCCGAATTTTCTCTTCATAACGGCCTTGGTATCCTCGACCTCAGCCCGAAGTTCTTGAACTTTCCTTCACAAGGCAACCTGGCTCTCCTCAATTCAGGCAATACGATCATCACCAGTAGCCTGAGCAGAAGGAGGAGGGCTCTCATCTGTATCCTGAGCCTCCTCTTCTACCTCTTCCTGGACTTCTTCCTCAACTTCTACTCCAGGTTCTCTTTCACTTGGATCCTCTTCATCATCAAAATCATCCTCGCTATCCTCCTCAAGCTGAGTCTCACGGCACTGAGACCCGATCTTCATCTTGACCATGGTAGACTCATCAATACAGTGAATCGGAACTGGCAACTTCGGCCCAAGTCTGTAAGCAAACTCAAGCGTGATTGCATATGAGTCGGCCAAAAGGAAGTGACTCAGACGTTCTTCTTGATTTCGCTATGAGGATAATCTGTCGCAACACGAAAGTGGCCATACACACATTTTCTCCCTGGGCCACCGGATACAAGAAATCAACCATAAGGTGCGTACACTTAATGCGATTTGTCGACCTGGGATACATGTTGAACGTGCAAATGTGGTGCAGCAGGCGTAAATCATCAGACATATGAGACGCCTTGAGGCTATTGTTAGGCTGTCATGGAACCAGTTTACCGCATTGAAACCAGGTACGGTGATCTCGCTCACGCCTACTCCTCAAATTCTTCGCACTGGGATGAACATCACCAAGGGGCACGTTCAGAAGTCACACTATCAACCGAACATCGATTGTAGCCATCCGGTCTCTACCAAAGGGAATCTTGAATTGCAATGGCTCCAGTGTAGGATTCTGCATGCGAGCGTAGAAGGCACGAACGGTGCTCACATTAGCACGACCGCGGGCTTCAAAGAGTGGACCCCAATGTGCAGCTTCAATGCGCTCGAATAACAGGAATTCGTTAAAGAGTCGCCCTTCCACGTTCGCCTCAAATAACACCTTACGGTCAGTGTATTCGCCGTGAGGCATCTCTGCTAAAATCACTCGCCCAAGTTGAGTATGGGGATCCAAATCCCACTTTGTATGGAACTCTCGGGCCGTGCTTGGACTTGTGGCGGCGCTTGAGCTAGCGGCACCACCCCTCGGTCTTCTTGATTGAGCAGGGCGACTAGGCCCAGCCTCATCCACTGTGGTCTTTCTCTTTCCCATCAAAGAGAGGATGGTGGAGAAAGATAAAAGACCCAAAATGGCTTCAACAAAAGCTATGAAAAATGGGAGAAATATAGAGAAATGGCTGCCCAAACTGAAAAAAAGAGATCTAGGTGTTGTAGAGGGATGCTTCAAGCTCCCCTAGGATGGATTTTCAAAAAGAAAAGAGAATGAAAAAAGGAAATGGAGCTCCTCACGATTTCAGCTTATTTTGGGGGTTGTAGGAGCTCCAACGGATGAGATTTGCAAGAAGAGGAGTTGTAAACTGCAATGGAGTGATGGAATGGAGTCGTTTTCAGCAAGAAATGGGTTTGGGGAGGATTTGGAACAACGATTTTGAGATGGGCAGCAAGAAAAAGTAAGAAGGAGCTTGGGAAGGGGGCTGTTGTGAAGGAAGTACCCTTTTTAGGAGTTTTCTATGGACGGACCACATGTGGGAGGGGTATACTACCCAAAATACCACACGCGCCTGAGTTTCACATCAAGTGGGCCCCACCGGACGGCGATGGCATCGCCGGCCATCCTGCAAGGTGGCTGGTGGGACCACATGGGTCGGGTCCCCCCTGGCCTAGGGACTCCAAAAATATATGGGCTCCACCTTAGTTCATTCTAGATTGTCCTAGGGAGGCCCAAACATTCATTCAGGGCTTTCTGGGGCTAATCTGTAAATCTAAATGCAATCCCCTATCATGCAGCATATGATTTTGGGGTAGAAGGAGCTAATACATCCATCTAACCCATTAGTTGCTAAATATTCCAAACTTAGAATGGCCTAATGTCCAGTTTTCATGAAATTTTACTATTCACTATAAAATTTTGTTGAAGTATAATTTTATATCATTTTCACATTAGGATCAATGCCTAACATGAAAAGAATAATAAATAATTGAAGAATGAAGTGGTGAGAGGAAGAATTTTGAAGAATTTAGGTGAAACGGGATTTTTAAGCCCTAGCGATTAAATGTAAGGGTCGTGGTTGTCCCACAGCCCAAGGTTTTACATTTACGGGTTTAGAATCATTTAAAGAATGTCTCAACCCACCTACCTACAACTTAGGAGCTACTTAGGTAGCTTCGCATGACCCTAGATGCGTTACGGACTCGATCACGCGATCGATATGAATAGACTTCGCCTATTGGCGAATCTGTGATCCTATAAGTGTTTCTAGACCCTTCTCGCACCCACCTAAGTCAAAAGAAGTGACAGCATACGTCGCGTGATCATAACCCAGGCCCGGTATAATCTCATTCATGCTCTGATACCAACTTGTAACACCTTGAAAATCGGGGGTCGTGTATAAATTCAACTCCCGAGTTCCAGACCGTCACTTATGCAACAAAAATGATTATGATTCAATGTTGTCTGAGTTAAAGCATTCACATGAGTAAAAGTATACCAAAACTGCAATTCATACTACAGATCCAGTGATGAAAGCAAGCGGAAGACTAAAGAATATATATATCACTGTATGGAAAAACAAAGTAGATCTCGACCGTCTCTAAAGTATGAATACATCTCTGAGTCTCATATACATGTAAATAAACAAAATCAAAATGTCAAAAGTAGTCCCACTAAGAAGTCCCGTCAACCCAGGCCACCTAAGCAAAGCCGTCGTGGTACTGCATATATGAGAACTCGTCCTGGTCCTCATCATAGTCCGGCTCTGCCTCCTGGATCGTTGCCTCACCTGCATCTAAGACAGGGTCTGGTGGGTGTTATAAACACCATCCCGAAACGTGGGAATGAGTAGCTAACTCAGTGGAAAAATAGAGCAAGGATTAACATGTTCTCAAATCAATCATGCGATAATAGTAAAGCAGTAAATCAAACAATCCTAATACTGTTGTTAATGCAATATGACATGACGTGATAGATGTCCTCACCGAAAATCTCCCTCATACGGAACCATCTTATGACCGCGGCATACAATCATCCCACAGTGCTCCACATCTTCCAAGCACATGCAATGTGATGGTGATATGATTACCGAGTTATTATTAGTCCTTTTCATACAGCAGGATTGAAAAATTAAGGTACTTCCCTTATATCAATCCCAACACAGATCCTGTCTAGGGTCGTCACTCCTAGTAATCTCATACGATGTATATTTTGTAGGTCGCTGCAAGGGCTGCTAGGGCTGTTGCTCGCACTCGTTGCACCGCTCCCCCATCACCTTATCAATACAGGCCTACTATACTCTCACTGCTACGGAAGGGTCGTCGCCTCCCGTAGACTTAGAATACGCTCGCGATCACTACAAAGGACTCGTCGCCTGATCAGTATAGGCCGACAGCAAGAATATAGTGTCCCATACCACCATAATCTGCTCACGAGACATAGGTGCTCACTGGTCACTACGGAGAGATTTGTGGCCCCAGCGTATGTCGACAGCTCGACCACAGTATCCCAAACCACCATGCCCGGCTCATGAGTCTTTATGGATCAAGGTACCATGGTTGACAGGATTTACAATGGTAAGTTCAGTACCCTAGGTTCAAGCAGTTATGACTCATACAGGGTGAACATACAATGGTCAGTCGGGTTGCTTGACGGGCTCGACTAGCACGAGCGCATCTCAAGTCGAACGACATGAAGTGTGTAAAATACCTCGTGTGGCCTAACCACTGCCGCCAACTCTAAAACACGGCTCGCGTTCATCGACGCGTCGTTCGTGGCAAAATAAGCCAACCACGAACTTGCTTGGTTGCCGACTGCTTGGACTAGGTATAGTCCCAAACAATTTTGAATCCACATCAGCAATCATATAAGAGTATTGGAAATGAATTACAACAATGTGAGCATGTTAGCACATGTTATAACATACAACTTAAGTAAATCTTCCAACGCATGCATTTCATACATATAATGAAATCATGCATATAGCTAACATGTAGAAAACCATTTACATCAGCATATTAATTGAGAAATCAACCTCAAACTAATTCATAACACCATTTAATTCAATACATACTAATACAAGCATTTATACAAACACTTAAAACTACACACTTAAATCTACATATAGTATGTCGACTCAAAGTGCGCATTTAGGCAAATCTCTTCACCAAACTAATTATGCATGCATTCCTAGTATCCTAATGCGACAAGAAGCCATGTCAATCACATCAGCAAATTATGGATGAAAACAGTATTTCCTACAAATGACTAAAATGCCCTAAATCTCATATTCTTCGTCTGCTTACGAAACAGGAAACGGACAGCATGTTGTACATGTCAAATGGCGTTACCGTCGATAATTTACTATTAAAAGACATTGAAAGCGTTGGAAATAGTCAATCAAAGCATCTAAAATCTGTAGCTTTTCTCCTATAGGTGTATTAATTCGAACGGAGCGTACACGCTTCGTATACGGCGAACCGGGAACCTAATACACAAGATCTATCAGCTACTTCGCTATGGAATGAAATGAACTTTAAATCAGCAAGTGCTAGGGGTGTTTTCTTACCTAGAAATGCGGTGAAATCACCGAGAAAGTGATTGAGGCGCGTTGCTTAATCACGTGCAACAGGTGGCAGAAGCAGCAAGAATTTCTCTTCCACTCTCTCTCACAAACTCTCACTTTCTCTCTCTCTCTTGCTAGGGTTTCTAGCAAATTCAGATGGGTGAGAGGAGTGAGGGTTTCAAGCCCTTTTATAAGCCCAAACATGCCCAAAACATGCCCAAAACAGGCTTCAGGTCAAGGTATACTTAAGTTGTATCCAAATCGGGGTTGTTTCGAACCAAAAGACCATTTCTGGTGGTCCCCTGGCCGAACGCGATCGAACTTAAGTTCGTGCATGTCGGATGTCGCCCACATCCCATTTTCAGACCAGTAGCGTTCGTACATCGCACGTGGCGGTCCAGTTTCAGTTCAGTGGTCACCGCACGTAGATCAGGTCTGCAAGTCTCATGATATGAAATAGAAATTTTTCTCGATTCGAGGGTGTAATTTGGCTGAATTCTGACGGTCAGAACGCTTAATACTGACGCGTCAAGTTGTGTGCCAGATTTGAATTTCATATTCCAATTCTAACCCTATTCTCACTCTCTTCACTCCAGGCTCAATGAAATAGCCTGTGAATGTCGGTTGGACTTGATTTTCGAAATGATTATCAAGTCCAGCTAGGCGGTTTCAACGGTCTAAGATTGTAGGTATCGGACTTTCGACGCGCGGTCTAGATCCAATACAAAGTTTCAAAGTGGTCCAGAGAATAAACCGGTTTAGAGTTTGATCCGAGGTTTTAGAGTATTATAGCGTCTTTGGTTCTACTCGTTTTGGGTCTTGTAGAATGTATTTAAAGTAATCAGGGACTATTTCCCAGCTACTCTAGCGTTGCGCTAGCTAACTTACACTTATTTTCTAAAGGAATTAATCCTACGCGACTTCTGGTAGAGTTGGTACTCGAGTCCAAGTATAGATTTTTCCAGGGCGTTACAGCAACCCTCTGCGATACGATGTGGACGTGCGAAGTATGCCACTAGTGCCTCTACAGCCACACTGCCTCACATGTCTACGCCCTCGCACCGAGCCCATGACCGAGACCGAGACTAAGCCCAAGCGTAAGTGCGCGCGCAAGGGTGTTCCAGTGCGCAAGTTTCATTCTCCTTTGGATCATGTGGGTAAGTATTATAATACTCCACCACTCTCATATAAATCACTTTTTCTTCTCATCTTTTTCTAATGTGGAACTATTCCCAAAACCCACAAAAATGTGTTTTTGAAACACTTTTTTATATATTATATAATAATTATTTTAAAATATATATTTATAAAATCAATATTTTTTTCAACAATCCCCCACTTGATTTTTTAAAATATATTTTCTCGATAAAATATTTTTACCATAATAATTAGCTTATATGCATAAAAAAAGATATCTTTTAATTTTAATTTTCCCTTAGTGTAATGTTAAGGGTCAAATATTGCATATCAGACCCCGATTACTACCTGATTTTTCGTACATGATAATGCCTAATATTATACTTTAATCGTGCTTTTGTGTACAGGGTGTATTTATGAGCGTGGATTGAAATAGGACATTAAAAGCATGGAATTAACCCTCAAAATACACCAAGGCAAGGGACGGACTCCAGGATGCTAAGATTGACGGATTTACATGCCAGAGATCCGAGAAAATCAAGAAACTGAAACTCAAGTGGCCCAAAATTGGTCCAGAATACAAGATCACAGGGTTCCCACCAACTTCTCGCCTCGAAACTTCATACATAGCCTGAGGACCATAAATCAACCGTACACATCAAAATTTAGTCATTGGATCCTTATGGAAGTGTCCCAACGGACAGATCAACCCCTTAATTCCTTAAGTGGGGCCCGCTTGATATTTGGATATGCTTCAATTTTGGACTCAATGCCTCAAATGAAGTGAAAAAATGGATGGATGGCACGGATTTCTCACAAGCATCATAGTGGACCCCATTTATGCATGAGCGTGCATAGTACACCATCTCACTAGTTGTGCACAGAAACACCAGAGACGGTCAGACTGCCTTTGACCATAACAGATTCTTAAGAAAGAAACTGAAAGTTTCTTTCTCCGCCAGTGTTAGCACCAACAATTTCTGTGGGCCATTTTCGTCATCTGGTTTGATGATTTGCACCGTCTATTCATTCCAGAAGGTTGAACCGACCGTACAAAAGGAGTTTATCCAAACACATGCACACACACTCAGAAGAATCTTGATCAAACGTAGGTCGGACGGTGGAATAGGAACTCTGGTGGGCCACATCAAATATAATTCAAAAACTGCCATTCCCGGACGGTTTTTCGAGCAGAATGCAGTGGACGGCGTGGATTTCTCAGCCGTCGATGATCCTGGGCCCCACCAACGTCACAGCATCATTGCGTAGGCTCTGTTTCGCAAGAGAGCCCGTGGACGAAATTCTTGGGCCACCACAGTCCATGTCCTCGATGATCCGATCCATCCATCATGTAGAGGGGATCGAAACAGTCAAAACCACGTCGACTGTGGGCAACCATACATACGCATGTGTTCGCTACAGAGGTCATAAGGAGATTATTTTTAAATGTTCAAAGCAGATGCAGCTGATTTAATTCCATGGGCTGCGTCAAACTCGGATCAGGAACACGGTTTCTTGGGCTAAGATTCCATGGGGAATCCAATGGACTGAGTGGATTTTCCCGGCTACACTGCATGTGGACCCCACAGATAACGAAAAATATGAATTTTTGGATTCTTTACGCAGACGCGCGTCCAGAGAGGCTCGGACATTTTGGTCCGTTTGGTGACCTTGGCCAGTATCGGACCGTCGATCTTAGCTGTCCAAAATTCTCCCATGGGATTTTCGATCAAGCCCAAGGAGACTAACCGGATCGGATCTTGCATTAGGTCCCTATTTTTGCTGCGAAAGAAGAGCTCCCTGTGTGTGGTTTCCTGCTACGCACTGTGGCTGCGTAAGTGGTAGCCACCAACTCTCCACCGTCTCGCCTGTTGCGTATAAGAAAGAGAGAGAGAGAGAGAGAGAGAGAGAGAGAAGTGAGAGGGGATCTCTTTCCTGCCGAGGACATACCTGCACAAGAAAGATGGTCCTTAGAATTTATTTTTATTATTTATTTATTTTTTGTTAAGAGTTAGCTGCATCATGGCAGGTTAAACTTCTTAGTTAGGGCTAAGAGGTGAAGCTTGTAGTGTGATGGGAGAACTTTTGCTTATGCCTTTTTGTTTATATTGAACCAATGATGATTCTAGTTTAATTAAGGGAATGTTTTTGGTTATTAATGGTCTATTGTGACTAAAATTACAATGGGACTGCGATGGCTTTGAGTATTTCTTTCTCCTTTTGATGTTTATGACGTCAGGAAGCCCTGTTATTCACCATCGTCTCCTGGGCATAGTCGGATGACGGTACCCTTCCTAATCTTAATACATGTGATTGGTTGGTAATTAGTTTAATTCTGTTGTTTACTTTGTCCCCTAGGCATGGTTTGGTGATGAAATCCATTCTAATTCATATATCTTTCATCTCTTGAAAACTATATCAAAGAAAGTTCAGTTGATGTTCACAGTTACACCCTTCAACTGGATGAGGATGGATTCTAAGTCCAGTTGAGTTTTTGATGCAGGCATAAGATCTCCCTGATCTCTACAAGTAGATCCTCTGAATCCCTAGTTTCTCTCCTTTGAATTCTCTTAAGTTTTAGATAATTATTTCATAATTATTCCTTAAATTCTATTTGATTTAGATTACATCTTAGTCTAATTCTAGTTCTACTTAATTTCAGATAACGTACAGGTTTCAGTCCCTTGGGATTCGACCTCGGTCTCACCGAGTTTATTACTACATCACAACCCTGCACTTGCGATGTGAACATGTAAGTGTCTCAAAACTCTATCGAAATGACTGTTAGCCGTAATGTTGAATTAGTTATTCCTAGATAATAGAGTCAAAGAAACCACACACATATTCGCTATGTGTTGGTTAGAGTTCTTACAATCTTTCTTAGCACAATTAATGACCATGTGCTTTTCCTAATTCGTGAACGATCTCGAGAGAAAACTCCTAACTCTCATGAGAGATGACATCATCTTCACGTTTATATAGGTGAAATCCTTCCAGTGTTTTCATTACTATAAGACACTTATCCTTTAAACCAGAATTCATTAAGAGTTTTAAAACTCAATCATCTTTTGTAACGCTCAACACTTATCTATTATAGATGAGGTTTTATAATTTAGTGTTGAAAACTTTCTACATATCAATAACTTGTTCTTACGCATTAAACCCAAAATTAGATATTTTCTGACTTTAGGTTGGGTTACTATCACTGGTGAAACTTTGGTTGAAGAGTTTCAACTCTATCCCTTTAGATGTAGCCTTTACTACCTCTCTTAGTAGTGATTTAGTGAAAGGGTCTTCCAGGTTATTGCCTGATTTCACATAGGAAATAGCAATGATTTCATCTGAAATTAATTGTCTAACATAATCATGTCGAAGACTGATATGTGTAGAATTATCATCATATGTGTCGCTATAGGCTCTAGCTAATTTGGCTTCACTATCACAATGTAGTGACACAGCCAATATAGGCTTTACACATAAAGGGATTTCTAATAGAAGATCCCTTAGCTACTCAGACTCTTTTTCTGTTGCAGATAGGGCTATAAATTTAGACTCCATAGTTGAGTGCATTATGCAAGTCTATTTCTTGGATTCCTAAGATATAGTTGTATCTCCTAGGGTGAATACCCACCCTATAATAGACTTATTTTTCCCTATACTTGATATCCAGCTCGCATCAGTATATCCTTCTAATATAGAAGGAAATTCTGAATAAAATAGTCTTAAGTCTTTGGTTACTTTTAAGTAACGAATGACTCTACTGATTGCATTCCAGTGTTCAGCCTACTAAGTTTACTCACGACATATACGATATCAGGTCTAGTGCATTGCATAGCATATATAAGACTCCCTATAGCACTATCATATTCTAATTGTGCAATTGTTCTTCCGGTATTTTATTTTTTAGCTTGATACTTGGATCAAATGAGGTTTTTGCTTCATTTATATTTAAAAGATTAAACTTGTTTAGTATCTTCTCAATATAATAATATCGACACAAAGTATAACCCCCATAATATTTTTTAACTTTGATACTTAGGATGGTATTAACTTGTCCAAGATCCTTCATTTTGAATACGAAAGATAAAAATTTCTTTGTTTCAATTACACCTTCCATTTTATTACTTATTATTAACATGTCATCAACATATGGAAAAATAATAATAATACAACTACCATCTACTTTAGAATATATGCATTTATCAGGTACATTATGCATGAAACCATGAGATAGCATTTTGGAATTAAACTTCTTATGCCATTGTTTTGGTGCTTGTTTTAATCCATACAAAGATTTGACTAATCAACATACTTTGTTTTCATTTCCTGGTAGAATGAATCTTTTAGGTTGTTCCATAAATTCTCCTCATTGAGGTCACCATTTAGGAATGTGCAATACAAAAAAGAGAGTTTTTACTGATGAAACTTTTAGCGATGAAATTTTTTTTCGTCGGTAAAAGTTTACTTTTAGCAATTAAAATTTTCATCGCTAAAGGGTGTTTTGAATTTTTGAAAAAAAATAAAAAGTCGAGACGCTTCCTTTTAGCGAAAATTAATCATGTCGAAGACTAATATGTGTAGACTTACCATCATATGTGTCGCTATAGGCTCTAGCTAATCTGGCTTCACTATCACAATGTAGTGACACATCCAATATAGGCTTTACACATAAAGGGATTTCTAATAGAAGATCCCTTAGCCACTCAGACTCTTTTCCTGTTGCAGATAGGGCTACAAATTTAGACTCCACAGTTAAGTGCATTATGCAAGTCTATTTCTTGGATCCTCAAGATATAGCTGTATCTCCTAGGGTGAATATCCACCCTATAATAGACTTATTTTTCTCTACACTCGATATCCAGCTCGCATCAGTATATCCTTCCAATACAAAAGAAAATTCTGAATAAAATAGTCTTAAGTCTTTGGTTACTTTTAAGTAACCAATGACTCTACTGATTGCATTCCAGTATTCAGCCTACTAAGTTTACTCACAACATATACAATATCATGTTTAGTGCATTGCATAGCATATATAAGACTCCCTATAACACTATCATATTCTAATTGTGCAATTGTTCTTCCAGTATTTTTTTTAGCTTGATACTTGGATCAAATGAGGTTTTTGCTTCATTTATATTTAAAAGGTTAAACTTGTTTAGTATCTTCTCAATATAATGATATCGACACAAAGTATAACCCTCATAATATTTTTTAACTTTGATACTTAGGATGGTATTAACTTGTCCAAGATCCTTTATTTTGAATGCGAAAGATAAAAATTTCTTTATTTTAGTTACACCTTCCATTTTATTACTTATTATTAACATGTCATCAACATACGGAAAAATAATAATGATACAACTACCATCTACTTTAGAATATATGCATTATCAGCTACATTATGCATGAAACCATGAGATAGCATTTTGGAATTAAACTTCTTATGCCATTGTTTTGGTGCTTGTTTTAATCCATACAAAAATTTGCCTAATCAACATACTTTGTTTCATTTCCTGGCAGAATGAATCTTTTAGGTTGTTCCATGAATACCTCCTCATTGAGGTTACCATTCAGGAATGTGCACTACAAAAAAGAGGGTTTTTACTAACGAAACTTTTAGCGACGAAATTTTTTTTCGTCGGTAAAAGTTTACTTTTAGCGATTAAAATTTTCATCGCTAAAGGGTGTTTTGAATTTTTGAAAAAAAATAAAAAGTCGAGACGCTTCCTTTTAGGGGAAATTAATTTCGTAGCTAAAGGTAACTTTTAGCGAAGAAAATTTTCGTCGCTAAAGGGTGTTTTGAATTTTTGAGAAAACAAAAAAGTTGAGAAGTTTCCTTTTAGCGACGTAATTAATTTCGTAGCTAAAAGCCATCTTTAGTGATGAAAATATTCGTCACTAAAAGGTGTTTTGAATTTTTGAAAAAAATGAAAAAGTTGAGAAGTTTCCTTTTAGCGATGAAATTAATTTCGTAACTAAAAGCCACCTTTAGCGACGAAAATTTTCGTCGCTAAAGGGGGTTTTGAATTTTTGAAATGACAAAAAAGTCGGGAAGTTTCCTTTTAGCGACGAAAATTTTCGTCGCTAAAGGGGGTTTTGAATTTTTGAAATGACAAAAAAGTCGGGAAGTTTCCTTTTAGCGACGAAATTAATTTCGGAGCTAAAAGCCACCTTTAGCGACGAAAATTTTTGTCACTGAAGGGTGTTTTGAATTAAAAAATAAAAAATAAAAAGTTGAGTAGTTTCCTTTTAACGAAGAAATTAATTTTGTTGATAAATGTGGCTGTTAGTGATGATAATTTTCGTCGCTAAAGGGTGTTTTGAATTAAAAAAAAAAAAAAAAGTCGAGACGTTTCCTTTTAGCGAAGAAATTAATTTTGTAGGTAAAGGTGGCTTTTAGTGACATAAATATTCGTCGCTAAAGGGTGTTTTGAATTATTGAAAAGACAAAAAAGTCGAGAAGTTTCCTTTTAGCGATGAAATTAATTTCGTAGCTAAAAGCCACCTTTAGCGACGAAAATTTTTGTCACTAAAGGCTATTTTGAATTTTTGAAAAAAAAAAAAAGTTAAGGAGTTTCCTTTTAGTAACGAAATTAATTTCGCAGCTAAAGGTGGCTTGTAGCGACGAAAATATTTGTTGCTAAAGGGTGTTTTGAATTTTTGAAAAAAATAAAAACGATAAGAAGTTACCTTTTAGTGACGAAATTAATTTCGTAGCTAAATGTGGCTTTTAGGGTGTTTTGAATTTTTGAAAAGACAAAAAAGTCAAGAAGTTTCCTTTTAGCGATGAAATTAATTTCACAGTTAAAAGCTACCTTTAATGATGAAAATTTTCATCGCTAATGGGTGTTTTGAATTTTCACAAAAAAAAATTCACGTTGTCCTAGAAATGTTCGCGGTAAGACTTTTACCAACGAAAATGTTTGTCGGTAAAAGTGTTTTTCCTAAATCTTTTTCCCGACGGCTGAAAACCGTCGGTAATAATGTAAAAATGTTTTAATTTTTAAAAATTTTTATCGGTAAAAATGCGTGTGTGTGTGTGTGTGTGTGTGTGTGTAAAATTAAAAGGTAATATCTAAATGATTTGTAATATCACATGAAATAGAATATTGAGAAATTTAGAAATTTTAACAATGTTTGAGAAAAATTTTGAGAACAAAATGATGCTTTTGAAGGAAAAAAAATCAACAATTTGAAATTTTTGAGAAAAAAAATAAAATATGAGAAAGTTTTTGAGAATTTGAAAATAAAAATTCAGAATTAATTTTTTGAAATATTTTATAATAAAAATGATATTTTGTTAAAAGAATAAAAAATATATATTTTTTGAAAAAAATGTTATTTTTAAATGGAAATTGAAATTTGTCTGTAAAAAATAAAATTAGTAAATTATTAGACACATCCACTAATTGAACCTTTAATCATTTTTGGACAATTTAATCAGTTCAGATCGAAGAGTAAATAACTTCAAATGTTAAAATCAAATTTCACTGAAATTGTTGATCAATCTTGTATGCTCAATATCCTTCTCATATGTAGCCTAATTGCGGCGAGTAACTAGTCAAATTAAGAGTATTGATCAGTAAAATAGACTGAATAGACCAGACATGTAAAATGGGCCAAATATTCTGGTCAAAATTCTGACCTAACTTACTGACCCCATGAGAACCTAAGAACTGATGTTAGTAAGTTTTGTGGGCCCCATCATGATGTGTGTCGAACATCAACATGATGCATTTGATGTCTCCCCTTTAGCTTATGATATATCTAAAAAATCATCTGTATACGAAACTCAGGTGGGCCATACCATCTAAAACTATGTGAAGACATCCTAAAAAATACAAAAGCACTTGGTGGGGCCCACATGAGTTTTGGATGCGGTTGAAACTTGGTTTGACCCCTCATCCAAGTGGGACACACATATTGAGTGGGTTAAATATGTGAATCGCATTTAGGCAGACCCAATATATGATTATGATCAATGTTTTAAGGAAACCCTTCTCTACTACATTTAGGTGAATTACTCGTTACCCTTACCAGAGTGAACTCTATGGGGGTCCACTGTTATTTATTTATTTTATCCACTCTATTCATCCATGTTAACAGATAATTTGAGTTCTAAAGAGCAAAAAGGAAGCATATCCAAAGCTCAAGTAGACCACACCACAGGAAATAGTGTGATTGAACCTCTACCATTTAAAATTTCTTGGAGGCCATAGAAGTTTTGGATCAAGCTAATGTTTTTGTTTTCTATTCATTCATATATTTTTGATATTATGAACAACCTTTAACCATTTTTGGACAATCTAATCAGTCCAGATTGAAGAGTAAATAACTTTAGATGTTTAAATCAAAATTCACTCAAATTGTTGATCAATCTTGTTTGCTCAGTATCTTTCTCATATGTAGTATGATCGAGGTGAGTAACTAGTCAAATTGAGGGTAATGATCAGTAAAATAGATTGAATGGACTAGACATGTAAAATGGGCCAAATATTCTGGTCAAAATTATGACCCAACTTATTGACACCCTGAAAACCTAAGAATTAATGTTAGTAAGTTTTGTGGGGCCCATCATGATGTGTGTCGAACATCAACACCGTGCATTTGATGTCTCCCCTTTACCTTATGAGATATCTCAAAAATCATCCGTATACGAAACTCAAGTGGGCCATACCATCTAAAACTATGTGAAGACATCTAAAAAAATATAAACAGTGCAATATTGGATGTCATTCCATTTTGGGGCCATAAAAGTTTTGTATCAAGCTGATTTTTGTTTTTTCACTTCATTTGGCCCTGTATGACCTAATCAATATATTAGATGTTAAATAAACAGTATAGTGAGCCTTAGGAGGATTTTAATGATGGATATCCAATTACTATTGTTTTCATGTGGTGTGGTGCACCTGAGATTTCTATGGTGGGGTCCACTACAGATTTTTATTTGCCTCATTCTTTGGCTCATGACTTAAAATGATATCTCAAAATGGATGGACGGTGTGGATATAACAAATATATCATAGTGGGGCCCACAAAACTTGGTGTTGTCATGCGTCCAAGAGGGAAATAGATTAGCTACTCCCCCTGACACCAGACCCATGGCTAGTGGTCGGTGCTCTATGGGTCCAACCATGATGTATGTTTTTCATCCATGCCATTCATACATTTTCCATATCATTTTATGGTATGAGCCCAAAAATAAGGTAGATCCAAATCTCAAGTGGACCACATCACAATAAATAGTGTTAATTAAACACCAACCATTAAAAACTTCTTGGGGCCACAAAAGTTTTGGATCAAGATGATATTTGTTTTTTACCTACATCCAGGTTTGTATGACCTAATCAATAGTTTAGATGTCAAATAAACATTATAGTGGGCCGTATGAGGTTTTTAACGGTGGAGTTTAATGTTTTCATGTGGTGTGGTCCACCTGAGACTTAGATTTGGCTCATTGTTTTTGACCAAGCCCTAAAATGATCTTGATAAATGGATGGACATCATGGATAAAACACATACATCACGGTGGGGATCACAGAGCCCCGACCACTGGCTACCTCGCTAATGGCAACGTCAATAGCCCTAAAATCCCTAAAATGATCTCTCTCTCTCTCTCTCTCTCTCCCTATTCCGTCAAAACCCTCTCTTGTTCCCTCCCTCTCCCTCTCCCTCTCCCTTTCTCATTTCCTCACTCTCTGGGTTTGCGGGTGATGATTCCGACAGAGAAGAGGCAGTGACAGAGGTTTAAGGGGGCTCTAATAGCGGATGCGAAAAAGATTTTGGGGGCTATCGGATTTGGGCGATGGCCTGACCTGAGGGCTTTGAGGGGACTATAATGAGGGTGGATCCGGCCTGATCGGATTGCAATGGGTGACATCTATGGTCGAAGGTTTGGATGAGGATAGAGGTTTTCATCGGTTGCAGCTAAGGAGAGATGGGTTTTCAGTTTTTAATGAGGGGACAGTAGTGGGTTTCGATGAGCAAAGATGATAGGTCTGAGTTGATATCGGATCTATAACACAGGCAGATCAGAGATGGTGATGGATCTGAGCAGATTTTAGATTTGGGTGGTGTTGGATTTGGTGAGTGAAGATGGGGACCTGAGCTCGAGCATTGCCATTACTTCTGAAGGTGATATGAGTGGCTATCAACATGCTGTTATATCTACATGGTATTTGGTCTATCAAGTTCATCCATTGTTCCACAAGGCATTTGTCCACTGTGGGTACATGTCTTTCCTTCTTTTCTTAGTCTTTTGCCTGTGTGATTCCTAGAGATCATGCTTTTATGAGATTCTTGCAAGCATTTTTCATTTATTTGATGCTTTCTTAAATGTAGATGTCTTCCATTCAGGTGCGGATCTACAAGTTTCTTTGCTATAGTATATAAAAAGAGTTTCAAGGGACTTGCTCTTGATGAGGACAGTTCATTTCATCTATAGCAACCATGAAGAAACTCTTTGATCAAATTGTTAGGGACCTGTAAGAAGTGCTCTTTGATCTTTGTTTATAAATTGTGTAATTTTCATTAGTTTGGTGATAAAATGTTCTTGAAGTGCTTAGGCTGTTTTAGTACTTACATATTGGAATAAATCAAAACTTGTGGAAAAAGTAGTGATCTGGCCCACATTTGCCACAACTTGTATTTATGAATTTATGATGCTCTTTCATTTCTATTAACTAACGCTGTTGTGGCCTAATGGACAAACTAGAGAAATAGATCAATTACCAACTGTACACAAATAAAACTGTCCTAACATTAGATTAAGTGGATGCTACAAAAGATGTTATATACTTGCAATCTTTATATGGAGACGTGGTCTTCTGAGCTTCAGAATGTCTATTTGTTTAAGAGAGACACTATCATGATGTGCTTCATAGAAGTTACATTCAGTGTCATCCCAACATATATAGGGAAATGTGTATGGTGGTGATCAGGACCGTTTAGTGGGCAGACTGGCACATGGATGCACCAAAGGCAGGAAATGTAGAGATTGGATGACTTCAACCTTCTAATAGTCATTATTTTTCCCACTGAAAATGGATTGTTGCTATTGTTTTAGCTAGCCAAAGATCATCACGTGGTTCACATTCTTTTTTAAGTTAGCTAAAGATATCACAGCTCTGGATGTACTCATTTTCTGCTTCAAGAAATTGCAATTCACAATCTTTTTTTTTGTTGGCTTGTTAGTACACCCCACTATTAGCCACACCCCACTTGAGAATCGATACCAAGACCTCGGTGTTGAAATGATGTTATCTTCACTTAGTCTACCACTTGAACAATGGATTGGTGTGTCTAGTGGTTCTCATTCAATGAACATGTGTAGCTTTCCTGATGAGTGGACTTGGATTTTTTTGGTCATGCCATCCACATGGTGGGGCCCACCTGATATTATCAGTTTGGGTCTCCCACACGTGCTTGATTGGCATTCATGTCTCATGGTTATGCGTAGCTAGAGGTGTATCCTGGCTCACCAAAACTTTATTTGTTCTCATTTCATTTATTACCTGGGATGGTTCAAATTGCCTGCAAAAATTTTGTTTTCTACATGTGAACTAACTGTATTGGTCATGTGGAGCCAAACTTGTACCAGTTGACTTTGGTATCAAAAAGTTACAAATTATGATAACAATTGTGGACAACTCGGTATCTGTTGATAATGTCAATAAGGATCATCTTACTTTTAAATCAGCAAATGAGTACATTTAGAGTTATGATATTGTGGCCTTCTACAAGATCTGTAAGCATTCATTTCGGTTGATGGTTTTTTGCAGTCTCTTGGTCTTGAGACGTATATGATTATGTTCTAGGCAGAGGAGGTATGTAATTTGAGAATAATTGCCTCTACTTATGAGCTGTTACTTTTTCAGCATTTCCAGGAACTAATGTTTAACATCTTATATTACAACTACAGGTTGACATGACTGCTCTAATGCACATGACTGATGAAGATCTCAAGGCTCTAGGAATTCCAATGGTAAACTCCACAACATCTCACACCTGTTCCCTACTCCACTATCTTTTATCGATCTCCCTGATTTCATGGAAATGACCAAAATACCCATGTGTATTGAAGATGACTCATGTAAGACCTATATCCTAGACCGTACCATTCCGTTGGCTTCTGCAGTCCTTTCGGTCGAATTTCGACAACCCTCGACCCGTATCCGACATTTGCGCACGATCCTAAAACGGATCCTGCATACTGAAGTCGGCTCAAACCAAAACCTATATCATAGTGACCACGTCGTCGCTGTGGTTCTAACGTCGTGACTCGCACACCGAACCGATACCCAGGCTAGTAGTTGTGGGTCCATCTTATTTCGAGAAAAAAGTCACGCGTTGTGAATTTTGAGGGAATCTCTACAATGTGTCCCATCAATCAATCAACCACCCAAGTCAAGTACAACCCATACCATAAGTACAAGCACCCATTCCTCTTTTTCCACAAAGTCAACTCTCTCTCCCCTAACCATCCCTCTTTTTACAATTTTCAACCACAACCCATGCCTCCCCATCACCCTTCCTTACAACCACCATTCCACCCATCCCTTTTATCCTTTATTTTCTCTTTATCTCAATTCTCAAACACTCTCCCAAGCATCCCACATCCAACCTCTCTTCTCTCCCAAACAACAACAACAAGTGTGGCCCACTTTCCCTAATCTCTCATCTCACATCCCAACCATCAAAACCCCATCAACCTCCATTAAAAGAGAAGGCAAGGAGCTAAGGAGGCTAAGGGACCAAGCAGAAGGCCTAGAGGTGGGTGATCTACCGTTGATCTCAAATTTTGGGGCCACTTGTTGTGAGACCCACACGATGTATGCATTGTTTAAGGGAGGGCCCATTAGTGGTGGGGTCCCTCCCCTTTCACATCTCTCTCTCTCTCTCTCTCTCTCTCTCTCTCTCTCTCTCTCTCTCTCTCTTTATATGATGATGATGATGAAGGGGTGTGTGGCCCATATAGTATGTGTGTCCCACCATGGAGCATATATTTAACCCATCCACCTTCATGTAGGACCCGCCTGATGGATGTGTTGGATCTACTCAATCCATCCCATTAGTGGGCCTGGACGGAAGGAAAAGCACAAATCTCAGGTGATCTAAGAGATGGGCCACGTCCATGTGGGACCCACCCTGAGCCTGTGTTGTCCATGCCCTCTAGCGTCCCTGGACGCTAGACATGGGATGAGGCTAACATGGAGTGTGTGTGCTGACATGGGTGAGTACTAACAAGCTAACTAAAAAAAAGTTATATAATATAATATTCATATTTGAACTTTTGGGGTGGGCTGCTCATGTAGGCCCCACCTTGATGTACAAGTCAAATCCATGCCGTCCATTCCATTTCTCAGATCATTTTAGGCGTTGAGCCGAAAAATGAATCCAATCCGACTATCTGGCGGGCCATACCATAAGAAATAGTGGTATTACCATTAAAACCCACATTGATTCTTTTATTCATAAAAAATACGTCACATATTGGTCTCATTTGGTCAGTCAGGGGCTGTAGAATCCAATGGTCGGGTTGGATTTTTTAGATGTGGACCCTATACGTGAAAAACCATGAAATTTTTTTTAAAAAATAAAAAAACAATGCAGCAGCTGACGCTGCTACTGCCAGCCGGCAGTGCCTGCACGCTGACGGACGGATGGACTGGGCTGGGGCCACGGGTCCCAGCCGTGGACCCCACCATGATGTGTTAGATCATCAACACCGTGCATTTGTTGGGTCCCCTCTGACAAGTGGGCCACCCTAAAAATCAGCCATATTTGGAACTTAGGTGGCCCACATGATAGGAAATAGTTAGATTGAACGTCTGCCATTGAAACCCTTTTGGGGTCAGAAGTCTTGGATCAATATGAAATTTATTTTAGCTCCTCAATCTAGGTCCATGTGACCTTATCCACCGGTTGGGTGGAAAATAAACATCACCATGGGGCCAGGTCCACGTGACCTTATCAACAGGTTGGGTGGAAAACAAACATTACAGTGGGTCCCATGACCGTGTGACCCTATTAACAGGTTGGGTGGAAAACAAACATTACGGTGGTCCCCCATGACTGTGCGACCTTGTCAACAGACTGGGTGAAAAATAAACATTATGGTGAGCCCCACATGGGACCCACTAATGTATGTAATCCACACCTTCCATTAGTGTGGACCCCACCATGAGGTATGTACTTCATCTATGTCGTCCACCCCTATGGGACGCACCATGATGCATGTGTTGCACCCAAATTGTCCAACCAATTTTCTTAAAGATAAATTTAAGTCTTGAGACAAAAAAAATAGGGCAAATGTATTTATCATGTGGCCCATGTGACTAGACCCATCTTGACGTATTTGTGGCCCGTTGTTGTGGCCCACCTTGATTTACATGTGGCCCATATGATCAGGCCCATCTTGATATAATTGTGGCTCATTGTTAAGGCCCATGGGTTATGGCCCATTGCAATGCACATAAGGCCCGTTGGTGCGGCCCATTGATACGACCCACTTGATGAATATAAGGCCCATGTGATTCTGCCCATTTTGATGCATTCTAAGGCCCACAGGTTATGGCCCATTGCAATGTACGTAAGGCCCATTGGTGCGGCCCATTGATACGGCCAACTTGATAAATATAAGGCCCATGTGATGTACTTAAGGCCCAGTGGGATGAATTTAGGTCCATTGCAATGAGTGATTTCTCCATGGTATATATAATGATGTTTATAACGGGACGTACCTTGGGAACAATGATGGTTAGATGCCTACATTGTAAGGATGATGTCGGTTAAATGTCCACATTGTCACTCTCTCTAAGGCCCATTGGTAGGCCCATACTTGTAGTGTGTAGGCCTTCTAGGCCCATCGTCCTTATGAGCAAAGTCCATTACCATATAACATGTTTTATATAGATCTGTGATTCATGATCATACGCATCATATGTATGCCTGATATAAGGAGTGACTAATCATAGCATATGCCTCCAGGTGGATTATTTATGGGCTCCCTAATAGGTAGAGTTGTCCTACATGTGTGCGTGGTACGCGCATGATTATTGCATGTTTGGTAGGGTGATCATGCACTTGCATTTGTGTGATTATGATTATTGTGTGCCCTAGTGACATCAGGGCCATAACCTCCAGAGACACATCGTGGGTAGTAAAATTGGATACCAAAAATACTGTTTCTAGCATCAGGGCGCTATAGATGTCCCTGGGTGAAAATCTCTAAATCCGATGGTACCAGAGGATGACTCCAACCTTAAGAACAAGTGGATATATGAGCGCACGAGGGCCGAATACTAGGAGGCTGCGTCTTCTACTGTGTCGTGGTCGGTTAGAAAGGGGTGTGACCTTACTCGCCCGACGGTAGGGGAAATACTATGCTGAGTCTAACCAGCTTGTGAATGGGTCTGCTATCGACATGCCGGATAGTTATTGGCAGACTATTGGCCAGGCAGATAGTGAGGTTTCTTACGCTCACTTAAACTATGTCGCTGGGAGAGCGGCAGTACCATTTAGAGTGTACTAAACCCCGGTGATTATCCAGAATGAGAACTATACTGATATTGATGACTTGTATAAAGATTTGGATGAGGATTGGTATGCTTGAGTTGCATCACGCATCGCATGGTCTTGACATGGCCGATAACATTCATATCTTGACCGCATAGCCTTGGTACGGCTGATTGCATTCATGTACTCATCAGCATATTTTTACATTACTCTAACCTTACATTCTGAGCACGCTCATATTGTGCACACACTTATACCGCCCTCTAAGCTTTCTATAAGCTTATGTATGATCGATGCGTGCAGGTGATGTTAGGACGCAGTCGTAGCATAGTAGTAGTAGGAGTGTGCAGTCGAGCTTTTAGAGTTTCTGTTATTTACATTATCTTGTATTTCCCTTCAGATGCATTGTACTCAAAGTTTTTGATCATAGTGGATTTTATAATGATGTTCTTGTGGTTATTGTTCATGGGTTATGCTCATTATGAATCAAATTAATGATTAGAAATCCTCCTTATACCATCTCAGGATCAAAACCTAGTGTATAGGTTCCGGGAGCCGAGAATGGGGTACTATGAAGGCTGTCGGTGCCAGATTCAGCGATCGGGAGTTTTGTGAGCCTAGTTTTCAAGTTCGGTGCGTGATAAAAGTTGGTATCAGAGCATAACTTGAGAATAACTGAGAACAATATCACATGTTTACTAGGAGTTTAGGACGATTAGGTTTCGAGTGCGGAACCTTCCGATTGAGTTTCCTAATGTGCGATTCTCAAGGTTGATTACTGTTCTTATTCTTCCTATAGGACATGCTGCCCAGGAGAGTGACCCGATTGACTCCCGCTCCACCACCTGAGGCTCCAGCTTTACCACCTGCCCTTCCCGTTCCACCGCCAGAGATCCCTGCTCCCCTGTCCAAGGATGACGTTCCTCCACCTGAGACTGGTATGGATCTGACCATACCTGTGAGTGCCTCTTAGTTACAGTAAATGTTACAAGCTGTGACAGCTGTACTTCAGGGACAGGGCAGGCGCCCAGTTGTTTCTCTAGCCCAGGCGGAATAGGAGAGTGTGAGCACCCTTCTTCGTGAGTTCAGATAACTCAATCCTCTGCATTTCTAGGGCAAGCCAGATCCGACTGCAACCGAGAGATGGCGCTCCGATGTGGAGAAGATTTTTCATACTACGACATATACGACCGAGCAGCGAGTCCGATTGGCAGTATTCTTTCTCCAGGGTGAGGCAGAGCATTGTTGGATCTCTGTTACCCATGTTGCAGGGCCTGATTATGTCTAGACATGAGAGGATTTTATCGATAGATTCGGGCAGTAGTACTTCCCTGACCACATTCACCGTCAAAGAGTGTTAGAGTTTAAGACTCTGGTGTAGGGGGACATGACCGTGGTGCAGTACACGGCTCGTTTTATGGTGCTATCAAGGTTTACACCTTATCTGGTTGATAACGAGGGGTGAAAGGCCCACCGTTTTGAGAACAGCTTGTGTTACGGTCTTCGAGGCCATGTTATTGGGCATGAGCTCCCGACCTTTCAGGCGCTAGTATGGAGGGCCCAGATTTATGAGACGGAGTGGGCTGGCTCACAGAGCGATCGAGATCAGAGGAAAGGTCGGAAGAGGTAGGCCCCCTCCAGTAGTTCTCAGCAGTATCGACAGCTACAGAGGTACAGGAGCCACCCACCTGTTAGAGCACCAGCAGCACCTCCAGCGCCACCCCAGTAGCCATTCTCAGGGACCTATTTTAGATTTGGTGGGATAGGACACCGCATATCTGAGTTTTCCCACCCTCATCTACAGTAGCCGAGAGCACCACAATAGCCTTCACCACAGCAGGGACCGCATCAGCAGCGACCCCATCAACAGCAACCCCATCAGCAGCGTCCATAGCCACCTCAGCCGCCGAGGCCCCAACAGCAGCAGAGACCACAGTACAGGCCACCGCAGATGCAGTAGCAGAGACCACAGTACAGGCCGTCGCAGATGCAACAGCAGCACCAGGGACCTCAGAGGGGACAAGCACCTCTCCAGCCAGCTCAGGCTAGATTTTATATGGCTCAGCAGGACCCGTAGACCTCTTGAGGAGTCGTAAAGGGTATACTTCTAGCCTCTTCATGCATCACACGTGTACTGTTTGATTTCGGTGCTTCGCACTCATTCATGTCTGAGAATTTTTTTCGATCGACTGGATTGCCGACAGAGTCTGCTAGTGAGGGATTGATCGTATCGACACCCTTGGGGAAGACCACAGTATTAGGCCATTTTTATTCGTCTTGTCCCGTGTTAGTTGGAGAGATTTTCTTGCCCGCTGACTTATTCGTGCTGTCGATGTCAGATTTTGATGTTATCTTGGGCATGGATTGACTTGCTGAGTACTATGCCATCTTATACTGCTTCGTGAGGATAGTCACATTCTGCATACCAGGCTTGCTATAGTTTCAGTTTGTTGCCGAGCCCAAAAGAGAGCCATTATCATGCTTGATGTCCTGCGCCATAGAGGAGCCTGTTGCAACATGTATTGACCATTTTTCGATTGTTTGTGATTTCCCCAACGTGTTCCAGGAGATTCTGGGGTTACCGCCTCACCATCATATTAGGTTCCATATAGATCTTGTGCTTAGTACCGTGCTCATCTCGAATGCCTCGTACCGTATGGCATCGATGGAGTTACGTGAGCTGCAGCGACAGTTGGACGAGTTGCGTGAGTTGGGAATCATTCGTCTGAGCAGTTCACCTTGGGGAGTGCTGGTACTCTTCTTCAGGAAGAAGGATGGCTCGTTGAGGCTCTGCATGGACTATCGGGTGCTTAACCGGGTCACGATCAAGAACAAGTACTGTCTCCCAAGGATAGATGATTTGTTTGATCAGCTACAGGGTGCACAGTTCTTTTCGAAGATTGACTTTCATTCCGGTTATCATCAGATTCGAGTCCAAGAGGAGGACATTCCGAAGATGACTTTTGGGACTCGTTATGGTCATTTTAAGTTTCAGGTCATGTCCTTTGGACTGACTAATGCACCCGCAGTCTTCATGCAGTTGATGAATGAGGTCTTCTGTCCATATCTCAATTAGTTTATTGTAGTCTTCATCGATGAAATTTTAATATATTCGAGAACCCATGAGGACCATATGTAGCATCTGGAGATCGCTTTGTAGACCCTCAGTGCCCACCAGTTGTATGCGAAGCTGGAGAAGTGTGAGTTTTGGTAAGAGGAGGTGAGATTCCTCGGTCACGTGATGATGAGGGAGGGTGTCGCAGTGGAACCCTCAAAGGTTAAGGCATTACGTCACTGGTGCCTGGCCATGACTGCGTTTGAGATCCGAAGTTTCCTTAGCTTGGCGGGCTATTATCGGCATTTCATTGAGGGCTTCTCCCGTATTACAGACTCGTTGAATAGGTTAACTCGAAAGGGTGTAGATTTTGTTTGGACTAACGCATGTGAGTAGGCATTCGTAGAGCTGAAGGACCGTCTGACGTCCGCTCCTATCCTCACTCTTCCCTATGGGAGTGATGGATTTGTTGTATTTATCGATGCCTCACGTATTGGTTTAGGTGCTGTCCTGATGCAGCACAGCAGACCGGTAGCCTTCGCATCTCGTTAGCTCAAGGTCCATGAGCTTAACTACCCCACACATGATTTGGAGCTGGCAGTAGTCTTCTTCGCACTGAAGGTGTGGAGACCTATCTCTATGGGGTTAGGTTCGAGCTTTTCTCCAACCACAAGAGCTTGAAGTATCTATTTTCTCAGTCTGAGCTGAACATGGGCAAAGATGCTGGATGGAGCTTGTGAGGATTATGATTTTGACCTCCAGTACCACCCAGGCAAAGCGAACGTGGTGGTGGATGCCCTTAGTCATTAGCTACGAGGCTTAGTGGCACATATGATGATTTGGGAGTTGAGAATACTCGAGGATAAAGTAGAGTACGACTTCAATTTTAGTTTGCAGTCTTCTATTGTTTAACTATCAAGCCTGTCAATTCAACGCTCTCTTGTCACAAGGGTGATCGAGGCTCAGCAGACAAATGAGTCATTACAAGATTATCGAGCAGAGGCAGCATCTAAGAGTCAGACAGATTGGCAAATTGGTTCTAATGGTAGATTTTGTTTTAGAGGCCAATTATGTGTCCCGGATATTCCTGAGTTGCATAGAGATCTTATGACAGAGGCACATCGATCACAGTTTTCTATCCACCCTGACTCAACGAAGATGTATCATAATATGAGGAGACAATATTTTTGGGTGGGCATGAAGCGCTAGATGGCCAGTTTTGTAGCCGAGTGTGACACATGTCAGCGTGTCAAGGCCGATCATCAGTCCTCCTGATTTTTTGTAACTGTTGAGCATCCCGATGTGGAAGTGGGAGCACGTATCTACTGATTTTATCATAGGTTTGTTAAGGACTCATCGCGGTCATGACTCTATCTGGGTTGTCGTGGATCGTCTGACAAAGTCGGAACATTTTCTTACGATCCATGAGACTTGGCATACGGACCGGCCCACCGGCTATTTGTTGAGGAGATAGTGAAACTGCACAGCATTCCAGTCTCTATCATTTCTGACTAAGACCCAAGGTTCACATCTCAGTTTTGGAGAAACTTTTAGAGAGCGATGGACACTAATTTGCAGCTCAGTACCGCGTATCATCTGCAGACCGATAACCAGACCGAGAGGGTCAACCAGATACTTGAGGATATGCTTCGGGCCTGTGCGATTGATTTCGGGGGTAACTAGGATGAGCATCTATGATTGACTAAGTTCGCATACAACAACAGCTATCAGATGACCATTGGCATGGTTCCTTTTGAGGTATTGTATGGCAGACCATGCAAATCTTTGAGTTGTTGGACCGAGGTTGGAGAGCGGTGTCTCCTAGGTCCTGAGCTTGTGTAGCAGATGTCAGAGGCTATCGATATCATCAGGCAGAGGATGCGCACAGCTCAGAGCCGACAGAAGAGTTTTGTTGATCGTCGGTGTCATCCATTAGAGTTTGATGTAGGGGACCATGTGTATCTTAAGGTCTCGCCCATAAAGGGCATAGTTCGATTTGGAGCGAAGGGCAAGCTTACCCCTAAATTCATAGGATCTTTTGATATCACTAGGCGCGTTGGTGCCGTGGCCTATCGGCTTGCCTTACCATCTTAGTTGTCTGACATCCACAACATTTTTCATGTCTCGATGCTGAGGAAGTGTGGATCAAACATAGTTCCTATTATCGATTGGCAGCTGTTGGAGGTTCGTGAGGATGCTTCTTACATTGAGCAGTCAGTTCGTATCCTTGATCGAAAGGAGAAAGTCCTCTGGACTAAGGTCATTCCCTTGGTGAAGTTCAGTGGGGTCATCATTTTGTTAATGAGGCATCTTGGAAGCGTGAAGCTGAGATTCGAGAGCACTATCCTCATCTCTTTGATGATTGATTGTATGTTGTATTTTGTAAACTATCTCCGATTTTATATGATGATGTGATGTTCCTTCTTCCCTATGATTATGTCTAATTGTGATGATTGTGTAAATTTTGAGGATGAAATTTTTATTTGGAGGGGAGAGTTGTAAGACCCGTATCCTAGACCATATCGTTCTGTTGGCTTCCGTGGTCCTTCCGGTCGAATTCCTGCAACCCTCGACCCGTATCCGACATTTGCGAGCGATCCTAAGACGGGTCCCGTATACTGAAGTCGACTCAAAGCAAAACCTGTATCATAGTGACCACGTCGTCGCCACAGTTCTAACGCGGTGACTCACACACCGAACCGATACTTAGGGTAGAAGTTGTGGGTCCACATTCATTTCAATAAAAAAGCCACGCGTTATGAATTTTGAGGGAATCTCTACAATATGTCCCATCAATCAATCTACCACCTAAGTCAAGTACAACCCATACCCTAAGTACAAACATACATCCCTCTTTTTCTACAAAGTCAACTCTCTCTCCCCTAACCATCCCTCTTTTTACAATTTTCAACCACAACCCATGCTTCCCCATCACCCTTCCTTACAACCACCATTCCACCCATCCCTTTTATCCTTTATTTTCTCTTTATCTCAATTCTCAAACACTCTCCCAAGCATCCCACGTCCAACCTCTCTTCTCTCCCAAACAACAACAACAACAAGTGTGGCCCACTTTCCTTAATCTTTCATCTCACATCCCAACCATCAAAACCCCATCAACCTCTGTTAAAAGAGAAGGCAAGGAGCTAAGGAGGCTAAGGGACCAAGGAGAAAGCCTAGAGGTGGGTGATCTACCGTTGATCTCAAATTTTAGAGTCACTTGTTGTGACCCACACGATGTATGCATTGTTTAAGGGAGGGCCCATTAGTGGTGGGGTCCCTCCCCTTTCACGTCTCTCTCTCTCTCTCTCTCTCTCTCTCTCTCTCTCTCTCTCTCTCTCTCTTTCTTTATATGATGATGATGATGAAGGGGTGTGTGGCCCATATAGTATGTGTGTCCCACCATGGAGCATATATTTAACCCATTCACCTTTATATGAGACCCGCCTGATGGACGTGCTGGATCTACTCAATCCAGCCCATTAGTGGGCCCAGAAGGAAGGAAAAACACAAATCTCAGATGATCTAACAGGTGAGCCACGACCATGTGGGACCCACCATGAGCATGTGCTGTCTATGCCATCCAGTGTCGCTGAACGCTGGACGTGGGATGAGGCTAACATGGAGTGTATGCTAACATGGGTGAGTACTAACAAGCTAACAACAAAAAAGGGTATATAATATTATATTCATATTTAAACTTTTAGGGTGAGCTGCTCATGTAGGTCCCACCTTGATATACAAGTCAAATCCATGCTGTCCATTCCATTTCTCAGATCATTTTAGGTGTTGAGCCGAAAAATGAATCCAATCCAACTACCTGGCTGGCAATACCATAGGAAATAGTGGTATTACCATTAAAACCCACATTGATTCTTTTAGTCGTCAAAAATACGTCGCATATTGGTCTCATTTGGTCAATCAAGAGCCGTAGAATCTAATGGCCGGGTTGGATTTTTCAGATGTGGGCCCTATACGTGAAAAACCATGAAATTTTAAAAAAAAAACAAACACAAACAGGGCAGCAGTTGACGCTGCTGCTGCCAGTAAGCACGCAGGCAGCGTCTGTGCTCTGATGGACAGACGGACTGGGTTGGGGCCACAGGTCCCAGCAGTGGACCCTACCATGATGTGTTAGATCATCAACACCATGCATGTCACGCCCCAAACCCAAAAATCAGATTCAAAGGAATCCCGATCGCCGAATTCGGTGCCAACAACCTCCATAGTACCCCATTCTTGGCTCCCTGCACAACATATGCCAGATTCCAATCCTGGGATCCTATAAGGAGGATTTTTCAATGTACATTTGTCTTGTAATAAGCATAACTACAAGTTTACCCAAATCATAAAGGCAACATCATCATCACATATCCACTAATATATTCACTTAAATACAATGCTGAAAGAAAAATACATATATCAAAATCAGAGCTCCTAAAAATCACTGCACGCTTCAAACTCAACGCTGCTGCAACCTAACGCCACCTGCATGCATCTATCATGCATAAGCTTATAAAAGCTTAGAGGGTGGTGTAAGTATGTGTAAGGTAAGTGCCGAGTATACAATAGAGTCCATAAATCATACATCATCGAGGTAAATGGAAATACTAACAAGATCATGAATCATACGATATCAGAGTAAGCGAAAATAATGATAATCTCATACTTATACAATTTCGAAAATACTAGCAAGACAAATCAACTATGTGAATGAGGAGTCACAGAGAGCTAAATGTCAGATGTTGAGGGTACAATGAAATATATAAATCCTGTTAAGTTCGTCCAGGCCATATACGTGTAACAACATAGTAACTCAAAATGTTAAGTACTACGGATGCAATGAAATATGTGGTGCAAATGAAATGACCATGCTGGAATGTGAAGTCGGGATGATAGTACGAAGTATCACAGGCTATGGGGTCCATCACAAGGGACTTCTATCCAAACCAGTCCTATACTTAAATTTGGATAGTCAGACACAATGTGGTAAACTCCTGGTCTCAGGTTAGTCACGCACCCAATCGAAATCCTGGCCATGTGAAGGTACACGTAACAAATAGTTACACACCACCAGCCCGAGTGAATAGTGAATGAATGAATGGATATGTAATTCCTACTCAATAAGTCCACATATCAGTACAGTTACTCTCTGAAGAATTCACCGGGATCTATTACACTCCACACCGACTGCCTCCTCCCTAGCTGCACAGCCCTGCGAGTGGAAGTGACCTCACTATCCGCCCAGCCAGCAGTCTGTCAATACCTACCCGGCTCGTCGATAGCAGACCCATTTACGAGCTGGTCATACTCAGCCTAACTTATAGCCCCCTCACTCAGGCGGATAAGGCCACACCCCCTCCCAACCGACCACGACACAGTGGGAGACGCGGCGTACTGGTATTCAACACTCGGGCCCTCATGTTCCACTCGGTCTAGACGTTGGAGCTACTCCTGGCCTCTGAGGTTCTAAGATTTTCACCCAAGGACATCCTAAGTGCTCCATAGTGCTAAAACTAAGTATTTTCAGTGTCCCATTTAGCCATCCACGATGTGCCTGTGAAGGCCACGACCCTGATGTCGCTAGGGCATATAATGATCAAGTCACACGTATGCAATATGCATGAGTCATACTGTCCAGTCATGCTGCAATCCTGCACGTACGACACGATAATGTGGACACTCTGTCTTATAAGGAGTCCCATAGATAGTTTACCCAATGGTATATGCTATGATCACATAATCCTCATATCAGGCATACATATGATGCGTATGGGCATGAATCATAGAGTTATACTAAGCATGTTATAGTGATGAACTGTTCTTACAACGCAGATGGGCCTAGATGGCCTACACACAACAAGTATGAGCCTATTAATAGGCCCTAAAGAGAGTCGTAATGCGAACATTTAACCAACATTATACTTGCAATGTGGACGTCAAACCAACATTGCTCCCAAGGCTCGGCCCGCCATAAATATCATTACATAAACCATGGAGGAATGACACATTGCAATGGACCTTAGGTACATCCCATTGGGCCTTAAATACATCAAATGGGCCGTGTTTGTAACATCCCGAAAATCGGGGGGTCGAGCAAAAACCCAACTCCCGAGTTCCAAAATGTTATTTATGCAACATGGATATGTATGATTGAATGTTGTCTGTGATAATGTATTAAACATGAGTGAGATTAAGCCAGAACAGCATATCATACTCCAGAGACAGTGAAATTTGCAAGCGGAAGACTGTAATAGTATGTATAACGTACATAAACTATTGTATGTCTCCAGAGTGTGAATATATTACCAGGTTATGCACATACATGTATACTTCAAAAGTAAACAAAATGAATATACATGAGGGCGCTAAAAATTCAAAATGACAAATGTCAAAGTATCTAATCAACCTCCCTGCAATCCCGTCAATCAGAACACGCATAAAGGAGGAATCCTCCTTCTCATCATCAAGTCCAGCTCCGCCTCACAGGCCGCGCCATCATCTGCAATCACAAAAGGGACTGGTGGGTGTCCGGAAACACCATCCCGTAACGTGGGAGTGAGTGATCAACTCAATGGGATAAGAGAGCAGAGATTAGCATGTTCACAATTCAATCACGCGATAATAGTAAAGCAGTAAATCAGAAAATCCTAATACTGTTGTTAATGCAAGATGATATGACGTGATGTATGCCCTCACCGACGATCACCCTCATGCGGCAACATCTTACGACCGCGGCATGCCACACTCCCTAGAGTGCTCCACATCTTCCAGGCACATGCAATGCTATGGTGATATGATTACCAAGTTGTTATTAGTCCATTCAAACAGCAGGATTGGGAAACTAAGGTACTTCCCTTGTATCAATCCCAACACAGATCCTGTCTAGGGTCGTCACTCCTAGTAATCTCATACGATGTATATTTCGTAGGTCACTGCAAGGGCTGCCAGGGCTGTTGCTCGCACTCGTTGCACCGCTCCCCCATCACCTTATCAATACAGGCCTACTGTACTCTACTGCACGGAAGGGTCGTCGCCTCCCGTGGACTCAGAATACGCTCGCGGTCACTACAAAGGGCTCGTCGCCTGATCAGTGTAGGCCGACAGCTAGAATATAGTGTCCCATACCACCATAATCTGCTCACGAGTCTAGGTGCTCACTGGTCACTACGGGGAGGTTTGTGACCCCAGCGTAGGCCGACAGCTCGACCACGGTGTCCCATACCACCATGCCCGGCTCATGAGTCTTCGTGGATCAAGGTACCATGGTTAACAGGGTTTACAATGGTAAGTTCAGTACCCTAGGTTCAAGCAGTTATGATACATACAAGGTGAACAAACATCGGCCAGTCGGGTTACTTGACGGGCTCGACTAGCGCGATCGCATCTCAAGTTGAACGACATGAAGTGCGTAAAACACTTCGCGTGGCCTAACCACTGCCGCCAACTCTCAACCCGAATCACGTTCATCGACGCGTCGTTCGTGGCTATGACCAGTCAGCCACGAATTCGCTCGGTTACCGACTGCCTGGACTAAGTCAAGTCCCACACATCTATGGTATTACATTAACACTATATACCAGGGTATTGGAATTGAAATACATCATGTGAGCATGTTAACACATGTTATAACATTCAACTTAAGCAAATCTTCAAGCACATACATTCCATGCATGTAACGCAATCATGCATAAGGTCAACATGTAGGAAATCATTTAGGTCAGCATTTTAATCATGAAATCAATCTCAAACTACTACATAACATCATTCAATACAATACATACTAGTACAAGCATTTATACAAACACATACACTACACACTTAAGTCCACATATAGTATGTCGACCCAAAGTGCGCAACTAGGCGAATCTCTTCGCCAAACTGATTATGCAATCATTCCTAACTCTCTAATGCGGCGACAAACCATGTCAATCACATCAGCAAAATATGAATGTAAACAGTACTTCCTACAAATGACTAAAATGCCCTAAATCTCATATTCTTCGTTAGCTTACGAAACGGGAAACGGAGAGCATTTTGTACATGTCAAACGGCGATGCCGTCAAGAATCTACTATTAAACGACATTGAAAGCGTTGGGAACCGTCAATCAAAGCGTCTAAAATCCTCACCTAGTGTCTTGTAGACTCGGGAATTGAAGCGGAGTGTATATGCTTCGTCTACGGCGAGTAAGGAGCCTAATACATAAGATCCATAACCTACATCGCTATGGAAACAAGGAAAACTCAAATCAACATCTATTTAGGGTTTTTACTTACCTAGGACCGCGGTGGAATCGCCGGAAAAGCGGTAGAGGAGTGTTGCTTAAGCACGTGCAACACGTAGCACAAGTGGCAGGAAGAACTCTCCCACTCTCTCACAATCTCTCACTCTTTTTCTCTCTCCCAAGCTAGGGCTTCTCTCAAATTCGGATGGGAGAGAGGAGTGAGGGTTTTAACCCCTTTTATAGCCTAAAACATGCCCAAAATAGGCTTGGGAACAATGTTTACTTGGTGCCTAACCAAATCGGGGCCGTTTCGGTCCAAAAGGGCATTTCTGGAGGTCCCCAGGCCAAATGCGGTCGGACTTAAGCTCATGCATACTAGATCCAGCACACATCCAGTTTTCAGACCGGTTGGGTTCCCAGATCGCACGTGGCGGCCCAGTTTCAGTTCAACGGTCACCGCACCAAGATCAGGCCTATAAGTCTCGTGATATATAATAGATATTTTTCCTGATCCAAGGGTGTAATTTGGCTGTATTCTGACGGTCAGAACGCTCAATACTGATGCGTCAAATTGTGTGCCAGATTTGAATTTCAAATTCCAATTCTAACCCTATTCTCACTCTCTTCGGTCCGGGCTCAATGAAATAGCCTGTGATTATCGGTTTGACTTGATTTTTGGAATGAGTGTCAAGTCCAGCTAGACGGTTCTAACGGTCTAAGATAGGAGGTATCGGACTTTCAACGTGCGGTCTAGATCCAATACAAAGATTCAAAGTGGTCCAGAGAACAAACCCGCTTAGAGTTTGATCCGAGGTTATAGAGTATTCTAGAGTCATTGGTTCTACTCGATTTGGGTCTTGTAGAACGTATTTAAAGTGATCAGGGACTGTTTCCCAGCCACTCCAACGTTGCGCTAGCTAACTTATGCTTAGTTTCTAAAGAAATTTATCCTAAGTGGTTTCTTTGGCTATGGAATTGGGTTCTGAACGATTTTTCAGGTGTTTTAATTGACCCACTGCCTAAGGACGTCAAATCCCAGGTTAGCCAAAATTCGGGGTGTTACAATCTACCCCCCTTAAAACACAATGTCGTCCCCGACATTGGCAAAGGGCAAGGAGTACTTTCTCTAAGGAAGGTTCAAATCCTATTTAATAACCTAATCGTATGTATATCCGAACTCAAAGGTTTCGATCTTGGGCCAGTGGGAAAGAAGCCAACCACTCTTCCGCTGCGCCACTCTGATCAAACGGTAGCGTTGACTAACCTAACTGGATTGGACTCAATACGTTCTACCCCCCTTAAAACTTGGTTTTACTTAAGGTTGAAGAATATTTGCATCGATCCGTATATCAGAACGAGGCGCAACTTAGGGGCTATCCTTAACCTAAAATGGAAACAGCCTTTCTCTATATGGTCTTCCTTGCTAATGATGCGTTCTATGGCATTGGTACCTATGATCATAGAGATGAGCCTAATCTCTATTATGATTGAATTCAGGGGCAGGTATGAGTTGGTGGCAAGATGTCTAATTCTCTACTGGCTTTAAGTCCTCGCCACTTCCCAAAGACAATGTGATCCTGTTTAGTTGTAGATGGTTGGGCCATCACAGAAGAAAGGTTGTATAGTGGGTCTAAGCCGGATACGTTGAACCTTCTGTCTAATCAGGACAGAAAATGCGTTGTATCAGTTCTTAATCCAAGTCGATGCCGATCCTCTGCTTGATCAGAGCATTGGATTCATTGGTAACCACTAGGAGTAAGAAATCGACTCAAACCGCGAATACATCGCTTACATGTAGTTCCTTTACTCTGCGTTCCCGAATGCAATAAGTCCTTGGGGAAGGCAATTCTAAGGGGTGTGCTAGTACATTCTAAGTTCAATCTGAGGGAGTTATAAATGTTCCCTTAGAGTGTATGGTTCCTTCCTATGGGCAACAACAGAAGTCTATAAGCCATAAAGGAATCTACCGAAGGAAGGGAGTCCCATTCCAACCAAATCTAACCTACTATCCCTTAGCATATATAGGCCTTACACTGCCTAAGACAACTAGTAGCCTAGTCTGTAACTCTGTAGCTATAATCTAAAGATTAAGATTATACGGTAAATGGCTTTCCATACCATTTCTACTACAGCGAGTTGTTCTATCGCTTAGGGTCAAGATTGTCTAAATGGAATTGGATTTCTTATGTCGTCAGACTCTTCAAACCTAGGAGTGCTAACTCTAGGACCAAAACGCCAAGGGCCTATGTGGCCAGTAGCATTCAGTTGTATTAAATAGAACCGCGTTCTTAGTCCCATAGTGGGATCGGAAGTGGCATGCTTGATAGGAGGGTGGGGTGGGATAAAAATCTAATTTGTAGGCTGAATCCCGGGAGTTACAATACTCCCAATCTAGGGACAATACCTAACAAAAAAAATGAACGGCATGCACTCCATTCAACAATTTTTAGCTATGTTAAGCTCAAACCACAACACAAACACATTTTCTACCTAACAACACAAAACACAGAAATTTCAAAACAGTAATCAAACAAGCGAATAACGTGGAGAAATGGGATGGGTAAGAAGGTTTCCACGAGTCTGAGGATCAAATAAAAGGGACATGAGAGAGAGGACGATGGAAATGGAGGAAAAGGCTGAAACAACCTTAACAATAGCCATGGAAGGAGGAGGAAATGCAGGGAAATGGTTGCTCAAATGGACAGAACGAAATCTAGGCGTTGTAGAGGGATGCTTCAAGCTCCCCTAGGATGTATTTTCAGGAAGAAATGAAAATGAAAAAGGGGAATGGAGCACCTCACGAATTCAGCTCGATTTGGGGGTTTTAGGAGCTCCAACGGACGAAACCTTCAAGAGGGAGGGCTGCCAACTTTAAAGGAATGATGGAGGGTGATCTTTTTTGGCAGGGAATGGATCTAGGGGTGGTTTGGAACCACGGTTTTGGGTTAGGGCAGCAAGAAAATGAAAATGGGGCTAGGGAAGGGGACTTTTGTGAAGGAAGTACATCTTTTAGAGAGTTTCAAGGTACGGACCGCATACCAGGGGACTACCCTAGCCCCCAAACTCATCCAGCCCAAAGTTTAGACCCATTCGAAGAGTTTGACCGGCGATGCATCGCCGAACCGGCGATGGCATCACCGACAAAGTTGCAAAATGGCCATTGAGGCCATATTAATGGATTCCCCTTGCCCTAGGGATTCCAAAAAGGTATGGTGCACACTCTGGTTCATTGTAGATTGCCCTAGGGAGGCCAATACATTTTTAACATCCATTCGAGGCTTTTCGGGTCCAATATTCAATCCCGAATACAAAACCCTATCATGCAGCATATGATTTTGGGGTAGAAGGATCTATTACATCCATCTAGACCATCAGTTGCTAAAGAAAGTGAAGTTAGAATGGCCTTATGGCCATTTTTCATGAAATTTTACTATTCACTGTAAAATTTTGTGAAATTAAGATTTTATGTTATTTTTACATTAGGATTGATGCCTAACATGAAATGGATAAGAAATACTTGAAGATTGGGGTGGTGAGAGGAAGAATTTCGAAGATTTTTGGTGAAACGGGGTTTTTAAGCCCTGGCGATTGATTACTGGAGTCGTGGTCATCCCACGGTCCAAGGATTCACTTTTTCAGTTTAAAACTGCTCATAGGACGTCTCCACCCGACTTCCTACAGCTTAGAAGTGATTCGGGTTGCTTCACGCGACCCGAGATACGTTACAGACTCGATCTTGCGATCGATCTTAATAGACTTCGCCTATCGGCGAATCTGCGTTCCTAGAAGTATTTCTAGACCCTTCTCGCACCCACCTAAGTCAAAGGAAGCGACAGCGTACGTCGCAAGACCATAACCCAGGCCCGGTTTAATCCAAATCATGCTCTGATACCATCAGTAACATCCCGAAAATCGAGGCGTCGAGCAAAAACCCAACTCCCGAGTTCCAAAATGTTATTTATGCAACATGGATATGTATGATTGAATGTTGTCTGTGATAATGTATTAAACATGAGTGAGATTAAGCCAGAACAGCATATCATACTCCAGAGACAGTGAAATTTGCAAGCGGAAGACTGTAATAGTATGTATAACGTACATAAACTATTGTATGTCTCCAGAGTGTGAATATATTACCAGGTTATGCACATACATGTATACTTCAAAAGTAAACAAAATGAATATACATGAGGGCGCTAAAAATTCAAAATGACAAATGTCAAAGTATCTAATCAACCTCCCTGCAATCCCGTCAATCAGAACACGCATAAAGGAGGAATCCTCCTTCTCATCATCAAGTCCAGCTCCGCCTCACAGGCCGCGCCATCATCTGCAATCACAAAAGGGACTGGTGGGTGTCCGGAAACACCATCCCGTAACGTGGGAGTGAGTGATCAACTCAATGGGATAAGAGAGCAGAGATTAGCATGTTCACAATTCAATCACGCGATAATAGTAAAGCAGTAAATCAGAAAATCCTAATACTGTTGTTAATGCAAGATGATATGACGTGATGTATGCCCTCACCGACGATCACCCTCATGCGGCAACATCTTACGACCGCGGCATGCCACACTCCCTAGAGTGCTCCACATCTTCCAGGCACATGCAATGCTATGGTGATATGATTACCAAGTTGTTATTAGTCCATTCAAACAGCAGGATTGGGAAACTAAGGTACTTCCCTTGTATCAATCCCAACACAGATCCTGTCTAGGGTCGTCACTCCTAGTAATCTCATACGATGTATATTTCGTAGGTCACTGCAAGGGCTGCCAGGGCTGTTGCTCGCACTCGTTGCACCGCTCCCCCATCACCTTATCAATACAGGCCTACTGTACTCTACTGCACGGAAGGGTCGTCGCCTCCCGTGGACTCAGAATACGCTCGCGGTCACTACAAAGGGCTCGTCGCCTGATCAGTGTAGGCCGACAGCTAGAATATAGTGTCCCATACCACCATAATCTGCTCACGAGTCTAGGTGCTCACTGGTCACTACGGGGAGGTTTGTGACCCCAGCGTAGGCCGACAGCTCGACCACGGTGTCCCATACCACCATGCCCGGCTCATGAGTCTTCGTGGATCAAGGTACCATGGTTAACAGGGTTTACAATGGTAAGTTCAGTACCCTAGGTTCAAGCAGTTATGATACATACAAGGTGAACAAACATCGGCCAGTCGGGTTACTTGACGGGCTCGACTAGCGCGATCGCATCTCAAGTTGAACGACATGAAGTGCGTAAAACACTTCGCGTGGCCTAACCACTGCCGCCAACTCTCAACCCGAATCACGTTCATCGACGCGTCGTTCGTGGCTATGACCAGTCAGCCACGAATTCGCTCGGTTACCGACTGCCTGGACTAAGTCAAGTCCCACACATCTATGGTATTACATTAACACTATATACCAGGGTATTGGAATTGAAATACATCATGTGAGCATGTTAACACATGTTATAACATTCAACTTAAGCAAATCTTCAAGCACATACATTCCATGCATGTAACGCAATCATGCATAAGGTCAACATGTAGGAAATCATTTAGGTCAGCATTTTAATCATGAAATCAATCTCAAACTACTACATAACATCATTCAATACAATACATACTAGTACAAGCATTTATACAAACACATACACTACACACTTAAGTCCACATATAGTATGTCGACCCAAAGTGCGCAACTAGGCGAATCTCTTCGCCAAAATGATTATGCAATCATTCCTAACTCTCTAATGCGGCGACAAACCATGTCAATCACATCAGCAAAATATGAATGTAAACAGTACTTCCTACAAATGACTAAAATGCCCTAAATCTCATATTCTTCGTTAGCTTACGAAACGGGAAACGGAGAGCATTTTGTACATGTCAAACGGCGATGCCGTCAAGAATCTACTATTAAACGACATTGAAAGTGTTGGGAACCGTCAATCAAAGCGTCTAAAATCCTCACCTAGTGTCTTGTAGACTCGGGAATTGAAGCGGAGTGTATATGCTTCGTCTACGGCGAGTAAGGAGCCTAATACATAAGATCCATAACCTACATCGCTATGGAAACAAGGAAAACTCAAATCAACATCTATTTAGGGTTTTTACTTACCTAGGACCGCGGTGGAATCGCCGGAAAAGCGGTAGAGGAGTGTTGCTTAAGCACGTGCAACACGTAGCACAAGTGGCAGGAAGAACTCTCCCACTCTCTCACAATCTCTCACTCTTTTTCTCTCTCCCAAGCTAGGGCTTCTCTCAAATTCGGATGGGAGAGAGGAGTGAGGGTTTTAACCCCTTTTATAGCCTAAAACATGCCCAAAATAGGCTTGGGAACAATGTTTACTTGGTGCCTAACCAAATCGGGGCCGTTTCGGTCCAAAAGGGCATTTCTGGAGGTCCCCAGGCCAAATGCGGTCGGACTTAAGCTCATGCATACTAGATCCAGCACACATCCAGTTTTCAGACCGGTTGGGTTCCCAGATCGCACGTGGCGGCCCAGTTTCAGTTCAACGGTCACCGCACCAAGATCAGGCCTATAAGTCTCGTGATATATAATAGATATTTTTCCTGATCCAAGGGTGTAATTTGGCTGTATTCTGACGGTCAGAACGCTCAATACTGATGCGTCAAATTGTGTGCCAGATTTGAATTTCAAATTCCAATTCTAACCCTATTCTCACTCTCTTCGGTCCGGGCTCAATGAAATAGCCTGTGATTATCGGTTTGACTTGATTTTTGGAATGAGTGTCAAGTCCAGCTAGACGGTTCTAACGGTCTAAGATAGGAGGTATCGGACTTTCAACGTGCGGTCTAGATCCAATACAAAGATTCAAAGTGGTCCAGAGAACAAACCCGCTTAGAGTTTGATCCGAGGTTATAGAGTATTCTAGAGTCATTGGTTCTACTCGATTTGGGTCTTGTAGAACGTATTTAAAGTGATCAGGGACTGTTTCCCAGCCACTCCAACGTTGCGCTAGCTAACTTATGCTTAGTTTCTAAAGAAATTTATCCTAAGTGGTTTCTTTGGCTATGGAATTGGGTTCTGAACGATTTTTCAGGTGTTTTAATTGACCCACTGCCTAAGGACGTCAAATCCCAGGTTAGCCAAAATCCGGGGTGTTACAGTGTTACATGGGCCTTATATTCATTAAGTGGCCCACATCAATGGGCTGCACAAATGGGCCTTTGAATACATCCCAATGGGCTTCGTAACATGGGCCTTAATTCATTTAAAAAATGCCTCAACACGGTCTCATACACATCAAGGTGAGCCTCAACAATGGCCCATAAATATAACAAGCTGGGCCTAATCACTTGGGCCTTATATATACTAAGTGGGCCTCATTGGACGGCCATAAATAAATCAAGATGGACCTCATACATATACCAAGGTGAGCCACATCAATGGGCTAGACCAATGGGCCTTATATTCATTGTAATGGGCCATAACTCATGGGCCTTAGAGTACATCATAATGGCCTTGCTAAATGGCCGGAAGTATATCACAATGGGCCTTTACCAATGAGCTCTAAGTACATCATAATGGGCCTCAACCCACTGGCCCTAATACACCACAATGGGTCTCACCCCATGGGCCCTAATACATCACAATGGGCCTCGTAAATATGAAGGTGGGCCTCAAAAATAGGCCACAAATACATCAAGGTGAGCCTAATCATATATTAAATGGGCCTACTCACAGGGGCCTTAAGTATATCAAATAGGCCTGCTCACATGGGCTTTAAATATATCAAATGGGCCACACCAAATAAAAGTGGTGATAATAATTTCCTCCATTAAAATTCCTAAGGCCCACTATTACATATGTTTCCCATCCAACCTATTCATAAACTACCATAGTGGTAGATGAAGTGGGAAACAAATATCCACTTGTTGGGAAGCTACAATGGCCCTTAGAGATTTTTGAACGCTGGGCGTCCTTGACCACTACCCTAAATAGTAGGGGCCACTTGAAGGCCCACCATCAAGTATATTAGATATAATATAATATATAATATATATATGGTGCATTATATATAACATAATATTATACACATACACACACACACACACACACACACACACATACACCGTCCCACACGTGGGGGAGGGTCCCACGGTCTAGTGGACGGTGTGGTGTATAACACATACATACTAGTGGGTCCAACCGTCCACTGCTTGAGGACAGTATGAATAAAACACATACATTATTGTGGGCTCCACCGTCCGCCAGGATGGTGGAAATAAAACCCATACATCACTGTGGGTCCCATGTGGGGCCCACCATAACATTTATTTTACATCCAAATTGTTGATAGGGTCATACAGACCTGGGTGAGAAGGAAAATAAATTTCAGCTTGATCCAAAACTTCTATGGGCCCCAAAAAGGTTTTCAAGGGTAGACATTCAATCACACTATTTCAAATGGTGTGGGCCACTTAAGTCTCAGACGTGGCTGAAACTTGGAGGGGACCCACCTGAGAAGGGGACCCACTAGATGAATGGTTTAGATGGAAAATAAACATCAGGGTGGCGCCCACGGCTAGAGCCGTGGGTCTACCTCCCTCCGCCCGCTAGCCGCTGGTGCTCCTAGCACCTCTGACACAGCAGCACTGCTACTATATATTTTTTTCTTTTGGTTCGGGGTTTTCTTGAGGATTTTCTAGGTGGGGCCCGCATTGTGAGGATCCGACCCTGCCATAGGTCACCAGGGCTCAAGACGAGGCAAATGAACCCAATATTGAATATGTTTTAGGGTACGAACACATCAGGGTGCGTTTCAACGGTAGAGAACACTGTTTGTTATGCCATGGCCCGTCAGAACATTGGATTGAGTCCATTTTTCAGTTCAACGTCTAAAATGAGTTAGGGAAAGGAATGGATGGTGTGGATTGGATCAATGCATCAGGGTGGGGCCTACATAGGTGGCCCTTCTCAAGGCTTATGAACCAAGCCAATATTTATGTTTCTCACTTGATGTCCAGCATCCCTGGACGTTGGACGGTTGGACTGTTTCAAGTGGGCTGCCCATGTGGGCCACCAAATGATGAGTGGTGTGGGCCGTCAAATAATGGGTGGTGTACATGAGACCCACATCAAGGTGAGGTCCCTTTTGATGAATAGTTTAGACGTCCCACAACCCATCAAGTGGGCCACACAATCATATTATCATATGAAAGAAGAATTAAAAAGAGAGGGAGAGAGAGATAGGAAAGAGAGTAGGACACACGTGTGATGGAGGGACCCCGACACTATGAGCCCTCCGTTTCGAGCATCCAATTCATACATCAAGTCTGTCCCATTGCATATGGACCCATCAAATTAAAGATCTATGGTGGAGATATTTTCTCCACCCAAAATGAATGGTCTAGATGACCTCTTTCAAACTAGAATTAAACATCATGATGGGGTCCATGGAGAATGGCCCCATCATGGAATGATATCGATAATCAAGGTGGGCCATCGGCCACATCTTAGGGTCTAAAGTGAGATCCATACCATTGATCGGTAGGCCTCACTTGGCCCATCTTAAAAATATGAAAAACTACCCTATTAAAGCACCCACTTATCGATCTTCTCGGTCCGTTGGAAAGTCTATCTCCTTGTGCTTGTCTTTAATGGTGGAAGATGAAAAATGGATGGCAAGGATGGAGGTTTTTGGGAAGGGAAAGGTGGACCACACAACTCACATTTCTCACTTGGAATGCTTGGACGTCCACCTCTCTTTCTCTCCTTTGTTTCTTGGAAAATGGTGTAGAGAAAGTGAGAGAGAGATGGGATGTAATGAGAGAGAGTGATGGGTGAGGTGATGGATGTGAGGTGAGTGATGGGTGAGGTGAGAGATGGGTTGACTTGGTGGTTGCTTACCTTGTGGAGAAAGGAAGCATGAGTGCTTTGTACTTGACATGAGAGGTGATTGATGGGATTGATTTGACATATTGTAGAGATTCTCTTGGGATTACAAATGCACGGCATTTTCTTCTAAATAAATGTCGTCCCACATCTCTTAGTCAGGGTATTGGATCGGTATGTGAGTCGCGGCATTGGAACCGTGGTGACTGTGCGGTCACAATGGTACAAGTCTCGGATTAAGCTGACTTAAATCTACGGGGTACGACTTAGGGTCATGCGCAAACATCGATTACTGGTCGCGGATTGCCAAAATTTAATGGGAAGGATCGCGGCAGTTGACGAAACAGTACGGACTAAGATACGGGTCTTAAAGTGCATTTGTTAGGTCCCCTCTAACAAGTGGGCCACCCCAAAAATCAGCCATATTTGGAACTCAAGTGGCCCACATCACAGGAAACAGTTGGATTGAACGTCCGCCATTGAAACCCTTTTGGGGTCAGAAGTCTTGGATCAATATGAAATTTGTTTCAGCTCCTCAATCTAGGTCCGTGTGACCTTATCCACCGGTTGGGTGGAAAATAAACATCACCGTGGGGCTAGGTCCACGTGACTTTATCAACAGGTTGGGTGGAAAACAAATATTACAGTGGGTCCCATGACCGTGTGACCTTATCAACAGGTTGGGTGGAAAACAAACATTATGGTGGGCCCCCATGACTGTGTGACCTTGTCAACAGACTGGGTGGAAAATAAACACTATGGTGGGGCCCACATGGGACCCACTAATGTATGTAATCCACACCTTCCATTAGTGTGGATCCCACCATGAGGTATGTACTTCATTTATGTCGTCCACCCCTATGGGACCCACCATGATGCATGTGTTGCACCCAAACAATCCAACCATTTTTCTTAAAGATAAATTTAAGGCTTAAGATAAAAAAATAGGGCAGATGTATTTATCATGTGGCCCATGTGACTAGACCCATCTTGATGTATTTGTGGCCCGTTGTTGTGCCCCACCTTGATTTACATGTGGCCTATATGATCAGGCCCATCTTGATATAATTGTGGCTCGTTGTTAAGGCCCACGGGTTATGACCCATTTTAATGTACATAAGGCCCATTGGTGCAGCCCATTGATACATCCCACTTGATGAATATAACGCCCATGTGATTAGGCCCATTTTGAAGTATTCTAAGGCCCACGAGTTATGGCCCATTGCAATGTATGTAAGGCCCATTGGTGCGGCCTATTGATATAGCCCACTTAATGAATATAAGGCCCATTTAATGTACTTAAGGCCCAGTGGGATGAATTTAGGTCCATTGCAATGTGTGATTTCTTCGTGGTATATATAATGATGTTTATAACGGGACGTGCCTTGGGAACAATGATGGTTAGATGTCCACATTGTTAAGATGATGTCGGTTAAATATCTGCATTGTTACTCTCCCTAAGGCCCATTAGTAGGCCCATACATGTAGTGTGTAGGCCATCTAGGCCCATCTTCCTTATGAGCAGAGCCCATTACCATATAACATGTTTAGTATAGATCCGTGATTCATGATCATATGCATCATATGTATGCCTGATATAAGGAGTGACTGATCATAGCATATGCCTCCAGGCAGATTATTTATGGGCTCCCTAATAAGCAGAGTTGCCCTACATGTGCGCACGGTACGCGCATGATTGTTGCATGTTTGGTAGGGTGATCATGCACTTACATTTATGTGATTGTGATTATTATGTGCCCTAGTGACATCAGGGCCATAACCTCCATAGACACATCGTGGGTGGCTAAATTGGATACCGTAAATACTATTTCTAGCATCGCGGTGCCATAGAAGTGTCGGGATAAAAATTTCTAAACTCGATGGTACCAGAGGATGACTCCAATATCGAGATTGAGTGGATATATGAGCGCACGAGGGCTAAATACCAAGAAGCTGAATCTCCCATTATGTCGTGGTCAGTTGGAAAGGGGTGTGGCCTTACTCACCAAGGGTAAGGGGCAATACTAGGTTGAGTCTGACCAGCTCATGAATGGGTCTACTATGGACGTGACGGATAGGTATTGGCAGACTATTGGCTAGGCAGATAGTGAGATTTCTTACACTCACTTAGACTGTGCGGCTGGGAGAGCGACAGTGCCATTTGGAGTGTACTAAATCTCGATGATTATCCAGAATGAGAACTGTACTGATATTGATGACTTGTATAAGGATTTGAATGAGGATTGGTATGCTTGAGTTGCATCACGCATCGCATGGTCTTGACATGGCTAATAACATTCATATCATGCACCGCATAGCCTTGGTATAGCTGATTACATTCATGTACTCATTAGCATATTTTTGCATTACTCTAACCTTACATTCTAAGCACGCTCATATTGCGCACACACTTACACCACCCTCTAAGCTTTCTATAAGCTTATGCATGATCGATGCGTGCGGTGACGCCAGGACGCAGCCATAGCATAGTAGCAGTAGGAGTGTGCAGTCGAGCTTTTGGAGTTTTCATTATTTATATTATCTTATATTTTCCTTCAGATGCATTGTACTCAAATTTTTTTATCATAGTGGATTTTATGATGGTGTTCTTGTGGTTATTGTTTGTGGGTTATGCTTATGGTTATGCTCATTACGAATCAAATTGATGATTAGAAATTCTCCTTATAACATCCCAGGATCAAAACCTGGTGTATGGGTGCCGGGAACTGAGAATGGGGTACTATGGAGGCTGTCGGCGCTGGATTCAGTGATCTAGAATTTTATGAGACCGATTTTCGAGTTTGGGGCATGACAACTCATCGCCTACAACCAGGTGTAGGCTCACACACTCTGCCACCATAAATTTTAAAGCATTTTGATCTTGAAACATATCATTTTTCAAGGGAAAAAGTGGGAACAAATTTGATAGGCATAATCAATGGGATTTTGCATAACACTGGTTATAGGTGACTTATTATATTTCAGTTCATTGATCAACCATTTGATTACTTTGAAGAGAGTCCTCAGTGGAGGCATTCTCCACCTACTGTTAGAGTGGAGCAAATGTAATGAATACTATTATTTTTATTCTACTTTACATTTAATGTATGAGTTTGTGCCATTTCTGAAGGTCCATGAAAGAAAAAGAACCTGTCAGAATTTTGTGTGATCTCTCTGTCTAGCTGACAACCTCCTTTCCTTTCTTTTCAACAGCTTGGTGGAATGAATTCCTTACTTGCAGTTGAACACTCACTTTCTATTCTCCAGATTTCTGGAGTTCCCACCATCATCCTGGGGATGTATGTATCACATGGTTCCCCAGGCCAATCCGATGTGCCTTCAATTGCGGTGGTAAGATAAGATGCATGATTTTCCTTTTCAACTGTTAGTCATAGAGTGACAATACTTGTTTCAATTTTCTTGGATGGATGATGAATGTTTTTACGAATGTAAATGAAAATAAAGAACTTATAATATATATATATATATATATATGTGTGTGTGTGTGTGTGTGTGTGTGTGTGTGTGTGTGTGTGTGTGTGTGTGTGTGTGTGTGTTATCAATGGAGGATACCTTGTTTAGGAGGACATGAAATTCTTGTAGCTTATGGTATGGTGCCCCAATATTGGTTGTATGTTACTAGTATATAGTAGATAATACTAGAGAATACCTAAACCTGATTTGAACCTGATTCCCTAAACACCTAAACCTAAACCTAAACCTAAACTTATAACCTAAGCCTAAACCTACAACCTAAACCTATAACCTAAACCTAAACCTATGACCTAAACTAAAACTTATAACCTAAACCTAAACCTAAACCTTTAACCCATAACCTAAACCTAAACCTACAACCTACACCTAAACCTATAGCCTAAACCTAAACCTATGATGTAAACCTATAACCTAAACCTAAACCTAAACCTATAATCTAAACCTAAACCTATAACCTAAAATTAAACTTAAAACCTAAATGTATTCTCAAATCCCTAAACCTATAACCTATAACCAAAACTAAAACCAAAACCTAAACCTATAACCTAAACCTAAACCTTAACCTATAATCTAAAACCTAAAACTTAAACCCAAACCTAAACCCGATCCTGATTTGCTAAACCTAAACCTTAACCTATTCTCAATTCCCTAAAGCTATAATCTTAACCTAAACCTATAACCTAAACCTAAACCTAAACCTAAACCTATAACTAAAACCTATAACCTTAACATAAACCTAAAACCTAAACCTAAACCTAAAACCTAAATGTATTCTCAAATCACTAAACATAAACCTACACCTAATCCTAATCTTAACTCCTTAACCTAAACCTAAACTAGAAAATCCAAACCTAAACCCAAACCCGAACCTGATTTCCTAAACCTAAACTGTAAACTATTCTCAATTCCCTAAACCTTAACCTATAACCTAACATAAACCTAAACCTATAACCTACACTTATAACCTAAACCTAAACTTAATTCACTTAACTTAAACCTACACCTTAACCCAAACATATAACCCGAGCCCGAACCCGAAAACCTAAACCTATAACCTACACTTATAACCTAAACCTAAACCAAAAACCTAAACTTAAACCTAAAACCTAAATGTATTCTCAAATCCCTAAATCTAAACCTACACCTAATCCTAATCTCAACTCCCTAACATAAACCTAAACCTAAACTTGAAAACCCTAACCTAAACTCGATCCTGAACCCGAACCCGATTTCCTAAACCTAAACTTATAACCTTAACCTATTCTCAAATCCCAAAATCTAAACCTAAACCTTAACCTAAAACCTACAACATTAACCTAAACCTTAACCTATAACAAAAACTTATAATGTAAACTCAATTCCCTAAACCTTAATCTATAACCTAACCTAAACCTAAACTTATAACCTACACTTATAACCTAAACCTAAACCAATAACCTAACCCTACAACCTTAACCTAAACATAAAACTTAAACCTAAACCTATACTTATAACCTAAACCTATTCATAAATCTCAAAACCTATAACCTAAACCTAAACCTTAATCTAAACTTAAACCTATAACCTAAACCTATAACCTAAAACCTAAACCTAAAACTACACTTATAACCTATAACCTAAACTTACAACTAAAACCCAAACGTAAACCCGATTTGGAATTCGAACCCGATTTCCTAAACCTAAACCTTAATGTATTCTCAAATCCCTAAACCTAAACCTACACCTAATCCTAATCTCAACTCCCTAACCTAAACCTAAACCTAAACTTGAAAACCCAAACCTAAACCCGATCCCGAACCCGAACCCGATTTCCTAAACCTAAACTTATAACCTTAACCTAAACCTATTCTCAAATCCCAAAACCTGAACCTAAACCTAAACCTTAACCTATAACCTTAACTTATAACCTAAACCTATAACCTAAACTAAATTCCCTAAACCGTAACCTATAACCTAACCTAAACCTAAACCTATAACCTACACTTATAACCTAAACCTTAACCTATAACCTACAACATTAACATAAACTTATAACTTAAACCTAAACTTATACTTATAATCTAAACATATTCTTCAATCCTAAAGCCTATAACCTAAACCTTAACCTAAACATAAACCTTAACCTATAACCTAAACGTTAACCTATAACGTATAACCTATAACCTAAACTCAATTCCCTAAACCTTAACTTATAACCTAACCTAAACATAACATAAACCTAAACATAAAACCTAAATGTATTCTCAAATTCCTAAACCTAAACCTACACCTAATCATAATCTCAACTCCCTAACCTAAACCTAAAACCTAAATGTATTCTCAAATTCCTAAACCTAAACCTACACCTAATCCTAATCTCAACTCCCTAACCGAAACCTAAACCTAAACTTAAAAACCCTAACCCGAACCCGAACCCAATTTCCTAAACCTAAACTTATAACCTTAACCTAAACCTAAAACCTAAACCTAAACCTTATCCTAAACCTAAACCTAAACCTTAACATATAACCTAAACTCAATTCCCTAAACCTTAACCTATAACCTAACCTAAACCTAAACCTAAACCTATAACCAACACTTATAACCAAAACCTAAACCTATAACCTTAACCTAAACATAAAACCTAAATCTAAACCTATACTTATAACCTAAACCTATTCTCAAATCCCAAAACTTATAACCTAAACCTAAACCTTAACCTAAACCTATAACCTAAACCTATAACCTATAACCTAAACCTAAAACTTAAACCTAAACCTACACTTATAACCTATAACCTAAACACATAGCCTAAACCTAAACCTACTACCCAAACGTAAACCCGATCTCGAACTTGAACCCAATTTCTAAACCTAAACCTTAACGGATTCTCAAATTCCTAAACCTAAACCTTAATGGATTCTCAAATCCCTAAACCTAAACCTACACCGAATCCTAATCTCAACTCCCTAACCTAAGCCTAAGCCAAAACTTGAAAACCCTAACCTAAACCCGATCTCGAACTCGAACCCGATTTCCTAAACCTAAACTTATAACCTTAACCTAAACCTATTCTCAAATCCCAAAACCTAAACCTAAACCTTATCCTAAAGCTAAACCTAAGCCTATAACCTAAACCTTAACCTATAACTTAAACCTATTACCTAAACTCACCCTAAACCTTAACCTATAACCTAACCTAAACCTAAACCTATAGCCTACAATTATAACCTAAACCTAAACCTAAACCTATTCTTATAACCTAAACCTATTCTCAAATCCCAAAATCTATAACCTAAACCTAAACCTATAACCTAAACCTATAACCTATAACCTAAACCTAAACATACACTTATAACCTATAACCTAAACCCATAGCCTAAACCTAAACCTAAAATCCAAACGTAAACCCGATCTTGAACCTGAACCCGATTTCTAAACCTAAACCGTAACGTATTCTCAAATCCCTAAACATAAACCTACACCTAATCCTAATCTCAACTCCCTAACCTAAACCTAAACTTAAACTTGAAAACCCAAACCTAAACCCGATCCCGAACTCGAACCTGATTTCCTAAACCTAAACTTATAACCTTAATATAAACCTATTCTCAAATCCCAAAACCTATAACCTAAACCTAAAGCTAAACCTTAACCTAAACCTATAACCTTAACTTATAACCTAACCTAAACCTAAACCTATAACATACACTTATAACCTAAACCTAAACCTATAACCTAAACTCAATTCCCTAAACCTTAACCTATAACCTAACCTAAACTTAAACCTATAACCCAAACCTATAACCTTAACCTAAACCTAAACCTATACTTATAACCTAAACCTATTATCAAATCCCAAAACCTATAACTTAAACCTAAACCTAAACCTATAATCTAAACATATAACATATAACCTAAACCTAAAACCTAAACCTAAACCTACGTTTATAACCTATAACCTAAACTAATAACCTAAACCTAAACCTAAAACCCAAACATAAACCCGATCTTAAACCTGAACCCGATTTCTTAAACCTAAACCTAAACCTAAACCTAAACCTAAACCTATACTTATAACCTAAACCTATACTTATAACCTAAACCTAAACTTTAACCTATAACCTAAACCTATACTTATGACATTAACCTAAACTTATAACCTTAACCTAAACCTATTCTCAAATCCCAAAACCTATACTTATAATCTAAACGTAAACCTTAACCTAAACCTATAACCTATACTTACAATCTTAACCTAAACCTATTCTCAAATCTCAAAACCTATACTTATAACCTATACCTAAACCTATACTTATAACCTTAACCTAAACCTATTCTCAAATTTCAAAACCTATACGTATAACTTAAACCTAAACCTTAACCTATAACCTAAACCTATACTTATAATCTTAACCTGAACTTATAACCTTAACCTAAACCTATTCTCAATTCCCAAAACCTATACTTATAACATAAACTTAAACCTAAACCTAAACCTATACTTATAACCTATAACCTAAACCTAAACCTAAACCTAAACCTAAACCTAAACCTAAACCTAAATCTTAACCTATAACTCAAACCTTAACCTATAACCTAAACCTAAACCAAAATCTTAACCTATAACTCAAACCTTAACCTATAACCTAAACGTATAAGCTATAACCTAAAACCTAAACCTAAACCTAGACCTGATCCTGAACCCGAACCTGATTTCCTAAACCTAAACCTTAACCTATTCTCAATTCCCTAAAGCTATAACCTATAACCTTAACCTAAACCTATAACCTAAATGTATTCTCAAATCCTAAAAAACTATTCTTATAACCTAAACCTAAACCTTAACCTATAACCTAAACCTATACTTATAACCTTAACCTAAATCTATTCTCAAATTCCAAAACCTATACTTATAACCTATAACCTATACTTACAACCTTAACCTAAACTTATAACCTTAACCTAAACTTATTCTCAAATCCCAAAACATATACTTATAACCTAAACCTATAGCTTATACTTACAACCTTAACCTAAACTTATAACCTTAACCTAAACCTATTCTTAAATCCCAAAACCTATACTTATAACCTAAACCTTAACCCATAACCTGAACCTATACTTATAACATTAGCCTAAATATATTATTAAATCCCAAAACCTATACTTATAACCTAAACTTAAACCTCTGCCTTCATCTTTTTGATTTTTTGTATTTTTATTTATGATGTTAAGCTTATATGTATTTATGCATGAATGAATGTGATGTGGATAAGATTGTTTGTGTTTGGATGAATGTATTTTATGTTTGGATGGATTTACTAGTTTGAGTTTAGATGGATGTGAATGTGAATATGATGAAATATATTATATAACAGGTGTATATCAAGATGCATATGATAAAATACATTATAACAGGTGTATATCAGGAATTTTATGCTGAAATATTTTATTTTTTAAAAAAAAGAGACTTTTACCTACGAAAATTTTCGTAGGTAAAAGTTTTGTAAATATTTTTACCTATGAAAATTTTCATCGGTAAAAGATTTTTACGTCTTTTTTAGCGACGAAAATATTCGTCACTAAAAGTTTTGTAATTTTTTTATTGACGAAAATTATCGTCGCTAAAAGTTTAACATTTATTTTTTAGCGACGAAAATGTTCGTCGCTAAAAGTTTTGTAATTATTTTTAGCGATGAAAACTATCATCGTTAAAAGTTTAACATTTATTTTTAGCAACGAAAATGTTCATCGCTAAAAGTTTTGTAATTATTTTTAGCGACGAATATTATCGTCGTTAAAAGGTTAACATTTATTTTTAGCGACGAAAATATTCATCGTTAAAAGTTTTGTAATTATTTTTAGCGAAGAAAACTATCATCGCTAAAAGTTTAACATTTATTTTTAGCAACGAAAATATTTGTCGCTAAAAGTTTTGTAATTATTTTTAACGATGAAAACTATCATCGCTAAAAGTTTAACATTTATTTTTTAGCGACAAAATATTCATCGCTAAAAGTTTTGTAAAAGTTTTTTAGGGATGAAACAATTCGTCGGTAAAAGTTTTTTCAGCGACGAAAAAATTCGTCACTAAAAAGCTTGCTTTTGCCGACGATTAAAATTTTTCATCGATAAAAACCTTTTGCGTCGGTCGTTTAACGACAAAAATTTTCGTCGCTAAAATATTTTAGCTATGAAAATTTAGCTTTTATCGATGAAAATTTTCGTCGCTAAAGGTGAGATTTCTTGTAGTGGCGGTCTTTACATCCATTTGGTGAATGTGGAGATGATGTGTGGAAGCTAGCGTAAATAATATCCTAATGGATGTTATCCTAGCTACAGGAGAGTATGTGTCAAAGTAATCTATTCCTTTTTTTTTCTAAAACCCTTAGCTACTAGTTAAGCTTTAAAGGTTTGGATAGTCCCATCGGTATGATATTTCTTTCTAAATACCCACTTACAACCTATGGGTCTAGAACCTGGAGGTAAGTTAATTAGTTCCCATGTTTAATTTGACATTATGGATTCCATTTCATCATTTATACCTTCTTTTCAGAAAGCTGAGTCTCTAGAGGATACAACCTCTTTATATATTTTAGCGTCATCTTCTGTAGTCATTACTATAATATTTTTCTCATAACATTTTCTCTATCTCCTACAAAATGAAAAAAATGACGCGTTGTGAGTCTCTGTAGTCATCTCCTAGACTCTTCTCTACTCTTGTTCTTTGACTCCTACGATGTTCAATAGGAGCTTCCACTGTTTGTGGAGTTGTGCTATCTAGTTCTTTATTAGGAGTTTGAATTTCATTATCCTTTGACTCCAAGGATAGTGAGTTCTCAAAGAACTCAACTTCTCTTGATTTTATTATTGTATTAGACTCTATATCTAGAAGTTTATAAGCTTTACTATTTTGTGCATACCCTATGAAGGCGCACTTAATAGCACTTTGTCCTAACTTAGTTCTCTTTGGATCAAGAGATCTGCAATATACAAGACACCACCACACTTTTAGATATCCTAGATTAGGTTTTCCACCTCTCCAGGTGTCATATGGAGATATTTTATTTTATTTTAAAAAAGAGACTTTTACCTACGAAAATTTTCGCAGGTAAAAGTTTTGTAAATATTTTTACCTACGAAAATTTTCATCGGTAAAAGATTTTTACGTATTTTTTAGCGACGAAAATATTCGTCACTAAAAGTTTTATAATTTTTTTATTGACGAAAATTACCGTCACTAAAAGTTTCACATTTATTTTTTAGCGACGAAAATGTTCGTCGCTAAAAGTTTTGTAATTATTTTTAGCGATGAAAACTATCATCATTAAAAGTTTAACATTTATTTTTAGCAACGAAAATGTTCATCGCTAAAAGTTTTGTAATTATTTTTAGCGACGAATATTATCGTCGTTAAAAGGTTAACATTTATTTTTAGCGACGAAAATATTCATCGTTAAAAGTTTTGTAATTATTTTTAGCGAAGAAAACTATCATCGCTAAAAGTTTAACATTTATTTTTAGCAACGAAAATATTTGTCGCTAAAAGTTTAGAAATTATTTTTAGCGATGAAAACTATCGTCGCTAAAAGTTTAACATTTATTTTTTAGCGACAAAAATATTCATCGCTAAAAGTTTTGTAAAAGTTTTTTAGGGATGAAACAATTCGTCGGTAAAAGTTTTTTCAGCGACGAAAAAATTCGTCACTAAAAAGCTTGCTTTTGCCGACGATTAAAATTTTTCATCGATAAAAACCTTTTGCGTCGGTCGTTTTACGACAAAAATTTTCGTCGCTAAAATATTTTAGCTATGAAAATTTAGCTTTTATCGATGAAAATTTTCGTCGCTAAAGGTGAGATTTCTTGTAGTGGCGGTCTTTACATCCATTTGGTGGATGTGGAGATGATGTGTGAAAGCTAGCGTAAATAATATCCTAATAGATGTTATCCTAGCTACAGGAGAGTATGTGTCAAAGTAATCTATCCCTTCTTTTTTCTAAAATACTTAGCTACTAGTTAAGCTTTAAAGGTTTGGATAGTCCCATCAGTATGATATTTCTTTCTAAATACCCACTTACAACCTATGGGTCTAGAACCTGGAGGTAAGTTAACTAGTTCCGATGTTTAATTTGACATTATGGATTCCATTTTATCATTTATACCTTCTTTTCAGAAAGCTGAGTCTCTAGAGGATACAACCTCTTTATATATTTTAGCGTCATCTTTTATAGTCATGACTATAATATTTTTCTCATAACATTTTCTCTATCTCCTTCTATAAAATGAAAAAAATGACGCGTTGTGAGTCTCTGTAGTCATCTACTAGACTCTTCTCTACTCTTGTTCTTTGACTCCTACGATGTTCAATAGGAGCTTCCACTATTTGTGGAGTTGTCCTATCTAGTTCTCTATTAGGAGTTTGAATTTCATTATCCTTTGACTCCAAGGATAGTGAGTTCTCAAAGAACTCAACGTCTCTTGATTTTATTATTGTATTAGGCTCTATATCTAGAAGTGTATAAGCTTTACTATTTAGTGCATACCCTATGAAGTCGCACTTAATAGCTCTTTGTCCTTACTTAGTTCTTTTTGGATCAAGGGTTCTGCAATATACAAGACACCACCACACTTTTAGATATCCTAGATTACGTTTTCTACCTCTCCATGTGTCACATGGAGATATTTTATTTTTTTAAAAAAAAAGAGACTTTTACCTATGAAAAATTTCGCAGGTAAAAGTTTTGTAAATATTTTTACCTACGAAAATTTTCATCGGTAAAAGATTTTTACGAATTTTTTAGCGACGAAAATATTCGTCACTAAAAGTTTTGTAATTTTTTTATTGATGAAAATTATCGTCGCTAAAAGTTTAACATTTATTTTTTAGCGACGAAAATGTTCTTCGCTAAAAGTTTTTTAATTATTTTTAGCGATGAAAACTATCATCGTTAAAAGTTTAACATTTATTTTTAGCAACGAAAATGTTCATCGCTAAAAGTTTTGTTATTATTTTTAGTGACGAATATTATCGTCGTTAAAAGGTTAACATTAATTTTTAGCGACGAAAATATTCATCGTTAAAAGTTTTGTAATTATTTTTAGCGAAGAAAACTATCATCGCTAAAAGTTTAACATTTATTTCTAGCAACAAAAATATTTGTCGCTAAAAGTTTTATAATTATTTTTAGCGATGAAAACTATCGTCGCTAAAAGTTTAACATTTATTTTTTAGCGACAAAAATATTCATCGCTAAAAGTTTTGTAAAAGTTTTTTAGGGATGAAACAATTCGTCGGTAAAAGTTTTTTCAGCGACGAAAAAATTCGTCACTAAAAAGCTTGCTTTTGCCGACGATTAAAATTTTTCATCGCTAAAAACCTTTTGCGTCGATCGTTTAACGACAAAAATTTTCGTCGCTAAAATATTTTAGCTATGAAAATTTAGCTTTTATCGATGAAAGTTTTTGTCGCTAAAGGTGAGATTTCTTGTAGTGGCGATTTTACATCTATTTGGTGGATGTGGAGATGATGTGTGGAAGCTAGCGTAAATAATATCCTAATAGATGTTATCCTAGCTACAGGAGAGTATGTGTCAAAGTAATCTATCCCTTCTTTTTTCTAAAATACTTAGCTACTAGTTAAGCTTTAAAGGTTTGGATAGTCCCATCAGTATGATATTTCTTTCTAAATACCCACTTACAACCTATGGGTCTAGAACCTGGAGGTAAGTTAACTAGTTTCGATGTTTAATTTGACATTATGGATTCCATTTCATCATTTATACCTTTTTTTCGGAAAGCTGAGTCTCTAGAGGATACAACCTCTTTATATATTTTAGCGTCATCTTTTATAGTCATGACTATAATATTTTTCTCATAACATTTTCTATATCTCCTTCTATAAAATGAAAAAAATGACGCGTTGTGAGTCTCTGTAGTCATCTGCTAGACTCTTCTCTACTCTTGTTCTTTGACTCCTACGATGTTCAATAGGAGCTTCCACTGTTTGTGGAGTTGTCCTATCTAGTTCTCTATTAGGAGTTTGAATTTCATTATCCTTTGACTCCAAGGATAGTGAGTTCTCAAAGAACTCAACGTCTCTTGATTTTATTATTGTATTATGCTCTATATCTAGAACTATATAAGCATTACTATTTCGTGCATACCCTATGAAGTCGCACTTAATAGCTCTTTGTCCTTACTTAGTTCTTTTTGGATCAAGGGTTCTGCAATATAAAAGACACCACCACACTTTTAGATATCCTAGATTACGTTTTATACCTCTCCATGTGTCAAATGGAGATATTTTATTTTTTTAAAAAAAAAGACTTTTACCTATGAAAAATTTCGCAGGTAAAAGTTTTGTAAATATTTTTACCTACGAAAATTGTCATCGGTAAAAGATTTTTACGAATTTTTTAGCGACGAAAATATTCTTCACTAAAAGTTTTGTAATTTTTTTATTGAAGAAATTATCGTCGCTAAAAGTTTAACATTTATTTTTTAGCGACGAAAATGTTCGTCGCTAAAAGTTTTGTAATTATTTTTAGCGATGAAAACAATCATCGTTAAAAGTTTAATATTTATTTTTAGCAACGAAAATGTTCATCACTAAAAGTTTTGTTATTATTTTTAGCGACGAATATTATCGTCGTTAAAAGGTTAACATTTATTTTTAGCGACGAAAATATTCATCGTTAAAAGTTTTGTAATTATTTTTAGTGATGAAAACTATCGTCGCTAAAAGTTTAACATTTACTTTTTAGCGACAAAAATATTCATCGCTAAAAGTTTTGTAAAAGTTTTTTAGGGATGAAACAATTCGTCGGTAAAAGTTTTTTCAGCGGCGAAAAAATTCGTCACTAAAAAGCTTGCTTTTGCCGACGATTAAAATTTTTCATCGCTAAAAACCTTTTGCGTCGGTCGTTTAACGACAAAAATTTTCGTCGCTAAAATATTTTAGCTATGAAAATTTAGCTTTTATCGATGAAAATTTTTGTCGCTAAAGGTGAGATTTCTTGTAGTGGCGGTCTTTACATCCATTTGGTGGATGTGGAGATGATGTGTGGAAGCTAGCGTAAATAATATCCTAATAGATGTTATCCTAGCTACAGGAGAGTATGTGTCAAAGTAATCTATCCCTTCTTTTTTCTAAAATACTTAGCTACTAGTTAAGCTTTAAAGGTTTGGATAGTCCCATCAGTATGATATTTCTTTCTAAATACCCACTTACAACCTATGGGTCTAGAACCTGGAGGTAAGTTAACTAGTTTCGATGTTTAATTTGACATTATGGATTCCATTTTATCATTTATACCTTCTTTTCGGAAAGCTGAGTCTCTAGAGGATACAACCTCTTTATATATTTTAGCGTCATCTTCTATAGTCATGACTATTATATTTTTCTCATAACATTTTCTCTATCTCCTTCTACAAAATGAAAAAAATGACGCGTTGTGAGTCTTTGTAGTCATCTCCTAGACTCTTCTCTACTCTAGTTCATTGACTCCTACGATGTTCAATAGGAGCTTCCACTGTTTGTGGAGTTGTGCTATCTAGTTCTCTATTAGGAGTTTGGATTTCATTATCCTTTGACTCCAAGGATAGTGAGTTCTCAAAGAACTCAACGTCTCTTGATTTTATTATTGTATTAGACTCTATATCTAGAAGTCTATAACCTTTACTATTTTGTACATACCGTATGAAGGCGCACTTAATAGCTCTTTGTCCTAACTTAGTTCTTTTTGGATCAAGGGTTCTGCGATATCTAAGACACCACCACACTTTTAGTTATCCTAGATTAGGTTTTCTACCTCTCCATGTGTCATATGGAGATATTTTTTTTTTTAAAAAAAAGAGACTTTTACCTACGAAAATTTTCGCAGGTAAAAGTTTTGTAAATATTTTTACCTACGAAAATTTTCATCGGTAAAAGATTTTTACGTATTTTTTAGCGACGAAAATATTCGTCACTAAAAGTTTTATAATTTTTTTATTGACGAAAATTATCGTCGCTAAAAGTTTAACATTTATTTTTTAGCGACGAAATTGTTCGTCGCTAAAAGTTTTGTAACTATTTTTAGCGATGAAAACTATCATCGTTAAAAGTTTAACATTTATTTTTAGCAACGAAAATGTTCATCGCTAAAAGTTTTGTAATTATTTTTAGCGACGAATATTATCGTCGTTAAAAGGTTAACATTTATTTTTAGCGACGAAAATATTCATCGTTAAAAGTTTTGTAATTATTTTTAGCGAAGAAACTATCATCGCTAAAAGTTTAACATTTATTTTTAGCTACAAAAATATTTGTCACTAAAAGTTTTGTAATTATTTTTAGCGATGAAAACTATCGTCACTAAAAGTTTAACATTTATTTCTTAGCGACAAAAATATTCATCGGTAAAAGTTTTGTAAAAGTTTTTTAGGGATGAAACAATTCGTCTGTAAAAGTTTTTTCAGCGACGAAAAAATTCATCATTAAAAAGCTTGCTTTTGCTGACGATTAAAATTTTTCATCGATAAAAACCTTTTGCGTCGGTCATTTAACGACAAAAATTTCCGTCACTAAAATATTTTAGCTATGAAAATTTAGCTTTTATCGATGAAAATTCTCGTTGCTAAAGGTGAGATTTCTTGTAGTGGCGGACTTTACATCCATTTGGTGGATGTGGAGATGATGTGTGGAAGCTAGCGTAAATAATATCCTAATGGATGTTATCCTAGCTACAGGAGAGTATGTGTCAAAGTAATCTATCCCTTCTTTTTTCTAAAACCCTTAGCTACTAGTTAAGCTTTAAAGGTTTGGATAGTCCCATCAGTATGATATTTCTTTCTAAATACCCACTTACAACCTATGGGTCTAGAACCTGGAGGTAAGTTAACTAGTTTCCATGTTTAATTTGACATTATGGATTCCATTTCATCATTTATACTTTCTTTTTAGAAAGCTGAGTCTCTAGAGGATACAACCTCTTTATATATTTTAGCGTCATCTTCTATAGTCATTACTATAATATTTTTCTCATAACATTTTCTCTATCTCCTTCTACAAAATGAAAAAAATGACGCGTTGTGAGTCTCTGTAGTCATCTCGTAGACTCTTCTCTACTCTTGTTCTTTGACTCCTATGATGTTCAATAGGAGCTTCCACTGTTTGTGGAGTTGTGCTATCTAGTTCTCTATTAGGAGTTTGAATTTCATTATCCTTTGACTCCAAGGATAGTGAGTTCTCAAAGAACTCAACGTCTCTTGATTTTATTATTGTATTAGACTTTATATCTAGAAGTTTATAATCTTTACTATTTTGTGCATACCCTATGAAGGCACACTTAATAGCTCTTTGTCCTAACTTAGTTCTTTTTGGATCAAGGGTTCTGCAATATACAAGACACCACCACACTTTTTGATATCCTAAATTAGGTTTTCTACCTCTCCATGTGTCACATGGAGATAGTTTATTTTTTTTTAAAAAAAAAGAGACTTTTACCTACGAAAATTTTTGCAGGTAAAAGTTTTGTAAATATTTTTACCTACGAAAATTTTCATCGGTAAAAGATTTTTACGTCTTTTTTAGCGACGAAAATATTCGTCACTAAAAGTTTTATAATTTTTTTATTGACGAAAATTATCGTTGTTAAAAGTTTAACATTTATTTTTTAGCGACGAAAATGTTCGTCGCTAAAAGTTTTGTAACTATTTTTAGTGATGAAAACTATCATCGTTAAAAGTTTAACATTTATTTTTAGCAACGAAAATGTTCATCGCTAAAAGTTTTGTAATTATTTTTAGCGACGAATATTATCGTCGTTAAAAGGTTAACATTTATTTTTAGCGATGAAAATATTCATCGTTAAAAGTTTTGTAATTATTTTTAGCGAAGAAAACTATCATCGCTAATAGTTTAACATTTATTTTTAGCAACGAAAATATTTGTCGCTAAAAGTTTAGTAATTATTTTTAGCGATGAAAACTATCGTCGCTAAAAGTTTAACATTTATTTTTTAGTGACAAAAATATTCATCGCTAAAAGTTTTGTAAAAGTTTTTTAGGGATGAAACAATTCGTCGGTAAAAGTTTTTTCAGCAACGAAAAAATTCGTCACTAAAAAGCTTGCTTTTGCCGACGATTAAAATTTTTCATCGATAAAAACCTTTTGCGTCGGTCGTTTAACGAAAAAAAATTTCGTCGCTAAAATATTATAGCTATGAAAATTTAGCTTTTATCGATGAAAATTTTCGTCGCTAAAGGTGAGATTTCTTGTAGTGGCGGTCTTATCACGCCCCAGACTCGGTAACCGGAATCACATGGGACCCGATGGCCGGTTCTGGCCGTAACAGCCTCCATAGTACTCCATTCTTGGCTCCTGAGGCAGGTTCCAATCCTTGGATCCTATAAGGAGAATTTTCATTACAGTATAATCATTACCAATATGAGCATACCCAAGATCACAGCAAATACATCTGAGAATAACAAAGGATCACATCACAAAATCGACTAAGAATTTAAGCTTTTACAATCATCCATAAGGTCCAAAAGGACATACATGAGATAAAAGGAGAAGAGGGAAAGGTCGGAAACACTGGAGTCCTCAAAAGCTCAGCTCTACTCCACGCGCTGCTACTACGATGCCTGCCTAGAATCTCCTGCACGCATCAATCGTGCATAAGCTTATAGAAGCTTAGAGGGTGATGAAAGTGTGTGACAATGGTGCACATAAGAATAGTAGGAGATGCAAGAAGGAAAATGTGCTCAATGGAAAAATCACTAACCTTACCAAGGCTTATCATGAATATGATGCAATGAGTACTGGATGTCAAATCAAGGCAATGCATGAAGGGGGCTTGTACAACCAATGCTAATGCGATGCAAGTAATGCCAGTGCTCATATCCAAATCATAAGTCAAGTACATTTTCAATCATAAGGAAATCACCGGGGTCCATTACACTGCTGAATGACTGTCGCTCTACAGACCTCGCACAGTCAAACGAGCAAAAGAGACCTCACTACCCGGCTGTGGACAGCCAATCACCAACAAGGCCTGACGGTAGCGGACCCATTTACGAGCTGGTCAGACTCAGCCTAGCAATGCCCACTACACACCAGGCAGATAAGGCCACACCCCTATCCAACCGACTACACGACAATGGGAGTCGTAGCCTAACGGTATAAGGCCCTCGTACGCTCATGTATTCTACCCGGTCACGGCGTTGGAGCAGATCCTTGGTACCATGAAAGTTTTGGGAATTTCACTCATGGGCATCGTATGCACCCGGTATGCTCAACTAATATTTCTGGTGTCCACACATACGACCATCCACAAATATCCCTGTGGAGGTAAGGCCCTGATGAAGTAAGGGCAGATATCCACATGCTATGCAATGCCAGATGCATGAATCACACAATCACCCATGCATCAATCCCAAGCATTCATCTCTCAGGGAGATACCAACATGTCCTACACAATGCCACAACCATGGTCAATCATTCCTTAACTAAGCATGCATATGATGTGTATGGGAGTGGGTCATGAAGATGAATAGGGGTGCCAATACGGTGGAGATGAACTCTCTACCTAACCATGAAGGGTTTAGGTACTTAACTAATTCCTCATAAGGAATAAAACCTCTAGTGGGGGCCCATATACCTGGGGTAGCCCACAAGACTAAGGAGAACAGTGGTATGGGCCTAAATAGTGAGATGGCTTAGCAAGGTTCTATGGTGGGCCTTTAACCACCCATAGAAGCCCATGGGCCTACCTTAAGGCCACCAACGTGGACATCCAACCAAAATTGGTCCCTAAGGGGTAGTCCATCTCTAATTAATCATGAATCAAGGACCAAGGCCCATACAACATCAAAAATAAGAAATGAGCAGCCATAATTATACCACAACACTCATGTTGGGCTTCAGAAAGGGCGGCCCAAGGCCTCCCCAAAATATGAGTTCAAGGGGAACACACATAACCCAACTCATATATACCACTATGGGCCCATAAGGGAAAGGTTAGGGCCCAACATAAAGGCCACTAATCCCATACATTATGGTGGCCTAGTGGGCCGCCCATTGCTCAAACCACATGGGTAATGTCATGCTCTTAGTCAAGTAAGTTGGGCCTACAACTCGGCCCAAGTATAAATTTGATTTGATGGGCAATCAAGGGCCCATCTACTTGTGTAATCTGGCCCACTAACCCACCATAATAGTATAGTAAAATGGCCCAATAGTTCAATGGGTCTATCTGGAAAGTTCCAACCCAATTGGGCCTAAAGAGTTCAACAACTAGCTACATTCATGGACCCAATTAAATTTAACTGTGGTGGGCCTCAAAAGTGCATTTATTAAGCCCAAAATTTAAGAAAACTAAAGGTATAAGTTATCTCCTCTAATACTTTCATAAATGTGGTGGGCCTCACACCTCAAAATTTCAGCCCAAGTCCAAGCATAATTATAACATGTTGTTGTCCTAAATTTGGGCACTCCATTGGAGTGGCCCCAAGGCCTCTAAAACTCTGAAAATTGAGGGTCATGGCCCCTCATCATGCATACAATGAGAGGAAACCTAAAAATATGGCCCACCATCAAGAGAAATATTTTTGAATTTTAGTTTTTATCAAGCATATTGCTGGACTGCACAACAGAAAAATTGGGAGTCCAGCCATCTTGGACCATTTTTTTGGATGCCCTAAAGGGGTTATTTGAGGCTGAAATTTTACAGAGTGATACTTTCATATGTGGGACACACCCCCATAAAATTTTGAAATTTTTAGATATTTATAAGTATTTTAATTAGTTTAAACAAAATAGACTGTCCATGAAATCGGACAGACCTGAACGTCCCAACGTGGTGGGCCAGTCCGGCCCTTGCCACGGTGTGTCCATTGGCCCTGAAATTTGGTAGGTGGGTCCTATCATGAGTAGATCACATCCCTACAAAATTTCAAAATTTTTAGACACCTGTAAATATTTTAATTCATTTAGATAAATCAATTTATCCTAAAAATCGGACTGATCTAGACACTATATTATAGTGGGCCAGTCCAGCCACCACTATGGTACGTACAGGTGTCCATTGGCCCCCAAATTTTGTAGGTGGGTCCTGCCTTGAGTATTCCACCCCTAAATAAATTTTTATAATTTTTAAATACCCATATATATTTTAATAAATTTCAGAAATCCAACTATCCATGGTGGAATGTTGCTGGAATAGTGTAGAAAATTCAGACTGTCCACCTCACTTGGACCATACCTTTGGGACCTCAATTAAGGTCAGATGGAGCTAAAATTTGGGAAACATCAAGATGAGATCCCCACCTTTCAGAAAAGTATATTTGATGGGTATGAATAGTCCCCCAAACAGTCCCAAAATCTGGTCCAAAAATAACCAGAAATTGTCCAGAAAAATCTGTACAGCAATATGTACTTAGATAAAATTTATTATATAGGTTAAATAAAAAGGAAAACACATTAATGGAGGATGGTGTGGCCTTCCTTAGTGGGCCCCACAAATGTCCATGTCATAATCTAAAGCCAACACACCTTGCATGCATCATTAAGGCAGTAAGTAGGACACCCAAAATCAAACAATGGGCAGTTTGGGCATCCCACCTTACTGAAATTTATGGATGTCCTAGGCCCACCAAATGAGCCACACACATCAGGAAATAAATGAGAGAAAAGAGAGATAGAAGGACAATCCGGCCATAGGGAAAGGGCTCCGCCACTATTGAGCCCTCCCTAGATCAATCACACCCATACATCATACATAGATTTACATTTATAACATGAATCTTGCACATGCATGGCTTATAATTAAAATGCATGGTGAGGATGCCATCCCCACCATGGTTATAAGGTCTAGATGATCCAAACATAATATGATATGAAAGAAAATGGTCATGATGGGGCCCATAGAGAAAGGCCCCATGCATGGATCATGCATGCATAAGATAGGCCATTAGGCCACAACCATGGGATTGTGTGGGATCTCCACCATTGATTGGTGGGTCCTACACTTCCATCATGAAAAAAAGAAAACATCAATGCTATAGAAAATAGATTTTTACATCTAAAGGAGCACCCATCTCAAAGATGACTACCAAACTTTTACACTAAGGTCCTTTAGCACCAAGGGAGATGGATCAATGGTGGAGATGAGGTTTCAAGGGTTAGATGGTGAGAGATTAAGGAGGAAGGTGGCTGAAAAAAATGGAGGAAAATGGGCTGGAGAAATGGAGGAAAATTGCTAGAGAAGAAGAGAAGAGAGAGAGAAATGAGAGGGAAAGAGAGGAAAAATCTTTTTAAGGAAAGTAATCATTAACCTATGGTGATACAAACAATGTTGCTAGGGTAGGTTAGGTGTGGGTGGTGTGTGAGGTCTTGGTAGTGTGAGTTATGGAGATTTAGGTGGTGTGTGTAGTGTGTGTTGGAACTTGTGCAAAAGAGGGAGTTTGGGCCACATGCACCACTCCAAGGTGGGCCACATGATCGAAATCAAGGGTCATAGAATGAAACGTACACAACTTATGATCCACATATCGGATGGACGCACAAGACGCAGCGTTGGAACCGCGACAACAATGCGGTCGCAACGGCATAGATCTCAGCTCGATCCGAGTCGAGTCTACATGACCGGACTCAAGGATGACCGCAACACTATCTGAGGGTCGCAGGTCACCGAAATTCAACCGATAGGACCGCGAGACCACAAGAAATGAAATGCACACTTACACATACACATGCACACATACAAACTTGGGTCGGGTCTCACAACCCTCCCCACCAATAAAAAGAATTTCATCCTCGAAATTGACTAATCCAAGACAGAAAAAAAGAGAACACCACCATCACATAGTAATCATCATACAAGAAAGGCAATACAAATAATCATATATCTATCAATCATCAAACAAATGGGGATAACACTTTCTAATCTCGGCCTCATGTTCCTAAGATGCTTCAGCCTCCGAATGATGACCCCATTGCACTTTCACCAAGGGAATGACCTTAGTCATGAGGACCTGCTCCTTCCGATCAAGAATACGAATCGGCTGCTCAATGTAAGAAGCATCCTCACGGACCTCAAGTGGCTGCCAATCAGTCATAAAAATAATGTTCAACCCACATTTTCTCAACATAGAAACATGAAACACGTCGTGGATCGCGGACAACTCAGGAGGTAAGGCAAGCTTATAAGCCACAGCGCCTACGAGCTCGGTAATCTCAAAAGGTCCAATAAATCTCTGGGCGAGCTTGCCCTTCACACCAAAGTAAACCACGCCTTTCATAGGCGAGACCTTGAGATACACCATGTCCCCGACTACGAACTCGAGGGGTCGACGCCGACGATCAGCATAACTCTTCTTCCGGCTTTGAGCTGTGCGCATCCTCTGCCTAATAACATCAATAGCCTCTGACGTCTGTTGCACAAGCTCGGGACCTAAGAGACGGCGCTCTCCAACCTCGGCCCAACAACTAGGAGATCTGCATGGCCTACCATAAAGTTCCTCGAAAGGAGCCATGCCGATAGTCGATTGATAACTGTTGTTTTATGTAAACTCGGCGAGGCGCATATGCTCATCCCAACTACCCGCAAAGTCGATCACACAAGCCCTGAGCATATCCTCAAGGATCTGGTTTATCCTTTCGGTCTGCCCATCCGTCTGCGGATGATAAGCGATGCTGAGAGGCAAAGTGACCCCCAATTCCTGCTGAAAACTCCTCCAAATTTGAGATGTAAACCTATAGTCTCAGTCTAAAACAATCGAAACTGGGACACCGTGCAGTCTCACTATCTCCTCAATAAATATCCTCGCCAACCGGTCCATAGACCAGGAAGCACGTACTGGAATGAAATGAGCCGACTTTGTCAAACGATCGACGATAACCCAGATGGTATCGTGACCGCTCTGAGTCCTCGACAAACCTGCGATGAAATCCATCGATATGTGCTCCCACTTCCACTCTGGAACGCTCAACGGCTGCAAGGGACCAGGGGGTCTTTGATGATCGGCCTTGACGCGCTGGCATGTGTCACACTCAGCCACAAAACTCGTAATCTGGCACTTCATCCCCTGCCAGAAGTATTGCCTCCTCATATCATGATACATCTTCGTAGAGCCCGGGTGGATAGTAAGTCTCGATCGGTGTGCCTCGGTCATCAGATCACGACGCAACTCTAGAACGTCCGGGACACAACCGGCCCTTGAAGCGTAACCTACCATCGGAACCAATATGCCAATCTGACTGCTCCACGGAGGCGGCCTCTGCTCAGTACTCCTGAAGTGACTCGTCCGTCTGCTGAGCCTCGATCACCCTAGCCACCAAGGAGGGTTGAATCGACAAGCTCGAAAGCTGAACAATGGAAGACTGCAAACCGAACTCAAAGTCAAACTCTGAAACATCCTCGAGCATCTGCCACTGTCTAACCATCATATGTGCCACCAGGCCTCGTGGTTGACGGCTGAGCGCATCCGCCACCACGTTCGCCTTGCCCGAGTGGTACTGAAGGTCAAAATCATAATCCTTTAGCAACTCCATCCATCGCCTCTGCCGCAGGTTTAACTCGGACTGCAAAAATAGATACTTCAAGCTCTTATGATCCGAGAAGAGCTCGAACCTGACCCCATATAGATAATGCCTTCACACCTTCAGTGCGAATACAATTGCTGCAAGCTCTAAATCATGAGTGGGGTAGTTTAGCTCATGGACCTTGAGCTAACGCGAGGCATACGCTACTGGCTTCCTGTGTTACATCAGTACAGCACCCAAGCCAACTCTAGAGGCATCAGTAAAGATAACAAAACCCTCACTCCCATCAGGAAGAGTGAGGACAGGAGCGGACGTGAGGCGTTCCTACAACTCCAAAAATGCCTTCTCGCAAGCGTCACTCCAGAAGAACTCGACGCCCTTCCGCGTCAACCGGGTCAGCGGTGCCGCAATACGGGAGAAACCCTCGATAAATCGTCGATAATATCCTGCTAGACCAAGGAAGCTGCGAATCTCAGACGCGTTCGTGGGCTGACCCCACTGACGCACTGCATCAACCTTCTAGGGGTCCACAGCAACACCCTCCCTTGTCACCACATGACCAAGAACTTCATCTTCTCCTGCCAAAACTCACACTTCTCCAGCTTCGCATATAGCTGGTGGGCACGAAGGGTCTCAAGTACAATCCGCAGGTGCTCGGCATGGTCCTCACGGCTCCTCGAATATACAAGAATATCATCAATGAATACCACCACGAACTGATCGAGGAACGGCTGAAAGACCTCATTCATCAACTGCATGAATATGGCGGGCACGTTGGTCAGTCCAAACGACATGACCAGGAACTCGAAGTGACCATAACGTGTCCGAAACGCCGTCTTCGGAGTGTCCTCCTCTCGGACCCGAATCTGATGGTAACCGAAACATAAGTCTATCTTGGAAAAATACTGCGCACCCTGCAACTGATCGAACAGATCATCAATACGGGGAAGCGGGTATCGGTTCTTGATGGTGACTCTGTTGAGCTCACGATAATCTACACAGAGTCGCAACGAGCCATCCTTCTTCTTCACAAACAATACCGGGGCTCCCCAAGGTGAACTGCTGGGACGAATGAAACCTAACTCCCGAAGCTCATCCAACTGCTCGCAACTCTAACGGTGCCATCCGGTAGGGGGCCTTTGAAATAGGAGCAGTACCAGGCACCAAATCTATCTGGAACTCCACCTGTCGACGTGGCGATAAACCCAAAATGTCTTGAAACACATCCGGGTACTCACAAACAACTGGCAGTTGCTCAATACTCTCTGCCACAAAATCCTCAACGACCGAAGCCAAGAAGCTAGATAACAGCTCTCTTCTAGGCTCGGCGACGAACTGAAACACTGGCAAGCCTGGAATATGAAATGTAACTGTCCTCGCAACACAGTCTAAGACGGAACGATACTCCGCAAGCCAGTCCATACCTGGAATCACATCAAATCCTACCATCAACATTACGAACAAATCGGTAGGAAGGAACATCTCACCCACTAACACCGGGCAAGAAGGACAGCGACAGGTCAATATCACAGACTTCCCCATGGGAGTCAAAACGGTCAAGGCCTCGGACACGAACTCCGATGGAATACCGGTCGATCGGTAAAACTGCTCGGCCACAAACGAATGGGAAGCACCGGAATCAAACAAAACATGAGCAATGCAAGTAGAAACAAGAAGAATACCCTCAACGATTCCACCGGTTGACGACTGCAGGTCCTGGCCTGACGCCTGCTGCGCAGAATAAAAGTGGCCCTGAGCTGGTAGGGGAAGCAATTCGGAAGACTGATGGTCCTGAGTCTGAGCCTGCTGGGCTGCTATACACACTGGACCTAAGGATCGAACAACATATGGATATCCCCTCTAATGATGCTGCTGCTGCTGCTGTCTCTGCTGAGGAGGTCTGCCTGGCTGCCTCTGCTGCTGAGGAGGAGCCCTAGGAGCGGCGGGTGGAAGCTGAGCTCTCTGCTGCTGCTGAGGAGGACGAGGAGGAGGCAACTGCGGTGGCCTCTGTTGCTGAATGGGGAGAGGGCACTCACACCTCCGATGCCCAGTCTGTCCACAGTCGAAGCAAACACCTGAAAAGGGGCCAGAAGATGAGGCGGCTGGCGGTGCCGAAGATGATGAAAAAGCCACTGTCTGAACCACGGGATGTCAAAATCCTGATCTGCCTCTCCATCTCTGCTGACGGTGCTGCCTGGAACTGTCGGCTGGTACTCTCCTCTTTCGATCTCCACCGGAACTCTGCTCTCTCGACCTTTGGGCCATAGCCCAGTCCTCCTCATAAACTAGTGCTCGATGCACAAACTGGTCGAACGTCTCCAAGCAATACCCTACAACACGGCCACGAAGGGCAGGGCGTAAACCAGTCACAAAATGACGGGCTCTCATCTTCTCATCACTGGTCAGATGAGGAGAAAATCTAGACAAGGCCAAGAAACGGGCCTCATACTGAGATACAGTCATATCACCCTGCACTAGGGTCTCAAACTCAATCACCCACTGGATATGAACATGTTCAGGGAAAAAATTTTGGTCGAAACGGGTCACGAACTCCTCCCATGTCCAAACGAACTGAGGTCCAACCATCCTAGATATGGATGACCACCAATGACGGGCCTCACCCTGAAGGAGATAGGTCGCAAGGGATACTCTCTTGCCTGCAGGACACTGTATAGTGTCAAAAATCCTCTCAACCTCAGTGCGCCAAGCCTCGGCGGCAGAAGGGTCAGGATCACCACTAAACCTCGGGGGATCATGCTGTCGGAACTCTCGGGCTATAGCACTAGCATGGGGTAAGTCAGACCGCCTGGAAACCTCAGCGGTAGCTGGCTGACGGGTCTGCAATGCGGTGGTAACAAGCTGCATCAACTGCTGAAAATGCTCAGCTCCTATAGGTACTGTCGAAAAGGTAGGGGCGGCACTCCCCTCAGGCGGAGGCACGGGTGCAGCCGACGGGGTAGGAGCCTCAGTAACTGGAACAACAGGCTGAGTAGGGGGAATAGGTGGGGGAACCGGAGCAACTGGAGGTACAGGCACTACGGGCTTAACTGGAGGAACAGGCCGGATCGGGACCTCAGGAATCGGATCCTCAACTACTGGAGCAGGACGTGCTCGAGTAGGATGGGTAGCTCGGGCGCCTCGCCCACGGGCACCATGACCACGGGAGCCACGACCACGAGTGTCACAACCACTCGGCGTCGTCTACAAAATAATGACGACGTAAGGAATCAGGTCAGTTACAGGCTCAATACGAAGCGAAAGGAAGGATGTCGGGACACTACTTGCCCCATGTTCTTGGCAGACATGTGATGTTTCCTTGTGATTCCGGTTACCGAGTCTGGGGTGTGACAGGACTTGGTATCAGAGCATAGCAAGTAATTCTGGAATGGGCCATAACAGCCTCCATAGTACCCTATTCTTGGCTCCTGAGGTAGGTTCCGATCCTGGGAGATGAACTCTCTACCTAACCATGAAGGGTCTAGGTACTTAACTAATTCCTCATAAGGAATACAACCTCTAGTGGGGGCCCATATACCTGGGGTAGCCCACAAGACTAAGGAGAACAGTGGTATGGGCCTAAATAGTAAGATGGCTTAGCAAAGTTCTATGGTGGGCCTTTAACCACCCATAGAAGCCCATGGGCCTACCTTAAGGCCACCAACGTGGACATCCAACCACAATTGGTCCCTAAGGGGTAGCCCATCTCTAATTGATCATGAATCAAGGACCAAGGCCCATGCAACATCAAAAATAAGAAATGAGTAGCCATAATTATACCACAACACTCATATTGGGCTTCAGAAAGGGCGGCCCAAGGCCTCCCCAAAATATGAGTTCAAGGGGAACACACATAACCCAACTCATATATACCACTATGGGCCCATAAGGGAAAGGTTAGGGCCCAACATAAAGGCCACTAATCCCATATATTATGGTGGCCTAGTGGGCCTCCCATTGCTCAAACCACATGGGTAATGTCATGCTCTTAGTCAAGTAAGTTGGGCCTACAACTCGGCCCAAGTATAAATTTGATTTGATGGGCAATCAAGGGCCCATCTACTTGTGTAATCTGGCCCACTAACCCAACATAATAGTATAGTAAAATGGCCCAATAGTTCAATGGGTCTATCTGGAAAGTTCCAACCCAATTGGGCCTAAAGAGTTCAACAACTAGCTACATTCATGGACCCAATTAAATTTAACTGTGGTGGGCCTCAAAAGTGCATTTATTAAGCCCAAAATTTAAGAAAACTAAATGTATAAGTTATCTCCTCTAATACTTTCATAAATGTGGTGGGCCTCACTCCTCAAAATTTCAGCCCAAGTCCAAGCATAATTATAACATGTTGTTTTCCTAAATTTGGGCACTCCATTGGAGTGGGCCCAAGGCCTCTAAAACTCTAAAAATTAAGGGTCATGGCCCCTCATCATGCATACAATGAGAGGAAACCCAAAAATATGGCCCACCATCAAGAGAAATATTTTTGAATTTTAGTTTTTATCAAGCATATTATTGGACTGCACAATAGAAAAATTGGGAGTCCAGCCATCTTGGACCATTTTTTTGGATGCCCTAAAGGGGTCATTTGAGTCTAAAATTTTACAGAGTGATACTTCCATATGTGGGCCACACTCTCACAAAATTTCAGAATTTTTAAATATTTATAAGTATTTTAATTAGTTTAAAAAAAATAGACTGTCCATGAAATCAGACAGACCTGAACGTCCCAACGTGGTGGGCCAGTCCGGCCCTTGCCACGGTGTGTACAGTGGTCCATTGGCCCTGAAATTTGGTAGGTGGGTCCTACCATGAGTAAATCACATCTTTACAAAATTTCATAATTTTTAAACACCCATAGATATTTTAATAAATTTCAGAAATCCAACTGTCCATGGTGAAATGTTGCTTGAATAGTGTAGAAAATTCAGACTGTCCACCTCACTTAGACCATACCTTTGGGATCTCAATTAAGGTCAGATGGCGCTGAAATTTGGGAAACATCAAGATGAGATCCCCACCTTTCAGAAAAGTATATTTGATGGGTATGAATAGTCCCCCAAACAGTCCCAAAATCTGGTCCAAAAATAACCAGAAATTGTCCAGAAAAATCTGGACAACAACATGTACTTAAATAAAATTTATTATATAGGTTAAATAAAAAGGAAAACACATTAATGGAGGATGGTGTGGCCTTCCTTAGTAGGCCCCACAAATGTCCATGTCATAATCTAAAGCCAACACACCTTGCATGCATCATTAAGGCAGCAAGTAGGACACCCAAAATCAAACAATGGGCAGTATGGGCATCCCACCTTACTGAAATTTATGGATGTCCTAGGCGTGGCATTCCTTAGTGGGCCCCACAAATATCCATGTCATAATCTAAAGCCAACACACCTTGTATGCATCATTAAGGCAGTAAGTAGGACACCCAAAATCAAACAATGGGCAGTTTGGGCATCCCACCTTACTGAAATTTATGGATGTCCTAGGCCCACCAAATGAGCCACACACATCAGGAAATAAATGAGAGAAAAGAGAGATAGAAGGACAATCCGGTCATAGGAAAAGGGCTCCGCCACTATTGAGCCCTCCCTAGATCAATCACACCCATACATCACACACAGATTTATATTTATAACATGAATCTTGCACATGCATGGCCTATAATTAAAATGCATGGTGAGGATGTCATCCCCACCATGGTTATAAGGTCTAGATGACCCAAACATAATATGATATGAAAGAAAATGGTCATGATGGGGCCCATAGAGAAAGGCGTCATGCATGGATCATGCATGCATAAGATAGGCCATTAGGCCACAACCATGGGATTGTGTGGGATCTCCACCATTGATTGGTGGGTCCTACACTTCCATCATGAAAAAAAGAAAACATCAAGGCTATAGAAAATAGATTTTTACATCTAAAGGAGCACCCACCTCAAAGATGACCACCAAACTTTCACACTAAGGTCCTTTAGCACCAAGGGAGATGGATCAATGGTGGAGATGAGGTTTCAAGGGTTAGATGGTGGGAGATTAAGGAGGAAGGTGGCTAGAAAAAATGGAGAAAAATGGGCTGGAGAAATGGAGGAAAATTGCTAGAGAAGAAGAGAAGAGAGAGAGAGAGAGAGAAATGAGAGGGAAAGAGGGAAAATCTTTTTAAGGAAAGTAATCATTAACCTATGGTGATACAAACAATGTTGCTAGGGTAGGTTAGGTGTGGGTGGTGTGTGAGGTTTTGGTAGTGTGAGTTATGGAGATTTAGGTGGTGTGTGTAGTGTGTGTTGCAACTTGTGCAAAAGAGGGAGTGTGGGCCACATGCACCACTCCAAGGTGGGCCACATGATCGAAATTAAGGGTCATAGAATGAAACGTACACAACTTATGATCCACATATCAGATGGACACACAAGATACGGTGTTGGAACCTCGGTAACAATGCGGTCGCAATGGCATAGATCTCAGCTCGATCCGAGTCGGGTCTACATGACCGGACTCAAGGATGACCGCAACACTATCTGAGGGTCGCAGGTCATCGAAATTCAACCGATAGGACCGCGAGACCACAAGAAATGAAATGCACACTTATACACACACATGCGCACATGCAAACTTGGGTCAGGTCTCACAGGTCTTTACATCCATTTGGTGGATGTGGAGATGTTGTGTGGAAGCTAACGTAAATAATATCCTAATGGATGTTATCCTAGCTACAGGAGAGTATGTGTCAAAGTAATATATCCCTTCTTTTTTCTAAAACCCTTAGCTACTAGTTAAGCTTTAAAGGTTTGGATAGTCCCATCAGTATGATATTTCTTTCTAAATACCCACTTACAACCTATGGGTCCAAAACCTGGAGGTAAGTTAACTAGTTCCCATGTTTAATTTGACATTATGGATTCCATTTCATCATTTATACCTTCTTTTCAGAAAGGTGAGTCTCTAGAGGATACAACCTCTTTATATATTTTAGCGTCATCTTCTATAGTCATTAGTATAATATTTTTCTCATAACATTTTCTCTATCTCTTTCTACAAAATGAAAAAAATGACGCGTTGTGAGTCTCTGTAGTCATCTCCTAGACTCTTCTCTACTCTTGTTCTTTGACTCCTACGATGTTCAATAGGAGCTTCCACTGTTTGTGGAGTTGTGCTATCTAGTTCTCTATTAGGAGTTTGAATTTCATTATCCTTTGACTCCAAGGATAGTGAGTTCTCAAAGAACTCAACGTCTCTTCATTTTATTATTGTATTAGACTCTATATCTAGAAGTCTATAAGCTTTACTATTTTGTGCATACCCTATGAAGGCGCACTTAATAGCTCTTTGTCCTAACTTAGTTCTTTTTGGATCAAAGGTTCTGCAATATACAAGACACCACCACACTTTTAGATATCCTAGATTAGGTTTTCTACCTCTCCATGTGTCATATGGAGATATTTTATTTTTTAAAAAAAAAGAGACTTTTACCTACGAAAATTTATGAAAATTTTCATCGATAAAAGATTTTTACGTATTTTTTATTGACGAAAATATTCGTCATTAAAAGTTTTGTAATTTTTTTATTGATGAAAATTATCGTCGCTAAAAGTTTAACATTAATTTTTTAGCGACGAAAATGTTCGTCGCTAAAAGTTTTGTAATTATTTTTGGCGATGAAAACTATCATCGTTAAAAGTTTAACATTTATTTTTAGTAACGAAAATGTTCATCGCTAAAAGTTTTGTAATTATTTTTAGCGACGAATATTATCGTCGTTAAAAGGTTAACATTTAGTTTTAGCGACGAAAATATTCATCGTTAAAAGTTTTGTAATTATTTTTAGTGAAGAAAACTATCATCGCTAAAAGTTTAACATTTATTTTTAGCAACAAAAATATTTGTCGCTAAAAGTTTTGTAATTATTTTTAGCGATGAAAACCATCGTCGCTAAAAGTTTAACATTTATTTTTAAGCAACAAAAATATTCATCGCTAAAAGTTTTGTAAAAGTTTTTTAGGGATGAAACAACTCGTCGGTAAAAGTTTTTTCAGCAACGAAAAAATTCTTCACTAAAAAGCTTGCTTTTGCCGACGATTAAAATTTTTCATCGATAAAAACCTTTTGCGTCGGTCGTTTAACGACAAAAATTTTCGTCGCTAAAATATTTTAGCTATGAAAATTTAGCTTTTATTGATGAAAATTTTTGTCGCTAAAGGTGAGATTTCTTGTAGTGGCGGTCTTTACATCCATTTGGTGGATGTGGAGATGATGTGTGGAAGTTAGCGTAAATAATATCCTAATGGATGTTATCCTAGCTATAGGAGAGTATGTGTCAAAGTAATCTATTCCTTCTTTTTTCTAAAATCCTTAGCTACTAGTTAAGCTTTAAAGGTTTGGATAGTCCCATCAGTATGATATTTCTTTCTAAATACCCACTTACAACCTATGGGTCTAGAATCTGGAGGTAAGTTAACTAGTTCCCATGTTTAATTTGACATTATGGATTCCATTTCATCATTTATACCTTCTTTTCAGAAAGCTGAGTCTTTAGAGGATACAACCTCTTTATATATTTTAGCGTCATCTTCTGTAGTCATTACTATAATATTTTTCTCATAACATTTTCTCTATCTCCTACAAAATGAAAAAAATGACGCGTTATGAGTCTCTGTAGTCATCTCATAGACTCTTCTCTACTCTTGTTCTTTGACTCCTACGATGTTCAATAGGAGCTTCCACTGTTTTTAGAGTTGTGCTATCTAGTTCTCTATTAGGAGTTTGGATTTCATTATCCTTTGACTCCAAGGATAGTGAGTTCTCAAAGAACTCAACGTCTCTTGATTTTATTATTGTATTAGACTCTATATCTAGAAGTCTATAAGCTTTACTATTTTGTGTATACCCTATGAAGGCGCACTTAATAGCTCTTTGTCCTAACTTAGTTCTTTTTGGATCAAGAGTTCTGCAATATACAAGACACTACCACACTTTTAGATATCTTAGATTAGGTTTTCTACCTCTCCCTGTGTCATATGGAGATATTTTATTTTTTAGACAGAATTCTATTTAGAATATGACACACTGTAAGCAATGCCTCACCTCATAGACTTAGTAGCAACTTTGCTCTTACCAGCATTAAGTTGACAATCTCTACTAATGTTCTATTCTTTCTTTCAGCTATTCCATTTTGTTGAGGTATGTATGGCACAGTACATTGAACTATTAGTCCATGTTCTTCACTAAAGTTATCGAATTCATTGGAGAAGTATTCTCCTCCTCTATCGCTACGGAGAATTTTTATCTTTTTATTTAATTGATTCTCCACTTCTGCTTTATATATTTTAAACATGTTAAATACTTCATTTTTGCTCTTTAATAGATAAACATACACATATATAGAGTAATCATCTATAAAGGTTATGAAGTACCGTTTACCTCTACGAGTAAGAATAACGTTTAAATCACAGATATCACTGTGCACAAGATTCGATACTTAAGACTATCTTTCAATACTTGGAAAAGGTTTCTTCGTCATTTTGGATCGTATGTACACTTCACATTTTCTGTTTCATTATCTATGTATGAGATTAAACCATTCTTAGCCATGAACTTCAAGGTATTATACCCTATATGGGCTAGTCTATCATGCCACAGTCTAGAGGATTCAACTATATATGCAGAAGTGCTACTTTCATTAAGAGAAAACTTAACCATCCCGTTACAAGCATATCCCTTTCCGAAAAAAATTTCATTCTTCGACAGAATCAGTTTACCTGACTCGTACACCACACTTATGCCTAGTTTACCCATAAGATCCTCAAAAACTAAGTTTCGCCTCATGTTTGGATGTGTAGTCCATTAGTCAGAATTACTTTATTTTCAGAAGTGAATATCAGTTCGATAGTTCTTTTACCGATGACCTCCAATCGGACTTCATTACCTATTTGGACTTCTTTACCATCGGTCATTTCCTCATAGGTTTTGAAGGTTGATTTATCATAGCACACATGTGCTGTAGCGGCAGTATCATATTACCAACCTAGAACTTTGTCTTTGATGGTATTCACCTCAGTGATCATAACCACAATATCTCTTTCTTCTAGTGCACTTGCCTCTTTTTTTAGATTTGTGATATCATCATACTCGAGCATAGTGCCAAGTTTTTCCACAAACATGGCATGGGCCTTTTAACTTTTCGTTCTTCTTTTAGGTGTTTTTCTTGAATTTTCCTTTATTAGGTTTCAGGGAATCGTCCTAATTGAGAGTCTTGTTATTAATGTTCTATACTGCATTCTCTACTACATGTACCTTGGATGAGGTATTCCCATTATCATTCTTTCTGTCGTGATTACAGGATTCTTCCTCAATTCTAAGGTGTTTTTGGATTTGTTCCTGTGTATAGTCCTCAGTTTTATGCCGCAACTTCTTTCTATAGTCTTTCCACATCGATGTCAATTTAATGATTATAGTCTCGACTTGGAATGATTCAGGAAGATCAATTTTGATGGCTTTGATTATGTTTACTATTAGTTGAAGTTCTTGTATTTGGGGAGCAGCGGTTTGTTATCTACCATGTTGAAGTCAAAATACCCGAGGATGAGAAATTTGTTAGTACCTTCTTCTTCAGCCTTGTATTTGAACTCAAGAGCGGCCCAGATCTCCTTTGCTGATGACGTTTGTTGGTACAGATTGTTTAGGCAGTTGGAGAGTGCGTTCAGTATGTGTCCTCAACATAAGAGTTCGTCTTCAACTCATTTGGTGTGGGCAACCACCTGTTCAGGTGTGTCTTTGTCAGATGCTTTAGGTAGTGCTTGCAGATTTGGATCTAATATGTAGTAGATCTTCAACGTCGTTAGAAGAAATTTCATCTTGTCTTGTCATCTCATAAAATTGGTTCCATCGAACCGATCAAGCCATATCAAGTCCTGATTCATTAACTTGATGGATGAAACACTGTCGGCCTTCATCACAAATAATAATTTAAGATTGTTGGAAATTATACATAATAAATTATTTCTGTATAATATGGAAATAGAAAAATCACGATAATCTGAACTAAGGACAGGCTGAAGCACGTCTGAAACACTGTCCTTAAAGCGTTATTTTCCCCTACTCAAGTGAATTGAGTGTGCTGATATGTTACAGGTAAATTACTTCTAGGATATGACGAGCCTGGTATGGGTCTGCGTTCGGTAAACATGAGGACCCACCAAATGGAACTCTATTACACACTATGTAGCAAAATTACAATAAAGAAAAATCCCAAAAGAGAAAAGAGAAAAGAGAAAAGAATATGTGATTTTAGACCACTACATTGGTCAATTCTTTAGCCACTGGTTCAGTTGAACCGTTCAAAACCACGCCGTTGGTCTATTCTTCAAGTAATGGCTCTAATTAACCTTATTATATTATTGATATTTGGTCTGTAGGAGAGGAGATGCTTTGATTCGTATTGGTATTGCTGGAATGTGGTGAGATGATTTGGAAACCCATCCAGGCCTTATTTATATATGCTGTGGTGGTTGGGGGCTATGGTCTAAGGAAATAAATCCCATGACCGTTTTCTAGTTATTGGAGAAAACTAGCCATTTTTTGACTGTTGTGCATGGACTATTAAGCTGTTGCATGTTAACTGTTGTGAGACAGTAGCTAGCCATTTTCTAGCTATTGGGCTAGCCATGCAGCAGTTACAGTTGGACCCTGCACTAATGGCATAACTTTTATAGATTTTCTGCAACAGCTCTTTTTTTAGCTCTCTATATATTCAGAGGGACTCTCATTTAGTCCTCTACGACACGATGCGGACGTGCGAAGTGCAAAGTGTACCACTAGTGCCTCTACAACTACACTTTCTCACATGCCCATGCCCTGGCATCGAGCCCGTGACTAAGACCAAGCCCGAGCTCGAGCCCAAGTGCGAGCATGTGCGCGCGGGTGTTCCAGTGCACAAGTTCCATTCTCCTTTGGACCATGTGAGTAAGTATTATAATACTCCACCACTCTCATATAAACCACTTTTTCTTCTCTTCTTTTTCCAATGTGAGACTATTCCCAAAACCCACAAAAAGGTGTTTTTCAAACACTTTTTTATATATTATATTATTTTTATTTTAATATATATTTACATTTATAAAATCAATATTTTGCAACAGGACCACCATCTAAATCATTCATCTATTATATATATATATATATATATATATATATATATATATATATATATAATTTTATGGCATGAATAAGAAAATAAGGTAGATCAAAGCTCAATCGAACCACACCATAGAAAGCAGTTGGACAATGACCCATTGTTGAAACCTTTTTAGGGCATGTCGGCACCTGACCATGATGTTTATTGCCATCTTACCCCTATGGTGTGACGTCTAACAATTAGATAACGTCCAACATTTTGTGTTCATGACATCCAATCAATCTAAAGTGGATTACATGGTCTAACGTCCAGCGATTAGATAATGTCAGAGGATTAATTTCCACCTTAAATTATATTTCTTCTCTGCCAGCATTAGGAGCATTAACTACCACCTTAAATTAGGCCTATTAGTAGTGTTTTGGGAACAGGTACTACGTGGACTACTACTCTTTTTTTATGTGCCTAGTCTGGTATGCATGTGAGATCCACTCCAACCATTAGATGTGTAATTAAGAAATAGACTTAGAGTGAAAAAAAAAAAAGTAGGCTAACTAGTTATTAAGATGGGCCACACCAATGAAAATAATTAGGACAGAGACATCCACCTTTGATTTTTACAGGGCCATCATGATGAAACTGTGAAATTTATTCCATGTCACTCCAAAAGTAAGCTTGGTTACCAAAAATCGGGTTCATACATGATTCATGTGAGCCACACTAAGGGAAATAGTTTGGAGGGTGAATCTTTCTATGTACAATTATTCTAATCATGTGATACTCTTGAACTACCAATGGGGATAAATTTTGAGACCTTAAGCTAACATAAAGTGACATACGTGATGGTTAGGGTTGATTTTACATTAACACTATGATGGGGCCCACCCAAGCCATGGCCACTTTTCCATGCAAAAATGAAATTAGTCTGTAATGAAAGCATTTAATTACATTAATTAAAGCCAAGTTTTTGTTAAATGCATAGGTAGTTGGACGAAAATGTAATGTCTAACCAATTGTGTGTGAGCATTAATGTAAGACCCTACCCAAGTTCCTACATGTGCATGTGTGTGTGTCAATATGCATTTCATTTCTTATGGTCTCGCGGTCCTACCGGTCGAACTCCGGTGACCCACGACCCTCGGATTGTGTTTGTAGTCATCCTTGAGTCTGGTCACATTGATCCAACTTGGATCGGCCCAATACTTATGCTATCTTGTTCGCATCATTGTTGTGGTTCCAACGATGTGCCTTATGCGTCCATCTGATATATGGATCAAAAGTTATGAGCATTACATAGTATGACCCTTAATCATGTGGCCCACTTTTGTGCAAAGCATGTGCACCACCTTTCATGGCATAAGTCCCTATACACACTACACACACACACACCACACAATTCTATGGAAAACATCACCCACTTCAATACACACTACACAAGCCTAGTCTAAAGCTTAAGCATTGTAAACTCCTTAAGGTAATGATTAGTCTTCTTATGAAACAATGGTGACATCTCTCTCTCTCTCTCTCTCTCTCTCTCTCTCTCTCTCTCTCTCTCTCTCTCTCTCTCTTTATTCTCTCCCTCCCTCTCATTTTCCTCCATTGCTAGCAACACCCCACTCCAACGTCCCCTTCTCCCTCTTCCCTCTAGCCCCCCTAATCCCCAAAATCCTCCCAATCCTACCATTAAAATCAAATCTCCACCATTAAAACTTCTTCTTAAGCTCAAGACCTTCATGATGTACGAGTTTGGAGGCTTGCTTTGCATGTGGGTGAATATAAACTTTTAATTTTTTTTCCTAACCTTTAATCTTCTCTTTTCATCATAAATGCGTCATATGGGACCAATCCATGGTGAGGATCCCATTTGACCCCATGGATGTGGCCCTTTGGCCCATCCTACGTGCATATCATGATACATGATGGGGTCATTCTCTATGGACCTCATCATGATGTATTCTATTATCTACTTCATTTCAAGGGCATCTAGACCTTAGAATTCATATTGGGATGTAATTCCAACCACCCATTTTAGTTATGGATCATGCATGCATTGGTTTATTGTTGCATGTACAATCTATATAAATGTATGGATGAGATTGAATCTTGGGAGGGTCCATTAGTGGCAGGGCCCTACTCCCATGGTCGGGTTGCATTTCTTCTTCTCATTTCTCTTATTATTGTGGTTAATGATGTGTGTGGTCCACCTGATGGGCCTGGGACGTCCCAAAAAAAAAACAAATCAGCAAGGGTGGGATGCCCTGTCACCTTATTCCATGGTCTTTGGACACCCTAAATTAATGCATGCAAGTGTCCTGACCTTAGTTCATTATCTAGACATGTGTGGGGCCCACTAAGGAAGGCCACACGCCCTTTTGATTGCTGAGATTAATGAGATATAGGCTGATATGTCTAGTCATGTATTGATGTCCAAAAATCTGGACTGTCTACATGGACTGCTTTAACTGATGTTTGGTATGGATTTAGTCTATGATTCTACTATTTTTCTTGATGATTGTGGAGCGTAATATGAAAGTGTGGACCCCACCTTAATGTGTGGTGGATCACACCTCAGAATGTCCATACAAAGGCACCCAAAAATGAGGCCCAAAAGGGGGTGGGCAGTCCACTTTGTTGGACCGTCCAGCCCTATGAATTGGAGCGAAAACACAATTTCCAACATAATTTGCTGAGTGGTGGGCTACTTTTATGAACCCCACCTTGCTATATTTTATGAAAAAAATACAAATCATCAATTTCCCCCCTCCTAGATGAAGTTTGGGCTCACCTTATTAGATAAATAATGCATGGACAACAACATTTCACTCCGGATAGATTGTAATTCCAAATTTAATTAAAATACTTCTGAGTATCTAAAAATCACAAAATTTTTTAGAGGTGTGGCCTACCCATGGAAGGACCACCATATAAATTTTCAGGGCCATCGAGTTCTTGTGTTGTCTGTGTTATGGCATGGAGTGGCCCACTAGGCTGGGACGTCCAAGCTAGGGCATCTAGTCTTAGTTGTCCACTTTATGGGCCCACCTTAATGTATTGTATATCCCACCGTTCATCCATGTGGGATCCATAGGGTTGATCATCCTCCCCTCTAGTAGTATCCAATTTGGGGCCCATTGGATGAGTTTTTGGGCCAAATACCCAGGCCCATGGAGCTACTATTCATGAGATGCCTAGCCCATTGGGTTGCTGCTGGATATCCAGTCCAGCAACATGGCCTATCTGATTTGTGTGTTTAATCTACTCCCTTCATCTGGTGGATACCCTGAGACATACTTGGGTCACCGGGAACTAAAATAAATATATTAATTAATTAATTTTTGAATTTCTAGCAAGCCAGATTGTGGGTGGGCTGAAATTTTAGCAATAGGCCCATGGTTGTTGTCCATAAATAAATGTTTTGGGGGAGCATGATCCACCAAATTTGGGGACATTATTACACATATCTTGCCCCATTTTAGTTAGATTTTTGGGCTTAATTAGTGCATATTTAAGGCCCATTCTAATTGGGTTTTCATTAGACTAGTTTTCTTAGTTATTTGTTGGGTTTTTCCTAGGCTCATTGTCTTAAAACTTTTAATATACCCATTGAACCCTTGGGGCCTATATTTATCATGTCATTGTGTTGGGTTTTATGGGCCAACATATTCAAGTAGTTGGGCCCTTTCTTTCCCATTAAAATAAACTCATACTTGGGCCGAGATGTGAGGCCCAACTTACTTTTTTCAAATATAAGGGTCACCCATATGTTGGAATAATGGGTTGCCCATTAGGCCCACCACAATGAGTGGACCCGTGATCTTTATTGTTGGGCCAAAACCTTGCTTGAGGGTCCACCATATTGCCTATGTATTGGGCTTAGTGTATGACCCACTAGGCCATGGATTACTTGGGGCTTTGACTCTATTTTATGAGTAGCGGGCTACCTTTTGGGACCCAGTTGAGGTTAGATGTCCTCCTTGGTAGCCTTAAAGTAGGCTCATAGGGTTCCTATAGGTGGTTAAAGTCCCGCCTTAGACCCTTAATTAGGACCGCTTCTTCTCTGAGTTTGTCTCTCTTAGCATATGGGCTACCCCAAAGTATTGGGGCCCACTAAAGGACCCCACTAGAGGACTTCACTTCTCCTTAGAGCACCTATCTATGTACCTAGACCTTATTTCTCCTTGGGAAGGAGGAATATATTCTACAAGTAGTGAACCTACATCATTGTGACCCATATGCATCATGTATGTGAATTGATTACATTGTGTGGTAGTCATAGAGGGATGGAGTTTCTTCCCCTTTGCATATTGAGTGTCTGAAGCTAGTGCATGATCTGTATGTGAGACTCATGCATTGGCATCACATTTCATGACGATACCACCCTTACTTCATCAGGGACTTACCTCCATAGGGATATTCGTGGATGGCCGTATGTGTGGACACCGAAAATGTATTTGAGCATATCGGGTGCATACGATGCCCATGGGTGAAATTCTCAAAACTTCCATAGTACCAATGATCTACTCCAACGCCATGACCAAGTGAAAACTATGAGCGCACGAGGGCCTTATACCGTTAGGCCGTAACTCCCACTGTTGTGTAGTCGGTTGGGTAGGGGTGTGGCCTTACCTACCTAGTGTGAGGAGGCATTACTAAGCTGAGTCTGACCAGCTCATAAATGGGTTTGCTGCCATCAAACCTTATTGGTGATTGGCTATCCACAGGCGGGTAGTGAGGTTTCTTACGCTCGTTTGACTGTGCGGGTCCAGAGAGTGGTAGTTATCCAGTAGTGTAATGGACCCCGGTGATTTCCTTATGATTAGAAATGTACTTAATATGTGGATTGGATATGAGCATTGGCATCACTTTGCATTGCATTCGCATCAACTACTTAAGCCCCTTTATGTATCGCCTTGGTAAGACACCCAGTACTCATTGTATCGTATTCATGATAAACCTTGGTAAGGTTAGTAGTATTATCATTGAGCATGTTTCCCTTCCTATACCTCCTATTATTCTTCTATGCAGTATTGTCACATACTTTCACCACCCTCTAAGCTTTTATAAGCTTATGCACGATTGATGCGTGCAGGAGGTCCTAGGCAGGCGTCATAGTTGCAGAGCTTGGATTAGAGTTAAGATTAAAGACCCCAATGTTGCAGACTTTTCTCTCCTTTTTTTATTATCTTATGTATGTCCTTTTAGACCTTATGAAAGTTTGTAAAAGTTCAAATTCATAGTGAATTTTGCAATGTGTTCCTTTTTAAGATTTTACTTGTTGTGATCTTGGATATGCTCGTATTGGAAATGGTTATTCGGTTATAGAAATCCTCCTTGTGGGATCCCAGGATCGAAACCTGCCTCAGGAGCCGAGAATGGGGTACTACGGAGGTTGTTGCGATCAGAACTGGCTATCAGGTTCCTTGTGGATTTGGTTATCGAGTCTGGGGCATGACAATTACTCATATACACATAATGTGTATGTGTGTGTGTGTGATGCTCACACACAGCTAGTTGGACATTACATTTTCGTCCAACTAGCTATGCATTTAATATAATCTTTTAGCGATTAGAACTGGCTATCAGGTTCTTTGTAGATTCGGTTACCGAGTCTGGGGCATGACAAGTATTCATATACACATAATGTGTATGTGTGTGTGTGTGATGCTCACACACAGCTGGTTGGACATTACATTTTCGTCCAACTAGCTATGCAATTAATAAAATCTTTCATCTTTAATTACTATAATTAAATGCTTCCATCGCAGACTAATTTCATTTCTGAATGAAAAAGTGGCCATGACTTGGGTGGGCCCCATCATAGTGCTCAGTTACTCCCTTCTCTCACTAAAAATTTTTGAGAACTCATCACACGTGATGTGATTTCAAAATCTGAATGGTCCACGTAATGCAACACCCTATGAAATCTATCAAGCCTGACTTTTACCATGATCCAAAACTTTGGTGGGCCATGGCAAAAGAAAATAATTTCCTCCTTTGATTTGCATCTCTCTTTGCTATGACCAATCGAAGTTTTGGATCAGGTTAAAAATTAATACTTGGGGGTTTTATGGGGTGCTGCATTACATGGACCGTTTAGATTTTAGGCCCATGACACGTGTGCAAAGGTGCGCAGGTGAGCATGCCTCTCTCTCTCTCTCTCTCTCTCTCTCTCTCTCTCTCTCTCTCTCTCTCTCTCTCTCTCTATATATATATATATATATATATATATATATATATATATATATAGGAATGCTCACCTACTGTCTCATGAGAACTGCCATGGTAAAATGGAGAGGCAAATTAAGAGAGGAAAACTATTTCATTTTTCCATAGCCCACCAAAGTTTCGGATCACAGTAAAAGTTGGGTCAACGAGGTTTGATGGGGTGTTGCATCACATGGATGGTTCAGATCTTTCACTCATATCATGGGAGGTGAGTTAAATGGACTAATTTCCTTATGATTAGAAATCCATAAAAAATTATAGAACGAATCTACGTAACTACGACTGGTCGTGCGCCACCCATGACCGGTCGAGTGCCACCTACGACCGGTCATGGACCACCTACGATAGGTCGAGCACCCCCTATGACCGGTCATGGACCACTTACGACCGGTCGAGCACCCCGGAGAAATATCATCCAAACTCACTGGACTTTGAGTCGTGTCACGACTCAAACCTACGACTGGTCGAACACCAGTCCACGACCGGTCGAGCATGGGACAAAAAAATCCCATCAGTTTGAACACTCTCTCCTGCTAGGAAGAAACTATATAAGCAACAGACCTCCTAGAAGAAACCTCTGCACTAGGTGAAAACTTCCTAAGGAATGGCTCTACACCCATACACAACTCTATTGCAACCTGTGCCAGGAGAAGCATGCTTCTCACAACCATTATTTAAGGATAATATGACATTATATCTTCTATACCATCTTGACTCTCTATGTCAGGCTAAAACCCTGAAAGTGTTAGGTGTTAAGGGTTCTTTAACTAGGCATCTTTTGCCCTTTTTTTTCATCTGTAGTATATGAGACCCAAGGAAATGTTAGAATTATTATGAATGGTGTATGCCACCGGATGACATGACTCTTTAAAGTTGATGCCTCTCAAAACACATGATACACATTATTTTCTAGTATTCCGATACCTAGTTAGCTATATGGGACACCTTAGTGTTATGTGCCTTGCAAAGCCAATAATTGATCTTAATTGTTGAATTGATGATCTTGTCCGTCAATCATGGTGATCAAGGGTCCCGTGCAGACATGTATTAATTAATGTCATAATCAATGTATGAGTATTATTTTAAATCATATATGGATGTGATTTAAAGAAGACCGATTCCTCTAATTGTCCTATGGAATTTGAAATTGAGTGTAATAGTCACTTACCAAGGAAGAGTTGTCAGCCATGGATCTTTGTGTTATGTCATAATTATCTAGTAGGTTATAGGACAACCTGTAGTTACTAGCAATTGATGATGAGTTAGGATGGATGGTCTCCACCATCGGGCATGACAATGAGTGGGTGTTCCTTTTCCCTACCTCACACAGGAGTGATCTTAGACCTATTAGCCATTTGTATTGGTCGATTAAATTCAAGTCTCCAAATCAGGATGCCCATCATGTTTGGACTATGATTGGCTTGAGGATGTACTAGCTTTGATTAATTCTTAAACTTGAGAGCATCCGAGGAGATCAAGGTCATGATTACATTTGCTTTGGCTTACTTTATTAGGTCATCATGTAATTAACAAAAGTGGGTAGCGAGGCGAGGTTCACTTAAGGCTCACATGATTAATAAGGGATCCACTAGCTTCTTAAGAACTTACTTATGGTTTAGATCTTGGAGGTCATATATTCATCAAGTATTTTTTCCACTGGTATAAGCAATCAAAATGTTTAAAAAAAAAAAATAATCAAATGTTTTCAACCATTAAACCTTTGTTTTGACCACTAAAAATGTTTTCATTACACTTGATGATAGTTTAATGGTTTAAATAAAGAGTGGTCTACCACTTGATATGCATGGATATTGGATTAATGACGGATTACCATGATAGTGAAATGATTTGATCAATGGGTACATACATTAAGGCAAGAGTACAAGATTTCAATGTATGTGAAAGGCAATACATTGGTAGAGTACCAAAATTTGTATCTCCCTGGAACCTTAAACTCTTTATACTTATATCATATTCCAGAGGGAGAGTAACACACAAGAGAGCCTTGGACATCACCACCCCCCTAAGCATCACTTGCGAAGAGACAACTGAGAGAGAGAAACTAGAGAGAGAGAGAGAGAGAGAGAGAGAGAGAGTCTTTCTTTACTCTCAACACATGTAAAACATGTAGAATCCACCTGAGTGAATGGCTTTATACCTCTCTCTTAGCTCTGCTCTAAGGGCTGACTTACATCTTATCCTCTCCTTCATCTAGAATGGATTGAGAAAAGACCTTTTAGTTGAAGGAACAAAATTAACAAAATTGATGATTTCTCTACGACACTAATTAAAGTAATCTTAGTCATTAGGATTTATGTTTTTATTTTCTAGAGACTTAAGAATATTTAAATGGGGATTCATATGGATGCACACATCTAAAATTCAGTTTTTAAAAACCTTTATTTTCTACTATGTTTCAAAAATTCTAATAAAAATGGTATCAAAGATGTCATTTTTTCTAAATATTTTCCGGTGTCTATTTTCAATCATGTTGATGAGTGTATTCATTCCATGCTCTAACCTGCTCGATAGTAGAAACCTTAATGAGTATGATTCCTCTGAAATTTTGAGTTCAAATGGATGCATGGATTGGGAGATCCAATCAATTTAAGTTGTTGTATCACCGACAATTAACATTGATTCTATGTTTAATTAGGGCATATATGTTAGCGTGAGTTGCTCCTCCAAGCAATTAGAGGAGGATATCTTAGGTGTTCATTCCTCGATATAGGGTCAGCTATCCATTTTTGGTTAAATTAGCCAGAATGTTAGTGACTGTTGTGATGTAAGAATAGCCAAATGTAGACCATAGATGATGTTATATACTATCAAAAACCGTGTGAAGAAATATAGATCAATATACAAATATTTTCTGTAAACTATCATGGTATCAAAGTTGGTTATTCCCTTTCATCTAGTATTTTCGATTTTCTGACCTTCACCTACCTCATTTTCACCTCCCTCCCGCCATGGACGACACTAATTCCCATTCCAGGGAGTCACCATATTCCTCCATTTTATCCGAATTAACCACAAAAATGACTGAAGTCTTGACTAAAGCTTCAGCCCTGACCTCCACAACTGACTCTACAGCTACACCGATTGGCATCAAGTTGGATGGCACCAACTATGCACTTTGGTCCCAGGTTGTTGAGATATATATCTCAGGCAAGGACGAGCTGGGCTACATTAATGGAGACCTCCAGCAGCTTTCATAGACGGATTCCACCTTCCGATGATGGTGCACCGATAATGCCATCATCAAAGGATGGCTGATCAACTCCATGGATGCTTCTCTCATTGGAAATTTCATTCGGTTTCCCACAGCTAAGGCAGTTTGGGATGCAATAGCCATAACATATTTTGATGGCAACGACACTTCACAAGTGTATGACCTTAGACGGTGTGTAACTCGGCTCAAACAGGCCAGGTGGATCCCTTAAAAAAATACTACAATGACCTCCAAGGATTGTGGCGTGAAATTAACTTCCACCGCCCAAATCCAATGGAGTGTGCTGCTGACATTCAACGCTACAATAATAGTCTTCAAGCAAATTAGGTCTATGTGTTTTTGGATGGACTAGACGATCGGTTGGATAATATTCGGAGTGACATTCTGTAAATACAGCCTTTCCCCACGGTGGAGCGAGCCTATGCTCATGTCCGCAGAGAAGCGACACGTCAGGCAGTAATGGATGTAGATAACAACTTGGATACTCTACCAGGGGCTGTCTTGCCTTTTAAAAGCTTTAAGCATGGCCCACCCACTTCCTTGAGTCTAGGAGGACTCTCTTTGAATGGTGGAAAATCAAGTTTAAACACTAAAACCCGACCAACAATAGATAGTGGAAAATGCACTCATTGTGGCAGTGAAAAGTGTTGAGGGTCAAATATTGCATATCAGACTCCATTTATTTTCTGGATTTACGCATAAGATACTATTTAATAGCCCGATTTAATCGTGTTTATGTTGCAGGTTGAATTTAGGAGCTTAAGCTGAAATAGGTACTTAAAGCATGGATTTAACGATCTGATGATCACCAAGGCAGTGGAAAGGATTCTATGGGACTAAGATCGAGGATCTGCACGCCGGAGATCAGAGAAATTCTAGTCGTTCACCTTCAAATGGCCCGAAATTGGTGTAGAATGCAAGATTATAATGTTTCCGCCATCAGATTGACACGAAACTTCATACATGGCCTAAGGACCATAAATTAACCGTACACATCGAATTTCGGCCATTGGATCCTGGTGGAAGTGGCTTAACTGACAAATCAGCCCTCAGAATCATGATTTTGGACCCACCTGCTGTTTGGATATGCTTCATCTACAGTCTCTACGGCTCAAACGAGATGACAAAACATATGGACGGCATGGATTTCTCACAAGCATCATAGAGGACCCCATTTATGCATGAGTGTGCATAGTGCACAATCTCACTCACTGTGCACCGGTCTTGATTTTTGGTCCAAGTCGGGTTTGATCGACTCAATTCAAAAACGGCATCAGCCGTTTCCAGCGCAAGAAACAGGGAGATCAGACGATCTCCGTGGGCCCCACCCATCAGTCAGACGACTAATCTGAGCCGTCCATTCACTTCAGGGTATAGGCGTAACCATCGCCTAGGTGGTGAAATTGCAAAAGACAACGAGGATCAGATCTTAACCGTCCAAATGAAGGTCGGATGGCTGAAGCACGAATTCAGTGGGCCATAGCATTAGAAATCCAAATCTGTTCATATCCGAACGGTTTTTCGAGATGAGTCCAGTGGACAGATTGGATTACACCGCTAATGCATGTCATGGGCCTATCGATCAAGACAGCGCAAGACTGCGCAGGCTCTGTTTCGCAACAGAGCCTGTGGACGAAGCTTAGTGGGCCACCACTATACTGTAGGAGTTTGATCTGAGCTGTCCATTAGGCAGAGGGAGGAAAACCAGTCAAATCATGCTTTTTTTTTTAGGCCATGCACATGTACACGATCGCTACAGCAATCGTAAAATGACCGTTCAATGGCCGTTGCAGCTTGATTGTTTCAATGGACCACATTAAAAGATGATTAGAACCGTCCATACCCGATCAAAACTTCGAGGACAAGACGAAGGACGGTGTGGATTTCGTAAATGCCATAGAAAGTGGGTCCCACCGAGAGTTCAGTGCAATCACGTGCGTCGCAGTCCGGGAAAAACCGGCACTTTGGGGCCATTCTGCGATCGAGGGGACATCCAAATCCATGATCCAGACCTTTCACAGGCTTTAACGGGTATCCAAAAGCACAGCCAAGAGGTCAGACTAATCGGATTGGTCAGAAACCTACGCCAAATGCGGGTTGAGTTCGTGCACAAGTAAAAGCAACTACGTAACTGTTTTGGAATTAGAAACTCCTTTTGTTGTGCGTAAAGAGAACTTGCGCATGAATTTTTCCAGCCACCGCCCCTGCTGCCTCTATAAAGGAGAAGAAATAGGGAGACGTGGGGGGAGGAAGAGCAAAGGAAATCAAGGGGGATCTTTGGTTGGTGGTGGCTTGGACGTGGAAGTAAGAGGCGGAGGGAGTAGAGTAATAGTATTTTATTTTTATTTATTTATTTTGTTTCTTCTACGTATTTTCTTTTAACATGTTCAGCTTCATCATGTCTATAATGGGCTGAACCTCTTAGCTAGGGCTAAGAGGTGAAGCTTGTAGCATGATGGGAGAGACTTTGCTTGTGACTTTGTTTAGACTGAATTGACATTGATTATAGTTTGATTAATGGTAATGCTTTTAGTTTTCAATGGTCTGTTGTGACTGAAATTATAATGGGTCTGCGATAGCTTTGAACATCTTCCTTTCCTGTTATGTTTATGACGTCAGGAAGCCCTGTTGTTCACCATAGTCTCCTGGGCATGGTCGGATGTCAGTACCCTTCCTAACCTTCATACATGTGACTGGTTGGTAATTAGTTTAATTCTGTTGTTTACCATAGTCTCCAGGGCATGGTTTGGTGATGGAATCCATTCTAATTCATATACCTTTCATCTCTTTAAAACTTGATCAATGACAGTTCAGTTAAATTCCATGATTCTTGAAGCTGGCATAAGATCTCCTTGATCTCTACAAGTGGATTCTCTGAATCCCTAGTTTCTTTACCTCTGATTTCTCCTATAAGTTTTAGATTAATAGTTTACAATTATTCCTCAATTTATAATTCAATTCAGATTTCATCTCATTCTAGTTCTAGTTCTAGTTAATTTTAGATAACGTACGAGTTTCAGTCCCTTAGGATTCGACCTCGGTCTTACCGAGTTATTACTACATCACAACCCTGCACTTGGGGAGTGAACACAAAGCATGCCCATGAGACCTATTTTAAGCTTCATGGGTATCCTGAGTGGTGGCACGAACTCAAGGCTAAAAAATGGCGTGATGCAGAGGGTAAGGCTGCAGTGGCATGAGTAGAAATTGTGGGGACTGCAGGAGAAGGCACAACTGCAGTAATGACAGCAAAACCGCAACACTTGTACCTTATTCCAGCCGAGTGTTCCATCTTTAACCAAGGTACTGCATTACTCGGGTCTCATAGAGTGACTAATTGTAGCATGTGGATACTTGATTCTAGAGCCACCGATCACATAACGTTTGATGCAAACGATTTTTCTCAATATTCATCTCCTCATCGGAAAAGCATTAATAATGCTAATGGAATTGTTTCGTCGGTAACAAGGGCTGGAACTGTGATTCTTTCACCAACCCTATCTCTATCTAATACCTTGCTTGTGTCATCTCTCTCTCAAAAAATTTTATCAGTAAGTCAAATTACACAAGAGCTGAATTGTGTTGTGCTCATTTACCCTACATTTTATATTATTCAGGATATTCTCACGAAGGATATCATTGGGCGTGCTACTAAGAGGGGGGCTCTATTACATAGAAGATTTTAGTGTGGGCCGATCACACCATATGCATCATCCGAGCGATCTTAAAGCGGAGCAGATTTGCCTTTGGCACCATCGGTTAGGTCATCCTTCGTTTAGGTATTTGAAGCATTTGTTTCCTACTTTATTTACGGATTTATCGATTTTAGACTTTAAATGTGAAACTTGCATTTTAGCTAAAAGTCATCGAGTGACTTATCCTTTAAGCATGAATAAGAGTGCCATTCCTTTTGCTTTGATTCATTCTAATGTGTGAGGTCCGTCTTCAAAGTGTACGTTCTCTGGTTTCCACTGGTTTGTGATATTTGTTGATGATTGTACCTGAATGACTTGGTGTTACCTTTTGAAACACAAGGATGAGGTCTTTACTGTGTTTAAATCCTTTCACGAAATGGTTCAAACTCAGTTCTCTGCTAAAGTTCGGATCCTTCACTCCGATAATGGTGGAGAATATGTGAATTACCATTTTCGTGATTATTTTCATCGTCATGGCTTAATTCATGAAACCTCCTATCCTCAGACTCTACAGCAGAATGGTATTGTGGAAAGAAAAAATCATCACATTCTTGAGACTACTAGGGTGCTCGTTCTTGGAGTTAGGTACCGAGCATCCACTTGGCCGATGCAGTTGCCACCACCGTCCATCTGATTAATCAGATGCCCTCTGAAGCTTTAAAATTTCATATGTAAGGCTTATATCCTAGCCCATACTATTCCGTAGACTTCCGCAATCCTTCCCATCGAATTTCAGCAACTCGCGACCTATAATCGACGTTTGCACGATCCTAAGTCGTATCCCGTAGATTTGAGTCTGCTTAATTTGATACTTATACCATTACGACAGCATTGTCGCTATGGTTTCGACGCCGAGCATTGTCGCCATGGTTCAGACGCCAAGTATTGCGACAGCATTGTCGCCATGGTTCCGACGACGAGTATTGCAACAGCATTGTCGCCATGGTTCCGATGCCGAGTATTGTGCGCTGAGGCGATACCCAGGCCAGAAGATGTGGGCCCGCGTTTAGTTAGAGGAGAACACTGCGCGTTTGCAATGCCAAGAGAATCTCTACCTAATGTCATATCAATCAATCAATCAATCCCATCCAGGGTCAACTATATTTCAAGTACACATCACTTCACACCCCATCCCCGAGAAACCTCAAAGTCAAAGCAACCCATCCCTTACATGTCAAGTACACATCACCCATCACTCACTCACCTACCCCTCTCTCTTTACATCTCATCTTCTCTCCCTCTCTCTCTCTCTCTCTCTCTCTCTCTCTCTCTCTCTCTCTCTCTCTTATTTTCTCTATTTTTCAAGAAAAATCCCAAGTAACCCAACGTCCAAAGCTATCTCCATGAGAGAAGCCATGTGTGGCCCACCTACCTATCTCCCATCTCCACCATCCAAGTCTTATCTCAATCGTTAGATCACATTCTTTGGAGCTATAGAACGCGTTGATGGAAGAAGAAAGAAGAGATCTTGAGGTGGGTGTTTGTATAGGCCTAGATTTCATATTTTTATGATGGGCCAAGTGAGGACTACTGATTGATGGTATGGATCTCACTTTGGACTCTAGATGTGCCCGATGGCCACTTTAATTTTCATGATCATTCCATGATGGAGCCATTCCCCATGAACCCCATCATGATGTTTATTTTCCTTACATAAATAGGGTCATCTAGACCTTGCATTTCGGTGGGGAAAGGATCTCCACCGTTGATTTTGATCTGTGGGCCTATATGAAATTGGACCCACTTAATGTACGTTGTAAATCATGCAAGGGATGGCCCATAGTGTCGGGGTCCCTCCATCATCTCTCTCTCTCTCTCTCTCTCTCTCTCTCTCTCTCTCTCTCTCTCTCTCCTTCCTTTATTTTATGGCCCACTTAATGAGTGTATGTGATGTCCAAACCATTTATCAAATAAACCCCATGGCCATCAAGCCATGTGGGCCCTACCCTCTAGATGATGGGAAAACATAAATATCAGATTGATATAAATCAAGTGGGCCATGTCTACACGTGGAAGCCACCTTGATAAATACATCACGCTGGACGTTGTGAAGAGTGAACAGACAGTGAGGTGTACTCACTACAAAAAGGTATTTTGATTTTAAACTTTTTGGGTAGGCCACTCATACAGGCCCCACCTTGATGCATGAACCCTATCCATGCCATCCATTCCATTCCTCAACTCATTTTAGACGTTGAGCCAAAAAATGAAGTTAATCCGATTATCTAGCGGGCCATTTCATAGAAAGCATTGGTTCTTACCGTTAAAATCCACTCTAATTTTTCTACACGCCAAAACATACTGCATATTGGGCTTGTTTGGTCTGTCTTGAGCCATGGAATGCAATGGCTAGAGTGGATCCGCATGATGCGGACCCCATGTATGAAAAACTGTAAAAATACTATTTTTTCAATATATATATATATATATATATATATATATATATATATATATATATATATATATATATATATATATATATATATATATTTGCAGCGCCTGCTGCTACTAACACTGCAGTAGGACGCTACTGCTTGTGAGGCAGGGATGGGGTTCCCAACCATGGGCCCCACCGTGATGTGTGTTGAACATCAACCCCATGTATTTGATGGCCCCTTTAGGGCAGTGGGCCCCTTCCAAAAATCAATCGTATGAGGAACTTTTTTTTTTTAACACACGCAAACACACCCCCACACAGCCACACGTACACACACCCCACACACGCACACCGTGGCATTTCACCACCATGGGATGGTGGCCCACATCACAGGAAACAATGAGGGATTAAACATCTACCATTGGAACCCTTTTGTGGTCTAGAAGTTTTGGATCATTATGAAAATTTTTTTCCTCTTCAATCCGGGTTTGTGTGACCTTACCAACAGATTGGACAGTAAATAAATGTCATGGTAGGCCCTATGTGGGACTGCACCTTGATGCTTATGGTTGTTCCTCACCGTCTAGATAGCTGCATGGTGGGTTGTACCATGAATTATGTGTTTCATCTGCGCCTGCCTACTGTACGTGAGTTGCGTTCGTGCAGCGTGAGACCCACTTGATGTATTTGTTTTATCTACACCGTCCACACCACTGGATGGTGGGACCCACCATGATGCATGTGTTACATCTAAACCATCTAACCATTTTGAAAGCTCCCTTTTAGGCTTGAGATAAAAACAAGGTAGATCTAGTATCACGTGGACCACACTATAGAAACAATGGGATTGAACATCTACCATTGAAACCCTTGGATTCCAAAAGTCTTGGACCAATAGGGAAATTGTCTTCCTTTTTAATTCAGGTCTGTGTGACCTTATGATCAAATTGGATAGAAAATAAATGTTATGGTGGGCCTTGAGGATTTTAATGGTGGAAATCACTGTCACCACTACTATTTAGAGTGCGGTCCAGTTGATCTTCTGATATGATTCATTTATAAATATATTATATATACATATTGATGTAATTGTGGCTGTCCGTTGAGACCCACCTTGATAATACATGAGGCCCATGTGATTAGGCCCATCTAGATATAACTGTGGTCGTCCATTGAGGCCCACCTTAGTATATATATGAGGCCCATATAATTAGGCCCATCTTGATGTATCTAAGGCCCATGAGTCGAGGCCCAATGGAATTTACACAAATCCATTACAATGAGCGATTCTACCATGATTTATGTAATGATGTTTATGGCGGACTATGCCTTGGGAGTAATGAGAGTTTGACGCCCACATTGTAAGTACAATGTTGGTTAAATGTCAGCATTGGAACTCTCCTTAGGGCCCATTGGTAGGCCCATACTTGTTGTGTATAGGCCTTCTAGGCCCATCTTTGTTGTGAAGATAGTGACTCATGCCATACGCATCATATGTGTGCTTGATATAAGGAGTGAAGGATTATAGCATATGTCATTGGGAGATTATTTATGGGACTCACTGATAGGAGTTACCCACATGAGCCCATGGTATGCACAGGATTATTACATGACTGGACAATGTGATTCATGCATCTCCTATATGTATAACATGATCATTGTATGCCTTAGTGACATCAAGGCCGTGGCCTCTACGGGCATATCGTGGATGGCTAGATGGGACACCAAAAATATTTGATTCGAGCATCTAGAAACTTAGGATGTCCACGGGTAAAAGTTCTTAAACCTGTGAGGCCAGGAGATGCCCCAACATCTAGACCGAGTGGATACATGAGCTTCTGAGTACCGAATACCAGTAGGCCACGTCTCTCACTGTGTCATGGTCGGTTGGGAGGGGGGGTGGCCTTATCCGCCCGAATGAGGGGTAATAAGCTAGGCTTAGTTTGACCAGTTCGTAAATGAGTCTGCTACCGACAAGCTGGGTAGGTATTGACAGACTACCAGTCAGGCAAATAGTGTGGTCTCTTCCACTCACTAAGTTGTGCGACTAGGGAGGCTGCAGTTAATGTGTAGTGTAATAGACCCCGGTGATTCTCCAAAGAGGAACTGTACTGATATGTGGACTTGATATGAGGACTGACATGATATTATGACACCCTGTCACTGTTGCACATGTGGGCGAGAGCACGTGGGCGGATACTGATGTGGGTGGGGCTGAGGCCTGGGCGAGCTACCAGTGGTTGGCAGGCTACTATGCTAGTAGGCTACTGACTAGGAGTTGCATACTCATTCATTCATCCATTCACTATCCACTCGGGTTGGTGGCGCGTAACTATTTGTTACGTGTACCTTCATAATGGTCAGGATTTCAGTTGGGGCACGCGACTAACCTAAGATCAGGAGTTTACCAAATTGTGTTTGACTATCTAAATTTAGATATGGGACTAGTTTGGATAGAATTTTCTTGTAATGGACCTCATAGCCTACGATACTTTGTACTATCATCCCGACTTCACTCCAGCTTGGTCATTTCATTCGCATCGCATATTGCATTTCATCCACGGCATATGACATTTTAGATTGCTATGTTTCTACACTTATATGGTTTAGACGGACATGGCAGGATTTGCATATTGCATTTCATCCATGACTTATCATATTTAGCTCATTATGATCTGCATTGCGTACTTTGATATTATATGACTCATGGACTTACTAGTATATTTTCTCTTATTCTGATATCGTATGATTCATGATCTTGTCAGTATTTCCACTTATCCCAATGATGTATGATTTATGGGCTTTATTGTATACTTGGCACTTATCTTGTGCACACACTTTCACCACCCTCTAAGCTTTCTATAAGCTTATGCATGATAAATGCGTGCAGGTAGCGTTAGGTTGCAACAACGTTAAGCTTGGAGCGTGCAACGGTCTTTTGGAGCTTTGATTTTTGACATATGTATTTCTCTTTCAGCATTGTACTCAAATGTTTATAATAGTGGATATTTGATGATGATGTTGCCTTTATGATTTGGGTATACTTATAGTTATGCTTCTTATGAGACAAATATACATTGAAAAATCTTTCTTGTAGGATCCGAGGATCGAAACTTGGTGTATGTACGCTAGGAGCCGAGAATGGGGTACTACGGAGGCTGTCGGCATCGGATTCGGCAATCAAAAATTGTGTGAGTCCGATTTCTGGGTTTGGGGCATGACATCAGAATCTACTACAAGTCTTGTCAATTTATGTCCCCTTACCCACGGCGCTGATGCTCCCAACTCGCATCTTTGGTTACATGGAATTTATACACCTTCATAAGAATCAACGCACGAAACTTGACCCTTATGCTCGTCGTTGCCTTTTCTTGGGATATGCTTTGCATTAAAAAGGATACCGATGCTACGACCCCAGCACTCGACACACCTATGTGACTATGAATGTCACATTTCTTGAAATCGAGATGTTCTTCTCTCCTGTAGCATCCAATTCTTCTCTTCAGGGGGAGACACAAGATGAAGAGTTGAATTGGCTGAGGTTTGAATGGCCAGAGTTTGATGATATGGAATCACAATCAATTATTGAGGAACCATAAGAGCCAAACACATAGCTAAATATAAAACCAACGGAGTCTTAGAATTTACCTCCTTAAGCTGAATAACAAGCACATCCTCCCTCCCCCCCCCCCCCCCCCCCCCCCCCCCCCCCCCCCCCCCCCCCAAAGTATCCAATGACCCATCTCTTGAGAATATCGTTAAGGTAAGCTCTCCTGTTACTCCTAACATTTCCAATGGTATGGATACACATGTTGGATGTAAGCTACCTTTCAGGAAAAATCGTGGCAAACCCCTAAACTGATACTCTCCTGATGTAGAAGAGCAGAGATCTAAATATCCAATTGCCAATTATGTGTTCTCAAAGAGGCTTTCCGAACCTGTCAAGCACTTTGTGAATGAACTCTCCACGTGCCATATTCCTACAAGTGTTGATGAGGCATTAAAAGATCCAAGGTGGATTCAAGCTATGAAGGAAGAGATGGAGGCACTATTGAAGAATGGGACATGGACTCTTATTCTGCTACCCAAAGGTCAAAGAACAGTGAGGTGTAAATGGGTGTTCTCCATCAAGTACAAAGCCAATGGATCCGTTGAACGATACAAAGCGAGGCTAGTAACAAAGGGCTATATGCAGACATACGGCGTAGATTACCAAGAAACTTTCTCTCCCGTGGCCAAGTTGAATACAGTGAGGATTTTTGCTATCCCTCACAGCCAATCTCGACTGGCCATTGCATCAATTTGTTGTAAAAATTACCTTCCTCCATGGTAATCTTGAAGAAGAAATCTATATGGATGTCCCTCCAGGATATACAACAACTTCAGAAACTAAGGCTATACGCAAGCTACAACGAACGTTGTATGGCCTAAAATAGTCTCCTTGAGCTTAGTTTGGACATTTTAGTTTGGCGATGAGGAAATATGGCTTCCAACAGTGTAACTCTAACCATACTCTATTCCTGAAGCATCAAAGAGGCAAGGTGACTACATTAATAATCTAGGTAGATGATATGATTTTGACGGGAGATAATCCTGAAGAGATAGCGAGACTCTAAGAACATTTGGCGACAGAGTTCGAGATGAAGAATCTGGGAGGTCTCAAATACTTTTTAGGGATTGAAGTGGCTCGATCCAAGAAGGGCATATTTTTGTCTCAACGAAAATACGTTCTAAACTTATTATCTGAGGTTGGACTACTGGACTGTAAGCCCGCAGACACACCAATAGTCCAAAATCATAGACTTGGAGAGTATCCAAACAAAGTGCCAACCGACAAAGGAAGGTATCAGAGATTGGTTGGAAAACTCATTTATCTCTCACATATGCGACCTGATATTGCATATGCGGTGAGTGTAGTAAGTCAATTTATGCATTGCCCAAGTGAAGATCATATGAATGCAATAATTCAAATTCTTCGATATCTAAGTCTTCCCCAGGGAAAGGACTCATGTTCTCAAGAAATGGTCACTTACGGGTTGAAGGTTATAAAGATGCAGGCTAGGCAGGAAACATTTTAGATAGGAAGTCAACCTCGGGCTATTTCACATTTGCTGGAGGAAACCTGGTCACATGGAGAAGTAAGAAGTAGAAAGTGGTGGCGTTATCAAGTGTAGAAGTTGAGTTTCATGGAATGGTTAAGGGTCTTTGTGAGCTTCTCGAAATCAGAAGACTACTAACTGAACTCGGTTTTGCCCCAGATAGTGAGTGAATTTATTCTGCGATAACAAAACTGCTATTGATATTTCCCATAACCCTATCCAGCATGACTGGACCAAACATGTGGAAGTGGATTGACATTTCATCAAAAAAAATCTTGAGGCTAAGATAATCCGTTTTCCATTTATGAAGACAGACATACAAAAGCAGTGTGCAATAAAGTTTTTCACAACTCACTTGACAAGTTGGGCATCAGTAATTTATACGCACCAACTTGAGGGGGAGTGTTGGCGTGAGTTGCTCCTCCAAGCAATCAGAGGAGGATATTTTGGGTATCCATTCCTTGATCATAGGGTTAGCTGTCCATTTTTAGTTAAATTAGCGAGAATGTTAGTGACTGTCGTAATCCAGCACATCATTTCTAGTGCACAATGGCTCTCTGAGTCTATGGATGTAATCCAACACTATAATCCATCACTATAACCCCTAATATAGGATTCCTTGTAGGGGTAAGATGACCAATCACAACACGTTCTAAATATGAATAATACACCAGGTAATATTTTAGTTTAGAGTATTAACTATGAGGAGAAATTATAAACCATCATATTAAATTATTAACTACAATTTCTGTAAGGAAGCGCGGAAGGTGATCCCTCAAGATCTGACGGACTACACGAGTTTTGGAATCCTCACAAAGCAGAAGATTGATGCTCCAACGGCCCGCCTATCTACTACTGGAGCGTATAGATCTATTCACACCTATGATCCTATGGTATAAGTGGTCCCGGATCGTGATTTATGGATTAGATCGTCCCAAGGACAAGCCAAAATTGATAAATTATAACGCACACTATATATCTCTATATACCCACGGTATTTCCAATGATCCATATTACGAGAGAGTGTCTCATCCTTTATATAAGAAGGCATGAGAGTTTAGATGAGACCATATCATCTGGTCATATCCCTATCTCCTATCATAAATCAAATTCAAAGTTGAATTTGAAATATAACAGAAAAGGAAGAGGCCGAAAGAAGCCTAAACTTATGGGACCCACCCACTAGTGATTGGTCACCAGTGGGCCCCACTAGCCTACGTCCAACATCTCCCACTCAATTACATTGTGGGATAGGCACAAAAGTTTTGTCCATCTAACTTTCCTAACAACAATCAAAGACCAAATATCGTGATCAAAAGAATCAGAGGCGCGGGACCAACTGGATCACCGTAATCTTCTCACAGGTGCTTAAGTACTAAGTAACTACCTAACTAGTACTCAATAACCCAAGCTTTGCAATACCTGTCCTAGTCCGCATGACCACACCGGATGGAGTTAACTCCTGATCTGGAGTACTCGACCAACATATGCACTTATCCAACTTATCGAGTAATTCTGAAAACTTGATTTTTTACAAACTTTGACTAAAACCAATTTAAAGCAATACTTTCATATATATATACATATATATATATATGCATATTTTTTAAGAAAAATATTATTTGTAAAAGTCTAATAAAAATAACTGGATACTGCCTGCAGAAAAGTTTTCAAGTGCGTATTTATAGTTCTAGAAACTTGGTGTAGCAGTCATGTGATCTTTCCCACACAGATGTGTAATTTGGAATTAATCAAGCCGCTTTCCTAGCGTAACTGAATCTAGCCAATCAAGGACCTTTTTTCATAGTACACTAAAGTAGCGACACTCAATCTCATCCTCATATACACAAGAGGAGGGTAGCTAAGGACACAAAGAGTCACCTACGGGACTGGCTACTTGCACGTTGTAATGATTAAATCAAATCAAAGTAATCTATAGGTAAAAGGTTCCAGCACGTGGCTATAATCCACATCATAAAGTAGATAATATTAGGTGTATGTTGGGTCTACAATACATAGGTTATTATACATGAGGTACGACTCATCTCATAACCTCATAACCTGACTATAAATTTAGGCCATAACATTGATCGCATGTAAAGGAATGGTGCGATTATATTATTTGACTTTATCAGTCTTATTATCAATCTTTATAAGATTGTAAGCGGATACGACTCACCATGTCTTCATCCTTGAATATTCAAAATAAAGAGAAGTTCATAGCTCAATGTATAAACATGATCCCAAATGTACCTCTCTTGTACATTCAAGGTTGGTCAACTAGTGCGAGTGGGTGACTAGCCTGTCGATAAAAATAGAAATCCTACATGATCTCAAGGTAAATGCCGATGATCTACTTACCTAGTTTATATTAGTGTTCAATACTAAATAAATGGAATATGCTATAATAGACTGTTTTATTCATTAATTAAAAATCAAAGGTACTACAAAACAAGTACATTAGTAAAGCTTTCCTTAATCCCATCTGCCTGATGTGAACCTGAAATAGATCTCTAGCTATAGGTTTCATCATGGGACCAGCATCATCTCCTTAGTAGGAATGTAGCTAAGAGCGACCTTCTTATCTCTCACTTGATCACGAACGTAATGATACTTGATCTCAATGTGCTTAGATTTCTGGTAGTGTTTAGGGTCCTTTGCCAAGTCAATGACAGAAGTATTGTCTATCTTTAGTGATATAGGCTGATGAACACTTGGTACAACACCCAGACTCAATAGAAATCTGTAAACCATACACACTCCTAAACTGTAGCACAACATGCAATGTACTCTACCTCTATAGATGAAAGAGCTGTGGACGTCTGTTTCTTACTTGACCATGAGATAGTTCCTCCTCCGAGTAAGAATACATATCCTAAAGTAGACTTTTCCTCATCAGCATCATTACCCTAGGCAGCATCAAAATATCCTTTGAGCTTGAGGCTTGTACCTTCATAACACAACATTAGGTCTTTTATTCCTCTGAGATAGAAGAATATACGTTTGACGGCTTGCCAATGAAAATATCCTAGGTTACCCTGATAACGGCTGACTATGCCAACTGCGTAGCTAATATCCAGTCTAGTGTAAAGCATAGCATACATTAAGCTCCCTACTACACTTGCATAAGGTACTGAGGACATAGCCAATTTCTCAGATTCAGTCTGGGCACACAATTTCCTATCTAGCTTGGTAGCTTTATCCATAGGGGTTTCAACAGCTTTTGAATTTTTCATCCTGAACCGCTCTAAGATCTTTTGTATATATGTTGCTTGAGACAAGCCTAAAAATTTCTTAGGGCGATCCCTAATGATTTTTACTCCAAGAATAAAATTGACTTCACAAAGGTCTTTCATTTCAAAGTTCGAGAATAGTTAATCTTAGGCAATATCAATAATTACATGTCATTACCAGCTAGTAGGATATCGTCTACATATAGAGATAGTATCAGAAAAGATCATCTAGACTGTTTCGTATATACACAATGATCTTCTTCACTTATTGTGAATCCAAAAGTGGTGATGGTTAAGTGGAACCTTATGTACCACTTTCTTGAAGATTGCTTCAGCCCATAGATAGATTTCAATAACTTGCAGACTTTATTTGAATACTTTTTATCTACATAACCTATGGGTTGTTGCATGTATATTTCTTCATCTAAGTCACCATTTAAGAATATGGTCTTTACATCCATTTGATATAACTCTAAGTTTAAACTTGCGATAATGGACAAGATCATGCGGATTGAGGATAACTTTGTAACAGGAGAAAAGGTCTCTTCATAATCAATGCCTTCTTTTTGTGTAAAACCTTTAGTGGCTATCGTGCTTTATACTTGTCCATGTACCATCTGCCATTATTTTGATCTTTAGTACCCATTTATTAGCTATCATTTTACGATTGGAAGGTAGATCAACAAGTTCCCAGACTTTATTCTTCTCTACAGAAGTGATCTCTCCGTCCATAGCATTCACCCAATCGACCGAGTTAGAAGATAATAATGCATCCCAATATGAATCAGGTTCGTCATCATCAACTGCAATGCAAGAGAATGTTTACCCTTTAAGTATCTTCGGAGAATCAATCCTCTTTCGCTTTGACGTAACTTAGGAGCCTACTGAGATGTCTTACCACTGTTATGACAAACTATAGGAGCAACATCATTGTGAGAAGTAGAACTCCCACTCTCCTAAGATACATCAGGTATTTTAAAAAGGTCTATTGGAACCTTTTGCTGCATTTAGCTTGGGTATCTATCTTCAACGAAGGTAACGTCTCAGGATTCTATCTTAATCCATCGTCCATGGTCCTCATAAACTAGAACGTATCCCTTTAAATGCATAGGGTACCTTATGAACACGCATTCAATAGTTTTACTATCAATTTTACCTCTATGCAGAGTAGGCAGCAAAACATATCCCAAAGATCTCTAAAGGTGTTCATATGGTGTCTTAAAAATGGATTTGAATGGGACCCTATTAAGGACATAGACGGTTGTTAAGAGTGTATCTCCCCGAATGTGGTAAAGAGATTAGCTTGTGCCATCATCGATCTAACCATGTCCAATAATGTCTTATTCCTTTTCTCTGCAACACCATTTTGTTGTGAAGTGTAAGCCATTATGTACTGTTAAACAATGCCAACATTTTTGCAATATGATTTAAACGTTTCAGATGTATACTCGTCACCTCTATCCAATCGAAGGATTTTAATCTTTTTCTCAAGCTGATTTTTCACATCAGCTTTATATTTAAGAAAACAATTAAAAGCCTCAGATTTGTGTGAGATGAGATACACATATCCATAGCACGAGTAATCGTCAATGAAAGTAACAAAGTATTAACATCCATTTCGGGCATGTACATTGAAGGGTCCACATATATCTGAATGGATTATCTCTAGTATGCCCTTGGACCTATCCGCTTTGGAAAATGATTTCTTTAAATTCTTTCCGGATACACAATATTCACAAAATGACAAATAAACTTTAGATAAGGAGTCTAACAGACCAGAACCTATTAGTCTTGTCATACGATCCTTTCCAATTTGACCTAACCTCGCGTGCCATTTTTGAGATTCAGATGCTATAGTTTCATTCAATATAGTAGATAAAGCAAGACGTGCATTATCACAATATACGTCCAGAATAAATAAATCTAAAATTAAATTTTTCCATGTAAAGATGAGGTTATTCAATCTTAAAGAAACTCATCCTAAAAAATTGAATATCAAAACCATAAAATAATAACCTAGAAATAAAAATTAAATTCTGAATCATCTCCAGTGCATAAAGAGTATCACGAAAGATTATTGTTCACCCTATGCGCGTATGGAGATGGTAAACGTCAATCCCTAGTACGTCTTCAACAGCGTTATTGCCCATGTACAACTTATAACTTCCCTTGACTACAAGCCAGAATTCCTCGAGTCTTCGACGACTCAGTGTCACGTGCTTTGTTGCACTTGAATGCAAAATTCACTCGTTAGATATAGTATCAACGGAAAGGATTTTAAAACAAACGCCTACATACAAAGTATCTAGTGACTTAGAAATTACCGTCTTTTTATGGGCACACTACCGAGCATAATGACCAAAATTTTTGCAGACAAAGCAAATTATATTTAACTTATCTGCTTATTCTTTCCATTCCCCTTCTTGAGATTTGGAGGAAGTGTTGTGGTCTTCTTCTCTTGGTTATTCTTTTTCACCTTCTTGCGAGCTTTGAACTACTTCTTATTAGCTTTACGCTTATGGGTCTCTGCTACAAAGGCCTTAGCCAAACCTGGCCAAATTGCATTCATTTCAACATCACATACCAAGTGGCCACAAAAGTCTCCGAATGTAGTCATAGAATCAGTATGGTTCAGAATTATTTTAATTGGGGCCCAAGATTCAGGTAAGGAATGGTGCATGGTTATAATCTTTTAATTTTCAGTCAATTTATACCCAACATTCCTAAGGGCACCTATCATTTGTTCATCTTACGGATATAATCTTTGATGGGCCAGCCGACTGGCATCCTATATCCTGAAATTCTAATTCTAATGCCCGGACTCTCGCATCTGACTTCTGTGCATACGCATTCATCAGTGCTTCCCAGATTCCTTTAGCGGTTTCATACACGTCATACAAAGGTATGAGTTCTTTGTGCATAGTGCTAAAAAGAACATTACGAGCTGAACGATTCTATTTTCACCACTTATAATATCGAGTCATTGCAATCTTATGCTCTTGTAAATTCTCATTTTCAGCCAATATGGGTTAATCTTAAACTTCATCGAGTGCTGCGATATGTCGTTCTCATCCAAAAGGCATTGCACTGCACGAGACTAGTCTTCGTAGTTGTTACCGTCGAAATGTTGTCCTTTCAGCTGTTCAGCGATTAACGCTTTGGTGGCCATCTCTACATTGCATAAGTATCACTATTTAACTATGATATAAGATATTGACACTAATCATCAACATTTCTACGTGTTATTCAAATTTTCAAAGTATAAAAGTAATCAATACATCTTAACGAGATCTGAAAGTCCATATACCTGACTGGGTGGTGTAAATCAATTAAGTTCTCTTTTTAAGATCAAAATTAATGCTTTTATAAAAATAATACTTCGGTGACCGCTGAACTGAAACTAGTCCGCCACGGTCGATCTGGAAATCCGACCGAACTGAAAACTTAGCTTGACCTAGATCCAATATTAGAGAGCTTAAGTCTGACCGCATTCAGTAACAGGACCTCTAGAAGCGCTCCGTTGGATCGAAACAGACCCGATTTGGATATAACATAGGTATACCTTGGACCTAAGTCTATATAGGTGAGTTTTTAGCTTATAAAAGGGCCTTAAACCCTTAGCTTTCTAATCCATACGAATTTGGAAAAATCCTAGGAGAGAGAAGAGAGAGAAAGTGAGAGAGAAGTTGGGATTTTCTCCTGGGATTCTTCCCTGCTGCTCCGCGTGCCAAATCCATCCACCTGCATTGCTATTCTGGCGATTCCAACTCCGTTCTTAGGTAGAAAACCTAAACCCTAACCTGATTTGAAGCTTAGACTAGCTGTAGAAGAGTTCTAGCTAACCTGTTTCTTGCCATAGGTAGCGTATCTGCCGTTGACGAAGACGCATCGTCTGAATCCTAATGAATACGCATTTTCTGGTTTAAGGTGCAGACTATATACGTTTAGGTTATGGTTTTCAACCCTTTCAATGATAGTTAATGATTTATTCATGTTGTGGATGCAATTATACATACTAAATGTGCTAACCGTTTTGCTTTCTGAATGCGTATACTTCATATTGGAAATACAGTATTTCATGTATATGTTAGAATACACGTATGCGTATGGAATTTGCTGATTTACTTGTCATGATAAATTTTTGTTGTGATATGCTTAATATGTATGCGGCAACTCCTTGGTGAGAGGACTTGCCCAAATTTGCAACGATGTCGACATACGTGATGTATGTTGAATAGTGTAAGCTAAGTGTTTGTTTAAATGTCTAAGTGAGTTAGTAGTTAGTAGAGTGTGATTGCTAGAGTGGTTGGGATATGGATCCCCATCACAATACTTGTGTGAATGATTTCCTTCATGAATCATGTGATTGATAAATGAGTGTATGATTTCTTTCATGGGCTGTTTACTTAGTTAAATCATGATAAATGTGTACATTAATTCCTCCATGTACTGTTTACATTCAAGTTATACTTCATGATTGCTCACATGGATGCTGAATATGAATCATATGCTAGTTATTAGCTTTGCTTGTGAATGGGGCTGTACTACAGTCCAGGTAATCGAAAAACGTTCCGTAAATCATGGTTGAGGTTGCTTTCGCCACACAAGATGAGTTTAGCGAATCTGAGTCATGCTTGGGGTGTTCGGCAATGGTTCGGCCACATGGAGTGCTTATGCATTCCATGTCGTTCAACTCAACGTGCGCTTGGCCTAGTTGAGCTTATCAACTAACCCGATTGCCCGATGTTTGTTTACCATGCTTGGTCGCAACTGTTTGAACCTAAGGTACCAAACTTACCATTGAAAAGCCGTTCTAACCTTGGTACCTCGATCCCCTAAGACTCATGAGCCAGGCATTGTGGTATGGGACACCGTGGTCGAGCTGTCGGCCTACGTTGGGGCCACAATCTCTCCGTAGTGACCAGTGAGCAACCCAGACTCGTGAACAGATTATGGTGGTATGGGACAGTATATTCTTGTTATCGGCCTACACTGATAAGGTGATGGGAGAGCGATGCAACGAGTGCAAGCAACAGCCCTGACAGCCCTTTGTAGTGACCTCGAGCATATTCTGAATCTATGGAGAGGCGACAAGCCTTCGCATAGTAAATAGAGTATAAACTAGGCCTGTATTGATAAGGTGATGGGGGAGCGGTGCAACGAGTGCGTGCAACAGCCCTTGCACCGACCTAGAACCGTACTTCATATGAGATATGCTAGGACTGACGACCCTAGAATGGATCATTATTTGGGTATTGATATAAGGGAGGTACCTTAACTTCCCAATTCTGGTGTATGAAAAGGACTAATAACAACCCGATAATCATGTTCATATCGCACTGCATGTGCCTGGAAGATGTGGAGCACTAAGGGAAGAAAGCATGCCGTGGACGTAAGATGGTTTCGCATGACGGAGTATGTTGGCGAAGGCATCCATCATGTCATTTCATCCTTGCATTAATTACAGTATTTAGGAATGTTTGATTGTACTGCTTTATCATTACTGCTTGATTGAATTGATAACATGTTAACCTTTGCTGTATAGTTTTCACTGAGTTAGCTACTCACTCCCACGTTACAGGACGGTGTTCTGGACACCCACCAGACCCTATTGTAGTTTCAGATGATGGCGTGGCCTGCGAGGCGGAGCCAGACTTTATGATGATAAGGAGGATTCCTCGTATATGCAGGTTCTGATCGACGGGATTACAGGGAGGTTGATTAGACACCATGACGCTTGTCATTTTATATTTTTGGAGTACTCATGTATATTCTTTTTTATCATTTTTAGAGTATACATGTACATATTTAACCTAGTAACATGTTCGCACTCTGGAGACTTACAACAGTTCATATATTTCATATATCTATCACATCCTTCCACTTGCTAATTTAACTGTCTCTGGAGTATAATATGTTATTTTGGCTTAATCTCAATCTTGTTTAATGCCATTCTACAGACAACATCCATTCATCATTATATATGTTGCATAAGCGACGTTTTGGAACTCGGGAGTTGGGTTTCTACTCGACCTCCGATTTTTGAGACGTTACAGATGGTATCAGAGCATGATTTGGATTAAACTGGACCTAGGTTATGGTCACACACCGCACTCTGACACCAATTTAATGTAGGAGGGTGCGAGAACAATCTAGAAACAAGTTTAGGACCCCCAGTTTATTTGTCGGTGAAAGTTTACTGAAAATGATCATCGAGATCTAGTCTGTACACACTCCTGATCACACACAAGGACCCCAAATCACTCCTAGACCATCTATCGACGGGTCTAGACCCCTATTGATCCTATCCCAGCCTCCAGAAATCGCTAAAGGTGATTATACTTCAGAAATGACTCAAACTAGCCCGAATAGGCTCAAAACGGAGGTAGGGCCCAATCGGGACAGTTTTAGGGGGACCCACATCATTTTGGACCTAAGGGGGGAGGAGGACCTCACCCAAATGGCAAGGCCTCACCGGATTGTCCAGAGGGTGGCGAGGACCTCGCCGAGTCGACGAGGCCTCGCCGGTCAACGGGCTCGGTTAGGTCGGGCCTTCGGGCCGATCGACTTTGGGGTGTAGTGTGACCCCCTGGTGTATGGTCGGTCATGTGAAACCCCCTAAAATTCTCCCCTCCTTCATAAAGTGACCCCCCAAGCTCTCCTTTCTCTCCCAAACATCTAGTTTTTGGCAAAAACTAGCCCTCCAATCACTTCCTCTTTCATTTTCGTGCACCACTGTCCCTACCCATTCAAAACCCATCCCCGCTGCTGTCTACACGCTCCATCCTCTCTCATTTGACCTCTCAAATTTCCATTTTTTGCCTCAAAGGCATGGGAACTTCATATCCCACCTTGTTCTTCTTAGAAAATAAGTTTTTATTTTTACATTTTATTCTCCTAACTGCCCTCTACAGGTACATGCATCTCCCATCTCCTTCTTTTCCTTGCCTTGAGCTCACGAACCCCCTCTTGTGACTGACTACTTCATAACTTAACAATCCATCATAAATGGTTTTATGATGGATGGAATTGTAAAAGCAACAATAAATGGTTTCCAACACCATGTTTGGTGTAACCAATTAAATGTAATTTCGGGCTTTCTTTCAACTTATACTTAGGAATTCATCATCATGGGATTTGGAAATCACATCTCACACTTTCCAACACAAGATCCATTTTCCAAAGCCTATGAAATTGATTTGAATCCCAACCTACCCACCTACTAAACATGTCACTCCCAATTCTTAGGTGGGAGTAGGAAAGCAGTCCCATTTAACACAACTTGAGGCCATTGGCCACTTATGCCCTTGGAGTTTTGGACTTAGAGTGGTACTCCTAGATTTTGAAAGATCGGACGATATAGAAAATCTAATTTTAATTAGATAATCTTGACTCTAAGCGATAGAACAATCCCCTGTAGTAGAAATGGTATGAAACCATCTAGCATATAAGCTTAGACTTTGGATTACAGCTAGTGAGTTGCAGACTAGGCTAATAGTTATATTAAGTAGTGTAAAGTCTGTACATGCTAAGGAATAGTAGGTCAGATTTGGTTGAAGTAGAACTTCATTCTTTCGATAGATCCCCGTAATACCCAGAGGCGTCTTTAGTAGCTCTTAGGAAAGCTGTTTCGACTTAGAGACTATTCATGCATAGTCCAACTAGCACGCACCTTAGAATCCCCCTTAGAGTTTCCTTCCTAAGGACTTCTTACAATCAGGAACGCGGAGTAAGGGAACTGTATGTAAGCGATATATTCGCGGTTTGAATCGACTCCTTAATCCTAGTAGTTACCAATGAATCCAATGCTCTGATCAAGCAGAAGATCGGCATCGACTAGGATTAAGAACCGATACGGAAAATTTTCTGTCCTAGGTAGACAGAAAGTCTATGTATCCGGCTCAGACCCACTACACAACTTTTCTTCCGTGTTGGCCCGACCACCTACAACCAAAAGTTATTGTTTTGCCTTTGAAAAATGTTAAGAACATATAACTAATAGAGATTAGACCCCTTGCCACAAACTCACATCCGTCCTTGAAATCAATCACAACACCTATCATTTTAGCTCTTTTCTATAATCATAGGCACCAATGCCATAGAACGCATCATTAACAAAAGGAGACCAATGTAGTGAGAGGTTGTTTCCCATTTCATGTCAAGGATAGGTCCTAAGTTACATCTCGTTTCGATATACGGATCGAGACATAGATTTTGAGCCTTAAGTAGAACTAAGTTTTAAGGGGGGTAGAACGTACCGAGCCTAATCTAGTTAGCATTAGCTAACACAACCGTTGGATCAGAGTAGCACATCGGAAGCGTAGTTAGCCCTCTCCCCACTAGCCCAGGATCGAAGAAAATTCAGGAAAACAATTAAGGCTTAAGTGTTGGACCCATTCATATTAAATCATAGGCCTAGCAGTGTGAGCAGGCAAAGGTCAGTATATCCATAAACCTACTCGTTAAATACGAGCATAATAGAAGCCTTGGCTGATTCTGTACGATTAGGAATCCTTTAGGATGATCTATTAAAGTGTTTATTAATTCCTACCTTGGACATAGATTCAGGCGAGAACTCTCCTAGATCAAGATCCAAAGCACAACCTTATAAATAGGACTTTTGAACCTTTTAGTGATTGACATTCCCTAAGCTTTTAGAGTGATCGGACTATAGAGTTACTGAAATGAACAAATGCAAAACATTCGTAGCTTGACACAAATTCTCAATCCTGGAGGACTACCAATGGACTCACTGCTTAGCCGAGCAGAAGACCAGGATCCACCAGGATTAGGAAGAGATACAACGTTATCTACCCCATTTGACGTATCGGGATCAAGCCCACTACAACCGTCTCTCTGTACTGGTCAACCACTGAAAATATATATCTTACTCTAAGTAGATGGGAATTATCGTCAAGACGCAAATAGGTAAAGAAATAAATTGTAGAAAATCATTGGGGTGTAAGTAATGCATAAAGAAGTAAGTTTTAAGGGGGGTAGACCAAAAGGAACCAGACTTATATAGATCGTATACACCCTACCACGTATAGAAACATGAAATCAACAAAACTTACGTAAAGAAAATGATTAATTTTTCCTCATTACCCTTAGCCAATTTCGGGGACGAAATTTTATTTTAAGGGGGGTAGATTGTAACACCCCAAACTTTTGCCAACCTGGGGTTAGACGTCCTTAGGCAATGGGTCAACCATAACACCTTGGTAACCTCTCAGAACCCAATTCCAAAGTCAAATAAATCATTTAGAACCTAATTCTTTAGAAATTTAATGTGAATTAACTAGCGCTATATTAGATTACCTGCAAAATTAGCACCAACCACTTTAAATATGACCTGTAAGACCGAAAACCTATAGAATCATTGACGCTATCTTACCCTAAAATTCAGGATCAAATTCTAAACGTGTTTGTTCTCAGGAACCCTTTGAAACTTTGTATTGGATCTAGACCGCACGTCGAAAGTCTGATAGGGATAATCTTAAACAATTACGACCGCCTAGTTGGACTTGACAATCATTTCGAAAATCAAGCCCAACCGATATCCTGAGACCATTTTACTGAGTCCGGAGTGAAGAGAGTGAGAAAAAGAAAATATTTAGAAAATTAATTCAATTTTTAATAAATCTAGCACGTGTCTCTTGCGCAACATTTTTTAAGCGTTCTGACCGTTAGGATTCGACCAAATTTCACCCTCGGATCAGGATAGGTGGCCCTTATATGTCATAGCACATGTGGCCCTAATCGAGTTTCAGTGACCGCTGAACTGAAACTGGTCTGCCACGGTCGATCTGGAAACCCGACCGGACTGAAAACTTAGCTTAACCTAGATCCAATATTAGAGAGCTTAAGTCCGACCGCATTTAGTAACAGGACCTCTAGAAGCGCTCCGTTGGATCGGAACAGACCCGATTTGGATATAACATAAGTATACCTTGGACCTAAGTCTATATAGGTGAGTTTTTAGCTTATAAAAGGGCCTTAAACCCTTAGCTTTCTAACCCATACGAATTTGAGGAAACCCTATGAGAGAGAAGAGAGAAAAGAGAGAGAAAGTGAGGGAGAAGTTGGGGCTTTCTCCTGGGATTCTTCCCTACTGCTCCGCGTGCCAAATCCATCTACCTGCATCGCTATTCTGGCGATTCCAACTCCGTTCTTAGGTAAGAAAACCTAAACCCTAACCTGATTTGAAGCTTAGACTAGCTGTAGAAGAGTTCTAGCTAACCTGTTTCTTGCCATAGGTAGCGTATCTGCCGTTGACGAAGACACATCGTCTGAATCCTAACAAATACGTATTTTCTGGTTTAAGGTGCGGACTATATACGTTTAGGTTATGGTTTTCAACCCTTTTAATGATAGTTAATGATTTATTCATGCTATGGATGCAATTATACATGCTAAATGTGCTAACCGTTTTATTTTCCGAATACGTATACTTCATATTGGAAATACAGTATTTCATATATATGTTAGAATACACGTATGCGTATGGAATTTTCTGATTTACTTGTCATGATAAATTGTCGTTGTGATATGCTTAATATGTATGCGGCAACTCCTTGGTGAGAGGACTTGCCCAAATTTGCAACGGTGTCGACATACGTGATGTATGTTGAATAGTGTAAGCTAAGTGTTTGTTTAAATGTCTAAGTGAGTTAGTAGTTAGTAGAGTGTGATTGCTAGAGTGGTTGGGATATGGATCCCCATCACCATACTTGTGTGAATGATTTCCTTCATGAATCATGTGATTGCTAAATGAGTGTATGATTTCTTCCATGGACTCTGTACTTAGTTAAATCATGATAAATGTGTACATTAATTCCTCCATGTACTGTTTACATTCAAGTTATACTTCATGATTGCTCACATGGATGCTGAATATGAATCATCTGCTAGTTATTAGCTTTTCTTGTGAATGGGGCTGTACTACAGTCCAGGTAATCGGAAAACGTTCCGTAAATCATGGTTGAGGTTGCTTTCGCCACACAAGATGAGTTTAGCGAATCTGAGTCATGCTTGGGGTGTTCGACAATGGTTCGGCCACATGGAGTGCTTATGCATTCCATGTCGTTCAACTCAACGTGCGCTTGGCCTAGTTGAGCTTATCAACTAACCCGATTGACCGATGTTTGTTCACCATGCTTGGTTGCAACTGTTTGAACCTAAGGTACCAAACTTACCATTGAAAAGCCGCTCTAACCTTGGTACCTCGATCCCCTAAGACTCATGAGCCAGGCATTGTGGTATGGGACACCGTGGTCGAGCTGTCGGCCTACGATGGGGCCACAAACCTCCTCATAATGACCAGTGAGCAACCCAGACTCGTGAGCAGATTATAGTGGTATGGGACACTATATTCTTGCTGTGGGCCTACACTGATAAGGTGATGGGGGAGCGGTGCAACGAGTGCGAGCAACAGCCCTGGCAGCCCTTTGTAGTGACCTCGAGCATATTCTGAATCTGCGGAGAGGTAACGAGCCTTCCCATAGTAAACAGAGTATAAACTAGGCCTGTATTGATAAGGTGATGGGGGAGCAGTGCAACGAGTGCATGCAACAACCCTTACAACGACCTAGAACCGTACTTCGTATGAGATATGCTAGGACTGACGACCCTAGAATGGATCATTATTTGGGTATTGATATAAGGGGGGTACCTTAGCTTCCCAATCCTGCTGTATGAAAAGGACTAATAATAACTCGGTAATCATGTTCATATCGCACTACATGTGCCTGGAAGATGTGGAGCACTGAGGGAAGAAAGCATGCTGCGGACGTAAGATGGTGTCGCCTGACGGAGTATGTTGGCGAGGGCATCCATCATGTCATTTCATCCTTGTATTAATTACAGTATTTAGGAATGTTTGATTGTACTGCTTTATCATTACTGCTTGATTGAATTGATAACATGTTAACCTTTGTTGTATAGTTTCCACTGAATTAGCTACTCACTCCCACGTTACGGGATGGTGTTCTGGACACCCACCAGACCCTGTTATAGTTTCACATGATGGCGCGGCCTGCGAGGCGAATCCGAACTTTATGATGATGAGGAGGATTCCTCTTATATGCAGGTTCTAATCGACGGGATTACAGGGAGGTTGATTAGACGCCATGACGCTTGTCATTTTATATTTTTGGAGCACTCATGTATATTTTTTTTGATCATTTTTGGAGTATACATGTATATATTTAACCTGGTAACATGTTCACACTCTGAAAACTTACAACAGTTCATATATTTCATATATTTATCACATCCTTCCGCTTGCTAATTTAAATGTCTCTGGAGTATGATATGCTGTTTTGGCTTAGTCTCAATCTTGTTTAATGTCATTCTATAGACAACATGTATTCATCATTATTTATATTGCATAAGCGACGTTTTGGAACTCGGGAGTTGGGTTTCTTCTCAACCCCCGATTTTCAGGACGTTACAATTATCTACAATGGGTTATCCTTCATCCAACAGTGGTCATGTGTCCTTCAAAATTAGAACCGTAGAAGTAATCACATCCTTCTACGACTCCCTCAATCAGTGATGCAACATCCAAGGTATGCAACCTTCTAGCCATTCAACCAATGGCCTACTAATAGATTGTTACAAAATGAGAATGCAGTAATGGTCCACATTAAAAATATATATTTATCCAATGATTAAAAGGTTAAGATCCTCCCAAATCCGAAAGATTTTTCTCTAATCTATCCACACTCACATGCGTGTGGGAAACACTTCCAATCCACATGTAGCCACATATGTCAATATGGGACAGGTGCATCGATGTTTTTTTTTTTTTAATTAAGTGGGAAACATCGTTTAAGTTCTACTCACTTCAATATCAGCACATTTTACATATCAGGTGGGTCCCAGAGTAACATTAAAAAATGAACATTATGATTGGACTTGTATGTCTTCAACTGCCCATTACATTTACCCTACACATTGCCACAGTTACATGTGTACGGTATGTAAGATAACCAATCATATGATCGTCTCAATGCACTTGTCCTATACCAAAAATGAGTCTGGCCTGCCCATCCAGCGAGTTACATTTGTGTTGATGATCAGATTTTCTGCTTAGGAACATTAACTACGTGAGTTATACATCTATATAGAGTCCTTAGGCAGCTATCTGACTGATCATATACGGGTGTAAACATGCCATATTACAGGGATAATGAGATGGATTCAATCAATCACCATCACAAATATATACAAACATACATATTGGAAAGTACACGCATAGATCTACTACCATCATTATTGGTACCAGCCATTCGTTTTGTTGTTGACCCTACTCGAGAACCGACTCGTAGCACATGCGGCAACTTGGCAAGCACGTTTCATCTAGACGGTTCATCACATGGGCCCACATAGCATGTGCCCTTTTTGAGGGTTGTACTACTCTTGCTCGACAAGTGGTAACACGTGACATGTTTGGACGGTTAAACCATCGACCAAAAGTTCACATTCGATTAGCAAGTTGGGCCCACCTAATTAGCCGATCAATGTTCATGAATCAGATGGCCCATATGTCCATTGAAAATGCACCGTTTTGATGTTAATCAAGGCCACTGTGAGATCCATGCCGAGTATTAGGTGGGGCACAGCATTAAATGCACAAAGGCATGTCTACAGCAGCTTGCCTCCAATTATTAGTCTGATTGCTCTAGTTTTCATATACGTGTACCACTTTGGTGTCTGTGCCACAAAATGGACGGTTTGGATACAACTTATACCATGTGATCAAACCCATATGAGTGGCTGACATCAATATAGCTGGTGTGATGAACATCAGCCGATCCGCTTCTCTAATACAGCAGTTATGTTTCAGTGGTGTATTTCAATACAACAACTATTGTTGGTACGATGCATATCAGCCAATCCGCCTCACATTCACAATAGCGAGATATCTTGTGTGATGTACACGCATGTGGCATATAGCTATTGTGATGTACACGCATGGGGTACATCACGTGGACCAATTCATAAACCAACAAAATGGTGTACATAATGTGTATGGAAACATAAATGTCTACATGATTGCCTTGATCCATCACAATCGGGCTTACATGTACATCTAATACGTGTATACAAAATCTAATCCATCGTACACGTGACTTTACATGTATAGAATCAAGATCATTCGAAAGCCATGGATTCCAATCCAAAAAGAAAGGATGGGCCACTTACCTTTCTAGATGAAAATAATCGGAGATCCGCCATTGAATGCTCTGATAGCACTGTAGGGAAGCATGGAAGGTGAGCCCTTAAGATCTAACGGACTACACGAGTTTTGAACCCTCACAAAGCAGAAGATTGACGCTCCAACGGCCCGCCTATATACTACTGGAGCAGATAGATCTATTTACAGCTCTGATCATATAGTATAAGTGGCCCCGGATCGCGATCTATGGACTAGATCGTCCCAAGGACAATCCAAAATGGACAAATTATAACGCACGCTAGATATCTCTGTATACCCACGATATTTCCAATGATCCATATTATGAGAGAGAGTCTTATCCTTTATATAGGAAGGCATGAGAGTTTGGATGAGACCATATCATCCGGTCATATCTCTATCTCCTATCATAAATCAAATTCAACGTTGAATTTGAAATATACCAGAAAAGGAAGAGGCCGAAAGAAGCCTAAACTTATGGGACCCACCCACTAGTGATTGCTCACCAGTGGGCCCCATTGGCCTACGTCCAACAATTTCTCAAATGAACGATTAAAAATTTAAATCTAATAAAATTAGAGTATTTAATTAGATAATTGTCTCTAAATTAAATTAAGTTCTACCCTAATACTATGCTCCTCACTTTGCGATGTTCTTCTGCTCTTAGCTCCTGAATATTTTTTCCTTGTTTCACTTTTCATTCTATCCCTTCTTACATTCTACATAGATATGTTTTTTACATTAATCTGTCATACAATCATGTCAAACATTTATATAATGATAATTAAGGATAGTAGAGGGGGAGAGCCATGGTTGCATTAACTTCTTAAGTGAGTTCTTTGTTGTAAGCCGTGCACTTGATCTTAAAGTGGCTCAATTTTCCACAATGCTAACAAGCCTTCATTTATTTTTCATTGTCTTTCCCTATGTCTTTATTACCAACATGGTTACTTACTCCCTTAGAATATTGTCCTTGTTGCCTCAATTGTATCCACTTTATGGTTCTAGAGATTGATTCTTTGTTAATAGTGTAACATGCCCCTTTAAATATCTCATGTTTTTAGCCTTGTAAAGAACCAATTGTGTGAATAGTTTTTCTCAATGTATTTGAGCTCGTTCATATTGTAATTGTTAATGAACCTATTGTACATATGTGTTAGTACATGAGGACAACATTCGTCTACGTTGGCAACCTAATCGTCTCTAGTTCACTGGATATATTGAACATCTGCATTACATGCTCACTCATTAAAGCGTTCTCCTCGAATTTTATGTTATATAGTTTTTTTTTTCGAGGGCTTGGTTTCAGGCAATGACTTAGGCATTAAATATATTTTTTATACAAACTTAGATATCCTTGGTGATTTATGGTGATTTATTGAAGTTATACTTAAAAACTAATGTTAGTCTAATTCACTAGTCATGTGGATCTGACAATGTTGATCTGAACCATAGATCATGATGACCAAATATCCTCAATAAATAGAATGACGTGCCTTAGTTAAAGTATAATGTCACCTTAAACATATACACGTATGGGTCAAGTAGAGAAACAGTTCCTCTAATTGTCCTTAAAAACCCAAGATTGCACATTAGGGTCGTTAACGAAAGAGAGTTGTGGTCAATCGATCTCAATACCCTATTGTACGATGACTACCATAGATTGTATGTCACGCCCCAAACTCAAGGATGGACAGCTTTTGTGATGCCCCGAATTCGGCACTCGACTTCTATACAACAAGTTTCGAGTTTGGCGCACCACAGGGTAGATTTTTTATTGATTTTTTTTTATTTACACATATATAATAATACTTGAGCATAAAGATCCATGATCAAATTACCAAGCTACATTCTCCAATAGAAATCCTGATGGTTATAAGTACAGTGCTTTCCAAAAAGTACATGACTTAACATTGCCAAATCGAAAAATAGATGCAATGCATCGAGAAGGCAAAGTCTTCCAAGCTACTCCAGCCCTAAAAAAAATGAGAAATAGGAGGCTTAGGAAAAACGCCTAGTGAGTACACACGTGTGTGCAGTGTGTCCTACATGCAAGAGAGATAAATATGTTACAAGAAAATCATATAAGTGAAAGATGTGTAACACATAAAGTATGATGTCAATGCCAATGCAATGCATATGCATCATAGTAATACTCCAAGTCAATGCCACCAGCATCACCAAGTCGTATTTTTATTTCTCCTATACCACAACCATAACCGTATTATACGCATCCATAATCACATCATCATTATCATATTGTCATGCGATAGTTATAAAATATCAAAAATACTGACAAGTCCATGAGTCAAATAATATTAGAATACGCAATACAGATCAACTATACAAATGAGGAACAATATCAGTATACACGATACAGATCAACTATACAATGAGGAGTCATAAAGAGTCAAATATCAGATGTCGTATCATATAAATGCAGAACCACAGGTAACCCAAAATGTCATATGCCGCGGATGTAATGCAATATGCAGTGCGAATGGAATGACCATGCTGGAGTGTGAAGACGAGATGATAGTACGTAGTATCGCAGGCTATGGGGTTCATCACAAGGGACTTCTATCCAAACCAGTCCCATACCTAAATTTGGATAGTCAGACTCAATGTGGTGAACTCTTGATCACAGGTTTGTCGCACGCCCCAATCGAAATCCTGACCATTACGAAGGTACACATAACAAACAGTTGCGCACCACCAGCCCGAGTGGATAATGAATGAATGAATGAATGGGTATGCAATCTCCTAATCAATAAATCCACATATTAGTACAGTTCACCTTTGGGATCATCACCGGAGTCTATTACACTCTACGCCAGCTTGCCGCCCCTATCCAAGCGCACAACTAGGTAAGTAGAAGAGACCTCACTATCCGCCTGCCAATATCGAGCCCGGCTCGTCGATAGTGGACCCATTCCTCAAGCTGGTCAAACTCAACCTAGATATTGTCCCCTCACTCAGGCGGGTAAGGTCACATGCCTTCCCAACCGACCACGACATAGTGGGAGACACGGCCTACTGGTATACGGCTCTCATGCGCTCATATATCCACTCGGTCTCGACATTGGGGCGTTTTCTGGCCACGAAGGTTTAAGAATTTTCACCCAGGGACATCTATGGTACTCGTATGCTAGAACTAAATATTTTTGATGTCTCATCTAGCCATCCACGATATGCCTGTGGAGGCTACGGCCCTAATGTCGCTAGGGTGTATAGTAATCATAATGCAAGATGCATGAGTCATACAATCCAGTCATGCATCAGTCCTACGAATATCATGCGCTCATGTGAAATAACCTCCGCCTATCAGGGAGTCTTATAACAACATGCTCAATGACATATGCGATGATTAACCACATCTCATAACAAACATGCAGATGATGCGTATGGGCATGTATCATGATATTATGTTATCATGTGCTCATAAACGGCCTCAACAATGTGGACATTCAACCATCATTGTCCGTCAATATAGACATTTAACTAACATTGCTCCTAAGGAGTGGCCCACATAAACATCAATACATACATCATGACGAAATCACACATCACATCGGTCCTCATATATATTGCTTTGGATCTCATACAAGGTCCGCACATTCATCGCATTGGGCCTCACTCATAGGCCACATATACATCACATTGGGCCGTATCATATGGGCCTTACACATCGCAATGGGCCTCGGCATATGGGCCATGAATACACCACATCAGGCTTCACGACCCATAGGCTTCAAATACACAATAGGTGGGCCCTACACATGGGCCTCAAATACATTACAATGAGCCACAACCCATGGGCCTAAAATACATCTCAATGAGCCACGCCCATGGGTCTCAAATACATCACATTGGGCCTCGCCCATGGGCCTCGAATACATTACAAGTGGCCTTAAATCTATTTCACAGGTAGGCCACATACCTGGGCCTAATACACGTCATTATAGGCCACATAATATAGGCAGAAAATACATCACAATGAGCCTCATCATATGGGCCAGAAATATATCTCAATGGGTCTATGATCAATCTGTCACAAGTCCTAAGTTCATGTACCCAGGAAGTTACACCATCGGCATAGTCCATGAGTCTGAGTAATTACACAATTTCTCATATGCCCACACGGTCTTATGGCCACTCCATTATTAGAAGTTCGTATGGCTGAGTGGCCACACCAATGTCACTTTACTTGTCATAATAAGGGAATTAAGGTGAGATGGTTACTTATTATTATTATTATTATTATTATACTATATTTCGCATAATGAGGCAACCGCTTTACTAAATTTTACGTAGCCAGACGGCCAGTACCACAATTTCACATAGTTTAGTAGTCACCAAAGCACTACTTGATCATATGGTTGGGCTACACATTCCCCACATACCCACATGATTTACGGCTATCCACGTCACGCATGATCACAAGATTTATGAGCTACATATTCAGCACCATTTTGTCAAATCTAGTTATCACTCATCCCGTCAGTGATCATATGGTTAATGGCCACAACAATCATAAATCTACTTAGACAAGTAGTCACATGATTGCCCCAATTTTCATACAGTTAGGTGGGCTATAAAAATCAAGCACTCACATGTGGTGGTCCACACAACTTCCACCAATCCACACTACTAGTTGGGCCACCCAAGATCCCAAATTCCTATAGTGTAGTGATCCACATGATTTCTACCAATTGACAGACTAAATGAGGAATAACTATTACAATGTGCACCATGAAAACGACTTAGATTACAGTAGATATATAGGCAGCCCCACACTTTAAATTGACCTAATCAAAATAGATGAATGGCTAGTAAAACATATATATTAGGTGGTCCGCGATCAGTTAAAAGGAATAGATGGATAGATTTCTCATAAATATTACTGCAACTCTAAGAAATATTTAACGCTGGACAAGTGATCAATATTGCTCCTGTGACTTGAGATTTGGATTTGACTAGTCTATGGAACCATTCCCTAAAATGATGAGGATAAACCGATGAAAGGCATGGATGTACATCATACTACAAAGTGGAGTCCATGGTCAAGGAAGCATCCCAGTATATAAGGGCACACTAGAGCCTAAGAATTTCCAATGCTTATTACACTGTTTATACTTGTAGCGTGACCTGGCCCACCTAAAATTTAGTTCTACTTCATCTTGTGTCCACGAGCAAGAGGTGGGCTCACTTTCCAAGTGACTGGAAAATATATAGGCAGTGTGGGTATACAACACATGCACCTAAGTGGGCTTCACATGCATCACATTATGTCCAGGGAAGCTTTTCATTGGTAAGCATGCAATTCACTTTCCTTATTATTATTGTATAATTGTGGGTCCCATTGACATGGTGGGGTTCACCCCATGAACAATTCATGTAACAAACAACATCATAGCTGATACCACCCACTAGATGAATGGCATGGATATAAGGTACATACGTCGGGTGAGACTTATAACACATGGATGGTCTAAATGATGGACGACTGGGATGTAAAATACATGTAACGAGTTGGCTCCACGATATAATAGCTGACCCAACTTTGGTTGCAGTCACACATCACAGTAGAACTCAAAAGATTTAATAGTAGGGAATTTTATTCTCACTGTTTCTTATAGTGTGGTCCACCTAAGTTTTGGATCTACCTCATTCTTTTACTCATGACTTAAAATGGTCTGAAGGAGTGGATGAATGGCCCAGATATACCTTTCATCACCAAGGTGGGCCCCAAAAAAATCTAAGTATTTTGTGTACAATTTTCATTGTCCAAGTGGCATGGCCTACATGAACTTCTAATCAGCCTGATTTTTGGGACCATACAATAAATGATGCTAGTAAGATGGATGAATGGTGTGGATTTAGCACATACATCATAGTGTGGCCATGATTGGCCCACAAAATTTTACCGCAAATGTGGACGTCCAGTGAGGACTTCACTTCCTCACACCATTATTTTATTTTGATATTATTATTATTTTTATTATTATTTGTATATTTTCTCATCAATGTGGGTCACTTGAGAGATCAAGTTCATCCATTGTGTTTGTCCCACTTGCTGGAGGGGTCAGTCCATGTTTCAGATGCATCAAAGTTTCAGGTGGGTCCCAGAAAGTACTTCTATATGTTTTAACATGTCTTTAAATGATTTCTAATGGTGTGGGCCACCTGAGTTCCGTGTACGGCTGAAATTTGGGGGTGACCCATTTTCAAATGGGACGCATTAAATGTATGGTGCTGATGTTCAAGATACATCAAGGTGGGGCCTGTGGTGGGGTCCACCTCTTTCCAGCGTCAGCAGCAGATGCTGCTGCTATGGCGTTACATTTTATTTTTATTTTCTATACATGGGGCCCACAACAGGACGATCTAGTCCGTCTGTTGTATGTGTCGCATGTGGTAAACAGGTCATTCCAAGTTTCAAATGCATCCAAATTTCAGGTGGGCCCCAATGAGTACTTTTGTAAGTTTAAGCATGTCTTTACATGATTTTAGACGGTGTGGTTTACCAAAGTTTTGGATTGTCTTCATTTTTCGGCTCAATGCCTAAACTAATCTAAAATATTGAATGGACGGCGTAGATTTCATACATACTTCGTGGGTGGGGCCCGTTGAGACCCACAGCCCCAACCCTTTTTTTTTCTTTCTTTTGTGTTGTTGGACGTTGCAGCGGCAGCGTCCTCTCTTTTTCTTTTCTTTTTTTTTTTTTTAAATTTTTGTGCACGTGTGTACATGGGTGTGTGTGTTTGGCCAACACAAAGGACCATACTTTGGATGGTTGGATGGCTTGCAAAATTCTAGTGGGGCCCACAATCAATGGGTCCCACATAAAGTACATATATATATAAATTATTATTATTCTTTTTATATGTATCCTCCCATTAATCCACACCATTAAATACATCATTCTCATCATATCGTCACCATTATTTTTTTATCATCATTTGTTTTTAAAATGTACCATCCTACATATCCACACCATTGATCACATTATTATCATCAAATCATGTCCACCATACACAAGTACACAATAAAAATAAATAAAAATGAGTAGGGTGGGTGTACTCATCTTGATGGATTAGATGGATGGTTGAGATGGATGGATGAGATGGAATTGATGGTGTTGATGGCCCACCAAGATCTCTCTCTCTCTCTCTCTCTCTCTCTCTCTCTCTCTCTCTCTCTCTCTCTCTCCATGGAAAAAAAATGGTGAAATGCTTAGGGGTGGAGGGGTATATGTAGGGAAATTATAAAAAATGTGGTTAGATTCACTTAATGTGATCTTGGTTAGCTTAGACTAGGATTATATCAATTAATTCATGATTTGCAATTAATGGTGGATTAAAGGAGCATTGGATGGCATGGTGTGATGATGTCATGCTTAAGGTGTGGCAAGGGAAAGAGTTGACTTAGGGAGACATGAAAGATGGGAGGTATGGGTGGGTGACATCACACACATGGGTGAGAGAAATCACACACATGGTAGAGATTCTCTCACCCATGTGTGGCATGTGCATGTGTGTATGACATGTGTGGAGCGCATGTGTGGAATGGAATACATGGCGCCTTGTGCACATGAAACATCAATGATTTTTCACGACGTATTTCACTAACGGAGTATCGTATAAATGCACGGGTGGTACCTATGTGATCGTAGCGACAGGGCGGTCGATATGAGATAGGTTTCGAGGTCTTGGGGTTCCGGTCAGTCGGGTGTGTACTATAAACGGTCAATCCAGGTCTAGCTAAGTGCATCGATCATCGTGTACATATGCATCAAAAATGGTGCAGAAGAGATGAGGTGTTACATTGTAGGACCGACCTATGGTCATTTCATGATAGATGAATGGCCATCTTATGTGAGGGGAGTAACTTGGGTCAAGATGAACACTCTCTATCATATAGGTCTGACTTATTATTGGTATGCCTTCTCTCTTACCTCATATGGGACTATGAGGGTGTCGTGGACAAATAATTTTATTGGACCTTTAGATACTTCGATTTCTAGACTATGATCAGACTTAATGTTGCATGAAAAGACAATAAATCCCTAGAGCCAGGGACATGTAAAGTTTACTATTATGATTGAATGGTTTTGGCTCTCTTTAGGAGATTACTGCCTAGCTATTCAAAATGAGTGTGCGTGGGTATATTCATTAGAGTCCATTGGTTATTACATAGGCAAATAAAGAATTCAATGGATTTACTTGGAAACATGATTATTGCTAAATTTATTAGATCAAACGATTCATCAAGTAGTTTTATTGTTATGCCTAACACTTAAAAAAATAATAATATTATTAAATTAAATTAAATTAAAAAAAATTGGATGGCTTTATGAAGGTTTTAAATAGTTGAAGTTTTGGTTTAACCGTTAAAGCTATTTATCGCACTAAATGATGATATGATAGTTCACTATTTGATAAATATGGAATATATATCTTTAGTGGTCGATCATTACATTGAAATGATTGGATCATGAGTACATGTATGGATAAAATTTTGATAGACTTCTTTTATAATAGAGTACATAAAAGTTTATAGGGTAGTGGAGCACTATACGAAATGCATTGTTAAAACCTTAAATTCTTTCTTATATATAAATCATAACTCGAGAAAGTAAATAAAGCAAAGAAAAGAAAATACTTTTAATAAAAACGTATCAAATTCTTTTAAAAAGAATGTGAATTTGATATATTTGATTAAAAATGAATATTAAAATACTTGAATATGAGATATTTGCTTTAAAATAAATATTAAAATACTTGAATATGATTATTCACATGCAAGAAGAAAGGAGAAAAAATGGTATAAAAGATACAGAAAAAAATAATTAAAAATTAACAGGTATGTATCATGATTAAGATCAATAGGCAAATAAAATTAACTCTCTAAAATTTTGTTCTCTTAAGAGTTGAAAGCTTGAGTGGAGAGAAGAAAGAAATTGAGCAAATTGTGTTGGACATAGGCCAGTGGGGCCCACTGGTAAGCAATCACTAGTGGGTGGGTCCCATGAGTTTAGGTCTCTTCTGGCCTCTTTCTTTCAGTTGGATTTCAAATTCAACTTTAAATTTGGTTTTAAATGGGGAGATAGGGATAAGACTAAATAACTTTTGGTCTCATCCAAACTCCCATAATAAGGCTCTCTCATATGAAAAATAACGAGAGTAAGGAGGAATAGTGGAACATAAAGATTTATCCATTTAGCATATCATTGGAATGATCTAAACTATATATCGTGATCCAGGGCTATCTATACCGTAGAATCAGAGGGGTGATCAGATCCATCTGCTCTAATAGTGGTTAAGCAGACTATTAGATCTGGACCATTCATCTTCAGCTTTGTTGAGGTTCCATATCGTGTAGACCGTCGGATCTTAAGGGCTCACACTTCCACATGCTATCAAATTGGACTAATGTTGCCTTGATGGAATCAACCCTGATATACTTAATAAGAATTTACAGGAATGCTGTTGAAATTTCGGGACAAGGCAGTGCATGTGTGTGATCTTAGTCGATCATTATTTAATCTGCATTTCAAGCATACGTAAACGGACGGAATTTTTACGTTTTGGGTCCAATTCAGTCTCTTTTTCTTTTCCTATTACATCAACAGTTTTTAAAGACTGTGGCTCAACTGAATAGGTTGATATGCTCACGAGTGTGCCTGAAAGGTGGGGCCTATGTGATGAACTTCTCTAATAGTCTAGTTATTGGTTGCCAACAGATACCTTTGCACCTTTGCACATTTCTTTCTTGCATGGTATTACTGACCACGGTAGATGCCTGTTTTAGTAGTCTGTAGAGTCATTATCACCTTGTATCCACTTGTCTTCGTCGACATACCATGTTACATACGTTTGCATCATCCGAACCGTTCATCATTTAGTTTCTACTCTATGAATTAATATTTATATTGGGAGTTAATGATAATATGCAAGCAATCTCTGTCACAATTTAAGCTGATTATTGGCATTCATCTATTGCTTACAAAAATCACAGCCCTTGAATGCAATTAGCCGGTTCCTCTTCTGCCTTTATAGATGTATGCAAGTGATAAACGGCTTTGATCTCGCAGATTGTCTTCCAAACCATGTTGACACAGACACGTACACACGTGATGAACAGCGCATGTTTGCACTGATCAGATATATCTTATCAGACTAGTCTAACCTGCGTGATTTCTAAGGTATGGCCCATCTCAGGTTCAAATTTTCTTTGGGGGCCGGGGGGAGAGTCCGCATTGCCATATATCTATCATCTGTGTGTAGGGAGGGAGGCTCTATTACACTATTTTATGGAGCCTTGAGTCTCTGATAATGGTTGAAATGGCCCCGGCGGAGATGAGCCGGACCTGGCTTTAGACCATGTTTGGACCTACTAACCTGGCCCCCCATGGCCAGCTCTGGCTTGGGATTTTACACTGACCCAATTTTCATACATACATGTGTTATTAAATAAATATACAATTTCATTTCTCGATTAGGCAACCCATGCATCTTGAATATTGATCATTGGCTCCTTGAAAGTCGACCATTGGTTTCATTACTCCAAAACAAAAAAGTGTCCATTTGCTGGTGCATGTGTAGCTGCCCGCTTCATCAGTGTGCATTAGGAACGTTCAAATGGGAAATAGGGATTTTATCAATTATCAGTTTAGGACGGCCCAGGTGAGTCAGGCAAGTCGGGCATCACACTTAGGCCTCAAATGTCAGTCAGGCTGGGTCTACCCTAGCCCACAGCACATTGCCACCCCACTCAATGCCCAAAAGTCGCTTTGATTGGATTATCATAACCATTCAATCAAACACTACTCCCCCAGAAGTTTCTTTGATTTGATGATCTTAACCATCAATCAGATGCTATGATTTGATGATAACCATTCAATCAGGTGGTTGCTCATTGAGTCTTTATATGATTTTTGGTAATGGGCCGGTCGGGATGGACCTGGGGCCATCGATTGTTTGAATACACACGACTTGAATAAGTGTCCCGACCAGTTCAAAATCCAGGCCCTAACTGGCCCATTGCCAGGTCTAATTTTAGCCATCAATTTGAAGCTACTGATCAGACATCAGGATTATTCCGTAAGACCTAATTCTGAGCGATGATCAATCGCAACATTGGTTTACATTTTCGCCAGCGGGCTTGGGTGAAGTAAGTCTGAAACCATCTCATGAGCCAAGGTGTGAGCCCAGGCCCATCCAACGAATTGGGTTCAACTACGCTACTTCCTGGGCATTAGAGGCCACCTGATGAGTGGATTGGTGAGATTTTCTCGAAAGTGGTGTGCCAAACGATGGTGTGTGGACATCACCAAATTCTGTGGGCCCACTATGATGTATCTGTTATATCCACACCATCCATCCATTTTGCAGGATTGTTCTAGAGCATAGGCCAAAAAATGAGGCAGATTCAAAGCTCAAGTGGACCATACTGCAGAGAGCAGTGGGGACAATGAGGCCTACTGCTGAAACCTTCTCATGGCCCACCATGATGTTTATTTGCCATCCAACCTTGATGAAAAGCAAATAGCAACTTGATCAAAAGCTCTTGTAGCCTGCAAGAAGCAATCAATGGTTGGAATTCAATCCCTACTGTGTGGTCCACCTGAGATTTGCATCTGTTTCATTTTTGGGACAATGCCCTAAAATAAGCTGTCAAAAGGGATGGAAAACATGGATACACAGCACATACATCAAGGTGAACCCCACGGTCAGGGTTGCACCCACAGCACATACATCAAGGTGAACCCCACGGTCAGGGTTGCACCCACATCGTTGGATCCAGGTCACAGCTAATGTGCTTTTCATCTCGAAGACTCCCCTTTGTCTTTTTACCTGCCTATACTCAATATTTTAATAATTGAATTTAAAAGTTAGATATTTTGTAGACAAAAATTTAAAATTGGTCACGTGTTTGATCCCTTCTCCACCCATTTAAGATTGGGCGGGTGATTCGATCAAGTCATGCCTCGTTGTAATGAATGACCTAGTTTTGGGGCCGACTCTATGAATCCTGTCAAAGTCCCAACAAAACCACCACTGTGAGTTTTGAGTGAGTTTCCAAGAGAAGACTCGGCTCAAAAATCTCTCTGAGTTTGTGTTGGATTGCCCAGGTTTCGAGTCGACTCACTAAGTATCAAAACTATGGATGATAAAAACGACAAAGATGATGGGCCATTGAAAATGACAGAAATGTAAAATCTCAACTACATGAATAACAAAAATGTACATGGAAACAACAACTCTCATGAAGATGAAATTTGACCTGTACGGAAGCCTTTGCTTTTAAGTGCATGGCATTAGAGGCCCTTTCAGCAATGGAAGATGTGCAGTTCAACTCTTGGTCAGAGGTTCGAGTACCCATAGGTGGTGAAATTTCATCAGCGTGAGTGTGTGCGCGTGTAAAAAATTATATATATATATATATATATATATATATATATATATATATAAAGCAATGGAAGATGTGCAGTTCATATACTCCAATATCTATGCCAGCTCCAACTATCTATTGAGATGAAGAAAAACAGAACATTGATTAGTCATAAAAACTCCATAGATGAAAAAAAAAAAAAAAATGGAAAGAAAAAGAAAAACATTCAATTAGCCTCTTAACAACCCAATGGCTAAAAGCATGTGACTCAAACACCCGAGAAGATAACCCACCTATCATTCGTTCTTCAGCTATACCAATCGCAAATTACATGATAACACATACACAAGTGTTCTCTTTTGGATGCTTCAATCCTTTCCTATCTGTTTCATGATAAGGTGTTTCAAATGAATTTCAATATGAATAAAAGATTGGCTAACTCAACAAGCAAGGACAGCCCAACCACATATGCTGCCACATTTGCCAATCCATGAAGCCGGGGCCACTTTGTAGATACCCAGACACATGTATTAGAGAAGCCCACTCACCAGGTGGGCCATTGTGTACCGAAAACAAATAGTATATTTATTTTCTACACTGATACAGCAGATGAGCGGACCTGGTTGACCTGACCCAATGGAGATGTCAGGCCAGGTGGGCCATTGTGTACCAAAAACAAATAGTATATTTATTTTCTACACTGATACAGCAGTTGAGAAGACCTGGTTGACCTGATCCAATGGAGATTTCAGGTCTAGCACATGTGGGGCTGGCATGTGCATGCATTTGGAAGTAGCAAAACTTGTATAAACAATATCGAGAATATCATTTGGAACATTCAAAGGCTTACCGACTCCCTTTTCTAAAAGGGGACAAACAACTACATGCATTGTTGTGACTCCCCCAGCTATATCGCATATCGGGCTCCTGCATTCCCCCAACGTTCTGTTGTTTTCCAGTATCTTTCCAGCATTTATTAACTTGACGTCATTCACCGTCCTTGGACCGTTCTCCTTCTCTGGTTAAATGGTAATAAGTTAGGATATGCTATCAAGAAACACACACACACACACACACACACACACACACACACACACACACACACACGCAAAAAGAAGGAAAAAATAAAAACAAAAAAATAAAAACAAGAAACAAGAAACTGAATTCTAGCATTATGAGAAAGCTAACAAAACTTTGAAGGATAACTGCAGATGGGATGATTGGATATTATGTGTATGTGATAAATGGCAGAATACACGGGCACTGTGGCGATGCATCCTCCTGCAGGTTCTTTGAGGAGTCAAAGGTGGCCCACTGATCATAAATCAATCAATCTGTCCGGATCGGATGAGGATGGTCAATATTTTCTTTTGACTTATCCAGTGTTTTACATAGCGTAATTAATAGACAAATATGATAAATTTTACAAAATGCATAATTCCTATCGGTTCTTGACCGTGAATCTGGATCATCAACTACATATTTTCATGCAAAAGCTCTTTTGTTTCTTTGCCTTCGGACATCTCTAAGTGTGACCTCTTTTTTATTATTTTTCTTTTAAAAAAAAAATTTTAATATCACAAATACACAATATGGACCGCAATTTGGATGGTCTAGATTGATCTAAGTGCTCTATCCACGATATGGACCACAATTAGGATGGTCCAAATTGATCAAATGTAGTGCCATGATGGGGATGAATCACCACCATTTTAAAATAAGTGTTGAACTAACATTAGAAGAAAAACTTTTTTTAAGAGATTTCAAGTAGCATACGCTACCTGTACTTCACGGCTACAAATAGCGTACGGTACATGCCCTGTAGCTTACACTGCCAGGGAGCTACGCTACGTAGCGTTTTAGCTATGCTACGCTACAGGCACTACTGAAAACATTAGATTTATCTAACCGGTCGAGTACTCTCACATATTTGCGTAGGCTTCACGAATCTCATTTTTCCAATATTCCTAAGGCCCTATTCTTGGTAAGTAAACTAGCCTTCACATCCCTCTCACCACCTATCTCCAGCCAGGCCGAGTCAACTCAAAGACTCAATCAAATCTACATTCGACTCAACTAGGCATTTTAATAAATTAAATATATTTTAAAGATAAGTGGTTATGGCACTTAAAGCTCTGTAAGTTATAGTGCTCCTTGTTGCAACTGGACACCAATCAATTTATCTTAACCATCCATTAGTCCTGGTAGTAGCCACCATAAAAATACAGATTGATGCGGACATCAGACTATTCAAAGTATATTAACGCAGAAGGCGTGCGTTAACCATGTCAATGTGCTTTGATAACGGGTACGGGTCAAGTCTCTAGAGGTTGAAGACCTTACACATGTGTTCGTGACATGTGTAAGTTGTTTAGAGGAAGTATTTGGACCGTTGAATTGCAAGGATGGTGTGATCGAATAGTTGGATCGTCATGGCGCACCTTCATTGGGCTATCATCGGGGCCCATTGGGCATCTTCGATTTGAGTTTATTTTATGCACATTTTATTTATTTGAGTTTTGAAACAGTGTGCGCATAATTTTTTATGCAAAATTCTTTTTAAAAAAAAACTTTTTTAGTATGGGTATTTTGGTCATTTAATGTAATTCTGAATTTATAAGTGTTTTGTCCTAAAACTCCAATAAATAAATAAATAAATAAATAATTATGTTATGTTTATGAAAAATAGAGTTTTTGCTTCTTCAAGGTTGGAAGATTTCTTCTTCGACTTCCAGTGATTGGAAGAGGATGTGAAGCTCAAGGAAGTGATTTCTTATATTCTCCTTCTTTTCATTTTTTCTTAAGGTATTCTCCTCTTTAAACCTCTTTTCTTCATTTTCTTCTAAATTCTCTACATTTAGAAAGCTGAACATTTTTTTTCCAATCCATATCATTAGATCTTGGAAGATCATGATCCCCACATATACATATCTCGATCTTCTTCAAAAATCATCACCCAAGGCCCTATATTTGAACTATGATCAAATAATCATCCATTTTTCTGAATTTTCCAGATTTTTCAATTCAGAAAATTTTTATTTCCTGAATTAAAAAATATATATATATCCACTTGGATCGTCGGACGGACCCATTGTGAGACGAAAGTCCTATCTTTCGTTGGATTAGACTAAATTGAGATTTTAAGGTCCAAAACAACGTGTTTGTGATGGATGGTCATGATCATTGCTGAATTTTCCTTAGTTCCTTCTTATTTCATGATGTATAATACTGAATTTTTATTGATAATTCTTGCATAAATCTGCCCCTTTTAAATTATGCATTCATTTAGGGTTGGATTAAGCTGTCCTACACCGATTTTTGGTACCAAAGCCTAGAATCTTGCATTGGGTCATCCTATATCGAGTTATCAAGGGTCTAAAATTTTTTTTTTCTAGGATTTCATGCATAGCATTTAGATCTAGATTTGAAATTTTCTGATTTACATCATATTTAGAGTCTAGATCTGAAATTTTCAGATTTGCACATACTAAGAGTCTAGATCTGAAATTTTCCACATTTGCATCATTCTAGAGGTTAGGATCATCGATACCCATAGTCTTGTGTTAAAACAGTCTCCTAGAGTCGTGTTTTAGGAAACCTAGGTGTACACACCCAATCTTGAACATGGAACAATTGACTGAGATGATGAACACGACCAACCAACGTTTGACCGCTATTGAGGCTCAATTTAGGAACACGAATACTCATATACATTAGATAGAAGCGGCCCTAAGAGAAATCTCCAATATTGGAGGGGATGATTAGTCTCAAGTAGGGAGAATAGTCGAGGAATTGGTACGAAATCGCGGTAGAGGTCATGGAGCACGTGGCCGAGGTGTAGGTCGTGGAGGAGCAAAAAATCCATAGCTCGCAGTCAAGTATCAAGACCATTATTATGTCGATGAGAGGATCTTAAAGAGTATCAAAGTAAAGGCTTCTAGTTTTGATGGGCGCCTTGACCCTAAGGCATTCCTTCATTGGTTAGCAGACATGGACCATTATTTCGAATGGTATGAGATGTTTGAGAACCGACAAGTGCGGTTTGCGAAGATGAAACTTGTGGGTCGAGCTAAATTGTTTTTGACCAATATGGAGTGTAAGATCGACAGATCAAGAGGTGTCTCGGCGCGCATTGGGTAAAGATGGAGCTATTAATGGAAAAATAACTTCCTCTTTCTTACAGTCAAAAGCTCCTAGATCAATGGCAAGCATGATGCCAAGGATTTATGTCAGTTGCAGATTACATTACAAAATTTGAGGAGTACATGATGCGGTGTGATATTCAGGAGAATCCCTTAGTGACGCTGGCACATTTTAAGGTGGGTCTTCGCATGGATCTACAGCGTGAGCTTATGACCCGTGCAGTGAATGACTTAGATCAGGCATACCAAGTTGTACACGAGTTAGAGCATTACCTAAAATCTCCTGTCATGGGACACTTTGAATCCCGAGACTCTAATGTTAGATCTAGTTTTCAGGGAACAAACCTAACGTTGAAAGTCAACCTACGGTGCAAGCTAGTGCACCGCCTAAGCCTAAGGATGATAAGGGCAAAGGTGTCTTTGTGCCAATCCTGGAAGTGGTAGTCACTTGAGATACTATGAGTGTGGATGTACAGGTCATTTCGCATACCGGCGCATGGAAAAGACTTGCGAGAAAGCCTTAGTCATAGGCGAATCAAATGAAAATGCGGATAACGCGGGTGATTATAAAGTTAAAGAATATCACCCAGTGATAGGTGCTAGTGATTGTGAAGAACCAAATGTTGCACCACTAACTATAGTTAGATGTACTTTAGCGTGGCCCAAGGAGAGTAATGATTGGCATAGAAGCGTGGTCTCAACTAGCATAGTCAATCGTTTAGGTTCGAAGCCCGACCCACATTCCAGCAGTATTTAGTCCATTCGAGATTGTTAGTGGTTATAAACCTAGACTGTCCATAGATTTGTTACCTATGTCAGTTACCTAGAGGCCCTGAAAGTCGGCCGATGCATTTTCCCATCACATTCATGAGTTGCATGCAGAGATTAGGAGGCGGATAAATGCTAATAATGAATAATACAAAATTTCAACTGACTTACAAAGTAGAATTCAAGAGTTTAATTAGGGTGATTATGTAATGGATAGGATGAGATCAGAACGGTTCCCACAAGGTATCGTTAAGAAGTTATGAGCATGCAGTGCTAGATCATTCAAGCTTCAGAAAAAGATCGAATCCAATGCATATGTAATAGATCTTCCACCTCACATGGGGATTAGTTCAACATTTAATGTGGAGGATTTAATGCCTTGTTCAAGCTATCCCATAGACCATACTTTTGTTCCAAACCATTGGCCAATTTTTGAATTTTCTTCCCAACTTACACCACCTATGCCCACTATAACTGAGAAAAGAGAAGAAACTAAAGGAATTGTTGATGAGAAAATTGTTTCCACACGAGATGGTGGATTTCAGAGGTACTTGTGAAATGGAAGAACAGACCCTAGATTTGAACTATAATCAAAGAACGATACATTTTTCTAAATTTTCTAGATTGGGAATTTTCCAGATTTCCCAATCTAGAAAATTCCTATTTCCTGGATTAGAAAATCCACTTGGATCGTCGAACGAACCCATTACGAGACAAAAGTCCTACCTTTCGCCAGATCCGACTAAATTCATATTTTAAGGTTCAATACAACGTGTTTGTGATGGATGGTCGTGATCATTGCTGAATTTTCCTTAGTTCCTTCTTGTTTCATGATGTATAATGCTGAATTTTTATTGTTAATGCTTGCATAAATCTACCCCTTCTAAATTTCGCATTCATTTAGGGTTAGATTAGGCTGTCCTACACAGATCCAAACATCCAATAAATTAATTTTCTAAAAATTGATCAGATCATATATGAAAAGGCTGAATAATCAATTTGAGTCATCTAATTGCCAGTGTCTACAATGTAAGTGCATGTGGTCTTAAAGAATCAATTTCAGCAAAAAATCCTAACCATCCCATCCATGGGTTGCAAAATGGATGGCTACGGAGAATAGGCTAACTCATGGATAGATAAGATGTTGTAATGAGTGAGATTGTCATGCATGAAATGCATGTCAAACCTAATAGACAGTCAGATCAATCAATTGGACTGTCCCACGATCCAACTAGGAGCATTATGACTTAATAGTGCTCTAAGAGACTAGATATTTCTCTACTTACAACAAGTATGGATAGTTAAAATAGTAACAACTAAAAAACGTAAGAAAGCAAATGCAAGGAGATTGAGGGTGTCATTGTTCTAGTAATTGCAAGTGTTTACAACATTAGTGAAGGATGTGAATTTGAGTCCCTTGGAAAGCATACTTAAGATAGTGTACTAAGGGCCCTAATACTAACATGTATTGCTATCTATGTTACTTGTATATGTATAAATACCTTCATGCATGCACAAATGTAGATCGTGAAGGATGATTCATTTGTTCGAAAAAGTATCTTACGAGAAATTTTGATGAGGGCAAAATCCTTACTCAGGTTAACGTAGGTTTTGCATCAATAAAAAGAAGAGACCACTATCTTCTCAAAAATAGCCATCGAATATACAAGGAAAGAGAAATATCTAAAAATGAGAAATAAAATTACTATTATTGATGAAATGTTTATTTATCTTTCATATTACTTATGTAAGCCACAAACCTTAAATTCATAATTATCCAGAAATAATAAACTTTCCCAAAATAGAAAATAGTAAATGACTTCTAAACTAACTCAAACTCTTTTCCATGAGTTAAATAAGAGTTTCAAACTATTCCAGGACTTTCCAAACCCTAAAATACCCTGAAAATAGCAAAACTCGTAACTTACTAAAAATAGTAAGTTTTAACTTAAAACTCAAAATTAACCCCTAAAACAATTGAATTTTGTAAAGACGTCTGATGAGGAGAGCTAGTTGATAATTTTCCAACAGTATATCATACACATGAAACGGATAACTAGTCGAGTTATGGACGTTGAAAGTTATAATGTGCATTTAGCTATTTTTGCCCAACTATGGCCCCATCTGGTTCTAATTTATGCAATCTTCGCCCTCCGTTTAGTCGTCTTCGACCCGTTCTACATTAGTCCCTTCCACTTGAAGTGAAATTGTCCTCAAGTTAATCATTGGTGGCATATAACATGCTAGTGCATGATTCTCAAACAAGTCTACAACAAAGAACATTTGTGATGTCACAATGCCCTCAAGAAGATCAACAATATAGGCATGGTCACTGATCTTCATGAGTATTTCATATATTCTGATCTTCTCGTCCTTTTACTTGTTGTATGCTCCTACTAGCAAGCAATCCTTTCTTAGGCAAACCATCAGTAGATTGCCTTCCTACACCACTTTGAAATGCTTAAACAGCTTATGATTATCAGGTGGTAATCCATCTTAGGGGATCTTCTAGAATAATCTCTTGAGTTTTCCCTTCAATGGCATTAATATTTTAAAACTGATCATAGGCTCTAAATCTTCCACTAGTAGGGAAGATTGTTGCTCTACTCGATAAGTTTTGGGTCAATTTTCCCCCCCTTATCTCTTTCTCATCTTTGAAAAAGATATAAATGTTGTCCATGCCTTTACAGGTAGAGTCAGCATCACCATGGTTTGCCAAGTACCATATGACAAAGGGGTCAGAATTGCACAAATTTGGGCCAGAGGGACCCCGATTGGGCAAAATATAGCTTAAACGCAAATCATAGGTTTCGACAGCCATAACTTGATTGGTTATTCATTTCATGCATATAATATATTGTTGAAAAGTTATAAACAAGCTTTATGCCTTAATAGACAATACTTCAAGGTTCATTATCCCCTACCCCCAAAAGGTCTTTACAAAATTCAATCATTTTAGGAGTTAATTTTGAGTTTTAAGTTAAAATTTACTATTTTAGTAAGTTACAGTTTTTGCTATTTCGAGGGTATTTTAGAGTTCGAAAAGTCCTGGAACAGCTTAAAATCCATATTTGGGTCATGGGAAAGAGTTTGAGTTAGTTTAGAAGTCGTTTACTATTTTCGATTTTGGAGAAGTTTAATATTTCCGGATAGTTACGAATTTAGGGTTTATGGTTTTATAAGTCATATAAAATACCTTTATAAACAGACTTTTCATCAATAGTAACAATTTTATTTCGCGTTTTTTAGAGACATCTCTCTCCTTATGGATTCAAGGGCTATTTTTGAGAAGATTATGATCTCATCTCTTATCAATGCACCTAATATATTAAACTTAGTAAGGATTATGCCTTCACCAAATTTTCTCATAAGATACTTTTCTAAACAAATGAACTATCTGTCACGATCTACATATATGTGTATACGTGAAGTCAAAGTAACACAAATAACAACATGTTGATATCAAGGCCCTTAGTGCACTTGCACGAGTACACTTTTCAAGGGACTCAAACTTACATCATTTACTAATGTTGTAAGCACCTGTAATTACCACACCTATGACACTTGGCCAGTTAGGGTGGTGCATTGGGGTTTGGGGATGTGTTTTTAGTGTTGGGTGTTCCTCCCTGTTGCTTGGCTTATCCATTCTTCGAATCTTAATTCATGATAATGGGAGGCCGAGAACATCCCCTGATAAGTCCTTTGTCTCAAGCCTACATCGAGGCTCGTACGGGGTCAACGGTGGTCACTGCTTGGCTTCTCGCAATAGGTTAGTTTAGCTACATCTCTACTCTGGTCGCCAACTTAACAACCCCATTAAGAATCTAGACGGGTTGCATCATGACAGGATCTTGTACAACCATCCGCAGTTCGCTCGCAAACCTTACTACTTAATGTGATTCACTCTGTCAAATTGTTATGAGCAATAGAATTCTTATGCATAATCCTTCATCGTAGGGCTTCCTCGATGGCAATTTTGGAAGTATAAGAACAATAGCTAATTGTAGTCTACTAATAGGAATAGCACCTACATCAACTACTTCATTCACGACCAAGTTTGTATTAGTGCCTTGAATTACCATGCCCTTGAGAGTTGGAGTTGTTTGTTATAACTTTACGTTCTTCTACTTAAGGATATCCATGTAATTAAAGAATCACAATACCATCGGCGAGCCAATCAAGAGAGTCATCAATGTGAAGCTGCACATTGAAGGAAGGGAGATCTACCTTAAGTTGATAGTCCCAATCTTGTCCAGCACCTCTCGCCCTTAGTGTTGGACGATAATATCATCACTTCCTCATCGTTAAACTCGTCACCAAAAATTTGTCGTCTACAATTTGGCATGAATGTTGGATCTGTTGAACCATGAATGGGCCAACCAAGAGTCCATTCGTCGGTCATGGGCCATTCGTTGCCACCGATTTGGCTACACCTTATCATTTTAGTCATTTGAGCAGTCACTACTTACAACTCCCAGATGACTCTCTACATGGTACAAACTCTGCCTAGTCACTGGTTGATTCTTTGGAACACCATTCAAAGAATTGTTGCCGCCTAATCCGTTATTGAAAGCCATAGGAAAGACCGCCTTTTTCTACCAAATAACGTAGCAGATGTGTGATTAAGAGAGAAGAGATCATCATGACTCTCTACATGGTACAAACTCTGCCTAGTCACTGGTTGATTCTTTGGAACACCATTCAAAGAATTGTTGCCGCCTAATCCATTATTGAAAGCCATAGGAAAGACCGCCTTTTTCTACCAAATAACGTAGCAGATGTGTGATTAAGCGAGAAGAGATCATCGTCCTCTTCTCAAAAATAGCTCTTGAATCCACAAGAAGAAACAAATCTCTAAAAACAAAAATAAAAAAAAACAAATATATATATATATATATATATATATATATATATATATATATATATATATATATATATTTGTTATTATTGATGAAAAGTCTATTTACGAAGCCATTTCATATTATTTATATAAGCCCTAAACCCTAAACTTGTAACTTTTCCCAAAAAAAAAAAAAATATATAGTAAAAATAGTAAACAATTTCTAGACTAATTCAAACTTTTTACCATAACTTAAGTAATGGATTTTAAGCCATTTCAGGACTCTCCTAGACCTAAAAATATATATATATCTACTTTTTTAAAATAATAAATTTTGAATTAAAACACAAAAATTACCTATTAAATGATTAAATTTTATAAAGCCACTTGGTGGGGCAATGAACCTTTGGGTGTTGGCCAAGGTGTAAAGATCATCGATAGCTTTCCAACAATACATTATACGTGCAGAATGGATAACTAGTCGCAAAGTTATGGCTATCAGAAGCCCTCTATCCATACTACATCAAATGTCAATATAAACATTTTCTTCACTTCTATGTAAAATACATTGAGATATAAATAAGAATCGCAATTGGAATTTTCTCCTTAGTTGAGGACATGGTCCTTCATAGAGTATAATGGTGGAACGAGATTCGTGTAGCATATCCAATTAGTTGGGACAAGGCTCAAAAGATGACGATGATGATGATGACAATCTCCATTAATTGGTAATACCCCAAAATATAATTGACTTTCTTGACAATAGGCCTTGAATTAAGAAGCACCCACATGTCATCTTTGCTTGCAAGCTTGGTAGAAAATGGAAGGGAACATTGAATCCAAATCAAGGAAGAAAAAGCTAAATATTATTTAGGTAATCCCCCACCCAGTTTCTTGGAGCTAAATTTTGACTAAACCCAATGGATAGCCTAAGCACTTCCAACATTAGGGGGATCTTTGGAACCAAGAAGTGAGAACTTGGTTAAGAGAAACTTTTTTAGTGATGAAAAAGGAACTCGTTCCAGCTTGGTCGAAGGATCAAATCAATCTGATTCAGTTGAACATTATAATGTTTCGAAAGGTAGAGAGCAACAAATTTTTCCCTCTAAGCCTTTGGGTAATAAAGATTTTAACAAGGCGGAAACCAGAGCTCTTCACAAAGTCCTCCATTTTTAGGCCTTTGAACATTCAATGGGATTGTAGGAATGTAATTACTTGGGTTTCTTCGTCTAGGAAGCCTTAAAGATTTTCTTTCATTGTAGATGAACTTTAAAATATCCCCTCTCTTTTGAACACGGAAGGTATAATACACCTAGAGAGGCAACCAATAGCTGATGTCATCACTAGAGAAGGGATGAGAGGCTGACTTGTTGCAAGTGGGTAGGCTCTTTTTGCTTGTATTATCTTAGCCCTTTGACTAGAATTCAGTCATTCATTGAAAAAAGGGAAAAAATAAAAAATAAAAAATAAAACATGACAACATGTGCATAGAGTGTGTAACAATTTCGATGACAAGGTATATGTTGGGTAAACCTTTGCACGGTCTCAGTTGTCCTTCTCATGTAATTTCTCAATCTTCAAAAAGGGAAACAAACAAAAAGACAGAAAGATGCTTGTTTCCAAAAACATATTCCAACTACCAACATCATCATCATCCAAAAAAAAACATCTGAAAGCTTCATCAAGAGAAGCACTGCTTCTTCTTCTTTTTTGGGTAAAGAACACAATCTAAGTTCCATAAGAAATCAAGACCTGTAACAAAGACGCTTGTTCTCAGAGTAGATGCCAAGTATCACAACATCATCAACCAACATCAACAAAGATTCTATATCGACCTATAAAGTTGCTAAGATTTCTCTAATAGCACAAGTAGCCTCTCTATCAGAAACCAACAAAATTTTGAAATAAGGAAAGCCGATCTACCTATATTTCTAAAAAAAATCATATCCTCGTAAAGATTTTACATTTGACAAACAGATACGTGGTTTTCTAACCTATAAGCACTTCGAACATTTACATCCTGTGCACTGGAAAAAGAATAGGACATGAGTCGGAACATTCCGGGAATCCAGATCATGCATCAGGTGAGTCCCAACATCAATGCCTAAACTAGCCAAAAATCACAGATTGGACAATTCTACCCAAATGATTGATAGTTTCCATGCTAACTGTCGCCAGCATTCTTTTCTACCATCCACTTGTAGGTCACTTCTCAGGCGATCATTTGATGAGTGATATAACCTACAGTGGTACATTCACAGCATGGCCTAACAGATGAATGGTACTGTATGCAACAAGGTATTGTGCGATGCTCACTCAAGCAAAGTGTAGTTATTTGTTCCATCCAGCAAGCTTTGGTTGTTCCAGACATTTCATCAGGTCAGTTCTTAAAGGCTGGGTCATGCCCGAAGAATCTTCTCCATCAAATGATAATTGTCTGACTGGGAACCTGCAAATGGATGGCTTTTACTACATCCACATTCAAAGGGAAAATTCAATGATCAGACAGCTAAAACTCCCTAATGGAGGAATTTTTCATGCACGACCTGTTCACGATGTGGCCCACCAGACTAATGATATGGATTATAGTTATGTGAGTCCCACATGTACCCTTGCTGGCTGAGCAAAACTTCATCATCTTCCCCAGTAAAACATGGTGAAATTCCTACATCCGGAACCAATACAGATACCACATCATCCTACAATCTTATCCAAGATGTTTTCCATGTTTTTCTTAGCAGAAAACAATCAATATAAGAAAAGCAAGGGTAAATCACTCTACCATCTTTTTCAGAAAAATCAGTGTTCCATTCCAAGGAAAAATAATAATAATTCAAATAAAACACACCTTTAGGCCATTGAGAAAGGATGCTTTCCTTCACAGTGGCGACGCTAGTAGCAGTTGGGAATCTTTTGGGACCGATATCTGAACCGTCATACAACCGAAACTTAATCTCCAACTGCTCCTGTACTCCCGACATCTCCAATGGCCCGTTTCGCAGCTTCTTTTTTTTTTTTTTCTTTCTTTCTTTCTTGTACTTGAACTAAAACAACAGAATTTCTCCACTCCAAAAAGTTTAATAAGAAGAGGGCAAAATAAATATTGTATTGGGTTTTCAAGAAAACTCAAAATCCACCAAAATCTTGAATTGGGAATTTGATTCTGAATTGGGTTTTGTAGAAAACAGGAAATACCACTTAATCCTTATGCCAAAAAGAATCAATCAGGAGAAAGGACCCCAAATCTATCAATGGATTTTCTAGAAGAAGCAAAATCCACCAAAATCTAGATATGGGTGCTTCAGAAAAACCTTCATAAGGATGAAATTGCTTTTTCTTTTTTTCTTTTTTCTTTTTTTTTTTTTTTAAAAAAAAAAAAGAGCAAAAACTAGCAAAATCTCCACCCAGGACCTTAGCAAGTGAAGAAATTCACCCCACCTCACTTGGGCACTTCTAAAAGCATCCAAAACCCAATATATTTTCTGCAAAGTTGCAAAGAAGCACCTACAAAGCCCAACTAGGTTTTAAAAAAAAAAAAAAAAAAACCTAAATTCCAATAATAAAAAAAATCACAAGCATCAACTGGGTTTTGCTTCCTTTTTTTTTTTTTTTTCTAATAGCTAAGAGAAAGGTCAAGGGTATTTGTATACGAGATTGACGTGATTTCGAGGAATGCAGAGGTAGATGCAGGGATCTAATCAAGAAAGGAAAAGGAAAAGGAAAAGAATGAGAAGGGGGCTTGGGAGACCGAGCTTTTGTTTAAAATCTCCACACATATTGGAGTTTTCAAAGTCCTTGAAATCTGCGGTCAATGAATCCCCCCTCTCTCTCTCCCTCTCTCTCTCTCTCTCTCCCCCCTAATACAGCGAATGTAGAGGGAAGACGAGCCGCATAAAAATACTCGGCGGAGTGTGATGGCTGATACGCACGCACCGCATCTCTCTTCCTTCTCTTCCCTGATAGGCATGAAATGTGGAGGAAGCATTCCCCCAAAAAAAAAAAAAAAAAAAAAACTTAAATACTCGGGCAGAGTATTACGGCTGATACGCTGTCATACATGCAAATTATTCGAATGGGAGAAATCCTTCAGTTCTATGTTATTTAACAGCCAGTTGCATTGGGCCAGTTGGTCAGTTCAATCATTGATCTGAACTGTCCATTAAGTGCAGAACAATTTCAATCGCGACAATGCCAAAATCACACCAATCAAATGATCCAGTCCATCTTTACTTTCTTGTTTTGTTTAGCTATTCATTTTCTGAGTCCATCTTTACTTTCTTGTTTTGTTTAGCTATTCATTTTCTGAGTCCATGGTTGTAAGGGTTAGGATTGCCTAACAAAACCAATTATCTGCTATCATATGCAATCCAAGATGGCCATAACAGAGTACATAGGTCAAAATTCTTGATTGGATATATTTTTGTGTAAGTGATCCAACCGTATGTATTAAATACTACCGAGCATACATGGTTAAGATTATCGGATGGGTGTAATTGTGCACTGTAGCCCATGAAATGAGCACTGAACCTAATGAACGGTCTAGATTAATGGATTGAATTTTCTAAGTATCCAAATGCAAGCAGGTGCAATGTAACTTTTAATTCCTGCGTGTCTTTCTTTTCTTTCCTTCTTTTTTTCTTTTTTAATAAATTTCAACAGTACGGCCCATTTACGGAAGACCGGCGAAATGTCAACCGGTACGGAAGATGAGCGCCGACGCTCATCGAACTTCAAATTGTACGAAAGATTCAAAAGAGATCAACGTTAAATAGGCTCTACAATTACAGCTATATATTTATTATATATACCACTTTCACCTCTATTTCAAGATCATTTGAAAACATTATCCAACAATAAATTATATTTAAGGATCAACTTATTATCATTATGAAGAGCAGCAAAAAATTGATTTTTACGGTTGAAACTTTTATAGGGCCCACCATAACATTTATTTTCCATCCAATCTACTTATAAGTTCAAAAGGACTTAGATGAAGAGGAAAAACAAATTTCATAATGATCCAAAACTTCCATGACCCTTGAAAGGGTTTCAACTGTAAACGTTTAAAGTAAAATGGTAAAGTCATTTGCTACAGTCAGATTTATGGCTACGGATTATAACCGTAGTTGTTAATATCCTAATCCGTAGTAAGAGGTGGGCTCGCCAAACTAGCGGCCCTTCGCGCCACTTGTTGGCTTGTCCGGCAGGACCACACCAATCTGGTTGGGTCACTCCTATATGGTGGCCCCTATGGCTACGATTAATGACCGTAGCTAAAATCTGTAACTATAGGTTTTTTTTTTCTTTAACATGGAGATCTTTCTTTATTCATTTAATAAGAATATCTTCTAAACTAAAATTAGTTACTTGATGTACCCTATATGATTTTGGGGCAGGAGAAGCTACTTTAACCAACCAACCTGGTTATTTTTCAAGATTCCATCAGGTCGATGATCGAAAATCCATTTCATTCATTTAGCGGTCAATTTCATTCATTTCATTTACTTCGTGATCTTCATTCCATGCATTTCACAGTCAATCCGGATGATTCCATTTTGATTCATGGTCATTTCCATGCATTTCACAGTCAATTTTCATCACTTCACGGTCATTTTCATGCATTTCATGGTCATTTCCATGCATTTCACAGTCATTCCCGGCGATTCTGTTTTGATTCATGGTCATTTCCATGCATTTCACGGTCAATTCCTTTCACTTCACAGTCATTTCCACACATTTCACGGTCAATTCGCTTCACTTCACGGTCATTTCCATGCATTTCACAGTCGTTCCTCGCGATTCCATGTTGATTCACGGTCATTTCCGCGCATTTCACGGTCCAATCGGCTCACTTCATGGTCAATTCCATGCATATCACGGTCACTCCCGTCTATTTCGTGTTGGTTCACAGTCATTTTGGTGCATTTCACGGTCATGCCCCTTCACTTCACAGTCATTTCCGCACATTTCACAGTCCAATCACTACACTTCACCGTGAAATGCGTCAAAATGACCATGAATCAACATGGAATAGGCGGGAATGACCGTGAAATGCATGGAATGACCATGAAGTGAAGCGAATTGACCCTGAAATGCGTGAAAATGACTGTGAAGTGAAGGGGCATGTCACGCCCCAAACTCGGAAACCGGGCTCACAAAATTTTCGATCGCCGAATCCGGCGCCGACAGCCTCCGTAGAACCCCATTCTCGGCTCCTAGCGCCCATTCGCCAGGTTCCGATCCTGGGATGCTACGAGGAGGATTTTCAATGTCAGTTTGATTGTAATAAGCATAACCAAAGGCATAACCCACAAACAACAACCAAGAAATCCATTACATTTCCACTATGATCAAAAACTTTATAAGTACAATGAGCATAAAGGGAAATACAATGGTAAGGAACAAAAACTCCAAAACGCTCTGCAACGTGCTCCTGCCTCAGCGCTGCTGCGAACCAACGTCACCTGTACGCAACGGTCGTTCATAAGCTTACAGAAAGCTTAGAGGGTGATGAAAGTGTGTGCGCAAGGTAGTAATATGAATATACAATGTCAGAGTAATGCGAAATATGCAAATGGAACCATAATATCATGAGCCGTAACAACGTTATACAATGCAAGACATGAATGGTATCGGCCACCCAAGGCCATGCGATGTGCAATGCAACTCAAGCATACAGCTCCTCATCTATGTCCACACATCAATACAGCTCAAATATGAAATATCATCGGGGTCTAGTACACTCTAAGTCAGATTGCCGTCACATCGCGCGCAATAAGGTAAGTGAAAAAGACCTCACTATGCATCTGCCAATATCGGGCACGACTCGTCGATAACGGACCCATTCCTCGAGTTGGTCAGACTCAGCCTAGCATTGCCCCCTACACTCGGGCGGGTAAGGCCGCACCCCCTTCCAACCGACCACGACACAGTGGAGAGCGTAACCGTCTGGTAATCGGTACTCAACGCTCATCTACCCACTCGGTCTAGACGTTGGAGCAACCTCTTGGTACCATAAGGGTTTAGGAACTTTCACCCAGGGATATCTATAGTAGCCCATGTAGAACAAGATTTTCGGTATCTAATCCTGCCAACCACGATACATCTGTGGAAGTTACGACCCCGATGTCGCTAGGGCGTACAATATTCATGTCATACAAATGCGATATGCATGATTCACGCTATCCAGTCATGCATCAAATCCTGTGCATATCGTGCGCTCATGTAGGGCAACACCGCCTAACCGAGAGCCCATAAACAACCTGCCCGAAGGCAAATGCTATGATCAGACAATTCTCATGTCAAGCATACATATGATGCGTATGATCATGAGTCATGAACTGTACTAAACATGTTATAATAAAATGAACTATCTTACAATGCAGATGGACCTGGACGGCCTATACACGATAAGTACGGCCCAGTAATGGGCCCTAAGGAGAGTCGTAATGTGGACATCCAACCAACATTACACTCGCAATGTGGACGTCAAACCAACATTGCTCCCAAGGCACGATCTTTACAAACATCGGTACTTAGTCTGTAATGGATTTACACATTACAATGGACCGTAGGTTCTTCCCATTGGACCTTACATATATATCAAATGGGTCATATCTTATGGGCCTTCTATTCATCAGATGGGCCACATAAATGGGTCATACCAATGGGTCTTATGTGCATTGCAATGGGTCAAAATCCGTGGGCCTTGGATTGCATCAAATGAGCTTAGTCTCATGCGTCTAATATGTAACAAATTGGCCACACCAATTGGGCCCCCACATGAACATCAAAAAGGGACTCAACCCATACGCCTAACATGAGTCAAATGGGCCTAAACCCCTAGGCCTTAATTAAATAAAATGAGCCTAACTCATGGGTCTCAAATAAATCCAGTGGGCCTAATCCCATGGACCCTTTTATAATCAAATGGGTTTAGTCCCATGGGTCGTACAATATATAAAATGGCCTACTTCTATGGGCTTTAAAATTTCAACAAAAAGGGGTCCAATTACATGGGCCTTGAAGTACATCAAATGGGCCTAGTCCCATGGACTTGCAACACATCAAATGGGCCTAAGCTCTTAGGCCTTAAATGAATCTAATGGGCCTAGCCCATAGCCCTTTTGAAATTCAAGTGGGCCTAACCCATAGGCCTAAAATGATCCTTTCAAGTGGATGGACGGTCTGGATGCATCGCCTGCATCATGGTGGGTCCCACTGTCTAGTGGACAGTGCGGATAGAACACATATATCACAAAGGGGCCCCACCGTCCGCTAGACGGTGGAGTATAACACATGTATCATGGTAGGAGTCCACCGTCCACGGCTGTGGACGATGTATTAAAACACATACATTAATGGTGGGATCCACGTGTGTGGCCCACCATCAGATTTGCCAACCATCCAGACCGTTGATAAGGTCACGTAGGCCTGGATGAAGAGTAAAAACAAATTTTATTTTGAATCCAAAACTTCTGTGGCCCAGCAACAGGTTTCAATGGTAAAATTCAATTCACACTGTTTCTTATGGTGTGGGCCACCTGAGTTTTTGTTCGACCCGAAATTTGGAGGGGGCCCACCTGAGGATGGGACCCGCCTAATGAACGGCATAGATAAAACATATACATCATGTGGGGCCCACGGCAGCAGCCGTGGGTGGCTGCACGGCAGCCAGCCCGCTTGCCTGCTGCAGCACTGCAGCGTCAGAGGCTTAGCCTCTTTACAATTTTTAACAAAAAAAATAGAAACCCTTATTTTTGGAGTTTTTTGCATTTGGGGCCCACATTCAGCAGATCCACCCCGTCCATTGGCTTCAGAGGCTCAAGACCGATCCAATGAGTCTAGAGTTTGAATTTTTTTGATGAAAGAAAATGAAATAAAATAAGAAAAAGGATCCTTGAATGGTAGTGGTACATTCTTTAATGCTATGGCCCACCAGGTCTTCCAATCAACCCCAAACTTCTACCCAACGGCTAAAATGTTGTAGGTAAGAGGATGGACGCTTGGATTGTGTAAATACATCACGGTGGGGCCTAGGCAAGTGGACCACCCAAAAGTTCCTTTTCTTCATTCCCTTTTTCTCTTTCCTTTGAAACGTCCAGCGTCCTAGACGCTAGACAGTTTAATATATATATATTTTTTTTTTTTGAAAATGGTGGGCCCTGATGAAGTGGGCCACCACGGATGAGTGGTATGGGTACAATGTATATGGTGGGCCCCACTTGAATACATCTTGAAAAAAAAAAAAAACAATAATGTGAAGGTAGGATCCATTCAAGTGGGTCACACAATCATATAGCATAAAAATAAAATACAAGAAATAAAAGAGAGAGAGAGAGAGATAGAGAGTGGGACATGCCTTGTGATGGAGGGACCCCGACATTATGGGCCCTCCCTTACAACGAATCATACATCAAGTGGGCTTTAAAGCATGAGGGGCCACCGAAATCCAAACTTAACGGTGGAGATCCCTTCCCACCAACATTGACGGTCTAGATGACCTTTGAAAAAAAAATAAACATCATGATGGGGTCCATGGAGAATGGCCCCATCATGGGATGATCATGATGATCCAAGTGGTCCATCGACCAGCTTTTAGGGTCCCAAGTGAGATCCACACCATGGATCGGTGGGCCTCACTTGGTCCACCATAAAAACAAGAAAAACTACCCTATAGAGGCACCCACCGTCCGATCTTCTCGCTCCTAGGGGTTCCTTGGCACCTTGGCTTCAACTTCAATGGATGAGATGAAGAATGGAGGGTTAAGATGGGAGATGATGGGGTGAAGAGGTGGGCCACACTTGGAGCTTGGGAATTTTGGAAAATTCCATATGTATGGACTCTTTGTTGCTTGGGATTTTTGAAATGAGAAAGAGAGAAAGAGAGAGAGTGATGTAAGGGAGAAAGAGAGTAATGGATGGATGTGGTGAGTGATGGTTGTGTAAGAAATCTTTGACTTTTGAGGCTTTTGTGTAAGAGAGGTATGATGGTGAAGACTTTTGTGGCTTTTTGTGTAAGAGAGGTATGAATGGTGAAGACTTTTGTGGTTGCTTGAAAAAATGGAATAAAGTGATATGTACTTGACATGTGATGGCTTGATAGATTGATTGATTGATGGAATTGATGTGATTGATGTGACACATCGCAGAGTTTCCCTTGAGTTTTGCAACGCGTGGCGTTTTCTCACACCGAACGTTGGCCCATATCTCTTGACCAAGGTATCGCCTCGGTGCGCGAGTCGCGGCATCGGAACCGCAACGACGGCGCAGTCGCTATGGTATTGGTCTCGGGTTGAGTCGACTCGGGTTGTCGGTACATGAATCAGGGTCACGCGTCGATATCGTTTAAGGGTCGAAGGTTTTCAGAATTCGACCGGTAAGGCCGCGGAAGTCTACGGAACGGTACGGACCAAGATACGGGTCTTACAGGGCATGACCGTGAAATGCGTCGAAATGACCGTGAATCAACACGGAGTAGGTGGGAATGACCGTGGTATGCATGAAAATCACAGTCATTCCCGCCAATTCCGTGTTGATTCATGGTCATTTCGGCGCATTTCACAGTCAATTCCCTTCACTTCACGGTCATTTCCATGCATTTCACGGTCAATTCACTTCACGGTCATTTCCATGCATATCACTGTAACACCTCGGATTTTGGCCAATCTGGGATTTGACGTCCTTAGGCAATGGGTCAACTAAAACACCTGAGAAATCGCTCAGAACTCAATTCCATAGCCAAAGAAACCACTTTGGATTAATTCCTTTAGAAACTAAGCATAAGTTAGCTAGCGCAACGCTAGAGTAGCTGGGAAATAGTCCCTGATCACTTTAAGTACGTTCTGCAAGGCCCAAAACTTGTAGAATCAATGGTGCTATAATACTCTATAACCTCGGATCAATCTCTAAGCAGGTTTGTTCTCTAGACCACTTTGAAACTTTGTATTAGATCTAGACCGTGCGTCGAAAGTCCGATACCTGCTATCTTAGACCGTTAGAACCGCTTAGCTGGACTTGACAATCATTTCGAAAATCAAGTCCAACCGATAATCACAGGCTATTTCATTGAGCCCGGACTGAAGAGAGTGCGAATAGGGACAATTGGAATTTCAAATTCAAATCTGGCACACGACTTGACGTGTCAGTATTAAGCATTCTGACCGTCAGAATTCAGCCAAATTACACCCTCGGATCAGGAAAAATTTCTATTTCATATCATGAGATTTGCAGGCCTGATCTACGTGCGGTAACCGCTGAACTGAAACTGGACCGCCACGTGCGATCTGCGAACCCCGCTAGACTGAAAACTTGATGTATGCTAGATCCAGTATGCATGAGCTTAAGTCCGACCGCGTTCAGCTAGGGGACCTCCAGAAATGTACTTTTGGACCGAAACAGCCCCGAATTGGATATACATCAAGTAAACTTTGTTCCCGAGCCTATTCTGGGTATTTTTATGCTTATAAAAGGGGTTGAAACCCTCACTCCTCTCTCCCATCCGAATTTAAGAAAAATCCTAGATTGGGAGAGAGAAAAGGTGAGAGTTTGTAAGAGAGATTGGAGGAGAATTCCTTGCCGCTTGTGCTACCCGTTGCAAGTGCCTAAGCAACATACTCTGATCACCTGGCCGGTGATTTCTCCACATTTTTAGGTAAGAAAATACCCGATAAGTTGCTGATTTGAGGTTACCTTGGATTCATAGCATGTTAGCTGATAAATCTCGTAAAACAGGTTCTCTAGTCACCGTAGACGAAGCGTATACGCTCCGTTCGAATCACTTCACTTATAAGGGATAAGGTGCTGATTTTAGACGCTTTGATTGACTGTTTCCAACGCTTTCAATGTCGTTTAATAGTAGATTATTGACGGCAACGCCGTTTGACATATACAACATGCTGTCTGTTTCCTGTTTCGTAAACCGACGGAGAATATGAGATTTAGGGCATTTTAGTCATTTGTAGGAAGAACTGTTTTCATTCATATATTTGCTGATGTGATTGACATGGTTTATTATCGCATTAGAATGTTAGGAATGCGTGCATAATTAGTTTGGCGAAGAGATTCGCCTAAATGCGCACTTCGAGTCGACATACTATATGTAGACTTAAGTATGTAGTTTAAGTGTTTGTATAAATGCTTGTATTAGTATGTATTGAGTTAAATGGTGTTATGAATTAATTTGAGATTGATTTCTCAATTAATATGCTGATGTAAATGATTTCCTACATGTTAGCTATATGCATGATTTCATTACATGTATGAAATGCATATGCTTGATGTTTCACTTAAGTGTATGTTATAACATGTGCTTGATGATTTTCTTATGATTTAGTTTGAGATTGAATTCTCAATTAATATGCTGATGGAGATGATTTCCTATATGTTGGCGATATGCATAATTTCATTATATGTGGGAAAGACATGTGCCAGATGATTTACTTAAGTTGTACGTTATAACATGTGTTAACATGCTCACATGTTTGTATTCCATTTCTAATACTCTTACCTGATTGCTGATGTGGATTCATAATTGGTTGGGACTATACTTAGTCCAGACAGTCGGTAACCGAGCGAATTCGTGGTTGGCTTATCTTGGCCACGAACGACGCGTCGATGAACGCGAGCCGTGTTTTGGAGTTGGCGGCAGTGGTTAGGCCACACGAAGTGTTTTACGCACTTCATGTTGTTCAACTTGAGATGCGATCGTGCTAGTCGAGCCCGTCAAGTAACCCGATTAGCCGTTGTATGTTCACCCTGCATGAGTCATAACTGCTTGAACCTAGGGTACTGAACTTACCATTGTAAACCCTGTTAACCATGGTACCTTGATCCACGAAGACTCATGAGCCGGGCATGGTGGTATGGGACACCGTGGTCGAGCTGTCGGCCTACGCTGGGGCCACAAACCTTCTCGTAGTGACCAGTGAGCACCTAGTCTCGTGAGCAGATTATGGTGGTATGGGACACTATATTCTTGTTGTCGGCCTACACTGATCAGGCGTCGAGTCCTTTGTAGTGACCGCGAGCGTATTCTGAGTCTACGGGAGGCGACGACCCTTCAGTAACAGTAGAGTACAGTAGGCCTGTATTGATAAGGTGATGGGGGAGCGGAGCAACGAGTGCGTGCAACAGCCCTGGCAGCGACCTACAAAATATACCTCGTATGAGATTACTAGGAGTGACGACCCTAGACAGGATCTGTGTTGGGATTGATATAAGGGAAGTACCTTAGTTTCCCAATCCTGCTGTTTGAATGGACTAATAACAATTCAGAAATCATATCACCATTACATTGCATGTGCCTAGAAGATGTGGAGCACTTAAGGGAGTGTGGCATGCCACGGTCGTAAGATGGTGCCGTATGAGGGAGATCGTTGGTGAGGGCATACATCACGTCATGTCATATTGCATTAACAACAGTATTAGGATTGTCTGATTTATTGCTTTACTATTATCGCATGATTGATTTGAGAACATGTTAATCCTTGCTCTATTATTCCACTGAGTTAGCTACTCACTCCCACGTTACGGGACGGTGTTCCTGGACACCCACCAGACCCTTTTGTGATTGCAGATGATGGCGCGGCCTGTGAGGCGGAGCCGGACTTGATGATGTGAGGAGGATCCCTCCTTTATGCGTGTTCTGATCGACGGGATTACAGGGAGGTTGATTAGATGCCTTGACACTTGTCATTTTATATCTTCAGAGCACTCATGTATATGCTTTCTTTCTATTTTGAGGTATACATGTATATGTTTAACCTAGTAACATGTTCACACTCAAGAGACACACAACAGTATATATATGTTATACATACTATCACAGACTTCCGCTGGTTAATTTAACTGTCTCTGGAGTATGATATGTTGTTCTGGCGTAATCCCACTCATGTTTCATACATTAACACAGAAAACATTCAATCATACATAATTATGTTGCATAAATAACATTTTGGAACTCGAAAGTTGGGTTTTTACTCGACCCCCCGATTTTCGGGATGTTACAGATGGTATCAGAGCATGATTTGGATTAAACCGGGCCTGGATTATGGTCACGCGACGTACGCTGTCGCATCCTTTGACTTAAGTGGGTGCGAGAAGGGTCTAGAAACTCTTATAGGATCACAGATTCGCCAATAGGCGAAGACTATTCATATCGATCGCGCGATCGAGTCCGTAACGCATCTTGGGTCGCGTGAAGCAACCCGAATAGCTCCTAGGTTGTAGGTAAGTGGGTTGAGACATTCTTTGAATGATTCTAAACCTATAAATGTGAATCATTGGGCTGTGGGGCAACCACAACCTCTGTGTTCAATCGTCAGGGCTTAAAAACCCTGTTTCACCAAAAATCTTCAAAATTCTTCCTCTCACCACTCCAATATTTAATTTCTTCTTATAATTTTCATATTAGGCATCAATAATAATGTGAAAATAACATAAAATCATACTTTCACAAAATTTTACAGTGAATAGTAAAATTTTATGAAAAATGGCCATAAGGCCATTCTAACTTCACTTTCTTTAGCAAATAATGGGCTAGATGGATGTACTAGCTCCTTCTACCCCAAAATCATATGCTGCATAATAGGATTTTGTATTCGGGTTTACAGATTGGCCCCGAAAAGCTCTGAACTCATGTTTGGGCCAATATAGGACAATCTACAATGAACCAAGGTGGGACCCATAGTTATTTGGGGTCCCTGGACCATGGGGGACCAGACCCATGTGGTCCCACCGACCAGATCAAGGATCGGTCGGCGATGCCATCGCCGGCCACTGTGGCCCACTTGATGAGATTTTTGGGCGCACGCCCTATTTTGGGTCGTGTACACCCCCCATGTAGTGTTCGTGCATAGAAAACCTTAAAAATAGTTACTTCCTTCACAAACAGCCCCTTCCCTAGCCCCATTTACGTTTTTTAGCTGCCCTAACCCAAATCCGTGGTTCCAAACCACTCCCAAATCCATTCCTGGCCAAAAACGACCACACTCCTTCACCCCATTGCTGTTTGTAGCCTTCCCTCTTGCAGATCTCATCGTTTGGAGCTCTTAAATCCCCCAAATCGAGCTGAAATCGTGAGGTGCTCCATTCCCCTTTTTCCTTCTCTTTTCTTTTTGAAAATCTAGCCTTTGGGAGCTTGATGCATCCCTCTATAGGGCCTAGACTTGTTTTAGTCCATTTGGGCAATAATTTCTTGGCATTTTCTCTATTTTCCATGGCTATTGTTAAGGCTGTTTCAGCCTTTTCCTCCCTTTCCATCGTCCTCTCTCTCAAGTCCCTTTTATTTGATCCTCAGACTCGTGGAAACCTGCTTACCCATCCCATTTCTCCACGTTCTTCGCTTGTTTGACTGCCGTTTGAAATTTCTGTATTTTGTTGTTGTTAGGTAGAAAATGTGTTTGTGTTAGTGGCTTGGGCTTAATATAGCCAAATTTTGTTGAATGAAGTGCATGCCGTTCGTTTTTTGTAAGGTATTGTCCCTAGATTGGGAGTATTGTAACTCCCGAGATTCAGCCTACAAATTAGTTATCCCACCCCACCCTCCTACCAAGCATGCCGCTCCCTATCCCAATATGGGATTAGGAATACAGTTTCATTTGATACAACTAAACGCTACCCGCCACATAGACCCTTGGCATTTTGGACTTAGGGTTAGCACTTCTAGATTTGAAGGGTCTGACGACATAAGAAATTCAATTCTATTTAGACAATCTTGACTCTAAGCAATAGAAGAATTCCCTGTAGTAGAAATGGTATGAAAAGCCATTTACCGTATAATCTTAGGCTTTGGATTATAGCTACAGAGTTACAGACTAGCCTACTAGTTACCTTAAGTAGTGTAAAGCCTATATATGCTAAGGAATTGTAGGTTAGATTTGGTTGAAGTAGAACCTTATTCCTTCGATAGATCCCCTTATGACTTATAAACTCCTGTTGTTGCTCATAGGAAAGAACCATTCACTCTCAGGGAACGTTTATAAATCCCTCAGATTGAACTTAGAATAAACTAATACACCCCTTAGAATTGCCTTCCCCAAGGACTTATTGCATTCGGGAACGCAGAGTAAAGGAACTGCATGTAAGCGATGTATTCGCGGTTTGAGTCAACTTCTTAATCCTAGTGGTTACCAATGAATCCAATGCTCTGATCAAGCAGAGGATCGGCATCGACTCGGATTAAGAACTGATACAATGCATTTTTTGTCCTGATTAGACAAAAGGTTCAATGTATCCGGCTTAGACCCACTACACAACCTTTCTTCTGTGATGGCCCAACCACCTACAACCAAACAGGATCACATTGTCTTTGGGAAATGGTGAGGACTTAAAGCCAGTAGAGAATTAGACATCTTGCCACCAACTCATACCTGCCCCTGAACTCAATCACAATAGAGATAGGCTCATCTCTATCGCCATAGATACCAATGCCATAGAACGCATCATTAGCAAAGGAAAACCACTGTAATGAGAGGTTGTTTCCCAATTCATGTCAAGAATAGCCCCTAAGTTGCACCTCGTTCCGATATATGGAGCGATGCAAAGATTCTTGAACTTTAAGTAGAACCAAGTTTCAAGGGGGGTAGAACGTATTGAGTCCAATCCAGTTAGGTCAGCCAACGCTACCGTTCAATCAGAGTGGCGCAGCGGAAGTGTGGTTAGCCTCTTCCCCACTGTCCGAGGATCGAAACATTTGAGTTAGGATATACTTACGGTTAGGTCATTAAATGGGATTGAACCTTCCTTAGAAAAAGTACTCCTTACCCTTCACCAATTTCGGGGACGAAATTGCGTTTTAAGGGGGGTAGATTATAACACTCCAGATTTTGGCCAATCTGGAATTTGACGTCCTTAGGCAATGGGTCAACTAAAACACCTGGGAAATCGCTTAGAACCCAATTCCATAGCCAAAGAAACCACTTTGGATTAATTTCTTTAGAAACTAAGCATAAGTTAGCTAGCGCAACGCTAGAGTAGCTGGGAAATAGTCCCTGATCACTTTAAATACGTTCTATAAGGCCCAAAACTTGTAGAATCAATGGTGCTATAATACTCTATAACCTCGGATCAAACTCTAAGCAGGTTTGTTCTCTGGACCACTTTGAAACTTTGTATTGGATCTAAACCGCACGTCGAAAGTCCGATACCTGCTATCTTAGACCGTTAGAACCGCCTAGCTGGACTTGACAATCATTTCAAAAATCAAGTCCAACCGATAATCACAGGCTATTTCATTGAGCCCGGACTGAAGAGAGTGCGAATAGGGACAGAATTGGAATTTCAAATTCAAATCTGGCACACGACTTGACGTGTTAGTATTAAGCATTCTGACCGTCAGAATTCAGCCAAATTACACCCTCAGATCAGGAAAAATTTCTATTTCATATCATGAGATTTGCAGGCCTGATCTACGTGCGGTGACCGCTGAACTGAAACTGGACCGCCACGTGCGATCTGCGAACTCTGCCGGACTGAAAACTTGATGTATGCTAGATCCAGTATGCATGAGCTTAAGTCCGACCGCGTTCGGCTAGGGGACCTCCAGAAATGTACTTTTAGACAGAAACAGCCCCGAATTAGATATACATCAAGTAAACTTTATTTTCGAGCCTATTCCGGGCATTTTTGTGCTTATAAAAGGGGTTGAAACCCTCACTCCTCTCTTCCATCCGAATTTAAGAAAAACCCTAGATTGGGAGAGAGAAAAGGTGAGAGTTTGTGAGAGAGATTGGAGGAGAATTCCTTGCCGCTTGTGCTACCCGTTGCAAGTGCCTAAGCAACACACTCCGAACACCTGGCCGGTGATTTCTCCGTATTTTCAGGTAAGGAAATACTCGAGAAGTTGCTGATTTGAGGTTACCTTGGATTCATAGCATGTTAGCTGATAAATCTCATAAAACAGGTTCTCTAGTCGCCGTAGACGAAGCGTATACGCTCCGTTCGAATCACTTCACCTATAAGGGATAAGGTGCAGATTTTAGACGCTTTGATTGACTGTTTCCAATGCTTTCAATATCATTTAATAGTAGATTATTGACGGTAACGCTGTTTGACATGTACAACATGCTGTCTGTTTCCTGTTTCGTAAACCGACGGAGAATATGAGATTTAGGGCATTTTAGTCATTTATAGGAAGAAATGTTTTCATTCATATTTTACCGATGTGATTGACATGGTTTATTGTCGCATTAGAATGTTAGGAATGCGTGCATAATTAGTTTGGCGAAGAGATTCGCTTAAATCGCACTTCGAGTCGACATATTATATGTAGACTTAAGTATGTAGTTTAAGTGTTTGTATAAATGCTTGTATTAGTATGTATTGAATTAAATGGTGTTATGAATTAATTTGAGATTGATTTCTCAATTAATATGCTGATGTAAATGATTTCCTATATGTTAGCTATATGCATGATTTCATTACATGTATGAAATGCATATGCTTGATGTTTCACTTAAGTGGTATGTTATAACATGTGCTTGATGATTTTCTTATGATTTAGTTTGAGATTGAATTCTCAATTAATATGCTGATGGAGATGATTTCCTATATGTTGGCGATATGCATAATTTCATTATATGTGGGAAAGACATGTGCCAGATGATTTACTTAAGTTGTACGTTATAACATGTGTTAACATGCTCACATGTTTGTATTCCATTTCCAATACTCTTACCTAATTGCTGATGTGGATTCATAATTGTTTGGGACTATACTTAGTCCAGGCAGTCGATAACCGAGCGAATTCGTGGTTGGCTTATCTTGGCCACGAACGACGCGTCGATGAACACGAGCCGTGTTTTGGAGTTGGCGGGCCACACGAAGTGTTTTACGCACTTCATGTCGTTCCACTTGAGATGCGATCGTGCTAGTCGAGCCCGTCAAGTAACCCGACTGGCCGTTGTATGTTCACCCTGCATGAGTCATAACTGCTTGAACCTAGGGTGCTGAACTTACCATTATAAACCCTGTTAATCATGGTACCTTGATCTACGAAGACTCATGAACCGGGCATGGTGGTATGGGACACCGTGGTCGAACTGTCGGCCTACGCTGGGGCCACAAACCTCCCCGAAGTGACCAGTGAGCACCTAGTCTCGTGAGCAGATTATGGTGGTATGGGACACTATATTCTTGCCGTCGGCCTACACTGATCAGGCGACGAGTCCTTTGTAGTGACCGCGAGCGTATTCTGAGTCTACGGGAGGCGACAACCCTTCAGTAGCCATAGAGTACAGTAGGCCTGTATTGATAAGGTGATGGGGGAGCGGAGCAACAAGTGCATGCAACAGCCCTGGCAGCCCTTGCAGCGACCTACAAAATACACCTCGTATGAGATTACTATGAGTGACGACCCTAGACAGGATCTGTGTTGGGATTGATATAAGGGAAGTACCTTAGTTTCCCAATCCTGCTGTTTGAATGGACTAATAACAACTCGAAAATCATATCACCATTACATTGCATGTGCCTGGAAGATGTGGAGCACTTAAGGGAGTGTGGCATGCCGCGGTCGTAAGATGGTGCCGTATGAGGGAGATCGTCGGTGAGGGCATACATCACGTCATGTCATATTGCATTAACTACAGTATTAGGATTGTCTGATTTATTGCTTTACTATTATTGCATGATTGATTTGAGAACATGTTAATCCTTGCTCTATTATTCTACTGAGTTAGCTACTCACTCCCACGTTACGGGACGTTGTTCCTGGACACCCACCAGACCCTTTTGTGATTGCAGATGATGGCGCGACCTGTGAGGCGGAGCCGGACTTGATGATGAGGAGGAGGATCCCTCCTTTATGCGTGTTCTGATCGACGGGATTACAGGGAGGTTGATTAGATACCTTAACACTTGTCATTTTATATCTTCAGAGCACTCATGTATATGCTTTCTTTCTATTTTGAGGTATACATGTATATGTTTAACCTGGTAACATGTTCACACTCAAGAGACACAAAATAGTATATATATGTTATACATACTATCACAGACTTCCGCTGGTTAATTTAACTGTCTCTGGAGTATGATATGCTGTTCTGGCATAATCCCACTCATGTTTCATACATTAACACAGACAACATTCAATCATACATAATTATGTTGCATAAATAACATTTTGAAACTCGGGAGTTGGGTTTTTACTCGACCCCCCGATTTTCGGGATGTTACAATCACGGTCATTCCCGCCTATTCCGTGTTGATTCACAACCATTTTCACGTATTTCACGGTCATGCCCCTTCACTTCATGGTCATTTTTGCGCATTTCATGGTCAATTCGCTTCACTTCACGATCATTTCCATGCATTTCACGATCATTCCCGCCTATTCCGTGTTGATTCACGTTCATTTCGACGCATTTCACGGTCATACCCCTTCACTTCACGGTCATTTTCGCGCATTTCACGGTCAATTCGCTTCACTTCATGGTCATTTACATGCATTTCACAGTCATTCCCGCCTATTACGTGTTGATTCACGGTCATTTTGACGTATTTCACAGTGAAGTGTAGCGATTGGACTGTGAAATGCACAGAAATGACCATGAAGTGAAGGGGCATGATCGTGAAATGCGTCGAAATGACCGTGAATCAACACGAAATAGGCAGGAATGACCGTGATATGCATGGAAATGACCGTGAAGTGAGGTGATTAGACTGTGAAATACGCGGAAATGATAGTGAATCAACACGGAATCGACGGGAATGACCGTGAAATGCATGGAATTGACAGTGAATCAACACGGAATAGGCGGGAATGACAGTGAAATGCATAGAAATGACCGTGAAGCGAAGCGAGTTGACCGTGAAATCCATGGAAATGACCATGAAGTGAAGGGAATTTATCGTGAAATGCATCGAAATGACCATGAATCAACACGGAATAGACGGGAATGACTGTGACTTTCATGTATATCACGGTCATTCCCGCTTATTCCGTGTTGATTCACGGTCATGCCCCTTCACTTTCATGTATAGTACCTTTTCCCTATATATATATATACACACACACACACACACACACACACACACACACACCTGACACAAAAAATTTATGGCCACGAGAATGTATCCCCCTCCTATGACCCACTTAAATTTTCAATACATATTATTTTTTGTCTTGTATAGATTTCTCACAAACATCTCAGTGGCCAGCTAGCATCTTTGCACGGGGGCGTGGATTGCGTACTACCCCCGCCTGTCCCTAGTTCCGAATGGGTAATTCTGTGGGCAGGCCCACCGTGATGTATCTATACATCCAAACCGTCTATCCCTTTTCTCATATTATTTTAAGGCATCAAAACCAAAATGAGGCATATCCAATGATCAAATGGACTACACCATAGAGGACTCCTGCATTTAATGTAAGTGACATTTAATGCTTTCTGCATTTTAATGCAACCAAGATTATTATTTGTGTGGTCCACTTGAGCGTTGGATCTACCTCATTTTTGTGCTGATGCCATAAAATAAGATGAGAAAAGGGATAGATGGTTTGGATGTATAGATACATCATGGTGGGCCCACCCACAGAACTGCCCATTCGGAGATAGGGATGGGAGGGGGTAGTACGCAATCTACATCCCTTTGCGTTGTAACTTCCTGTGAAAGGCTTTCGCAGGAAACCCGCGTTTGTTACCCGGGTAACACACCGTGTGGGGCCCACCTGTTTCCTCGTCGTATGGTTTATCTTAGCTTTAAAATTGCTTAATTTTTTTGGATGAAGTCCTAAAATGAGCGGGAGAAATGGATGGACGGCCACTCACCTTGATGAATGTGTTGTATATCCATGTTGTCCATCCATTTTTCCATATCATTTCAGAACATGATTCCTAAACTCAATAACCACTGTTTCCTGTGATGTGGTCCATTGAAGTTTTGGATTTGCTTAATTTATGAGATTATATTCTAAAACGAACCCAAAAATTGGATAGATGATATGGATATACAGCATATCATCAAGGTGGGCCCTACAATAGGAGAAACACCCGACAAGGTGTCACCCACGTAACACCTAATCCGCTCCCAACGAAGAGTGGATGATTCGCAATGGACCACTAGATTTTGAGTCGCATGCATTATAGCAAAATCTCAACTATACATAGTTTGATCTTAGAGAAAAGTGTTGGATCCATAGATGGATCTTAATGTGCATTTTAAATACCAAAATGACTTGATGAAAAGGTTGTTTTTTTAGATACGGGTCACTGCAAGTCTGCTTGATTTTTCATCTCACTGATATTTACCTAGTAAATGGGTAATAATTACTTACCTAGTTAATTACCGCATTGTTTTCAATGAATATGTTAATGACTTTAACTTTCGAGCGCTAGAATCGAGGACGAGCTGCCAAATAAATATAGGGCCTACTGTAATGTATGTGGCTTATCTACACCATTCATCCTATATGTTAGCCTCATTTAGTGCGTGAGCCCAAAATTGAGGCAGATCCAAAGCTCAAGTGGACCACACGACATGAGACTGTGATAAATCATTAACCCACCATTAAATACCTCTTAAGGCTCCTAGATGCTTTGAATGAAACTGATATTTGTGTTTTTCCCTTATCCAATGCATGCATGACCTTGCGAAGGGTTTAGATGAAAAATAAACTTCGATATGGGTTGGAGAAAGAAATAGCTTTTCGATGGGATGTAAATGCATGTACAAATGTGTACTTGTATTTCGGTCAACATTGGTGTGGATCATCAGAAATTTCTTCCATTAACACATTCCCAAGGTGACCCAAGTGAAGTTTAAGTCCTCTCAATGTGCATAAACACATATTGCTTCCTATAGATCTCTACATACATTGCATCTTATATTTCGAGTTACTTATCTTACATAGACCCTGATAGACTAAGAGGATTTCTAAGAGCATTTAAGCCATCACATATGAGGTAAAAGCTTTAGTCACCCTCTATATTTTATTGATCTAAATCAATGGTGATAGACAAGATATAACCTTATGTGATCTAATCCACTCAAGTCTAAAAATTTGTATCAAAAGATCAGTTTGTCAATTTACTAATTGATAGTGTTATTTGTGCATAATTTCTTGTATGTTTGTTATGTTGAAGTTGTGCCATGAGAAACTAATATAAACTTAGTTCACTAATCATGTAAATATGATAGTGATAATTATAGCCATTGATCATGATGACAAATTGTTATAGGTGGATGGAATGTCATGATATGCATTGTTACTTTAAATATACAAGAACATTTATTAATATTTGGACAACCTCAAGTGCAAGGCTACGAAGTAGTATAAACTCGGTAAGATATAGGTTGATACATAGGGATAGTTAAAAATACTATTAGAATTAATCTAATTATGAAATTAAGGTTTTTAATAAATTTAGAATAATAATAAACGATAACTAAGGATCTAGGCATCCCAATTAATTAATCCTTAACATCAATTCGTCAATTCAAGTTAATCACTCAATTAGAATCGAATACGGATTCATTCTAATCAAAAGATAATTTTATTAAATTAATAAATAATTCCCAAACCAGATATATAAATCGTAATTGATTGATTTCTCAAGAAGATCTAAGTAACTGATCGTAGGGAATTTAAAACATTTATTGTATCCGAAATTAACAATAGATCAAGGAATTTTACAAACTAATGCAATCAATACTGATAAATTAATCAAAATAATTATAATTCAACATTAAAAATCATAATCCTTGAATTAACATTAAGAATCTCTTAAAAGGTTCATCCCTAAACTTAGCTAAGAAATTAACAGGCATAACTAACGTCTTAAAACTGTATAAGAAAAAAAAAAAAAAAAAAACAAAGGTTATGTAAGAAGGAACGTGCTAAAGAAGCTCCGTCCTAACTTTCTGTCTCTCTCTCTCTCTCTCTCTCTCTCTCTCTCTAAACCATATGATGATCATAATTTATGTCTACAAGCTTTCCTTAAATGGTAAAAATCTCACCAACTTAAGAAATTCGCAAACTTTCGCAACTTATACAACTTTCAATATGAGTCTTCAATAGGATCGAGTGAAATCGACAACCTGTCAATAGGATCAAAACATCCTTCAATCGTATTGAATAAGTGCAAAAATTGTCCAGCAACCAACGTCAAAAATTCCAAATTACTTGATTGTATTGAGTCCAATCAAACCCCATTGAGGGTCTATCGATGGAATCGAGAATTGTTGATTTCATCTACCTCAATGCACTTGATCTTTGGTCTTTCATCAAAGGTACTTTGGTTCTCTTGATCTTCAATTCCTCTCCTCCTTTAATTCTTCAGTTCCTTTGTTGCTCCATCTTATCTTCTTTCGAGCTTTAAATCTCTATTTTATCTTAGATTTAATTTAGAATTCGAAATTCCTCTACAAACCAAAAATACATTTAATTAGACCAAGTTGGCATTTGAATGTAAGGGAAACCGTAACATCCTGGATCTCGAGCATTGAAAGTACTTGAGCGCTACTAGAGATTTTTTCAGTTAATTTAGTTAGCATATGTGTACTTGACTAAATTTTAGGCTTATAATACTTATAAATGATATTTGGGGATTTGTTTATAGAAACCCGAGTTTAATAAAACTTTATAAATTATACTGGTAATTAAATTAAGTTGTTCGTAAATTAACCCTAGGAATATAAACCACTAGATATGTTGAATATGGTGTCTTTGACACTAAACATATTAGATCATTATCTGATCACTTTAAATTTTATATTTAACCCTATGATTTATGAATCGAGAATTGAGATTTGAGAAAAAACCATTATTAATTTATATAATTACTTAAATTATAATGGAGATCCATTTAAGACTAAATCAATTGTTTGGATCTGAATTATTCTAAGTATAGAAATTAAAATAACTAAACTATCCTTTAGGTATGAAGAGTTATCTTGATCAAATCTAATATTTTTTGAGTAGTTTAGTTCAAATCAATGTATATTGTTGTTTAAATATTGAACCTATTTATGCTCATGTAACGCCCTGAAAATTGGCACCCTAGTACACAGACTCTGATTTCGAGTTCCTGGTTGCTAACTTAATGAAATACACATGTGACATTGTTCAAATTCACATTCATTTCACACACAACCAATTAGAGTAGCACAATTCAAATCAATAGATCCAAAGCAAGGTAGAGATAACAAAAATCAATAAAATTAGGGCTAAAAGTCAAAGTACAATTAAAAAGTGGTGTTCACCTAAATGTAGATTATACAAGCCACAATATACATATCCAAGATGATTAAAGTGTAAAGTTTTCAGTTATTTTTCAATCCCCCAAAACATAATGGCGGTAGCACAAGTCGATATAATCTTACCCGTCTAAGGTCTCACTAGTATCTGCATCAATAATATTGTCTGATTGGTGTATTAAAATACCGTCCCATGTGGGAATGAATAGCTAACTTAGTGATTTCATTAGTTATAAGTTACACATGTTATCGACTCAATTAGCTCAGTTCTTAAATACTCTTATTAAATGCATAAATGATATTATGGAATGACACATGTGCCTTATAATCCAACACTCCCTCATAAGTAACTTCAAAGCCTATTTTGTAAATGCCAATACTCTCTCACAAGTGACTACAATGCCAAATCGCAACATATCATACGGTATGCATGATTAGCCAAGTGTTTATTAATTCTAATTCATACAATAGATTGGCAAAGCTAGGATATCGACGTTATATCACAAGTTCTTATCCAGATCACGTGGCTTATTATGACAAGTAGCGGCTCCTCACCAGTGTCCCTTGATCCAAATTCAAGTATTACCCATCTATCTCATAAATCAACAATTCCAAAGGTACGACATAATATCCAAAGGTATGAGGATCAAATCGGTATGAGTCGTCACCCAAACACTAGGTATGATCACTCAGTTCTAATGTGTGGGCTTGTTATATAAAATCGAATTGCCATAAAGAAAATAGCTCATCACCTAATTTCATTCAACTTGAGTCGTTCGAACTGTACTCCGGCACGGAACCATCAGCCGGATAATTTGACGGGGGTCATTCAAACAATGATTTATTACCTCCATCAGTGCTCATTGGTCACTACGATGAGGCTCGTCACTACAGCATAGGCCGACAACTTGGACACGATTTTTCATACCACTATGCCCAGCTTATGAGTCTTAGTGGGATCGTATCTCACTAACAGTTATGAATGGACTCATCCACTGAGAATGAGATATCTTAGATTCAATTTGGTCGTGTCATACATTGTGATAATACATGATCAGTTGGTTGTTAGACTAGTTGGATTGACATGAGAGAATCCGGTCAATCGGTATTGAGTGCAAGCATCTCATGTAGTCCAACTACTGTCGGTTGTCCGTATTCAACTTAGGTCTATCGAACAAGCTTAGAGTGGCCGACCTAACTCGAACCACCCCTTGGTTCGGGTGATTTATCGTCTAACCTAATATCATAAGCAATTTTAAACATCACTAAGAGCTAATAATTTGTTAGGCAATCATAATAAGATTTCATGTGATGCCTAAATTTAACAGCACAATTACTCAAGCGTCTCATCGAATATATAAGCACTAATAACATAACATAATTACAAATGCAATTCATTGAACATGTGAGCATTAATAATACAACACAATCATATAGGCATTTCATCGATATGTAAAAATTAATAGAACAACACATTAAATCACTTAGACATTTTATCAAACATGTGAACATCCATAAGTAAGCAATAACATATGTTACAATCAAATCGAAATGTGAACATGTTAGTATATACCAACCTATCTAAAAATAATAAAATCATTAACTAAGACCTTTAAGGGTTGATAAATGTTAACCTAGGAATAATGGTCCGCACCTTCAGTTGATTTATTGAATTCGAACTTACTCCTAGGGCTAGAACTCCGCGGGACGGTCACCGATGCCCTATACCATTGTAATTCACTTATAAGGATCCACGCATTTAACCTTTAAGACTCAAACCTCAAAAGAGGATTCATTAATTACCTCTAATGGTCGTCGAGGCGACTCCGGCGATGCGGTGCGGTCGCGGCTATGTTATCAGCTAGCAGGGATGGGGTGAATCCTCCCATCAACCTTCTCACACACTTCCTCCCCCTCTTCTCTTATCTCTCTCTCTCTCTCTCTCAAATTTCAAATGGAAAATTCGTATGGGAGTGAGAGGGTGGAAATAGGGAGCTATTTATAGTGCTAGAATGTGCGCAAATAGCATCAGTCCCCTTTTTCTTAATAAAACTAGCTTCGGGGAGGTTATTCTCAACTTACGGGGCCTTCCGAGGGGCCATTGATTTATCTACACCATGGAACAAGTGTCCTACTATAGGATCTATATTTGGTTACAACTGGATGATGATTGGACAATTCGATTAGCCATGGGGGCCCTACTTACGATTGATGGTAGTCGATGATGATCAGGGTCACGACTATATGGACATGAGTGAGGAAATAACTTTAACTTGCACATCGAGGTTGGTCGTAATTTAATGGTAAGAAAGCCACAACTTCGTAAAAGAGTGGAAGGTTTATTTCACTTAAGTTTCACGTTTCAACCTAGGGCATTTGTGTATTCTAATCACTCGGCCTCTGGCCCAAGTTGAATAGTTTTAGGTACTTTCTTGGTTCACCACCCATTAAGGGCGTTGAGCCCAATGAGGCGGACATTATTCTATAGTTTCGGGACTAGTGGCCCACTAATGAGCGGTATAGAGCTTGTTTGGATAATCAATGCATTTTTGGAATGAATTTGTTATCAAGATTCCTTGTGCATAATTATGAGGGTTTAGATTAACTAAGTTCATAGTGTGACCTATTTGCAACTAGCGAAAATGATGATTTATTCATAATTACCTTAAACCATCGGTTCTATGCTAGACGAGTAACTAAGTCAATTTGGTTTATTAATTAAGATTTAACCCCTAATCATTTCGGCTTTAGGTACATCTTTATTTAGTTTTGGTTGTCTTAATTAGTCAGTGATAGGCCAGTTAAATTTTAGCTCTATGTGAACAAATCATGTGACTAAACTCGATATTTAAGTGATCGGGTGGATTCATTGGCTTCATATGGTTGATTCATCAGATTTGTGTGGTTCCTTATAGGTACTACCCATATATAGGCTCACATTGAGAATTAAGGATTAGTCAGTGACAGCGTGAGCTAATTATAGCAAAAAAAATTCAAAGGTTTTTCGAAATCCAAAAGAACAAAAATTTGGGATGTTATAGTTCACTATAAGCCTAAAGTCGAGATCTATCGAATCTTATTTTCTAAATTATTCTAGAGTTGTCGGAATGTCCAAAAGAGTTCTAGATCGCTTAGTAATGGGCTAATGATCTCGAAATTATAGTAAGATATTTGCTTTAACGGACTTAACAGTGTCTAGATTAGATTGTCGGAACTGATTTTCACAATTTAGATCAAAACCCGAAAGTGTGAGTTGTGTGACTCATCTTCATTTTTCATAAACTTCTATAAAAGGAAATCCATTGGGATTTTATATTAGAAATCAAAATTTACGGTTTTTGGATTTTTTTTTCTTAGGAAATTCACTAAAATCCTTCAATTTTGTTGTTGTTTCTTTAATCCTTATTGAATTATTACTAGGTCTTAGGGTGGTGATTAGGATAAATTTAAATTTCTACAAATGAAACCACAAATTCTTACTTAAATTTTTTATCAATTTAACTAAGGCAATTAACACCATGCTTTCAAGCAAAAGTGGGTAGACTACAAGAGATATGTCAATGAAGCAAGTGTTTATAAGTTATAGTGAGCTTGTGTGTGCTTACAAGTTAAGTACTTAATATACAATCCAATTTAAGCATTCATGTAGTTTAACTAATCAATCACATAAACATAAATTAGAATTGCAGACATTCACAATCATAAACACAAGCATGTGTAGTTGTTTAGTTTCCTTACTCCACTACTAGTAGATGCACTCTCCTCGAGTATACTGGTATTCACTATTGGATGTTTTAAATTAGTTTCACCTCTAACTTATACAAGCGTACACTCCCATCGGAAGCCTACACAAGAACTTATAAACATACACTCTTGTCGAAGGCCTACACAAGGACTTATCAAACATACACTCCTGCTAGAGGCCTACATAAGGACTTACACACATACTCACACGTGTTGGTGGCAATATGATCCTACATATGAATCTATGCAAGTTTGGGTCATAAACTCTATACTCAATCATACATAATGAGAGGGTATGAATAAACTCTACAATTGACACCTATCAAATTGAGCTCCTTTATTTATTTTTTCTTAAGTTACTTCTTCAAAGTTCTCTCATGCTTGAATTTTCTCATTAATTGCTCTCCCAATAGTTGACGTTGATACTTCAACTCTTACGATCAATTGCCTTGCATATGATGCTTTAAGAGGTGACCAAGGTGATGGGAAGTTGGTTGAATCTTCTATAACTTATGGGAATATTGTAATCTTATGGGATCACCTATATGGATAAACTATAGAGTTTATATAAAGATTTGACTACAGGCATAATGTCTAATTTCTAGAAAGGTGAGAGTTCATCCAATACTTTGAATAGGAGCATGGAATGCTTATTAGAGTGAATAATCACAAGAAGATTGGTATAAAACTCTTTAGAATAGGGTCTATGATGTGGAGTATGAGTGAGAAAACACCTAAGCTCTAATTGCACAAAAAACTCATCAAAATGCCTAAATATCGAATGCCTTATATAAAGGAATTAAGTTCCAACGGTAAAAAAATGAGCATAAAATGTCTCATTTAATCGAGAAGGCGACCCTTCGATGGGATTAAAGGTCCCTCGATGGGATCGAGAAAATCCAGAAAATAGGTAGTTTGGTTGTTGGATGTTTATGGTCACGTTTAACCGATCGAGCCTTGATGTTCGATCAAGGCGCATCAACGATTTGTCAATGGAATTGAGCTTCACTCAAAATCTATTATTTTGAACTGAAATTTTTACAACAACCTTGTACTTCTTTTAGCCTGACCTATCATGTTCCAATATGATTCCTAAGTTTATATGATGATCAATCAAGGTTTACCAATAAATGTTAGGATCATCTAGAGGCCAATGTTGTTTTGGGTCTAAGGTTAAGGTCACAAAGGCACCCCATTTACCTATTCTTCACTCCTTAAATCTCCATATCCTCTTGTGTCTTCGATCTTCAGCTTCAAGGGGCTCAACCGACTACATGACACCTGGACTCACATGATTGACAAAATAAGTACACAAATAAGTGCAATAACATGTATGACTTGGGTATTCATATGGGTTTGATTTTGTGAAAATAAAAAATTATCCATTTGGCACATCAAGTGTTTGGTTATATGCTTAAGTGAAGTTTTTTGAGGAAATGATGTATTTTGAATTTATAACAATGTTTAGAATGTTAAAGAATTATATTGCTTTGGATTAGTCTATGAAAAAAGTTGAATATATGGACCACCTTCATCGGGTTTGGTTGTCATCGACTTATTCGATTGATTGAGGTGGAACCCAGCTAATCAACTTTAGTTTTGGGCTACGTGTGGGTTGCTTTGCACCCAAAGCTGGTTAAACCTAAGTTTAGTCGATCCATCGGATCAGTACAATACAAAGATAATTATTGTTTTATAAATGTTGATGGATATTTTGTGGAATCTAGACTACCATGAATACCATTTATATAAGGGATTTTTCCAATTGTAAATCCCACCTTTTACCCACCGTCTTTTATGAACGCTCTTAAACTTTACTTTCCAAAACTAAAAGATTTTGTACGGACACTCTGTTTGCAGACGAAAATACCCTTACATTCATAGTGGCACCGTGATATCCATGGTGAACTTTATCTTGTCCATGGTGGCATCATCCAATACCAGAAAAAGGGCAAAAGGCTACAAAAGACCTATGGCTACAGATTATAACCATAGCCATTAGTAGCATAGCCATTGCTTCATTAGATTCGTCGCCACTTCTTCTATAGCGAAAAGTACATACAACTATGGATGATCGAGAAAGCCTAATATGAAATTGAACAAGCCTAACATGAAATTGAGTGAGCTTCAAATGAAATTGAACAAGCCTAACATGAAATTGAGCGATCCTAACATGAAATTGAACAAGCATAAAATGAAATTCAATGATCCTAACATGAAATTGAACGAGCACAACATGAAATTCAACGAGCCTAACATGAAATTGAGCGAGCCTAACATGAAATTGAGCAAGCTTCAAATGAAATTGAATGAGCCCGTACATGAAATTGAGCGAGCCTAACATGAAATTGAACGAGCCTAACATGAAATTCAACGAGACTAACATAAAATTGAATGAGCCTAACATGAAATTAAGTGAGCTTCAAATGAAATTGAATGAGCCAAACATGAAATTGAGTGAGCTTCAAATGAAATTGAACGAGCTTGTCATGAAATTAAGCGAGCCTAACATGAAATTGAGTGAGCTTCAAATGAAATTGAACAAGCCTAACATGAAATTGAATAAGCCTAGCATGAAATTCAACAAGCCTAACATGAAATTGAGCGATCCTAAAATGAAATTGAAAGACCCTAACATGAAATTGAATGAGCCTAACATGAAATTGAATGAGCCTAACATGAAATTTAACGAGCCTAACGTGAATTTCATGTTAGGCTCGTTAAATTTCATGTTCGGCTCATTCGATTTCATTTGAAGCTCACTCAATTTCATGTTAGGCTCGTTCAATTTCATGTTAGGCTCATTCAATTTCAAGGCTCGTTGAATTCATGTTAGGCTCATTGAATTTCATGTTAGGCTCGCTGAATTTCATGTTAGGCTCACTGAATTTCATGTTAGGCTCACTGAATTTCATCTTAGGCTCGTTCAATTTCATATTAGGTTCGTTGAATTTCATGTTAGGCTTGTTAAATTTCATGTTAGTCTTGTTTAATTTCATGTTAGGCTCATTCAATTTCATATTATGCTCGTTGATTTTCATGTTAGGCTCGTTCAATTTCATGTTAGGCTCGTTGAATTTCATGTTAGGTGTAATGCCTCGGATCTTAAGGGTCAAGCAAAGTTCTTCTCTCGAGATCCAATGCATCACTTATGCAACATGGATAATGATGTTTAGATATTGTCTATATCAATGTATTAAACATGAGTGAGATTATACTAAAACAATATATCATACTCCAGATATAATTAAATTTAGCAACCAAAAGACTGAAACATATATATATATATATATATATATATATATATATATATATATATATATATCTCTGAACAGGTGAATGTTTTACAACCTCCAAAGAATGATTATGTAGTCGGCCTGAATATGTACGTGTATTATTTCAAAATAGGTAAAATATTAAAATGTAAGCATCCAACTAATCCCCATGCCCCTGTATCCCGTCGAATCATTACAAGGTCTACGTAGACCCGCCTGATAGCTGAACATAGGAGAATTCCTCCTCATCATCTATGAAGTCCAACTCAGCCGCATAGACTTCGTCATCACCTGTATCTACAATAGAGTTTGGTTGGTATTTTAAAACAATATCCCAGAGTGGGAGTGAGTGATCAACTCAGCGGTACTATAAGGTAAAGGTTAACATATTATCAAGTCAATCAAGTAGTAATGATAAAGCAATACAACAATCACTTCCTAGCTACTCTTGTTAATGCAGGAATGGTGTACAATAATGAAACATGCCCTTGCACAAAGCTCCCTCACAAGTGAATCTAATAACCAAGTTCACGCATGACAACCTCCTTAAAGTGCAACTTCCTCGCCAAATCATATGCAAAGTGGTGCATGGTCATGTTAGCCGAGTACTTAATTAAGCTTATTCATACAACAGATTTGGGAAGCTAAGGTACCTCCTTTATATCATTAACATAAACCAAAGGATCCATCTAGGGTCGTCAACCCTAGTTATTCACATACAATAGGCAAGTTGTAAGGCATAACTCCTAATGAAAAGTAGTCAATAGAAAAATTCATTGTTTATACTCGCGGTTACTATGGGAGGCTCGTCACCTCAACGTAGGTCGACAACTTGAATATGGTGTCCCATACCACTATGCCCGACTCACAAGTTTGGGTTGCTCACTGGTCACTACGGGGAGGCTCATCACCCCAGTGTAGGCTGACAGCTCGACCGCGGTGTCCCATACCACCATGCCCGGCTCATTAGTCTTAACGAATTGTGGTACTATGGTTGAAATGAGCTTTTAAATTGGTAAGTGGTACCTTAGATCCAAGCAGTGATGTCCATACATGGTAAACACACAATAAGCCAATCGGTTTGTTTGACAAGTTCGATTTGATATGAGCACACGTTGGCTTAATCGACATGGAGTGCATAAGTGCCCTTTATGGCATAACCACTGTTGACAATCGTTGTGCGACATGGATTCATCGAGTTACCCAATGTGGCAAGACTAATTCAGCCACTTGTATAAGGATTGTTACTGATTGCCTGGGCCATGTTATAGACCCAATCTTACTCAGATGCAATAGATAGACACATGTGATAGTCCTATCAGCATTTAACAAACATTCCAAATAAATCTCTCATTTGGGCATTTCATCAAACACATTGAACACGTTACCAAACATTTTCGTTTCATGCATAAATCACGTAGACGAAATTAAGATTTCATGAAGGAAACTATATATATGGATAACATAATTGAGGATCCTATCTCAATGCCCTTATTAAATATAATTCCTCAATAATTTCTCATTAAGATATTTTACCAAACACTTAGGTACACATTACTAAATACATAGACTAGATTACTTATGACATGAACTATAACAATTCCTTATACAAAGAGATCATCATACATACAACAAACATGAATTCTAGATTTACAGTCATGACAAGCACAAATTATAATTTCATGTTCATTCAAACATTTCAACAAACACTTGGAATGCATCTTGTATTCAACATAGTTCACACATGCATAATATATTGAAAACGTCGTAACTAAGATCATATGGTAGCAATCAAGTCAGACATAAATCATTATCTGACATTGAAAGTATTAAAAATTATAACCTAAACGTTTATAGTTGGCACCTTTAGTTGGAATACACGATTCAGACTCGATTTGAATCCTACGTTCCCAAAAATTGAATGACGGGTACCTAAAATATGAAAACCGTTAGCTAGGTTGACAAACAACTATTCTAGATCTTCACTATGGTGTTAGGGTTTGGATTTCTTACCCAAATCGCAGTTCAAATGGGTTGTGTAATGAAGTGGGGAGGTGAATCAGTGCGTGGAGTTGTGGGAAAGAAACCCAGCAAAGATCTCTAAGAATCGTTCTTTCTTTCTTCCTTCCTCTTTTCTCTCCTTTTTTCTCTCTCTCCCTTAGGGTTTTTAGAAAATTCTTATGGAATGGGAATGAGGTGCTTTAAGGGTTTTATAAAGGCCTAGAACTAATGCAAATGGCCCAGGGCCATAGTATACTAAATTTATAACCTAAGGGTGTCTATTTTTGACAAACTAAGCTCGTAGGAAGGCCCATTACTCACATACGTTGTAGTATAAGTTCCTTGACAGTGGATCTATGCCAGGATGTGATTTTGGTGCGATTTGACAAGCTAATCGACTATGAAGGACCTGTGTCAGATCAACGGTCGAACTTGCTCATCGGGGCCATAAGTATACGGATATGAGTAGGAAAATTTCCTTTTCCCCTGGGTGAAATTTGGTCAGAAATTGACGGTTTGAAATCTTCAATTTTGCGCATAAGCGAAAGGCCCAATTTACTTAAGTTTCATTTCATTTTCTAAAGATATTCATGTTTCTTACACACTTTACTCAGGGCTCAAGTTGTTCATTTCTGATTACTATTTGGGCTCGATTCCCGTGATGGTTGTCAAGCCCAGTAGGACGGATATAACCCTATAGTTTCACGGTCATCAGACCTTCGACGTGCGGTCCTGGTCTGATATGGGGTTTCAATGTATTCCTGAGAGCGACGGCTTGTGGGATTTCTCATAGGTTCCCAAGTAGTGTTGAGTTAGCGATTTTGATGGTTTTGGGTCTTGCCATTTGTGTAAATGGTGGTTCGAGCTAAATCCACTGATTAATTTAGTTCAGTATTTAATTAATTTTTGCATAAATTTCTACAGAATACGATCCTTAGGGTTTCTGCCTGAGGTGGTACTCGGGCCTTTGTATGAATTTTTTCGAGACGTTACAACCTATCCCCCTTAAAGAAAAATTTTATCCCTAAAATCAATACCTTTTTGTATTCTTCAAAGATCTGAGGGTAGTTTTCACGGACTTCGGCTTCTATTTCCAGTGTGGTGCATCTACATTACCTTCACAAGTGAGATTACCTTGCTATGTAGCACTTATTCCTTCCTATCGAGAACACGTGTTGGTCGCAGTACATAGGTAACATCTTTACTTAACTGTTCTTACTCCCATTTGATAATATGGGAAGGGTCAGGAATATATTTCTTCAACATTGATACGTGAAACACGTTGTGCACGCCTGCGAGTGGTGTGGGCAAAGCGAGGCGGTATGCCACCACACCCATTCAGTCTAGAATCAGGAACATACCAATAAATTGTGGCGTGAATTTCCCCTTCTTGCCAAATCGAAGGACTCCCTTCATTGGGAAAACCTTAAGGAATACATGGTCCGCAACTTCAAATTCCACCTGTCACCGTTTAGTATCGGCATAACTCTTCTGTCTACTCTGAGCTGCAAGAAGTCAACACCAGATAATATCAATCTTCTCTGAGGTCGCTTGTACTAAGTCTGGGCCAACCAAGCTCTTCTCGCCAACTTCTGCCTAACAATGTGGAGCTCGACATGGACGCCTATACAATGCTTCGTAGGGGTGCCAATGTTCGCTTGGAAGTTGTTATAATAAGTGAACTCAACATAGGGGGACAGTCATCCCAACTGTCTTTGAAATCAAGTACACATGCTCGTAACATATCTTCTAATATCTGATTTACCCATTCCGTCTACCCATCATCTATGAGTGAAATGTGGTACTGAACTTCAGTTATACTACCATTACTTCTTGGATTCGAGTCCAAAAAATAAACGTGAATCGCGTGTCCCGATCCAACACAATCTCCATAGGAACTCCATGCAGCTGTACAATCTTCTTGATGTACAGCTTGGTTAAATCATCTGCTTAGTTTGAAACTCTAATCAGGAGGAAATGAGCCGATTTCGTCAATTAGTCCACAATCACCCAAATGGAGTTATGCCCCTTTCTCATCTTCGGTAACCCAAAAATGAAATCCATAGATATGAAATCACATTTCCATTCAGCTATAGGCATGGGCTGAAGTAAGCCAGGGGGTCGGTGATGTTTGACCTTGACCTGGTGGCACATGAGACAACGAGACACGAAGTCTGCTATGTGGGTCTTCATGTTGTCCCACTAGTATGAACGTTTCATATCTCTATACATCTTTGTACAGCCCGAATGCATCATCATCCTTGAATTGTGAGTGGCTTCCAGGACTTCCCTTCTCAAGTCTTGGAGATTTGAGACATATAGGCGGCCACGATATCGTAAACCTCCGTCCGAGCTAACTCTCCATTTGGATTCTTCACTGTCACTTGCTCGCTCTCTCATTTTCACCAACAGTTCATTTTCTTTTTGAGTCATAATGATTCGGTCATTAATAAGTGGTTGTACCTGGATATGTGTGACACTCTCGAACGGCTCCTTTACTGTAAGCTTCTGTTCGAAGTCTAGCACAAAGTCTACCATATTCCACTTATCTATCATCAACGGAGCTGCAAATTCTATTATTTTCTTGCGGCTCTATGCATCGGCCACAAGGTTGGCTTTGCCAAGATGGTAGGAGACCTCAAACTTGAAGTCTTTCAAGGTTTCCATCCAACGTCGTTGCCTCATATTCAAGTCTCTCTACCTGAAGATGTACTTAAGGCTCTTGTGGTCGCAAAAGAGCTCGAACTCCTCTCCGTAGATGTAATGTCTCTAGAGCTTTAATGCGAAAATGACCGCCGCTAATTCTAGGTCGTGCGTGGGGTAGTTTTCTTCGTGTTTCCTCAAATGTCACAATGCATAGGCAATCACTCTATCTTTTTGTATAAGTACACAACCCAAACTGACTTGAGACGTGTCGGTGTATATAGTATATCTGATCCTTTGCTCTGTCAATACTAGCATAGGTGTGGATGTCAGCTTATCCTTTAATTCCTGAAAGGCTGCTTCTGCTTTCTCATTTCAGGAAAACTTAAGATCCTTTCGATTGAGTTGAGCCAACGGTCTGGTTATCTTTAAAAAATCTTTAATGAATCAGCAATAGTAGCCAACAAGTTTGAGAAAACTCCTCACTTCGGTAATGAAGCCAGGTTACTCCTAGTCTTGTACTACGGTCACCTTATCAAGGTCCATGACAATTCCTTCCTTGGACACTACGTGTCCCAGAAACTTGACTTCTTCTTTTTAGAAGTCTCATTTTCGGTATAGTGCAAATAATTGATTCTTGCTGATAGTATTGAAGACTGCTCGCAGGTGTTCTTCGTGATCATTCTAACTATCGGAGTATATAAAATGTCATCTATAAACACGATGACGAATTATATAGATACGGCCGAAACACCCGGTTCATGAGGTTCATGAACATGACCGGTGCATTTGTAAGCCCAAATGGCATCACAAGGAACTCATAGTGCCCAAAACTGGTTCGGAATGTTATTTTTTGCATGTCTTCATTTTTGACGTGTAACTGATGATACTTGGACTATAGGTCAATTTTTGAGAAATATTGTACCCCTTTCAACTAGTCGAACAGGTCATCTATCCTGGGCAGAGGATAATTGTTCTCGACGGTGATGTGATTCAGTTTGTGACAATCAATACACAATCGTAGCGATTCATCTTTCTTCTTTACAAATAACACATGTGCTTCCCAAGAAGATACGCTCGGTCGTATGAAACTTGAATTCAACAGATGATCAATCAGTCTCCTCAACTCCTCCATTTCACATGGAGGCATGCGATACGTCGGTAAAGAGATAGGTGTCGCACCCGGTACTAGGTCGATGGTAAAATCAATCTCGCCTTGAGGAGGTAGCTTAGGGATCGTTCTGAGCACATCCCTGAAGTCTTGGACTATTGGCGTGTTCCCAAGTGTTGGACCCTCAATATTTTTTAATAAGGAAGCTAACAATGAATGTGGAAGAGGCAACTGACCTGAACTGGGAAAGTGAAGGCTGTGCACCCAAGCCAATGTGTCGTCACTAATCTGTTTCACAGTTGATCTCGGCCTTCATCTCAGTGAGTCAATCGGTGCCGAGGATGATGTCATAATGATATATCGTGGTGACAATCAGGTCAATGCACACCATCCTGCTTCCTAAGTCTATTAGGCAACTTGTATAAAGCTTTGTGGCATCAGTAAAAGTTCCTTCTGCTGCCATGACTCTCACCCCAACCATAGGGTTAGTGTTCAGCCCTAATCGCTTAACTATGGAGTATGCGATCATTGATATAGTGGACTCGGTGTCCACCAATAGAAAAACTGGTGTACCTTAGATATGAGTAGTGACTTCGAAAGCTAATGGTACTGCAGTTGCTGACTCAGATGCTTCAACTGCAAGTGCATGTACACGGGCTTGTTGTGGACAATTTGGTTGCGCTGCCATAGGTCGTTATGGTGGCCTATTTTGAAGTGCAGGTGGTTAGTAAAATGGTTGTGCTGACTGTGCCTATCGTAGAAGTGGATCTGATATAACTTGTGATGGTTGGCGGTTGATCTTCTAAGGTGGTGTAAAACCATTGTCTCTCATCTTAATAAAGCAAAAGGGCTTGTTATGGCTCGTCTTCTTATAATAGGCGCACCAAAGATCTGATCACCTCTATTGGGTCGGTGGAGCCACTAGCCTAGGAGGCGAATTGGCATGCGGCCTCTTGTTGAGGAATGATCAGTTCAAAAATTTAGGCCAAGGCCTTGGGTCCATTGGTATACTTCTGAGGCCCGTATCCTAGCCCATACTATTCCGTAGGTTTTCGCAGTTCTCCTGTTTGAATTTTAATGACTCGCGATGCATAGATAGCATTTGCGCACAACCCTGAGTCGTATCTCGTATTCCAGAGTTGACTCAACCTGAGACTTGTATCCTAAACATTAGGCCGTCACCGCGGTTCCGATGTCGAGACTCACGCGCTGAGGAGATACCAGGGCTAGAAGATGTGGGCCCGTGTTCAGTTCAAGGAAAACACCACATGTGGGAATTCTAAGAGAATCTCTACCACCAATCAAATCAAATCAATTAAGTATAAAGCAACCCAACCCATCCCTCTCTTACACAACCTTACCTAAAGTCAACACTCTCTCTTATACAAGTACACATCCATCACTCACTCACCCATCACACCCCATCACTCACCCATCCCTCTCTCTCTTACACCTCTCTCTCTCTCTCATTCTCCAAGTAACCCAAACGTCCAAGCCTCCCAAGGAGAACCTATCTCCCATCCCCACCCTCTAAAATCAATCTCAACCGTTGGATCACATTCTTTGGAGCTATAGAATGCGTTGATGGAAGAAGGAAGAAGAGATCTTGAGGTGGGTGATTTTATTTATTTGACTTATGATTTGAGGGCCCACATATGTGGGACCCATCTTGATGTATGCATTTTATCGGGAGGGCCCATAGTGACGAGGTCCCTTCCCTTCTCTCTCTCTCTCTCTCTCTCTCTCTCTCTTTTTCCTTGATTGCATGGCCCACCTTAATGTATTAATCCATGTCGTCTTACTGTGAGGACCACCATGATGTCTGCTTTAGATCCACGCTGTCTAGATTTCTGGACGGTGGGTTGATCACGGGGTGTGCATTATATCCTAGCCATCCTTCCATTTTGGCTAGACTCTTGGGCCCACCTTGATGATGGTCATCCAGACTGTAACACCCCAGATTTTTTTCGACCTGGAGTTAAACGCCCTTAGGCAATGGGTCAACCATAACACCTTGGTAACCCCTCAGAACCCAATTCCAAAGCTAAAGAAACCCTTTAGAACTAAATTCTTTAGAAATTTAATGTGAGTTAACTAGCGCTATACTAGATTTCCTACGACATTAGCACCAACCACTTTAAATATGATCTGTAAGACCCAAAATCTATAGAATAGTTGATGCTATCTTACCCTGAAATATAGTATCCAACTCTGAACCCAGTTATTCCCAGGAATACTTTGTAACTTCGTATTGGATCTAGACCGCACGTCGAAAGTCTGATATCCATGATCTTAGACCATTATGATCGCTTAGTTGGACTTGACAATCATGTTAAAAATCAAGCCCAAACGATGTCCTAAGACCATTTTATTGAGTCTGGAGTGAAGAGAGTGAGAAACGGTAGATTTTTAGAAAATTAAATATCTTTTTAAGTAATCTGGAACATTTTTCTTGCGCGTTAGTTTTAAGCGTTCTGACCGTTAGTTTTCGACCCAAATTCAACCTCAGATCAGGATAAGTGGCCCTTACATGTCAAAGTACTTGTGGCCATGATTGAAGTTCGGTAACCGTTGAATTGAAGCTGGTCTACCACGGTCGATCTGGAAACCCGACTGAACTGAAAACTTAGCTTGACCTAGATCCATTATTAGAGAGCTTAAGTCCGACCGCATTTAGTACCAGGACCTCCAGAAGTGCTCCGTTGGATCGGAATAGACCCGATTTGGTTATAATCTAAGTATACCTTGGCCCTAGGACTATTTTCGTCACTTTTGGGCTTATAAAAAGGCCTTAAACCCTCTCTCACAAATCCCATATGAATTTCTAAACCCTAGCTTTCCAAGAGAGAGAAAAGAGAGAAAGCGTGAGAGAACCTGTTGATTCTCCGTAGGATTCTTCCTAGTTCATCTATTCATCGAACCTGCATATTTGAATTGTTCTTTCAGTGTTTCTGATACCGTTCTTAGATAAGAAATCCTAACCCTAACCTATTTTGGAGCTTAGAATAGTTAAATGTTATTGTAGCTAACCTATATTCATGCCTTAGGTTACCTATCCACCGTTGACGAAGACTTGTCCTCTGAATCACATCCGTTATGCATTTTCTGATTTAAGGTGCGGACTATATATGTTTAGGTTATGGTTTTCAAGAATTTCAATGTTAGGTAATGATTTATTCTTGCTTAGGATGCTATTTCACATGTATAAAGTGTTATCCGTTTCGTTTTTCAGTTATACGTTAACTATGTTGAATATACTGTAGTCCTCGTATTTGTAGAAAATACCATATACGTATGAAATTCATATTTGTGCTTACTATAATAAATCATTGTTTATGTATGCTAGATGCATGTGTATCAACTTCTGTGTGAACAGATTAGCCTAATACATGTTTTATCAGTATACGTTGTGTGAGTTATGTTGTGTAGTCTAAGTGTATGTGAAAATGACTGAATGAGTATGGAATTCGCTTTTGTACTCACCATGACTAATTGTCATAGATGTATGATTGTTGTATAGGCGATAACCCTTTGACGAAAGGATTTTCCCTAATACGTATGCTAATAGATACATAATATGTATGATGTAATGTGTAGACTAAGTGTATGTAAAAGTGTCTGAATGAGTTTGTAGTTAGTAAGATGTCCCTGTATGCGGGTTGAGATATGATTCTCAACTACATCAATGATGTGTACGATTTCCTTCATGTATTTTACATTGCATTTGTGTGGATTCATGTTTAAGTTGTATTCCATAACATGCAAAAACAATGCTGTGAAGGGTGATGGGGGAGTGGTGTAACGATTCTGTGCAACAACCCTAGCAGCCCTAAAACGGACAATATCGAATCTTTGATTATATAATTTGAAATATGATCCATTTACTACTTTGATTATATCATTGGATAACATATCATAACTGAATGTGATTGGGGCTATTTATAGTCCAGGTAATCGGTAACCATTCTTCAAGTGGTAGTTGAGGTTGTTTCGCCACGTAGGATGAGTTTAACGAATCTGAGTCGTGCTTGGGATGTTCGACAGTGGTTAGGCTACACGGAGTGCTTATGCATTCCATGTCATTCAACTCAACGTGCGCTTGGCCCAGTTGAACTTATCAACTAACCCAATTGACCGATGTTTGTTCACCATGTTTAGTCGCCACTGCTTGAATCTAAGGTACTGAGCTTACCAGTGAAACTCCCGTTAACTGTGGTACTGTGATCTCCTAAGACTCATGAGCCGGACATAGTGGTATGGGACACCGTGGTCGAGCTGTCGGCCTACGCTAGGGCCACAAACCTCCCCGTAGTGACCAGTGAGCACTTTATTCTCGTGAACAGATTATGGTGGTATGGGACACTATATTCTTGTTGTCGGCCTACATTGATTGGTGACGAGCCCTCTGTAGTGACCTCGAGTATATCCTGACACTGCATAAGGGCGACGAGTCTTGATGCAGTATTGAGGATATCATTAGGCCTGTATTGATTTGGTGATGGCAACAGCCCTGACAGCCCTTGCAGCGACCTAGAACCGTAACATCGTATGAGAATCTCTAGGAATGATGACCCTAGAATGGATCAATGTAGGGAATTGATACAAGGGAGGTGTCTTAGCTTCCTAATCCTGTTGTATGAAAAGGACTAATAAGAACTTGGTAAGCATGCTCATATCATCGCATTGCATGTGCTAACGGGGTTGGTGATAGAGCACTAAGGAAGTGATTCATGTCGCGATCATTAGATGATGTCACAGAGGAAATTGTGGTGAGGGCATGCATCATTCCTTCATATCATCCTTACATTAACAAGAGTATCTAGGACCTGTTTGATTGTACTGCCTTACCATTACTGCTTGATTGAATTGATAACATGTTAACCCTTACTGTATAGTTTTTACTGAGTTGATCACTCACTCCCACGTTTCGGGACGGTGTTTATAACAACAACCAGTCCCTGTTTTAGTTTCAGATGGTGGCGATGCTTGCGAGGCAGAGCCGGTCTTTTGGCGATGAGGAGATTTCTCCTATATGTTGTTCTCAGGCTGGTTCATGTGAACAACTCCCTGATTGATGGGGATTCAGGGTTATGTTGGTAGTGATTTAACCTATTTTGATATATTTATTTTATGACATGTCTTGTAATTATAACCTGGCAGAGCATACATATCTTGGGGACTTATGTTGATTTAAACATGTATCTCAGTCTTTCGCTCGTGTTTTTAGACTGTCCCTAATTTATGTTTGCTGTTTTGGCTTAATCTACCTCATGTTTTATACCCTAATGCTGATAACATTCATCCATCATAAAAAAATGCTGCATAAGTGATGTTCTGGAACTCGGGAGCTGAGTTATACTCGACCCCAGATTTTCAGGGCGTTACACAAACCGTCTAGTCTCATGACGTCCAACAGCAACTGCTGCTGGACCGTGTGAAGTGGAAAGAAAAATATTAGCTTGATACAAGTTGGTGGGCCACACGTGTGTACCCACCAGATGTATGCATTCCATCCATCCATACACGGTGGAGCCCACCTCGTTATGTATTGTAAACCACACCGTCCATCCATTGTTGGACGGTGGGACTCAGGCGCATGTGTAGGGTCTCCACTGTCCAGACGTGGCAGGTGGGACCCACCTGGTGATGTATTTCGTGCCCACATCATTAAAGGACGTCCAGAGAGTTTGGATAATTTTAAAATTAAATAAATAAATAATATAATAATAATAATATATATTATATAATATATACTACATAGTATATGAGGGTGGGCCCTATGTGGATGCGCCACACCATCTCACCTTCCTTGGATGGTGGGACCCACCTCACGTGTGAGGCTACCTTGATGTATTTATTAAATCTGCACCGTCCAACAGATCTGGACGGTGGAGATCTTCCCACCTTGATGTATTTACTAAATATGCACCGTCCATATGTGTTGGACGGTGGCCACACCATGATACTCAGGTTTTATCAATAGCGTCCATCTGACAGTGGAGTGGACCCCATTTATGTGGTGCGTGGCCATCCAGACGCTGGGGTCCGGACGGTGGCAACACTTGGCCAGCTCCTTCAACACTGGTGGGTCCACACGTGTGAACCCTTGATGTATGTTTGAGGCCCTGACTGTCCATCTGCATGTGTAGCCCACCTTGATGTTTGTCTCTGGATGGTGTGGCCTTAATGCATGAATGTGTATATCCAGCCGTTCATCCATCGGGTCCCATGCAGCAAGCAGTTGCTGTTGTCCTGCACGTCAGAAGCTCTACGGGGTCCACTGATGTATGTATTTTATTCCATGCTGTCTATCAGGTGGACTCTACTATGATGTATAGGTCTTATCCACACTGTCCAGATGGTTGGATGGTGGGACCCACCCCTGATGTATTTATTCTATATCCACGCTATCTATCAGGTGGACCACACTGCAACTGGTGAGGGATTGAATGTCCACCATTGAAATCCTTTTAGGAGCATAGAAGCTCTGGATCAATATAATAATAATTATTATTTTTTATCCTGGTCCTTATGACCATATGGATAGATTGGACGGAAAATAAACGTTATGGTTGGGCCTACCTTGATGTGAACAGTTTAGGCGGTGCTGGACACCATGAGACTGTGCTGCGGACCATCATGATGTATATTTTGATCTATGCCGTCCATCTATTTTGGGAGTGGGGCCATCTTGATGTATGTGTTATAACCGCGCCATCCAGTTTGCTGGACGTGCAGCCCACTGTTATATGTGTTATGCATCCATGCCAACCATTTGGAGGGCCCATTTCGAAGGTACAAGCCCACCTATTCCGAATATGAGGCCCATTAGTGTGGTCCATTGATGTAGCCCACTTGATGTGTATGAGGCCCATTAGTGCGGCCCATTGATGTAGCCTACTTGATGTGTATGAGACCCATTAGTGTGGCCCATTGATGTAGCCCACTTGACGTGTATAAGGCTCATGTGTAGGGCTCACCTATTATGTATTTAAAGCCCATGGGACGTGGCCCATGGTGATGTATATTAGGCCCTTGTGTGAGGTCATGAGCCCGCTATATGTTTAGCCCTATGTGGGCCACTCCTTAGGAGCAATGTTGGTTAAACATCCACATTGATGGGCAATAATGGTTGAAATGTTCACATTGTGACCTTCCCTTAGGCCTTGTTAGGCCCATTCTCATCGATTCTGTTTCTGATTATCGAGGTCGATTATTGATTGTCGATACCAATTTCGATTGTCAAGGCTGATTATTGAGGCCTATTCCGATCCTGATTGTCGAGGCCGATTCTGATTATGGATATCGATTCTAATTATCGAGGCTGATTCTGATTGTCGATACAGATTCTGATTGTTGAGGTCGATTCTAATTTCAATTATCGAGGCTGATTTCGATTGTCGATACCGATTTCGATTATCAAGGCCGATTCCGATTCCGATTCCGATCATTGAGGCTGATTCTAATTATCGAGGCTGATTATGGAGGTCGAGTTAGATTGTTGAAGCCGATTTTCAAGGCCGAGTCAGATTGTCGAGGCCGATTTTGATTCTCCAGGCCGATTGTTGATTTCGATTGTTGAGGCCAATTCCATTTTCGATTATGGAGGCCGATTTCAATTTTGATTGTCGATTCCAATTGTCCAGACCGATTGTCGATTTCGATTGTTGATTCTGAAGTCAATTTTGATTGTCGAGGCCGATTGTTAAGGCCGATTCCGATTATCGATTCTGATTTATCGAGGACAATTCCGATTGGTGAGGCTTAATGTAATGTATATGCGGCCCGTATTTAAGGCCCATTATGATGAGTATTAAGCCCTTGTTTAAGGCCCAATGTGACTTATATAATGCTTATGTCATGAGGCCCAATGTGGTGCATTTGAGGGCTAGGCGGTGGAGCCTGTTGTGATGTATATTAGGCCCTTTGTGAGGCTATGGGTCCACTATACGATAGGCTCTATGAGGGCCACTCCTTAGGGGCAATGTTGGTTAAATGTCCATAGTGTCGAGGCCGTTGATGTCGATTATTGAGGCCGGTTATTAGTACCGATTATGAGTATGTGACATCATAGCATCATGATACATGCCCATACGCATCATATGCATGTTTGTTATGAGATGTGATTGACCATTGCAAATGTCATTAAGCATGTCGATTATGAGACTCCCTGATAAGCGAAAATATATCACATGAGCGTACAGTATGCGCAGGATGGAGGCATGACTGGATTGTATGACTCATGCATCTTACATTATGTGTTGAGATTACTGTACGTGCTAGCGATATCAGGGCCATAGCCTCCACAAGCATATCGTGGATGGCCAGATGGGACATCAAAAATGTTTGGTTCTAGCATACGGGCATCATATATGTCCCCGGGTGAAAATCCTTAAACTTCCGTGGTCAGGAGATACTCCGACGTCGAGATCGAGTGGATATATATGAACGCATAAGGGCTGAATACCAAGAGGTCGCGTCTCCCACTATGCCGTGGTCGGTTGGGAGGGGGTATGGTCTTACCTGCCCTAGTGTAGGGGGCATAACTAGGCTGAGTTTGACCAACTCATGAATGGGTCCGCTATCGACGTGCCGGGTAGATATTGACTGACTACTGGTCAGGTGGATAGTGAGGTCTCTTTTACTTGCATAGTCGCACATCAGTGGGCGGCGATTTGTATGTAGAGTGTACTTGACTTCGGTGATGATCTCAAAGAGAAACTGTACTGATATGTGGACTTATCGAGTAGGAGTTACATATTCATTCATTCACTATCCACTCGGGTTAGTGGTGCGCAACTAATTATTGTATACCTTCGTAATGGTAAGGATTTCGGTTAGGCATGTGACTAACCTAAGATCAGGAGTTTACCACATTAGGTCTGACTATCCAAATTTAGGTATGAGACTGGTTTGGATAAAAGTCCCTTGTGATGGACCCTATAGCCTGTGATACTACGTACTATCATCCTGACTTCACACCATAGCTGAGTCATTTCATTCGCACCACGTATTGCATATTGCATTACATCCTCGACATATGACATTTTGAGTTATTACGTTTTTACATTTATATGACTTAGATACGGCTGACGGTATTCGTGGACTCATCAGGATTTGCATATTGCATTGCATCATAGCATCTGATATTTGGCTTGTTGTCTCCACATTGCATAGCTGATCTACATTACTTCATTAGTATATGATATTATTTTTCTGCATCGCATAGCGTAGATAAGGCTGATGGTATTTATGGGCCTATCAGTATATTTTCGCATTACGTTGATATCGTATGATTTATGAACTTGCCAGTGTTTCTGATATCGTATGATTTATGAACTTGCCAGTATTTTTAATATCATATGATTTATGAACTTACCAGTATTTCTGATATTGTATGATTTATGAGCTTATTAGTATTTCTACTTACTCTGATTATTCTGATATTTCTTAATTAATACTTACCTTGTGCACATACTTTCACCGCCCACTAAGCTTTCTATAAGCTTATGTATAATAGATGCGTGCAAGTGGCGTTAGGTTGTAGCAGCGTTGAGCTTGGAGCATGCAATGGACCTTTGGAGCTTTAATTTTCGATTTATGTATTTCCATTTCAGCACTGTATTCAAACGTTTATATTAGTGGATATGTGATGATGATGTTGCCTTTGTGATTTGGGTATACTTGAGGTTATGCTTCTTATGAGTAAAATATACATTAAAAAATCCTCCTTGTAAGATTCCAGGATTGGAATCTGGTGTATGGACACTGGGAGTCGAGAATGGGGTACCACAGAGGCTATCGGCACCAGATTTGGCGATCGAGAATTTTGTGAGTTAGGTTTCCGAGTTAGGGGCGTGACAATACGTGTTCGAGACACTCTGTCTCCATCCTGTTTGGCTCGTAGAGACATGTTCACCAGCTGAGCATAATTGGGAATGCTAGCGCAACACATCTTAGTGCGGGTATCAGGCCACAAACCCTCTGAAAATCGTTGCATTCTCATCAGCTCGTCTTTTAGGATCAATGGAGCATGTCTGGCCAGGTTTATGAAGCGGTTCTTGTATTCAGCCACTATCATCCCCCCTTGTCGGAGGTGAAAAAATTCACCCTCCTTTTCATTACGGTAAGTGAGAGGGAAGTACTTTCCATGGAAACGAACTTCGAACACGTCCCACATCCACACGTATCCTATTGGAACGGTTCGTAGGATGTTGTCCCACCAAAGACTAGCCTCCTTCTCGAACATATAAGTAACAAGCTCCACTTGCTCTGCCTCAGTACAGTGCAACGGCTTTAACATCTTAGAGATGTGATCCAGCTAGTATTTAATCTCCTCGGGCCTGTGAGTACCTGCAAAGGTAGGAGGGCGGAAGTATTGGAAGCGCTCAAATAAGCCACTAGTGTTCATAGCTCCCACAGGCTGCACAGGTGGCATAGGTGGGACCGCATTCATGTTCTAGGAAATAGCCCTCGCAATATTAGCTAAGACTTGTTGTTGTTGCTGCATTAGAAACATTATCTGTTCCAACCTATCAGGAGGAGGAACCGACTGAGGTATGTGTGGCGTCGACAAAGACGCATGGTTCTATCCCAGAACTGGTGGTGCATTCGGTGTTGGCCCATTCATAAGGTCAGTGACCGACTGTGAATCCGACATAGTCTCAATATCCGGGCCCAGATTGAGGTCCATATGGCTATTGCTTAGGGGAGGTGCCCTGTCAATCAATCCGTCAAGAGCAAGACGTGCTATATTCCGAGTATTTTTAGGAGGCATTCCTTATATACAACATAGGGTGCAACGTGTGTAAGATTATGATAATATTACCCACTTTTCCAAACATTCTACACATTCTAAATTAAAAGAAGCTTTATGCATTTCATTTAGCCAAAACATCACAATACATGAGATGTAGTATTACATGAATTATGACAGAAGATGCATGTGAACTAATTTAGCAAAAGCTTTAACACTAACTACTCTAACATCCAATTAAGCCGACCAGGGCTATTACAAAGAAAAGAAAGAAACAAAGAAAACCAGAAGACAACTGCAACACATGACTAGTCCTCTGACTTTGGCAAGGGTGGAGTCACACCCTTATTCTACATCCAGCACAGGAGGGTCTTCACGGTGTGAGACATTCTCTTGAATATCTGTTTTAAATAAGCCTGATTCTCTTTGAACTCCTGCTTCACGGCGGCTTGGTTTTCTTCAATCTTGGCCATGCGGGCTTCTAAAGCGGCCTGATCACAATGGTCTTCATGTGTAGCAGGAGGGCTCCCATCTGAGTCTTGGGCCTCCTCTTCTTCTTCCTACTCTTCCTCCTCACTTCCTTCTTCATCCTCAGTGCTTTTTTCCTCACTGCCTTCTTCCTCTTCATTTCCTTCCTCATCTTCACTTCCATTGTCCTCTTCACTTTCTTCTATTTCATCCCCATACTCATCGAGTCGGGCTTGGCGTTGCCTAGGGTCAATCCCTATATTGTTGAGTGTAGTCTCACTGATAAAGTGGATGGGCGCAAGATTATCCATATTTAGTCTGAAACTGAAATTATGAGCAATCTTGCAGATAAGTCGACCGAATGGGAGTGAGGCGTCTCCTCGAGTAGAGCGTGCAGTCCTAATTATCTGTAACAAGAAAAAAGTAGGCAGGCACAGCTTGTCTCCCTATCCAGTTCTATACAGGAGGTCTACTATAAGGTGAGTGCATTATGTACGGTTACTCCACCTAGGATACATGTCGTACATGCATATGTGGTGGAGTAGGCGGAAGTCTGTCATTATCTTAGTCGATGCGAGGCTATTGTCTTGTCTCCAATGAGCTAGTCGGCCACAAAGAAAACGTGTGCGGTGATCTTTCTCTCGTTTACTAGTGAGATGAGTTGCACTTGCATGTACCACACCATGCTTAATTCACATAATACGGGCCATCACATCCATATTGGCTATGGCTTCCTGCCTCCCTAAAAGGATAGTAAACTGAAGCGGCTTTAGTAGTGGATTTCGTATGTGGGCATAGAAAGCTCGTATGGTGCCTTCACTTACATGAGCCTTCCCTTCAAACATAGGACCCCACCTAGTCTCTAACAGAAGGTCAATCATTGGGTACAACCAAATATTTTCTCATCAACATGAGCTTCAAATAAAACTTTTTGGTCACAGAACTTACTAAGTTCAGCACCCTCCGGTAGCGATCTTTCCAATGAATTTGAGGATCGAGGTCCCATTTTGATCTTAGCTCTCGCTCGGCACTTATACTAGCCTCGGTGCTTGCCTTCTTCCTCGAGCGGCTTGGATGGCTTAGCTTGGCCTCATCCGGGGCTGCTTTTCTCTTTCCCATAAGGGAAAGGAGCGTTGAGATGGAGAAAATGGTGGTGACAAGCTCAAAGAGAGATGAAGTGGATTTGAAGATATGGGAAGTATAAAACACAACAAGAGGATTCTTGTGCTCAAATAGGTGGAAATAAGGAAGATGGAGAGATGAAAAATGGTAGTTTTTGAGGAATAGTGATGTAAGGATGAAAAAGATAGAAGATTTGAAAGTTTGGAGTGAATGGGAGAGGGGATTGAAAGAGAAATGGGGTTTTGGAAGGTTTGGAGTGTTGGAGGGGTGAAATTTGGGTGAAAATGGGCACAGGGGAGTAAGGGAAGGGTTTAGAGGGTTTGAAGTAGGATGGAATGAATAAAGGAGGCAAGTGAAGGGTTAAATAGGTGGTCCCACACGTAGGTGGCCCCACACAGACGGTCGGACGGCGGTGCGTCGTCGCCCGCACTGTGCCACCGCACCTCGCGAGGAGGCGGGTGGTGCACCGCACTCCCCTGGGGTGTCCTGCAATGGCTCCGCCCTGGGGCGGTGGCCACCCCCTCTCGGGGTGCTATGTACATGCGAGGGACCCCCTGGGTCCCATAAGATTTTATGGTTTGGGCCCCTACGCCCGTAAAAGGCACTTTCTCGGTCTAATATACATGTATTCACACTTTTTAGCGCGTTTCACGTTTGGGATTCGCCGACTTATAGTCCAAACCCATCGATTGATGGCCAAAAAGGGTCTGAGATCATTTCACATGATCTAGGACGCGTATGAGCTACACTACAATGGTCGATCTCGCCCATCGGTGAAACTTTGGGATCCTACGATCATTTCTACATTTCATCGCCCCTTCCTAAGTCCGAGTGCGTTTAGAGTGCATCGTGTTACCTATAACCCAGGTGCAGTTTAATCCAAATCATGCTCTAATACCAACTTATAACGCCCCAGATTTTGAGGGTCGAGCAAAGCTCTACTCCTGAGATCCAACGCATCACTTATGCAACATGGATGATGATGTTTAGATATTGTCCATATCAATGTATTAAACATAAGTGAGATTATATTAAAACAGTATATCATACTCCAGATATAATTAAATTTAACAAGCGGAAGACTGAAACATACATACATATATATATATATATATATATATATATATATATATATATATATATATATATATATATATATGAACAGGTAAATGTTTTACAACCTCCAGAGTATGATTATGTAGCCGGGCTGAATATGTACATGTATTGTTTCAAAATAGGCAAAATATCAAAATGTAAACGTCCAACTAATCCCTGTGCTCCTGTATCGCGTCGAATCAGTACAAGGTCTACATAGACCCGCCTGATAGCTGAACATAGGAGAATTCTTCCTCCTCATCTATGAAGTCTAACTCAGCCGCATAAACTTTGTCATCACCTGCATTTATAACAGAGACTGGTTGATATTTTAAAACACCGTCTTAGGGTGGGAGTTAGTGATCAACTCAGTGGTACTATAAGGCAAAGGTTAACATGTTATTAAGTCAATTAAACAATAATAATAAAGCAATACAACAATCACTTCCTAGCTACTCTTGTTAATGTAAGAATAGTGTGCAATAATGATGCATGCCCTCGCCCAAAGCTCCCTCACAAGTGACTCCAACAACTAAGTTCTCACATGACAACCTCCTTAAAGTGTAACTTCCTCACCAAAGCACATGCAATGCGGTGGATGGTTGTATTAGCTGAGTACTTAATTAAGCTTATTCATACAGCAGATTTGAAAAGCTAAGGTACCTCCCTTTATATCATTAACCCAAACCAAAGGATCCATCTAGGGTCGTCAATCCTAGTTATTCACATACCGTAGGTAAGTTGTAGGGCATCACCCTAATGAAAAGCAATTGATAGGTAAATTCATTGTTTATACTCGCGGTCACTACGGGAGGCTCGTTACCTTAACATAGGTCGACAACTCGAATACGGTGTCCTATACCACCATGCCCGGCTCACGAGTTTGAGTTGCTCACCGGTCACTACGGGGAGGATCGTTACCCCATCGTAGGCTGACAGCTTGACCACGGTGTCCCATACTACCATACTTGGCTTATGAGTCTTAGCGGATCGTGGTACCATGGTTGAAACAGGCTTTTACATTGGTAAGTGGTACATTAGATTCAAGCGGTGATGCCCATACATGATAAACACACAATAGGCCAACTGGTTTGTTTGGCAAGTTCGATTTGGTACAAGCACACGTTGACTTAATCGACATGGAGCGCATAAGCGCCCCTTGTGGCCTAACCACTATCGACAATCGCCATGCGATACGGAATCATCGAGTTACCTAATGTGGCAAGACTAATTCAGCCCCCTGTACAAGGATTGTTACCGATTTCCTGGGCTACGTTATAGCCCCAATCTTACTCAGATGCAATAGATAGACACATGTGACAATCATATCAGCATTTAACAAATATTTCAAATAAATCTCTCATTTGGACATTTCATCAAACACATTAAACACGTTACCAAGAATTTGTGTTTCATATATAAATCACATAGACAAAATTAAGATTTCATGAAGGAAACTATACATATGGATAAGGTAATTGAGGATCCTATCTCAATACCCTTATTAAATACAATTCCTTAACAATTTCTCATTCAGACATTTTACCAAACACTTAGACTACACATTACTAAATACATAACTAGATTAGTTACAACTTGAACTATAGAAATTCCTTACACAAAGAGATCGTCATATATACGACAAACATGAATCCTAGATTTACATCATAACAAGCACAAATCTCAATTTCATGTTCATTCAAACATTTCAATAAACACATGGAATGCATCTTGTATTCAACATAGTTCACACATGTATAATATATCGAAAACATCGTAACTAAGATCATTTGACAGCAATCAAATTAGACATAAATCATTAGCTGACATTGAAAGCATTGAAAACCATAACCTAAACGTTTATAGTCCGCACCTTTCATCAGAATACATGATTCAGAGTCGGTTCGAATCCTACGTTCCCAAAAATGGAATGACGGGTACCTAAAACAAAAAATCCATTAGTTAGGTTGACAAACGACTATTCTAGATCTTCACTATATGTTAGGGTTTAAATTTCTTACCCAAATTGTAGTTGAAACGGGTTGTGTAGCGAAGCGGAGAGATGAATCAGTGCCTGGAGTTGTGGGAAAAAATCCCAGCAAAGATCTCCAAGAATCTTTCTTCCTTCCTCTTTTCTCTCCTTTTCTCTCTCTCTCTCTCTCTCTCTCTCTCTCTCTCTCTAAGGGTTTTTAGAAAATTCGTATGGAATGGGAATGGGGTAGTTTAAGGGCTTTATATAGGCGCAGAACTGATGCAAATGGCCCTAGGGCCATGGCATACTTAATTTATAACCTAAAGGTGCTTATTTTTGACAAACCGGGCTATTAGGAAGGCTCATTACTCACATACGTCATAGTATAAGTTTCTTGACAGTGGATCTATTCCAGGATATGATTTTGGTGTGATCTGACAAGCTGATCGACTGTGAAGGACCTGTGTTAGATTAACGGTCGTACTTGCTCGATCGAGGCCACAAGTATACGGATATGAGCAGAAAAATTTTCTTTTCCCCTGGGTGAAGTTTGGTCAGAAACTGACGGTCGAAAATCTTCAATTTCGCGTGTAAGCGAAAGGCCTAATTTACTTAAGTTTCATTTCATTTTATAAAGATATTCGCGTTTCTCACACACTTTACTCAGGGCTCAAGTTGTGCGTTTCTGGATACTATTTGGGCTCAATTCCAGTGATGGTTGTCATGCCCAATAGGATGAATATAACCCTATAGTTTCGAGGTCATCAGACTTTCGGCATGCGGTCCTGTTCCGATATAGGGTTTCAATGTATTCTTGAGAGCGACAGGCTCGTGGGATTTCTCTTAGGTTCTCAAGTAGTGTTGAGTTAGTGATTTTGATGGTTTTGGGTCTTACCATTTGTCACTCCCCAAACTCAAAAACTGGGCTCACAAAATTTTTGATCGTGGAATCCGGTGCCGACAGTCTCCGTAGAACCCCATTCTCGGCTCCCGGCACCCATTTACCAGGTTCCGATCCTAGGATACTACAAGGAGGATTTCTTATCATCAATTTGAATCGTAATGAGCATAACCATAAACATAACCCATGAGCAATAACCACAAGAACACCATCACAAAATTCATTATGATAAAAAACTTTGGGTACAATGCGTATAAAGGGAAATACAAGATAATGCTAATAACAAAACTCTAAAAACTCGACTACACGCTCTAATTGCGGTGAAGGTATGGCTACGTCCTGGCGTCACCTGTACGCATCAATCATGCATAAGCTTATAGAAAGCTTAGAGGGTAGTGTAAGTGTGTGCGCAAAATAAGCGTGCTCAGAAGGCAAAGTTAGAGTAATGCAGAATCATGCTGATACGTACATGAATGCAAATCAGCCATAATAAGGCTATGTAATGCAGGATATGAATGCTATCGGCCATAACAGGACCATGCAATGCGAGATGCAACTCAAGCATGCCAATCCTCATCATATATCCGTATAGTTCTCATTCTAGATAATCACCGGGTTTTAGTACACTCCAAATGGCACTTCTGCTCTCCTAGCCGCACAGTCCATGTAAGCGTAAGAAACCTCACTTTTCGCTTAGCCAATAGTCTGCCAATACCTATCCGGCACGTCAATAGCGGATCCATTCACGAGTTGGTCAAACTCAACCTACTATTGGCCCCTACCCTCGGGCCAGTAAGGCCACACCCCTTTCCAACCGACCATGATACAGTGAGAGACGCGGCCTCCTGGTATTCGGACCTCGTGCGCTCATATATCCACTTGGTCTCGACATTGGAATCATCCTCTGGTACCATCAGGTTTAGGGATTTTCACCCAGGGACATCTATAGTGTCCCGATGCTTAGTAATAATATTTTCAGTATCCAATCCAGCCACCCACGATGTGTCTGTGGAGGCTATGGCCCTGATGTCGATAGGAGATACAATAATCATAATCACACAAATGTAAGTGCATGAATCATACTACCAGACATGTAACAATCCTGCACGTATCATGCGCTCATGTAAGGCAACTCCGCCTATCAGGGAGCCCATAAACAATCTGCCTGAAGGCACATGCTATGGTCAGTCACTTCTCATATCAGGCATACATATGATGCATATGGTCATGAATCGTGGATTTATACTATACATGTTATGTGGTGATGGTCTCTAATTAAAACAAAGATGGGCCTAGACGGTCTACGCACTACAGGTATGGGCCTCTCAATGGGCCCTAACCAATATCATCCTTACAACGTGAACATCAAACCATCATTACTCCCAAGGTATAACTCGCTATAAAGATTAACACATATACCATGGTGGAATCACACTACAATGGGCCTTATGTACGTCTCATTGGGCCTTAACCCATGGGCCTCCAATACATCAAATGGGCCTCACGTACATGGGTTTCGTACATATCAAGATGGGCCTAATCACATGGGCCCTATATATATTAAGGTGGGCCCTCAACAATGGGCTATGAATATGGCAAGTGGGCCACATCACATGGGCCATATATATATAATGGGCTATGTCAATGGGCCCCGTGTATAAAAAATGGCCACACGCCATATGTAAGTGGTGATAATAATTGCCACTGATTAATATTCCCAAGGCCCGCCATAATATTTATTTCCCATATAATTTGATCATAGGGTCCCAATGATTTCAATGGTTAGATAGTTTAGATGAAACACATATATCATGGTGGGTCCCATAAGGATGGACAGCATAGATAAGGCACATGCCTCGTGTTGGGGGCCACACTGATGGAAAGTGTGGAACATATACATCAATGGGTCCCACATGGTGCCCACCATCATGTTTATTTCCCACCCAATCTGTTGATAAGGTCATACAGACCTGAGCCCACCTGAATGTTTATTTTCCACCCTACCTACTGATAAGGTCACATGGATTTGGGGCCCACGGTAATGTTTATTTTCATCCAACCTGTTTAGAGGTCACATGGACTAGGGGCGCACCATAATGTTTATTTTCACCCAATCTGTTGATAAGGCCGCATGGACCAGGGGCCCACCGCCCTGCTGGTGAGGTCACGTGGACCTGGATGAAGAATAAAAACAAATATCATATATGATCCAAAATTTCTAACCCCAAAAGTTTTAATGGCAAACGCTCCTTCCCACTGTTTCATATGACGTGGGCCACCTGAGTGTGGGTATTCGGCTGATTTTGGGGGGTCCACTGCCTAAAAAGGGGCCCCATGAAATGCACTGTGTTGATGTTTGACACTCATCATGGTGGGGCCCACGGCTGGGACCGTGGGTCCCTGGTCGTCTGCCCACGCGGCAACGCAGGATGCTGCCGGCATCCTCTGGGAGCAGCAGCAGCAGACGCTGCTGTTGTTTTTATTTTTTTTATAATTTTTGTTTTTCCATGGTTTTTCATAGGTGGGGCCCGCATCAAGGAAATTCGCCCCGCCCATTGGTCCCTTGTGGCTCAATACAAACGCATCAAGCCCAATATGCAACATATTTTAGCAAATAACAACATTAAGGTAGGTTTTAACGTACACACTACCATTTTCTATGTTATGGCCCACTTGATTATCAGATCAGCCTCATCTTTTGGCTCAATGCCTAAAATGGGCTGAGAAATGGAATGGACGACGTGGATTTTATACATACATCAAGGTGGGGTCCGTATGAGTGGTGCACTCAAAAGTCTTGAACCGAGATGATATTTTTGTGGTGTCAGTACACCATACCATTAGTTCACACTTCACAGTTTGCCTAGCCACGTCCAGCGTCTATGGACGCTGGACGGTCTGTATACAGCACAAGCATCATGGTGGGTCTCACATGTACATGGCCCACCATGCATGTATATATATATATATATATATATATATATATATATATATATATATATATATATATATATATATATAAAATAACATAATATATTATATAGCATGTGGGACTTCCCACCATCCCAAAATGGACGGTGGATTTCACCTAAAATGTGGTGGGCCACACCGTTTAATGGATGGAGTAGATTTAACATAGATTGGTGAGGCCCACATCATTCTAAGGAAATGATAAGGATAGAGAGAGAGAAAAAAGAGAGAGAGGGTGATAAAGAGGAGGGACCCCACCACTATGGGCCCTCCATGGTTATAACACATACATCAAGTGGGTCCCACAACAAGTGTGTAAGTGCTATGGTCTTATGCTCCTTTGGTTGTCAAATTTTGTGTCTCAAAACGTCTATATATGTCTTGTGGTTGTTGTGTTTATTTCTTGATAACTGTGTTCGAAACACCTCATCAACACTTCAAGTTCAAGCTAGTTAACTACAAGTTAGTTCAAGCTCAAGCTAGTTCAAGCTACAATAAAGAGTTCAAGTTCGAGACTCAAGATAGACCGGGAGACAAGTGCAACTTAAAGTGATATTAAAGCTTGTGATGTGTTCAAGCTACATCAACCTAAAAGTGAAGGTTTCAATATCCATACTTCGTGTCCCAGGTTTGATAGACCTTAGTTTGACCTTAGGGTAGGTCATTTTGGATACATAATCCAATGTTTATAATTATGCAGGATTCTGATCTGTCCTAAGACTAGTCTTGGATTTGGTTCGACTAGTCCTAGCACTGGTTCGACCAGTCCAAGATATTCTAAGCCCAGTCGTAGTTTTGTTACAAATTATCAGATTTTTTCTGTTCGACTACGACTAACCCTGGAGTCTGCTCGAGCGGTCGTAGGATGGTCTCGACTCGACCTTCGACCAGTCGTGGAGCTACGACTCAAACTCCAGTGACTAAATCAAGTGTCGCACGACCAGTCGTAGAGGGGTCTCAACCGGTCGTGGACTGCCTTCGACTGGTCGTGAAACGGTTTTATCCGATCGCGCTCGAAAATTTAAAAATTCGTTTCTTCTTCAACCAGTCGTGTTGACCCTAAGACCAGTCGAAGATAAATTTCTATAGCTATAAATAGCACATGAATTTCAGAGTTATTCATAAAAAATTTAAGTAAATTTGAAGCTCTACTCTGAGATAAGTTTGAGTTTGTTTTTAAGCTATATACTGCATAATTTTATTTTCTTTTGTTAGCTTTTTACTATTTGATTTTATTCTATATTCCAATCTGATTTTAAAAGAGGAATTATTATTTTCCTTCTTCTTAGAATTAAAATCAAATAGAGCTAGCCCAATCTAATTTAATTTAAAATCAATTAGAACTTAGAACCATTGTAAAGTGAGTATTGGACATTGAACTTTCATATTTGAACATCTACTCCAATTGGTTCTTCCAAGCTGCTACAAGAGGAGAAATTCAGATATTTTATAATTTTGTAAATTCTATTCTATTTTGGTTTTTATTTGGGATTCGCCAGAAAAATCTCAATTTGTGTGGTTGTTTGAGGAGAGTCAGAAAACTCAGAAAAGAGGAGTTTTTTTTTATTGTATAAGCCCAAGTGAAAAAGACACAATTGTGAAGGTTTTAGGTGAACCTGTGAAACCTATCTTGATAGTGAACGCTAATATCCCTGTGTGAGGATATTAGGAGTGGAGTAACATTCTGTGTGGATGTTGTTTAATAGTTGGTGAACACACAAGCGAACCACTATAACTCCTTGTCTTGTGGATTGAATGCTTACTTAATTCTTTATCTTTTATCATTCAGTTTTGTGGAATGTATATGTGGATGAGAATGTTGTAACAATTTACATTTCAAGCAAGTGTGGAGAATGGTGTAATAGTTTAGAGTTTTATTTCAGCAATTTATCTCTTGCTATTCCTTTATCAATTTGAGCTTCAATTTCTGTAATTATTCTAGTAAGGTTGCCCTGCCATTTTTATGGTGCATGGTTGTCCTTAGAATAATCAATTCTTAAGATTGCAATTTATTCTTTTTGAATTTATATTTTTCTCTTTGGGTTTGAGTTCTTGATACAAAGATCTTTCCAGAAATCAGGTTGTCCTACCATAAACCTTTGGTTTTGGTGTAAGGTTGTCCTTAGAACAACTTTTGTATCAATCTCTCAAGATCTGAATTTTGAGGTTGCATTGTGAATTGATTTATTTTAGTTTGGCTATCTATTTAATTTAATTCCACTGTATTTAATTTTAATTTGGTATAGTCCTATTCACCCCCCCCCCCCCCCCCCCCTATAGGACATATAGCTTGGCCATTTCAAGTGGTATCAGAGCCTAATAGCTCGTTCTTTGGATTTATTTTTTGATCTAACGATCTAAGCTATATAAAAAGATGTCAAATTTCGATAGCCTTTCAGTCACTAAGCCTCCACCATTTGATGGTTCCAACTATGCCTATTGGAAAGCCAGAATGAGGATCTTCCTCAAATCAATGGATGAGAGTGTGTGGCAAGCCACAGTAACCGAATGGAAACCCCCTACCACTAAAGTGACTGGAACCGACGGTTCAAAAATAATGAGAGTGTCTCCTTATTTCTCATGGACTACACTTCAGAAAAGTGAGAGTAGGGCCAATGCTAGAGCACTAAATGCTAGCACTTGCGCACTATCATCGGATGAGTTCAAAAGAATCATATCTTATGATACTGCACAGCAAGCCTGAGATATATTAGAAATGACACACGAGGGTACATCAATCGTCAAGAAATCTAAAGTCCAACTCCTCACAACTAAATTTGAAGAAATTCATATGGAGGAAAATGAAATGTTTTTGGACTTTTACACTAGAATGAATGACATTGTAAACTCAATGTAGGGTCTTGGTAATAAAATCCCAGAAAGTAAAGTGTGTGTAAAGATACTACGCTCACTTCCTGAACGGTTCAACTCTAAAGTAACTGCGATTCAAGAACTTCGTAATACGGATAATATGAGGGTAGAAGAACTAGTTGGTTCTTTACAAACCTATAAATTAAATTTTAAAGCTCCTAAAGGTAAATCTATCACTTTAAAATCTTCTAAAGATATTTCTTAAGAAAACTCGGATTTAGAAAATTCAGAAGATGATATGACGCTTTTAGTAAAAAAGTTTTACAAAATTTTCAAAAGTAAGAAAAGGGTCGATTTTCAAAAGATAAACGAAAAGAAACGATTTAAACCAAAGTCTAGAACTTGGAAGTCTTTGAAAGATAGTCAATGTTAAAACTACCAAGAATATGGGCATTTAGCAGATAAATGTCCTAAAAAGGACAAACCCAAGAAGAAGGGTATGTTGGCTACTTGGGACGAATCATCTGATTCTGAAGCCTCTTCTGAATCAGAAGATTCTGAAATCGAGTCGGGCAATTAAGTAAAAGCCCTTATGACTCTAGCTAAGTTCACATTTTTAGATCACGATGATTCAACTAGGGAAGAAAATTTGTATAGTGATCATGAAAATGAAGAAGATCTTCAAGATGCTTATAATGCCTTATATAAGGAAAGTTGTAAAATTGTTGTCAAACTTAAACTTCAAAAAGAAAAGTTTTCTAAACTCAAAGAATATTTTGAGACTCTTATTTTAGAAACATCACAAATTTTAAATTATTTTAAAAAATCAAAATGTGATTTGAAATTCAAAACCTCCCTGATTGAAGATTTGAAATCTGAAAATGAGAAACTTAAAAATGAAGTATCTTCTCTTCTGAGTTTGAAGGACACATGGAGATATGCCCAAGGTGATCCAAAATTAGAAAAATTATTATCCGGATCAAGAAAATGTGGTGATCGATCTGGGTTGGGCTATGATAAAAATACATCTCCTAAACAAAAGAATACTCTTCCCAATTTTGTGAAAGGAGAGGTCTCAAACTCAAAAGGAAAAGGTACTTGTCAAGATTTTTCTAAAAATAAAAAAACTTTTCAAAAATCTAAAAGTAGCTATTTCAAAAATCAGATAAAAAATTCACTAGCTGAAAAGATAGTTGATTTACTTAAGGAGCTCTTAAAATCTAACTCAATAGGCCTTTCTTACAACTACAATCAAAAGAAGACCGACTATACTTTTAAACCCAAAACTGTTCTGAAATGGGTTCCCAAAGTTGCCTGCTTGGTTGCCCACAGTGCTTTTAAAGAAACAAGCCATTCAAAGTGGTACCTAGATGGATGCTCCAGGCATATGACAGGAGACAAAGCTTTATTCACCGATCTTAAAGATATGACTGATGGGTTAGTCACATTTAGTGATGGAAGCAATTATAAGATTATTGGCAAAGGTATGGTTCAACTTTACAACCTTCCTTTATTTAAAGATGTTTTATATGTTGAGGGGCTAAAACATAACCTGTTAAGCATATATCAAATATGCGATAACAACCATAGTGTGAAATTTTCCAATCAAGTTTGTGAAATCATAAACAAAAAGGGTTCTGTAATATTAACTGGTCGCAGAACTTTTAAAAACTGCTATATAGTAAGTGATGGTAGCTCATCTAACCAAAAGTGTTATATGGTCCATACCAATGAGACAGAACTTTGGCATAAATGACTTGGACATGTACACTATCAGAATTTATACATATTGAGTAAAGGAGAACTAATTAAAGGTCTACCTAAATTGTAAAAAGTAGATAAAATATATGGTGAATGCCAGTACAGTAAACAAACTAGGAGCTCTCATAAAAAGGTGAACTCCAATGCCACATCAAGACCACTCGAGCTTCTCCACATGGATACTATAGGACCAACTAGAACGAAAAGTCGAGGTGGTAAAAAATACATCTTAGTTATTGTAGATGATTATACAAGATATACTTGGGTTTCATTCTTAAGAGACAAATCAGAAACCCTTGATGAAGTGAAAAAGATCATCAAACGAATCCAAACTGAAAAATGTTCTCAAGTCAGTAAGATCCATAGTGATCATGGATCCGAATTTGAAAATAACGGTTTTGAGAAATTTTGTAATGATCAGGGAATATCGCATGAATTCTCTGCGCCCAAAACACCACAAAAAAATGGTATTGTAGAAAGGAAAAATAGAGTGCTTCAAGAAATGGGAAATGTTATGTTGAATAGCATGAAACTCCCTAGAAATCTATGGGCTGAAGCAGTGAATACTGCCTGCTACATTATTAACCATATTTATACTTATAAATCTAATAATAAAATGGCTTATGAAATGTGGTTTGACAAAAAGCCTACTGTCAAATACTTTCATATTTTTGGCAGCAAGTGCTACATTTTGCATGACCATGAAAACTTGGGAAAGTTCGACACTAAAAGTGATGAAGGGACCTTTTTAGGATATTCTTTAAACAGTCATGCTTATCATGTATTGAACAACAGGACCGGTGTGATTTAAGAGTCAATTAATGTGGTCATTGATGATCACTTGAATACACCTGCCCCTAGTTCAGACAATGATGAAGTTCTTGTAATTAAAAAATCAGATACTTCATCAAGTGAAATTAATTCTGAATCAAGGACTGTTAAAGATCATCCAATTACTCAAATTCTTGGAAACCCTCTCACTGGTGTGCGCACTCATAGAAAATTAGAAGACATGTAATTACGTATGTTTTACATCCCAGATTGAACCAGTAAACGTAAAAGAAGCACTTTCTGATGAAAACTGGATAGTTGCGATGCAAGAAGAACTTAATCAATTTATTCGTAATGATATTTGGTATCTTGTTCCTAGACCTAAAGATAAACACATAATTGGAACAAAATGGATTTTCAAAAATAATTCTGATGAACTTGGAAATATTGTTCGAAATAAAGCAAGACTAGTTGTACAGGGGTACACACAGATTAAGGGTATTGACTATGATGAAACCTTTGCCCCTGTAGCCCGTCTTGAATCTATCAGACTTTTTATATCCATCGCATGTGTTAGGAAGTTTAAAATTTTTCAAATGGATGTGAAGAGTGCCTTTTTAAATGGCGATTTACATGAAGAGGTATATGTGGAACAACCTATAGGGTTTGAAGACCCTAAGTTTACTAATCATGTATATCGTCTTAAAAAAGCTCTCTATGGTATGAAACAAGCTCCCAGGGCATGGTACGAAAAATTGACTAAGTTTTTACTGAGTCACAATTTTCAAATGGGTAGTGTCGATAAGACGCTCTTTGTTAAGAAGCATAACGATGATATTCTAATGGTTCAAATTTATGTAGATGATATTATTAATGGATCAACGTGTACTAACATGATTGTTGAGTTTGCAGAGTTAATGAAATCTAAATTCGAAATGAGCATGGTTGGGGAATTAAATTATTTCCTAGGGTTGCAAGTAAAATAACAACCTGATGAAATTTTTATTTCTCAAACCAAGTATGCTTTGAACTTGATTAAGAGGTTCGGATTTGAGAATGGTAAGAATTTTAATACGCCTATGAGTACAACTCTAAGACTGTCAAAAGACTCTAAAGGTAAAGATGTAGATCCTAAATTGTATTATAGCATGATTGGTAGTTTGCTTTACTTAACTGCTAGTAGACCTGATATTGCTTTGAGTGTTGGAATTTACGCTAAATATCAGTCTAATCATAAAGAATCTCACTTAACTACCGTTAAGCAAATTATTAGATATGTCGCAAATTCAGTTAATTTGGGTCTTTGGTATCCTTATGATACTAGTGTTCAATTGGCTGAGTATTCAGATGCTGATTGGGCTGGTAATATCGATGACAAAAAATTAACCAGTGGTGGTTGTTTTTACATTAGAAACTGCTTGGTTTCTTGGTTTAGAAAGAAGCAAAGTTCCATATCACTCTCAACTGCTGAGGCTGAATACATTGCAGCTGGAAATGCATGTACGCAACTGGTTTGGATGAAACGTATGTTGAGTGTGAAATAGCGGTGAAGACCGCTTGAGTTGAAGTAGGAATATGCCAATATGTCCTAGAGGGGGGTGAATAGGACTTTTTTTAAAGTTTTTATGAATTATTAAAATTTCTATCACACTAATCCTATCACAGAGTATAAATTAAGATTACTCAAAATTAACTCTACTGGCTTCCAAGCCTAGTAGAGGATCCAATCACAGAACTATTTAAATGATAAGCATGGAGTAGTTATAGTCTATGATGGATGTGACTGTGTGTGAAGTGTGAGCAAATATAAATGCAGTTAATATAATCACACAAATGATCAGGCACAAAAATTAATCACAAACACAGTCATTTATAATGGTTCGACTACTTATCTACTCTACTCCCGACTGCCACACTCAACCCTTGAGTGTACCGGATTTCACTAAGGAGGTTTCCCATGGTTCACCTCAAACCTAAGGTTTTAAATCAGGTTCACCTTCAACCTTTACAACCTATACAGAGGCTGACTGTTTATGCTCTCACGAGCAAGGGTCAACACATAGCACCCAGTTTAGGCACACTGGCCAAGGATCTTACCCTAAGACCCTAACAGAGGTTTCACACGGTTCACCTCATAACCCAGAGTTTTACTGGTTCACTCCTAACGAGATGTTTATGCCCACACAGAGCAAGGGTCCACACAACGCACCCATACGTACACTCCTGCCGGAGGCCTCCTTTGAGGACTTCAAAGGGTGAGCAACACTTAAGACCGAATCCTAGAAAGGAATGATCACTAGTGTCCTCTGGACTCTAGATACTTACAGATAAGTTGATGAGTCCCTTTTAGTGTAGTGATGAAGATCTCCTTCTTGTTGATGAAAAGTCTTCAGCTCCCTTGATCTGCAACATAAAAAAATATACCAATACTAAGCTTCAGGTCGGGTAAAGGTTATGATGCAATTCCACTCTCTAAAGATTTTTCTATTAGGACGATAGAGTGATTCCAATCATCTATGCATTCAAGGCATCCCAACTTAATGATTTGCCATTAAGGTAGTAGCTGGAAGATCCTTGAATACGGAAGTTCATTCCCCAATCCACTCTATTGAATATCAATGATGAGGGTGGATTGGAGGATGAACTTCCTGAGAGAAAGGGCTTAAGATAAATGATATGAAGTTTAAAACACTCAGAAGCACTCTCTTCTTTCTCTACCAGCAATGAAGACAAGCCTCTCTTTAAATAGACAAAAGGTTCCAACGGATATAAAACGGTCACATTTATGACAGAGTTCGATATCATCGAACAGGGTCGATATGATCGAGCATATACTCTCAATTGTATCGATGGTCCGCTCGATGACACAAACTCAATGTCATTCTCTTTTAGAAACCTTTTGCCAGCTGGTCGATAAAATCGATACAGGTGTCGATGTCATCGGATTTTGAACTCCGATTCCATCAATACTCAGATCGAGTTATCTACATTTAGAAAATGAGAGATACTAGCTTGAATTATTTCAGGTTTTAAAGATATGATCTGGGAACAGCTGATGTCATCAGAATTTGTATATCGATGATATCGGAGTCCGTGTCGATGGGATCGATAAATCGTATAGATTTACCTATAATCTTGCTGGACGGTTTATGTCCGGTCTCGATCCAATCGACTAGGTCTCGATATGATCGACATATAAATATCAATTTCTCAACTGCCCCCCCCCCCGATCAGTGTTTAAAACACCCTGAAATATTTATTGGAGGAAACATGCGCCCACTGTCGATATGATCGAATGACTTTCGATATGATTAATATTTGAATTCAGATTGAATCGGACAGTCATCGATATATCGAAACTTATAGTAGTTTTCTTTAGAAAAATAAGGGCGCCAAAAAATTTCCTGTCGATATTATCGATCCATTGTTGATGGGATCAATATTCGAATATCGATGATATCGATTGAGATTCTAATATATCGATAAATCGTCCAGATGAATGTTTGATTGCTGGACGCTTTTTGTCCTCACTCGATTATATCGATTAAGATGCCGAGGACATCGACAGAGCAGGTCGATCATATCGAAAGGTTAATCAATATAATCGACTGGGTAAGAAAACTTGAAGATTTTCCTGTTTGGTAAAAAGTTTTCTTACAATAAAATCCTAAGGTGTTTTACTTAGTTTTAAGGGTTTTAATCACCTGATGTTTTGGGACATGGGATGTGAGGCTTTGATTTACCTATGGCGAGCTTCCACACATCTAGTTGAGGCAGACACTTGAATTGATCTTCCTGTTAAGCACTGTTGTCCAACTGACTCAACACACACGCTAATTGACAAACAAGGGCACTAGTAGGTGCACTTGCAGAGTGATTATGGTATCATACAAGATTCAATGGTTTTATACTATGATAATTTCAGTGTGATAAATATTTCAAAAAACTCAATCCAACATTCACGTACTAAGTACATTAACATTAGATTTCATTATATTCATGAATTAGTGGAAGAAAAAGTAATATCTTTAGAATACATACCTACTGAGACTCAGCTTGCTGACATATTCACTAAACCGCTTGATAAAAGTAGGTTTAATAAATTAAAATTTGATCTTGATATGTATAATTTAATATTATTGATCATGCATCTCTGTATCTTAGTGTATATATATATTAACCACTTTAAACATTAAAATTCAAAATTTGTAGAGAATTGCATATTTTTTTCTGGTACACGACCAATCGTGAAAGAGCTCGACCAGTTGCGTCACGACCGGTCGAGGACGTCCACCGACCAGTCGTGGAGTGCACTGTTTATTTTATTTGGGGAAAAAGAAATCTCATCTTCTTCATTCTATTTCTCTTCTCCAACGAGCCGAGCTACGACCCGTCAAAACCCTCTGTTCAATTCCTTCAGGCTAGAGTATTTTTACTTATTTTCTTGCAGAATCATATTCTTGTCTCTTAGATTTCTTGATTGTAGCTCTTTATTTCAACTCTTTCTTCTAGATATTGGGGTTTTCTTCCTCTCTTGTTAAATCTAGAGAAACCCATCTCTATTTTCTTGAAATTTCTGGTATTTCTTCAAGAAAATGGACTCTAGAGGTAAAAAGAAAAATTCTATTGGTGCTTCTTCTTCTAGATCAAATATTATCACTAGACGCCATCTTAGGGCTCCCGAAGATGATCCACCTGTAACGACCTAGAAAAATCCATACTTAGACCCGAGTACCGCCTTTAGCAGAAATCTTTTAAAACCAAATCCTTTAGAACTTTAATGTGTTTTAGCCATCGCTAAACTAGATTACTTATGGAATTAGCACCGATAGCTTTCAATACGATCTGTAAGACCCAGAACCTAGAGAATCCTTAACACTATCTTACCCTGAAATCTAGGATCCAACTCTAAACCCAGTTACTCCCAGGAATGCTTTGTAACTTTGTATTGGTTCTAGACCACGCGTCGAAGGCCTGATAGCAATGAACTTAGACCATTACGACCGCCTAGTTGGACTTGACAATCACCTAGAAAATCAAGCCCAAACGATGTCCTGAGACTATTTTATTGAGCCTGGAGTAAAGAGCGTAGGAAAATGAGGATTTTTAGAAAATTAATTATATTTTTTAGTAATCTGGAACGTTTCACTTGTGCATTATTTTTAAGCATTTTGACCATTAGAATTTGACCCAAATTCACCCTCAGATCAGGATAAGCGGCCCTTTCATATCATAGAACTTGTAGCCCTGATTTAAGTTCGGTAACCGTTGAATTGAAACTGGTCCACCACGGACGATCTGGAAAATCGATCGGACTGAAAACTTAACTTACTAAAGATCCGATGTTAGTGAGCTTAAGTCCGACTGCATTTGATAAGAGGACCTCCAGAAGTGCTCCGTTGGATCGAAACAGACCCAATTTGGTTATAACCTAAGTATACCTTAGTTCTAAGTCTATTTTCGTCATGTTTAGGCTTATAAATAGGCCTTAAACCCTTAGTTTCAAATCCCATACGAATTTCCTAAACCCTAGGTTTCCAAGAGAGAGAAAAGAGAGAGAAAGTGTGAGAGAATCTGTCGAATCTCTGTAGAATTCTTCCTAGTCCATCTATTCATCTAACCTGCCTTTCTAAATCGTTCTTTCGGCGATTCTGATTCTGATTCTGTTTTTGGGTAAGTCAAGCTAACCCTAACTTGTTTTGAAGCTTAGACTAGTTGTAGTGAAGTTCTAGCTAACCTATTTCATGCCATAGGTAGCGTATCTGCCGTTGACGAAGACTTATCGTCTGAATCACCTCTTATATGTATTTTTTGGTTTAAGGTGCAGACTATATACGTTTAGGTTATGGTTTTCAATACTTTCAATGTTAGATAATGATTTATTCATGTTGTGATTGCCGTTACACATGCCAAATGTGCTATCCATTTTGATTTCCATATATGTATTCCTGATATTATAAATAGCATATTTAATGAATATGTTAGAATACCTGTATACGTATGGAATCTGTTATTTTGGTTTCCATGATTATTTGTCATTGTTATATTTTTGATATGTATGTGGTAACTTCTTGGCGAAAGGACTTGCCCTAATATGCATTGGCATCGACATACATGATGTATGTTGAATAGTGTAATCTAAGTGTTTGTTTAAATGCCTAAATGAGTTAGTAGTTAGTAAAAATGCGATTGCTAAGGTTGTTGAGGCATGAATCTCCATCACCATACTTGAGTGTATGATTTCCTCCATGGATTATGTACTTAGATGTATCATGTTGAAGATGTGTATGTTTTCCTCCATGTATTGTATTTACATTCAAGTTATACTTCATCAATGTCCATATAATTGTAGGATATGACTCATATGCCTATTATGGAATTTGTATGTGAATGGGGTTGTGCTACAGTCCAAGTAATCGGTAATTGTACTCCAAATAGTGGTTGACGTCATTTTCACCACACAGGGTGAGTTTAACGAATCTGAGTCATACTTGGGATGTTCGACAGTGGTTAGGCTACACGGAGTGCTTATGCATTCCATGTCGTTCAACTCAACATGCGCTTGGCCTAGTTGAACTTATCAACTAACCTGATTGACCGATGTTTGTTCACCATGTTTGGTTGCCACTGTTTGAATCTAAGGCACTGAGCTTACTAGAGAAACTCCCGTTAACCGTGGTACCGTGATCCCCTAAGACTCATGAGCCGGACATGGTGGTATGGGACACCGTGGTCGAGCAATCGGCCTACGCTGGGGCTACAAACCTCCCCGTAGTGACCAGTGAGCACTTTATTCTGTGAGCAGATTATGGTGGTATGGGACACTATATTCTTGTTATCGACCTACATTGATTGGTGACGAGCCCTCTGTAATGACCTCAAGTATATCCTGACACTGCATAAGGTCGACGAGTCTTGTTGCAGTATTGATGATGTAATTAGGCCTATATTGATTTGGTGATGGGGGAGTGGTGTAACGATTGCACGCAACAGCCCTGGCAGCCCTTGTAGTGACCTAGAACCATAAGATCGTATGAGAATTCCTAGGACTGACGATCCTAGAATGGATCAGTGTTTGGGAATTGATATAAGGGAGGTGTCTTAGCTTCCCAATCCTGATGTATAAAAAGAACTAATAAGAACTTGGTAAGCATGCTCATTTCATCGCATTGCATGTGCTAACGGGGTTGGTGATAGAGCACTGAGGAAGTGATTCATGCCACGATCGTTAGATGATGTCGCAGAGGGAATTATGGTGAGGGCATGCATCATTCTTCATAACATTCGTGCATTAACAAGAGTATATAGGATATGTTTGATTTTACTGCCTTATCATTACTGCTTGATTGGATTGATGACATGTTAACCTTTGTTGTATAGTACCACTGAGTTGATCACTCACTCCCACGTTCTGGGATGGTGCTTAAACACCAACCAGGCTCTGATTTAGTTGTAGGTGATGGCGATGCTGGCGAGGCAGAGCCAGATTTTGATGAGGATGAGGAGGTGTTCTCATATATGCAGTTCTCAGGCGGGTTCATGTGAGCCTCGTCCTGACCAGCGAGAATTTTTAGGATATGTATGGGATTATTTTACACAGTTGATATATGTATTTGAGACACAGTTGTATATGTTGCCCTGGGCAGAGCACTCATCATTTGGGGATTATTTTTGAATTATTTATGTATTGAAGTCTTCCGCTTGCTTTACCTCAATATCCCTAAATTATGTCTGTTGATCTGGCTTGATCTATCTCATGTTTTATGCACTAACATAGATAACATACAATTATCATTTATTATATTGTATAAGTGATGTTTTGAAACTCGGGAGCTGAGTTATGCTCGACCCTCGAATTTCAAGGCGTTACACCACCATATGTTGATGATTTTTGTATGCGTAATATGATAGTTGAAAAGGCTGTTAATTTAAACTATATCGCTCCTTTCAATCTTTTTCCTCTCCTTCAATCTGTAGGTTGGGATAACATTTTACGCTGGGGCGGGCCGACATACTAGTCCATAGCGCAGGCCATGGTAGCTTGCATAACTGAATTTTCTATTAAGCAACTGACTTTTACTATTGCTACTAGAGAAGGACCTTTTCCTATTGATCGACATTTAATTTCAGGCCTTATGGACATATCAGTAAATGATGAAGGTATTCATCCTAGCACACTAGCTGAAAAGGTAACTGAATCAGAAAAACGTGTTTTTATTAGAGCATTATGTAACACGGATGCACCATGGTCTCAAAATGGGAATGCCCTCGCGTCCAGATACTTGTTACCCAGATACAGAGTTTTACATCGTATCTTTACCTCTAATCTGTATCCCCGCTCTGGAAATAAAACTGAGTTGACTCTGCTTATGGTTCGTATTATGTACTCAATCATTACTGGCGTTAATATCTGTTTGCCCTCTTTAATTTGTTCCTCTATTATTCAATTCTGTATCCATCCTGGTCATAGTGATATTCCATTTGGGCATCTGATGAATGTGTTAGCCACTCACATGTTAGTAACTATGCTCGTCGGAGAGGCTCCTATCCAACACCTTATATTCAACAACTCCAACATAAACAAAATGAAGTTGGAATTGGCTCTAGGACAAGTTGATGTTGGTGCGGGTGGAGCTATTGCTGAATCTGAAATTGGTGTCCAGGGTGATGATTTGCCACCAGATGATATAGACATGGATGATATCTTTAATGAAATTGATTCGGACTCTAAAAATGATCCAGACTTTGAACCATCTGATTTCAATGCACGTCTGAGTGCATTAGAGGAGAAGGTAGAACTGATGAATGTTGGCCACAATGCTTAATTTAATAAGATGCGCAAGTATTTTAGGTGCTTACAGAAGAGCCTTCATCAAAGTGATCCTAACATACCAGCTCCTTCCTCTGAATCAGATTGAATTTTTGGTCTGTAATAACTATTATATTTTGTGTGTGAGACTTTATCTTACTTAGTTTATTAACTCATGATGATCTGTTTAGCTTATTAACTCATGATGATCTGTTCTGTACTTTGAACTTTCTATCATGATTTCTATATATTGTCTTTCATATCTTAACTTTGCTTCTTCCTTTGTCATATTTTGACAAAAAGGAGGAGAATTTGTGAATTCTATGACATTACAGATTATGATGGGTACACTACTTGGGGGGAGTTAATTCAGGGGGAGTTAAGAAGTTATATATTGCTTATCTTCTTATAACAACTGATGCATGATTCTTTGTTACACCTGGTTTATAACAGCTTGTGCTTGTGCTTCTCTTGCTGATTATTGATAGTGTTATTTTTTATAACAGCATGTTTTGTCACAAATTTGACAAAGGGGGAAATTGTAAGTGCTATGGTCTCATGCTCCTTTGGTTGTCAAATTTTGTGTGTCAAAACCTCTATATATGTCTTGTGGTTGCTATGTTGTTTCTTGATAACTATGTTTGAGACACCTCATCAACACTTCAAGTTCAAGCTCAAGCTAGTTCAAGCTACAATAAAGAGTTCAAGTTCGAGACTCAAGATAGACCGGGAAACAAGTGCAACTTAAAGTGATACTGAAGCTTGTGATGTGTTCAAGCTACATCAACTTAAAAGTGAAGGTTTCAATATCCATACTTCGTGTCCCAGGTTTGATTGACCTTAGTTTGACATTAGGGTAGGTTATTTTGGATACATAATCCAATGTTTATAATTATGCATGATTCTGGTCTGTCCTAAGACTAGTCCTGGATCTGGTTCAACTAGTCCTAGCACAAGTTCGACCAGTCCAAGATATTCCAAGACCAGTCGTAGTTTTGTTGTAAATTATCAGATTTTTTCTATTCGGCTACGACCAGTCCTAGAGTCTGCTCGACCGGTCGTAGGATGGTCTCGACTCGACCTTCAACCAGTCGTGGAGCTATGACTCAAACTCCAGCGACTAAATCAAGTGACGCACGACTAGTCGTGGAGAGGTCTCAATCGGTTGTGGATTTCCTTCGACCGGTCGTGAAACGGTTTTATCCGATCGCGCTTGAAAATTTAAAAATCCGTTTCTTCTTCAACCAGTCGTGGTGACCCTAGGACCAGTCGAAGATGAATTTCTACAACTATAAATAGCACACGAATTTTAGAGTTATTCATCGAAATTTTAAGTAAATTTGAAGCTCTACTCTGAGATAAGTTTGTGTTTATTTTTAAGCTATATTGTGCATAATTCTATTTCCTTTTGTTAAATTTTTACTATTTGATTTTATTCTATATTCCAATCTGATTTGAAAAGAGGAATTATTATTTTTCTTCTTCTTAGAATTAAAATCAAATAGAGCTAGCCCAATCTACTTTAATTTAAAATCAATTAGAACTTAGAACCATTGTAAAGTGAGTATTGGACATTAAACTTTCATATTCGAACATCTACTTCAATTGATTCTTCCGAGCTGCTACAAGAGGAGAAATCCAGGTATTTTACAATTTTATAAATTCCATTCTATTTTGGTTTTTGTTTGGGATTCACCAGAAAAATCTCAATTTGTGTGATTTTCTGAGGAGAGCCAGAAAACTCAGAAAAGAGGAGTTTTTTTTATTGTGTAAGCCCAAGTGAAAAAGACACAATTGTGAAGGTTTTAGGTGAACCTGTGAAACCTATCTTGATAGTGAACGCTAATATCCCTGTGTGAGGATATTAGGAGTGGAGTAGCATTCTGTGTGGATGTTGTTTAATAGTTGGTGAACACACAAGCGAACCACTATAACTCTTTGTCTTGTAGATTGAATGCTTGCTTAATTCTTTATCTTTTATCATTCAGTTTTGTGGAATGTATATGTGGATGTGAATGTTGTAACAATTTACATTTCAAGCAAGTGTGGAGAATGGTGTAATGTTTAGAATTTTATTTTAGCAATTTATCTCTTATTATTCCTTTATCAATTTGATCTTCAATTTCTATAATTATTCTAGTAAGGTTGCCCTGCCATTTTTATGGTGCATGGTTGTCCTTAGAATAATCAATTCTTAAGATTACAATTTATTCTTTTTAAATTTATATTTTTCTCTTTCGGTTTAAGTTCTTGATACAAAGATCTTTCCAGAAATCAGGTTGTCCTGCCATAAACCTTTGGTTTTGGTGTAAGGTTGTAATTAGAACAACTTTTGTATCAATCTTTCAAGATCTGAATTTTGAGGTTACATTGTGAATTGATTTATTTTAGTTTGGCTATCTATTTAATTTAATTCCGCTGTATTTAATTTTAATTTGGTATAGTCGTATTCACCCCCCCTCTATGACATATAGCTTGGCCATTTCAAAGTAGACCCTTAAAATTGAAATGAACGATGGATCACCCACCTCTAGGCCTTCTCCTTAGTCTCTTAGGCTTGTAAGCTCCTTGCCTTCACTTTTGATGGAGGTTAATGGGGTTTTGATGGTGTAGATGAGAGATGAAAGGGTGGGCCACACGTGGTGTTTTGGCAAAAACTTGGGAATGCTTGGACGTGTGCCTATTGGAAAGCCAGAATGAGGATCTTCGTCAAACCCGTCGACTGATAGCCTATAGGCAACTTAGGTCGCTTCACATGACCAAAGATACGTTATAGACTAAATTACTGTATAGTCTCACTTGTCGGCGAAACTTGGGATTCTAATATAGTTTCTAGGTTTCCATCGCCCCCTTCCTAAGTCAGAGTGCGTCAGTGTGCATCGTGTTACCATAACCCAGGTCCAGTTTAATCCAAATCATGCTCTAATACCATCTGTAACGTCCCAAAAATCGGGGGTCAAGCATAAACTCCACTCCCGAGTTTCAGAACATCACTTATGCAACATAAATGCTTATGATTGAATGTTGTCTATGTTAGTGTATTAAACATGAGTGAGATTAAGCCAAAACAGCATATCATACTCCAGAGACAGTTAAATTACTTAAGCGGAAGACTGTGATAAACATTTAATATGTATAAATGATTGTAAGTCTCCAGAGTGTGAACATGTTACCAGGTTAACTAAATACATGTATACTCCGAAAATGGAAAGAAAAGAATATACATGGGTGTTTAAATAAAAGGTAAATACCAAGTGTATTGGCATCTAATCAGTAACCCTGTAAACTCATCGATCAGAACCTGCATATAGGAGGAATCCTCCTCATCATCATAAAGTCCGGCTCTGCTTCGCAAGCATCACCATCATCTGAAACTAGAACAGGGACTGTTTGGTGTGTACAACACCGTCCCGTAACGTGAGAGTGAGTAGCTAACTTAGTGAAAACTATACAGCAAAGGTTAACATGTTATCAATTCAGTCAAGCAGTAATGGTAAGGCAATACAATCAAACAGGTCCTAGATACTCTTGTTAATGCAAGGATGGTATGAAGAATGATGCATGTCCTCACCACAAACTCCTTCTGCGATCTTCATCTTATTATCGCGCATGTCAGTCACTTCCTCAGTGCTCATACGCCAACACCAATAGCATATGCAATGCGATGATATGAGTATGCTTACCAAGTTCTTATTAGTCCTTTTCACACAGCAGGATTGGGAAGCTAAGACACCTCCCTTATATCATTTTCCAATGTTGATCCATTCTAGGGTCGTCAGTCCTAGGAATCTCATACGATGTTATGGTTCTAGGTCACTGCAAGGGCTGTCGGGGCAGTTGCGCGTAATCGTTGCCCCTCTCTCCCATCATCTTATCAATACAGGCCTATTTATATGCTTAAGACTATAACAGGACTCGTCGCTCCTATGTAGTGTCAGGATAAACACAAGGTCACTACAGAGGGCTCGTCACCAATCAGTGTAGGCCGATAGCAAGAATACAGTGTCCCATACCACCATAATCTGCTCAGAGTATGGTGCTCACTGGTCACTACGGGGAGGTTTGTGGCCCCAGCGTAGGTCGACAGCACGACCACGGTGTCCCATACCACTATGCCCGGCTCATGAGTCTTAGGGGATCTTGGTACCATGGTTAACGGGAGTTTCACTGGTAAGCTCGGTGCCTTAGATTCAAACAGTGGCGACCAAACATGGTGACTAAGCATCGGTCAATCGGGTTAATTGATAAGCTCAACTAGGCCAAGCGCACGTTGAGTTGAAAGACATGGAATGCATAAGCACTCCGTGTGGCCTAACCACTGCCGAACACCCCAAGCACTACTCAGATTCGCTAACTCATCCTATGTGGCGAAGACAACCTCGACCACTATTTATGGAACGGTTTCCGATTGCCTGGACTGTAGCACAGCCCCATTCACATACACATACAATAACTAGCATATGATTCATATTCTGCATCCATATGGACAATCATGAAGTATAACTTAAAAGTAAACATTACATACAGGAAATCATACACATATATAACATGATTCAATTAAACACATAAGCCATGGAGGAAATCATACACTTATTTATTATGGATAACCTAAGCTACATGATTTATGAAGGGAATCATACACATCATTGATATAGTTGAGAATCATATCTCAACCCGCATATAGGTACATCTTACTAACTCTTAACTCATTCAGACATTTTTACATACACTTAGTCTACACATTACATCGTACATATTATGTATCCATTAGCATACGTATTATGGAAAATCCTTTCGTCAAAGGGTTGTCACCCATACAACAATCATATATCCATGACAATTAGTCATGGCGAGCATGAAAGCAAATTCCATACTCATTCAGTCATTTTCATAAACACTTAGGCTACACATAATAACTACATATCATATGTTGATATATCATGTATTTAACCAAATCCTTTCACTAGGGAGTTGCCCCATATATCACTTGCATATACCCACGACGGATAATCATAGCATGCATGAATTCAGGTTCCGTATTCATTTAGATATTTTTACAAACACGTGGGCTACACACTTTAACATATACAGCGTATATTGGCCGTGGCGTGATTTAGGGCAAGTCCTTTTGCTAAGGAGTTGTCACACGTATAACAAGCATATATTCATGGCAATTAATCATGTTAAGTACAAACTCGAATTTTATACGTATACGGTATTTTCTACAAATACGAGGAATACAATATATTCAACATAATCAACATATAACTGAAAAACGAAACGGACGACACTTTATACATGTGAAATAGCATCCTAAGAAAGAATAAATCATTACTTAACATTGAAAGTCTTGGAAACCATAACCTAAACGTATATAGTCCGCACCTTAAACCAGAAAAGACGTATTCAAGATGATTCAGACGATAAGTCTTCGTCAACGGCGGATACGCTACCTATGGCAAGAAACAGGTTAGCTAGAACATCATTGGAACTATCCTAGGCTTCAAAACAGGTTAGGGTTAGCTTCACTTACCTAAAAACGGAGTCAGAAATGTCGTAATAGTGATACGGTAGAGGTGTTGAAGCACGTGGAGTGGCAGGGTAGAATCCATAGGAAAAACTCCAACTCTCTCTCACTTTCTCTCTCTTTTCTCTCTTCTCTCTCCTAGGGTTTTCCCCAAATTCGTATGGGAGGAGAGAGTGAGGGTTTAAGGCCTTTCTATAAGCTCAAAAATGACAGAAATAGACTTGGGGCCAAGGTATACTTAAGTTATAACCAAAGTGGGTCTGTTTCGATCCAACGGAGCATTTCTGGAGGTCCTGTTATCAAATGTGGTCAGATTTAAGCTCACTAACATCGGATCTTTAGTCAGTTAGGTTTTCAGTCTGATCGGATTTCCAGATCGTCCGTGGTGGACCAGTGTCAATTCAACGGTTAGAGAACTCCGATCAAGGCCACAAGTCGTTGGACATGTAAGGGTAAATTTTCCTGATTCGAGGGTGAAATTTGGTCGAATTCTGACGGTTAGAACGCTTAAAAATAACGCGCAAGTAAAACGTTCCAGATTCTAATTTATTTTCTAAAAATCTTCCTTTTCTCACTCTCTTTACTCTGGACGCAAGGAAATGATCTCAGGACATCGGTTGGGCTTGATTTTTGAAACGATAGTCAAGTCCAACTAGGCGGTCGTAATGGTCTAAGTTCACAGCTATCAGAATTTTGACGTGCGGTCCAGGTCCGATACGGAGTTTCTGAATGCTCCCGTGAGCAACTGGGTTTAGAGATTGATCCTAGATTTCATGGTAACATAGCGTTAACAATTTTAGAGGTTTTGGGTCTTACAGATCGTATTTAAAGTGGTTGGTGCCAATTTTGCAGGAAATCTAGTATAACGCTGGCTAATTCACGTTAAATTTCTAAAGAATTGAGTTCTAAATGATTCCTTTGGAATTGAGTTCTAAGAGGTTACCAAGGTGTTCTGGTTGACCCGTTGCCTAAGGACGTCTAACTCCAGGTTGGCAAAAATACGGGGTGTTACAATCTGTCACGCCCCAAACTCGAAAACTGGGCTCACAAAATTTCTGATCGCCGAATCCGGCACCAACAGCCTCCGTAGAACCCCATTCTCGGCCCCTAGCTCCCATTCGCCAGGTTTCGATCCTGGGATGCTACGAGGAGGATTTTCAACGTCAGTTCAATTCGTAATAAGCATAAACAATGGCATAACCCACAAACAACAACCAAGAACTCCATTACATTTTTACTATGATAAAAAACTTTACAAGTACAATGAGCATAAAGGAAAATACAATGGTAAGGAACAAAAACTCCAAAATGCTCTCCAACGTACTCCTGCCTCAGCGCTGCTGCGATCCAATGTCACCTGCACGCAACGGTCGTGCATAAGCTTACAGAAAGCTTAGAGGGTGGTGAAAGTGTGTGTACAAGGTAGTAATATGAGCATGCAATGTCAGAGTAATGCGGAATATACAGATGGATCTATAATATCATGAGCTGTACCAAGGCTTATGCGATGCAAGACATGAATGGTATCGACCATCCCAAGGCCATGCGATGTGCAATGCAACTCAAGCATACAGATCCTCATCTATGTCCACACATCAATACAGCTCAAAATATGGGATATCACCGGGGTCTAGTACACTCTAAACCAGATTGCCGCCACATCGCGCGCAATAAGGTAAGTGGAAGAGACCACACTATCCGTCTGCCAATATCGGGCGCGACTCATCGATGGCGGACCCATTCCTCGAGCAGGTCAGACTCAGCCTAGCATTACCTCCTACTCTCGGGCGGGTAAGGCCGCACCCCCTACCAACCAACCACGACACAGTGAAGAGAGTAACCGTCTGGTAATCAGCATTCAACGCTCATCTCCCACTCGGTCTAGACGTTGGAGCAACCTCTTGGTACCATAAGGGTTTAGGGACTTTCACTTAGGGATATCAATAGCACCCCATGTAGAACATGATTTTCGATATCCAATCCTTCTAACCATGATGTGTATGTGGAGGCTACGGCCCTGATGTCGCTAGGGCGTACAATATCCATGTCATACAAATGCGATATGCATGATTCACGCTATCCAGTCATGCATTAATCCTGCGCATATCGTGCTCTCATGTAGGATAACACCGCCTAACTGGGAGCCCATAAACAACCACCCGAAGGCAAATGCTATGATCAGACAATTGTCACGTCAAGCATACATATGATGAGTATGATCATGAGTCATGGAACTGTACTAAACGTGTTATAATAAAATGAACTATCTTACAATGCAGATGGACCTGGACGGCCTATACACAATAAGTACGGCCCAGTAATGGGCCCTAAGGAGAGTCGTAATGTGGACATCCAACCAGCATCACACTCGCAATGTGGACGTCAAATCAACATTGCTTCCCAGGCACGATCTTCTTAAACATCGCTACATAATCGGTATTGGGATTAAACATTGCAATGGACTTTAGGTTCATCCCATTGGGCTTTTCATATATATATCAAATGGGCCATATCCTATGGGCCTTTTATTCATCAGATGGGCCACATAAATGGGCCACACCAATGGGTCTTATGTGCATTGCAATGGGTCAAAACCCGTGGGGCCTAGGATTGCATCAAATGAGCTTAGTCTCATGAGTCTAATATGTGACCAATGGGTCACACCAATTGGGTCCCACATGTGGATTAAGTGGGCCTCAACCCATAGACCTAACATGAGTCAAATGGGCCTAAACCCCTAGGCCTTAATCAAATAAAATCGGCCTAACTCAGGGGTCTCAAATAAATCCAATGGGCCTAATCCCATTGACCCTTTTTATAATCAAATGGGTTTAGTCCCATGGGCCTTACAATATATCAAATGGCCTAGTCTCATGGCCTTAGAACATATCAATGGGGCCTAAACCCATAGGCCTTAAATAAATCAAATGAGCCTAAGCCCATAGGCTTTACATATCAAGTGGGCCCAAGTTCTTAGGCCTTAAATGAATCAAATGGGCCTAGCCCATAAGCCTTTTGTAATTCAAGTGGGCCTAACCCATAGGCCTTTTACAATCCAAATGGGCCCAACCCATAGGCCTAAAATGATCTTATCAAGTGAATGGACGGTCTGATTTCATCATGGCGGGTCCCACTGTCCAGTAGACAGTGCGGATAGAGCACATACATCACAAGGGCCCCACCGTCCGCTGGACGGTGGAGGCCACACAAACAGAAGGTGGGGCGCCACCGTGGTGGGTGCCACCGTCCGTCTGGACGGTGGACTTAATACATACATCATTGTGGGTCCCATGTGGGGCCCACCCTGTAATATTTATTTGGCATCCAACCCATTCATAAGGTCACTCGGGCCTGGTTGAGGGGAAAACATAAATTTCAGCTTGATCCAACACATCTGTGGGCCCCAGAAAGATTTCAATGGTAGATGCTCAATCTCACTATTTCATGTGGTGTGGGCCACCTGAGTTTTGGATCTGGCCGAAATTTGGAGGGGGCCCACCTGAGGAGGGGACCCACCTCGTGAACAGGTTGGATGACAAACAAACATTATGGTGGGGCCCACGGCTGGAGCCTTGGGTCCCTTGCTGGACGCCACCCGCTCGCACGCTGTTGCGTGCAGCTGCTGTGTCAGGAGGCAGAGGGCATGCCTCTTTCATAAAAACTGGAAAAATCTATTTTTCGATGGTTTTTCGCACGTGGTGCCCACTAAAATGAAATTCTCCCCGGCCATTGCATTCAGCGGCCCGCAACAGTCGAAATGAGTCCGAAGTTTGAATTTTTTTGGGATTAGAAGATGAAATAAAAATAGAAAAGGATCTTTGAATGGTAATGATACGTTCTTCGATGCTATGGCCCACCAGGTCTTCCAATCGGGCCAAAACTTCTACCCAACGCCTAAAACACCGTAGGTAAGAAGATGGACGGCTTGGATTGTTCAAATACATCATGATGGGGCCTAAGCAAGTGGACCACCAAAGCCCCTTTACTTCTTTCCTTTTTCTTCTTTCCTTTGAAACGTCCAGCGTCCCAGACGCTGGACGGTTTTATTATTATTATTATTTTTTTTTTGATAGTGGTGGGCCCTGATGAAGTGGGCCACCACTGAGGGGTGACATGGGTACAACGGCTAAGGTGGGCCCCACTTGAATAAAAATAAAACACCTCAAGGTGGGATCCATTCAAGTGGGCCACACAATCCTATTACATAAAAATAACATAAAATAAAATAAAATAAAATAAAAGAAATAAAAGAGAGAGCGAGACATGGAGAGTGGGGCACGCCTTGTGATGGAGGGACCCCGACATTATGGGCCCTCCCTTACAACGAATCATACATCAAGTGGGCCTTAAAGCATGAGGGGCCACCGAAATCCAAACTCAACGGTGGAGATCCCATCCCCACCAACATTGACGGTCTAGATGACCTTTGAAAAGAAAATAAACATCATGATGAGGTCCATGGAGAGTGGCCCCATCATGGAATGATCATGACGATCCAAGTGGTCCATCGACCACCTTTTAGGTTCCCAAGTGAGATCCACACCATGGATCGGTGGGCCTCACTTAGCCCATCATAAAAATAAGTAAAACTACCCTATAGAGGCACCCACCGTCCGATCTTCTTGCTCCTAGGAGTTCCTTGGCACCTTAGCTTAGTTTTCAATGGTTAAGATGAGGAATGGAGGGTTGAGATGGGAGATGATGGGGTAGGAAAGTGGACCACACTTGGAGCTTAGGAATTTTGGAAAACTCCATACGTATGGGCTCTTTATTGCTTGGGATTGAGATGAGAAAATGAGAAAGAGAGAGAGTGATGTAGAGAGAGATGGATGGATGGATGAATGATGGTTGTGTAAGAAAGTATTGACTTTTGAGGCTTTTGTGTAAGAGAGGTATGGGAGGTGTAAGAAAAGCTTGACTTTTGTGGCTTTTTGTATAAGAGAGGTATGGTTTTGGGAGACTTTTGTGGTTGCTTGGGAAAAGGAATGAAAGTGATGTGTACTTGACATGTGATGGCTTAATGGGTTGATTGATTGATGGGATTGATGTGATTGATGTAACACATCATAGAGATTCCCTTGGTTTTCGCAACGTACGGCGTTTTCTCGCACCGAACGTTGGCCCACATCTCTTGACCAGGGTATCGCCTCGACGCGCGAGTCGCGGCATCGGAACCGCAACGACGGCGCGGTCGCTATGGTATTGGCCTCGGGTTGAGTCAACTTGGGTTGTCGGTATATGAATCAGGGTCGAGCGTCGATATTGGTTAAGGGTCGAAGGTTGCCGAAATTTGACCGGTAAGACCGCGGAAGTCTACAGAAAGGTACGGACCAAGATACGGGTCTTACACAATCTACCCCCCTTAAAAATAATTTCATTCTCGAAATTGGCTAAGGGTAATGAGTCCCTATAAAGACTTTAGTATTGACATTCTAAGGAAGGTTCAAATCCTATTTAATGACCTAACCTTACGTATAACTTAAATCAATTTCTTCGATCTTGGGCCAGTGAGGAAGGGCCAACCACACTTCCGCTATGCTACTTTAATCCAATGGTTGTATTAGCTAATCCTAGCTAGATTGGGCTCAATACGTTATACCCCCCTTAAAAACTTAGTTCTTCTTAAAGCTCAAGAATCTATGTCTCGATCCGTACATCGGAACAAGGTGTAACTTAGGGCCTATCCTTGACATGAAATAGGAAACAACCTCTCGTTACATTGGTCTTCCTTTGCTAATGATGCGTTCTATAACATTGGTACCTATGGTTATAGAAATGAGCCTAGTCTCTATTGTGGTTGATTTCAGGGGCATGTGTGAGTTGATGGCAAGATGTTTAATTCTCTACTGGCTATAAGTCCTCGAAATTTCTCAAAGACAAAGCAATAACCTTTGGTTGTAGGTGGTAGGGCTAACACGGAAGAAAAGTTGTGTACTAGGTCTGAGCCGGATACATAGACTTTTTGTCTAGCTAGGATAAAAAATTTACCATATCAGTTCTTAATCCGAGTCGATGCCGATCTTCTGCTTGATCAGAGCATTGGATTCATTGATAACTACTAGGATTAAGAAGTCGATTCAAACCATAAATACTTCGCTTATATATAATTTCTCTACTCCGTGTCCCCGATTATACTAAGTCCTTGGGAGGACAATTTTAAAGGGCGTACTGGTTTATCCTAAGTTCAATCCGAGGGATTTATAAGTTTTCCCTGAGAGTGAATGCTTATAAGTTAAAACAACTTTCCTAAGGGTTATAACAAAAGTTTATAAGTATTAAAGGGATTTATCGAAGGAATGAGGTTCTACTCCAACCAATTCAAACTTACTATTCCTTAGTATAATCAGTCTTTACACTACTTAATACAACTAGTAGCCTAGTCTGTAACTCACTAGCTCTAATCTAAAGTCTAAGCTTATACGCTAGATGGTTTCATACCATCTCTACTACAGGGGATTATTCTATCGCTTAGAGTCAAGATTATCTAATTGAAATTGGATTTCCTATATCGTCAGATCTTTCAAAATCTAGGAGTACTAACTCTAGGTCCAAAACTCTAGATGTCCTAGCACTAGATGGTCACTGTTTATGGACTAAGCTACTGTGTTTGGTCTCGCCCATGGGTAAAAGCGGAGAGATCGAGAAAATGGCTAAAACTAACTTAAAAAGAGCCATGAAAAATTGATGAAATGGAAAAAAAGGCTGACCTAATGGGTTGCCATGAATCTAGGTCTGAGAGAGGAGTGAAATAGGTCCAAGAAAGGAAAAAATAGAGGAAAGAGAAGGTAAGATAGGAGAGGTTGGGGGCTGGCACATTTTGGAGCTTCAAATGGGAGCTTGGGAGCTCCAATCGCAGAAAATGGAGGATGTAGGTGTTGGGTATGATTGAGAACAATATATGATTGAGAGAAATAACAGAAAATGAAGGAAAGAACGATTGGAAGGGAGGTTGGAGAGAGAAAACATCAGCTTTAGAAGAAAAGGAGAGCTTGGGGGGTGATTTTATGAAGGAAGTAGCGGATTTTGAATGAACGAAGGGTCGAACCCTGGACCATTGGGTTCCACTAAGCCCCAAACACCATTGGCTCGAAGCCCGGACCCATCCGAGCCCGTTGACCAGCGAGACCATCGCCGACAAGTGACCAAACTGGAGAGGGCTCGCCATTTAGGCAAGGACCTCCTGCCCCCCAGGCCCCAAAAAAGTTTGGGTTCCACCCTGGGTCCCCCTGCAAGTGCTCCGTTTGGCCCCCGACTCCATTTGAGGCATTTTCGAGGTAAACTTGTAAATTGGAATGAGTTTATGTGATGTATAACATATAATTTTGGGGTACGAGACGCTAATCTATCCAACTAACCCATTTATTTTGTTAGATTCCAAAAGATTAAGGGTCAAAACCTATTTTATCCATTTATTTGTTATTTATGGTAAGTTTTAGTTTTGCTACTGTTCTTCCTCATTTATACCCTAAGATTGGTGTGTATTATGAATGTGCTAAAAAATAAATGAAGAATAAAGTGGTGGAGGGTGAGATTTTGAAGGAATCGGATAAAAAAGAGTTTTAGGCTTTGAGATTGAGTGTAAGGTGTTGTGGTTGACCCACAACCTAAGGACATTCAATTCTAGGTTTGGAATTCTTCAGGGAACGACTCAAACCCGTCGACTGATGGCTTAGAGGTGACTTAAGTGTCACGCCCCAAACTCAAAAATCGAATTCACAGGAACCCCGATCACCGAATCCAGTGCCGACAGCCTCTGTAGTATCCCATTCTCGGCTCCCAGCATTTATATACCAGGTTCCGATCCTAGGATCCTACAAGGAGGATTTTATATATATATATATATATATATATATATATATATATATATATATATATTTGTACATTTAACTAGTAATAAGCATAACCACAAGATTACCCAATTCACAAAGGTAACATCATCATCACATATCCACTAATATAATCATTTGAGTACAACACTGAAAGGGAAATACATAAATAGAAAATCAAGCTCCAGAAGGCCACTGTATGCTCCAAGCTCAACACTTCTGCAACCTAACATCACCTACACGCATCTATCGTGCATAAGCTTATAGAAAGCTTAGAGGGTGGTGTAAGTGTGTGCACAAGGTAAGTGTCAAGTATTCAATACAGTGACATAATCATATAATACCGGAAAGCTTATAATCCGTAAACCATATAATGTCTGAATAAGAAAAAGAAACACTAATAAGATCATGAATTATCAGAGTAAGCAGAAGTATGGACAAATCCATAAGTCCATCAATATCAAAATACGCAATATAATAAGGAGTCATAAGGAACCAAATATCAAATGCCAAAGATGCAATGCAACATGCAAATCGAATGAAATGACCTAGGCCATATAAGTGCGAAAATGTAGTAACCGAAAATGTCATATGCCTGCGGATGTAATGCAATATGCGATGCGAATAAAATGACCATGCTTGGAGTGTGAAGTCGAGATGATAGTACGTAGTATCGCAGGCTACGGGGTCCGCCACATTGAACTTCTATCCAAACTAGTCCCATACCTAAATTTGGATAGTCAGACTCAACGTGGTAAACTCCTGATCTCAGGTTGGTCGGCGCCCAACCGAAATCCTTACCCTAACGAAGGTACACAACAATTAGTTGCGCACCACCAGCCCGAGTGGATAGTGAATGAATGAATGAATGAGCATGCAACTCCTACTCGATAAGTCCACATATCAGTACGGTTCCTCTCTGGGAAATCACCGGGGTCTATTGCACTCCAAACCAGATTACCGCCCCATCGCGCGCAACAAGGTGAGTGGAAGAGACCTCACTATCCGCCTGCCAATATCGGGCCCGGCTCGTCAATAGCGGACCCATTCCTCGAGCTGGTCAGACTCAGCCTAGCATTGCCCCCTCTTCTCGGGCAGGTAAGGCCGCACCCCCTTCCAACCTACCACGACATAGTGGAGAGCGCAGCCATCTGGTAATCGGCACTCGGCGCTCATCTACCCACTCGGTCTAAACGTTGGAGCAACCTCTGGAACTAAGAGGGTTCTGGGACTTTCACCTAAGGATATCTATAGCACCCCATGTAGAACAGATTTTCGGTGTCCCATCTAGCCATCCACGATATGCCTGTGGAGGCTACGGCCCTGATGTCACTAGGGCATACAGTAATCACAGTACACAATACAAGATGCATGAGTCATACAACCCAGTCATGCATCAATCCTGCGCAAACCGTGCGCTCATGTGAGACAATCTCCTCCTATCAGGGAGTCTCATAACAACCAGCACTATGACACATGCAATGGTCAATCATATCTCATAACAGACATGCAGATGATGCGTATGGGCATGGATCATGATGCTATGCAGTCACATACTCATAATCGGTATCAACAATTGGCCTCGACAATGTAGACATCTAACCAACATTGCCCCAAGGAGTGACCCTCACAGATCCAAACATATAATGGGCCCACGGCCTCACACAAGGGCCTAATATACAACACAATGGGCGTTACTCAAGGGTTATATGTACACAATAGGTAGGCCCTGCTCATGGGCCTAACATGCATCACAATGGGCTCCTTCGCCTGACCCTCAAATGCATCACAATGGGCCTCATCACCTAGGCCTCAATATACATCACACCGGGCCTTAGACACGTGCTAAATATACATCACGTCGGGCCTCAAATACGGGTCGCATGTACATCACATTGGGCCCCGACAATCAGAATCGGCAATCGGCCACGACAAATCAAAATCAGTAATCGGCCTCGATCGATAATCGGCAATCGGCCATGATAAATCAGAATTGGTAATCGGCCTCGATCGATAATTGACAATTGACCACGATAAATCAAAATCGATAATCAGTCTCGAGCGATAATCATCAATCGGCCACGACAAATCAGAATCGGTAATTGGCCTCGATCGATAATCGGCAATCGGCCATGACAAATCAGAATCGGTAATCGGCCTCGATCGATAATCGTCAATCGGCCATGACAAATCAGAATCGGTAATCGACCTCAATCAGTGACCGGTCAATCATCCACGATAAGTAGAATCGGCCTAAGGGAAGGTCACGATGTGGACATCTAACCATCATTGCCCATCAATGTGGATATCTAACCATCATTGCTCGTCAATGTGGATGTTAAACCAACATTGCTCCCTAAGAGTGGCCTACATTGACTAGACATATAGTGGGCCCATGGCCTCGCGTACAATCATGATGGACCTCATTTATGTCACATAGGCCTCGTCACACGGGCCAACATAAATCACATCGGGCCTCGAATACACACAACAGGTGGGCCTCACACCAGGGCCTTAAATATATCTCACGGGCCTCTTTCGTCAAGTGGGCCACATCACATGGGTCTAATATACATCGCAACGGGCTTTGTATGCATTAAGTCGGCTGCATCAATGGGTCGCACTAATGGGCCTCATACACATCAAGGGGACTACATCAATGGGCCGCACTAATGGACCTCATACACATCAAGGGGACTACATCAATGGGCCGCACTAATGGGCCTCATACACATCATGTGGGGTACATTAATGGGCCACACTAATGGGCCTCATACACATCAAGTGGGGTACATCAATGGACCGCACTAATGGGCCTCGATTTATGACTTTATAAACATCACCATGTGGGGTCCACGGACTAGACAGTGCTAATGAAACATGTACATCATGCCAGGGCCACAAGGAAGGATGGTGTGAATACAACGCATCACAAGGTGGGCCCCTCCCATCCACCAAACGGGCGGCATAGATATATATCATCTGGGTGGTCCCCCACCGTCCAGACCACTGGACGGTGTGGATGAATATAAAACACATGAATCAAGGTAGGCCACATCGTCCCTCGTTTGCACGATGTCGGTATATAACATATCGAGGTGGGACCCACCGTCCATGAGCTGGACGGTGGATGCAACACATAACACATATATGGTGGGCCCTACGCCCCAGGACAGTTGGGATGTAACACGCATCTCACGCAGGGACCCACGGAGCTTACAGACGGCGATACAGCAGCAGCTGTACCTGCTGGGGTCCATATGGATGGACAGTGTTTGATAAAAACACATGCATCTAGGTGCGTCCCACCTGGATAGTGTAACATCCCAAAAATCGGGGGGTCAAGCAAAAACCCAACTCCCGAGTTCCAAAATGTTATTTATGCAACATAGATATGTATGATTGAATGTTGTCTGTGATAACGCATTAAACATGAGTGAGATTAAGCTCGAACAGCATATCATACTCCAGAGACAGTTAAATTAACAAACGGAAGACTGTGATAGTATGTATAACATATATAAACTGTTGTATGTCTCCAGAGTGTGAACATGTTACCAGGTTATATACATACATGTATAATCCAAAAGAAGACGAAACGAATATACATGAGTGCACTAAAAACATAAAATGACAAATGTCAAAGTATCTAATCAACCTCCCTGTAATCCCGTCAATCAGAACACGCATAAAGGAGGAATCCTCCTCATCATCATCAAGTCCAGCTCCACCTCGCAGGCCGCGCCATCATCTGCAATCACAAAAAGGTCTGGTGGGTGTCCAGGAACACTGTCCCGTAACGTGGGAGTGAGTAGCTAACTCAGTGGAATAATAGAGCAAGGATTAACATGTTCTCAAATCAATCATGCGATAATAGTAAAGCAGCAAATCAAACAATCCTAATACTGTTGTTAATGTAATATGACATGACGTGATGTATGCCCTCACCGATGAACTCCCTCATACGGCACCATCTTACGACCGCGGCATGCAATCGACCCTCAAGTGCTCCACATCTTCCAGGCACATGCAATGGTATGGTGATATGATTTTCGAGTTATTATTAGTCCATTCAAACAGCAGGATTGGGAAACTAAGGTACCTCCCTTATATCAATCCCAACACAGATCCTGTCTAGGGTCGTCACTCCTAGTAATCTCATACGATGTATATTTTGTAGGTCGCTGCAAGAGCTGCTAGGGCTGTTGCTCGCACTCGTTGCACCGCTCTCCCATCACCTTATCAATACAGGCCTACTGTACTCTACTGCTACTGAAGGGTCGTCGCCTCCTGTAGACTCAGAATACGCTCGCGGTCACTACAAAGGGCTGCCAGGGCTGTTGCTCGCACTCATTGCACCGCTCCCCCATCACCTTATCAATGTAGGCCGACAGCAAGAATATAATGTCCCATACCACCATAATCTGCTCACGAGACTAGGTGCTCACTGGTCACTACGGAGAGGTTGTAGCCCCAGCGTAGGCCGACAGCTCGACCACGGTGTCCCATACCATCATGCCCGGCTCATGAGTCTTCGTGGATCAAGGTACCATGGTTAACAGGGTTTACAATGGTAAGTTCAGTACCCTAGGTTCAAGCAGTTATGACTCATGCAGGGTGAACATACAATGGCCAGTCGGGTTACTTGACGGGCTCGATTAGCACGATCGCATCTCAAGTTGAACGACATGAAGTGCGTAAAACACTTCATGTGGCCTAACCACTGCCGCCAACTCTAAAACACGGCTCACGTTCATCGACGCATCGTTCGTGGCAAAGATAAGCCAACCACGAATTCGCTCGGTTACCGACTGCCTAGACTAAGTATAGTCCCAAACACATGTGAAATCACATCAGCAAATCATGTGAAAGTATTGGGAATGAAATACAACCATATGAGCATGTTAACACATGTTGTAACATACAACTTAAGCAAATCACCTGATACATGCCTTTCATACATATAATGAAATTATGGATATCGCCAACATATAGGAAATCATTTCCATCAGCAAATTAATTGAGAATTCAATCTCAAACTAAATCATAATGAAATCATCAAGCACATGTTATAACATACAGCTTAAGCGAATCGTCAAGCACATGCATTTCATTCATATTATGAAATCATGCATATGGCTAACATGTAGGAAACCATTTACACCAACATATTAGTTGAGAAATCAATCTCAAACTAATTCATAACACCATTTAATTCAATACATACTAATACAAGCATTTATACAAACACTTACACTACACACTTAAGTCTACATATAGTATGTCGACCCGAAGTGCACATTTAGGCGAATCTCTTCGCCAAACTAATTATGCACGTATTCCTAACATTCTAATGCGACAACAAATCATGTGAATCACATCAGCAAAATATGAATGAAATCAGTACTTCCTACAAATGACTAAAATGCCCTAAATCTCATATTCTTCGCCGGTTTACGAAACAGGAAACGGACAGCATGTTGTACATGTCAAACGGCGTTGCCGTCGATAATCTACTATTAAACGACATTGAAAGCTTTGGAAACAGTCAATCAAAGCGTCTAAAATCCGCAGCTTGTCTCTTATAAACGTGTCGTTTCGAACGGAGCGTATACGCTTCGTCTACGGCGAATAGAGAACCTGATTTACAAGATCTATTAACTATCAAGCTATGAAACGGAAGAAACATCAAATCAGCAACTTTTTAGGGTTATTTCTTACCTGAAAATGCGGAGAAATCACCGGCCAGGTGATCGGAGTGTGTTGCTTAGGCACTTGCAGCAGGTGGCACAAGCAGCAAGAAATTCTCTCCTACTCTCTCTCTCACAAACTCTCACCTTTTCTCTCTCCCAATCTAGGGATTTTTATAAATTCGGATGGGAGAGAAGAGTGAGGGTTTCAACCCTTTTTATAAGCCCAAACTTGCCCGAAATAGGCTCGGGAATAAGTTTCACTTGAGGGGTAACCAAATCGGGGCTGTTTCAGTCCAAAAGGACATTTCTGGTGGTCCCCTGGCCGAACACGATCGAACTTAAGCCCATGCATACTGGATCTAGCATACATCAAGTTTTCAGTCCGGCAGGGTTCGCAGATCGCACGTGGCGGTCCAGTTTCAGTTCAGCGGTCACCGCACGTAGATCAGGCCTACAAATCTCATGATATGAAATAGAAATTTTTCCTGATCCGAGGGTGTAATTTGGCTGAATTCTGACGGTCAAAACGCTTAATACTGACGCGTCAAGTCGTGTACCAGATTTGAATTTCAAATTCCAAATCTGTCCCTATTCGCACTCTCTTCAGTCTGGGCTCAATGAAATATCCTGTGATTATCGGTTGGACTTGATTTTCGAAATGATTGTCAAGTCCAGCTAGGCGGTTCTAACGGTCTAAGATAGCAGGTATCGGACTTTCGACGCGCGGTCTAGATCCAATACAAAATTTCAAAGTGGTCTAGAGAACAAACCGGCTTAGAGTTTGGTCCGAGGTTATAGAGTATTATAGAGTCATTGGTTCTACTCGATTTGGGTCTTGTAGAACGTATTTAAAGTGATCAGGGACTATTTCCCAGCTACTCCAGCGTTGCGCTAGCCAACTTACGCTTAATTTCTAAAGGAATTAATCCTAAGTGGTTTCTTTGGCTATGGAATTGGGTTCTGAACGATTTTCCAGGTGTTTTAATTGACCCACTGCCTAAGGACGTCAAATCCCAGATTAGCCAAAATTCGGGGTGTTACAGATAGCCTACACATCAGTAGGTGCGTCCCACATGCATCTAGGGTGGGTCCCACACCCTATAAAATTGATAGACGGAATGCATATAACACGTATATTACGGTAGGGTCTACCATTTTCAAACGGATGGATAGCAAGAATAATACACATACGTCATGGTTGGCCATGGACGGTGGATGCAATCGCATCATCAAGGTGGTGCCACATGGTGGCCCACTGATATATGTGTTTTCTCTTCGTCTAGATGGACAGGCAGTGTGAATAAAGTACACGCATCATATGGGGTCCATGCAAATGGACGGTGTGGATCAAACCCACAGAACTTGCTGACGCAAGTGCAGCAGCAGAGCTGCTGCAGTCCCATTGCATTGATCCCACGTTTGGGGCCAGCAGCATAGATAAAATACTTAGTTAACGGTGGATCCACGTCCTCAGATGGACGGTGTGGATTACATCATCCACGTGGGTTCCACACACAGCAGGTGGGGTCCAGTCCACGTCCAGAGACTGGACGGTTATATAAAACACCTATATTAGGTGGGACCCACATAACTTCTGACATCACACATCAGCTATGTAGCTGCTAAGGTACACCGGCCAATCGGCTTGGTGGGTCCCATGTGGGGTCCACCACAACGTTTATTTTACATCCAAACTGTTGATAGGGTCACATAGACATGGGTGAGGGGGAAAAAAACAAATTTTAGCTTGATCCAAAACTCCTGTGGACCCCAAGAAAATGGGTTTCAAGAGTAGTCATTCAATCTCACTGTTTCCAGTCGTGTGGGCCACTTGAGTTACGTAAATAGCTGATTTTTGGGCTGGACCGCTGCCCTAGGGGGACCCAACAAATGCACGGTTTTGATGATCAACATATAACATAGTGGGGCCCATGACAGGGACCCATCGTCCCTGCCTCTACCGTCCACACGCAGCAGCCAGCGCCTGCTGCTATCAGCGCAGCAGGTGCATATGTATATATATATATATATATATATATATATATATATATATATATATATATTTATTTATTTTTTCTTTTTGAAAAAGAACGTTTTTCTGAGGGTTTTCTGAGGTGGGGCCCACATTAGAAAGATCCAGCCCAGCCATTGGACTCCATGGCTCAAGACCGTCCAAAAGAGTCCACTATCCAGTATATTTTGGAGAATAAATAAGATTAAAGTGTGTCCTAACTAATTTCAATGGTAAAAATCACAGTTTTCTATGGTATGGCCCGCTTGATTATCGGATTGGCGTCATATTTTGTTTCAACGCCTAAAATGATCTGAGGAACGGAGTAGACGGCATGGATTGGCTCAATGCATCAAGGTGGGGTCCACATGAGTGGCCCATCAGAATTTTTATCTTTTGAATAAAGCTGATATATTTTCCTTTTTCACTCCAGCAGCAGGCGCTGCTGAGCGGTGAATATAACAGAGATATATCAAGTGGGCTCCACCGTCCCTGTTGGCCGGATGAAACACATATTGAGGTAGGGTCCACAGTGATGGATTGTGGCTTAGATACAACACACACGTTATGGTGCGTCCCACCACTTGGACAAAAAAATGCTTAGACAGTGGGGATCAAATACGTGCATCATAGCGGGGTCCACAAACTAGGAAGAGAAAGAAAGAGAGAGAGAGACCCTACCACTATGGGCCTCTCTTGCCTACAAACATGAAATGGGTCCCAAAGCATGTGAGCCCTAAAATGATCAAATCCACACAAACAAAATTTCAAAAAGAGAAACACCCACAAAACAAAGGAAAAAGAGAGGGAGAAGGAGAGAAAGAAGCACCCACCTCGAGATCTCTCTTTCCTTCTTCTGCCAATGTATGATGGAGTCCCAAATGGACAATTTCAACGGTTGAGATGGGCTTAAGATGGTGGGATCGGGTGGTAGAAAGGTGGGCCACACTACTATCTCCCATGGAAGCCATGGATATGAGTTGCTCCCATGGAGAGAATGAGAGAGAGATGAGAGAGAGTGAGAGAGATTGAAAGAGAGAGATGGGTGAGTGATGTGGTGGGAGAGAGGGAGGAGTGGTGTGTAAGAGATAAGGCATGGGAGGTATGGGTCTCTTTGACTTTTGGGATAAGAGGAATAGGCTAAGCATGGGTTGCTTTAATTAGTTGGTGGGAGAGGTATGGGTGAGTGATTTGATTGATGTGATTGATGTGATGTTGGGTAGAGATTCTTTTCTTGAGATTTACAACGTGCGGCGTCTTCCTCACACCGAACGTTGGCCCACAACTCCTGACTAGGGTATCGCCTCGGCACGTGAGTCGCGGCATCGGAACCGCAACGACGGCGGGGTCGCTATGGTAAAAGACTTGGGTTGAGTTGATACGGGTTGACGGCATACGAATCAGGGTCGCGCGCAAATATTGATTAAGGGTCGAAGATTGCCGAAATTCGACCGGGAGGACCGCGGAAGCCTACGAAATGGTACGGGCTAGGATACGGGTCTTACATTAGGTCACTTCATGTGACCAAAGATACGTTATGGACTAAATTACCGTATAGTCTCACCTATCGGCGAAACTTAGGATTCTAATATGGTTTCTAAGTTTCCATCGCCCCCTTCCTAAGTCAGAGTGCGTCAGTGTACATCGTATTACCATAACTCAGGTCTAGTTTAATCCAAATCATGCTCTGATACCATCTGTAACGTCCTGAAAATTGGGGGTCGAGCATAAACTCCACTCCCGAGTTTCAAAACATCACTTATGCAACATAAATGTTTATGATTGAATGTTGTCTATGTTAGTGTATTAAACATGAGTGAGATTAAGCCAAAACAATATATCATACTCCAGAGACAGTTAAATTACTTAAGCGGAAGACTGTGATAAACATTTAATATGTATAAGTGATTGTAAGTCTCAAGAGTATGAACATGTTACTAGGTTAACTAAATACATGTGTACTCCGAAAATGGAAAGAAAAGAATATACATGGGTGTTTAAATAAAAGGCAAATACCAAGTGTATTGGCATCTAATCAGTAACCCTGTAAACCCGTCGATTAGAACCTGCATATAGGAGGAATCCTCCTCATCATCATAAAGTCCGGCTCTGCTTCGCAAGTATCGCCATCATCTGAAACTAGAACAGGGACTGCTTGGTGTGAACAACTTTGTCTCGTGACGTGGGAGTGAGTAGCTAACTCAGTGGAAACTATACAGCAAAGGTTAACATGTTATCAATTCAGTCAAGCAGTAATGATAAGACAATACAATCAAACAGGTCCTAGATACTCTTGTTAATGTAAGGATGGTATGAAGAATGATGCATGTCCTCACCACAAACTCCTTCTGTGATCTTCATCTTATTATCGCGCATGTCAGTCACTTCCTCAGTGCTCTTACGCCAACACCGATAGCACATGCAATGCGATGATATGAGTATACTTACCAAGTTCTTATTAGTCCTTTTCACACAGAAGGATTGGGAAGCTAAGACACCTCCCTTGTATCATTTTTCAACGTTGATCCATTCTAGGGTTGTCAGTCATAGGAATCTCATACGATGTTATGGTTCTAGGTCGCTGTAAGGGCTACCAGGGCTGTTGCGCACAATCGTTGCTCCTCTCCCCCATCACCTTATCAATATAGGCATATTTATATCCTTAAGACTACAACAGGACTCGTCGCCCCTATGCAGTGTCAGGATAAACTCAAGGTCACTACAGAGGGCTCGTCACCAATCAGTGTAGGCCGACAACAAGAATATAGTGTCTCATACCACCAGAATCTTCACAGAGTAGGGTGCTCACTGGTCACTATGGGGAGGTTTGTGGCCCCAGCGTAGGCCGACAGCACGACCATGGTGTCCCATACCACCATGTCCGGCTCATGAGTCTTAGGGGATCTTGGTACCATGGTTAACGGGAGTTTCACTGGTAAGCTCGATGCCTTAGATTCAAACAGTGGCGACCAAACATGGTGAACAAGCATCGGTCAATCGGGTTAATTGATAAGCTCAACTAGGCCAAGCGCATGTTGAGTTGAACGACATGGAATGCATAAGCACTCTGTGTGGCCTAACCACTGCCGAACACCTCAAGCACTACTCAGATTCGCTAACTCATCCTATGTGGCGAAGACAACCTCGACCACTATTTATGGAACGGTTTCCGATTGCCTGGACTGTAGCACAGCCCCATTCACATACACATACAATAACTAGCATATGATTCATATTCTGCATCCATATGGACAATCATGAAGTATAACTTAAAAGTAAACATTACATACAGGAAATCATACACACATATAACATGATTCAATTAAACACATAAGCCATGGAGGAAATCATATACTTATTTAGCATGGATAACCTAAGTTATATGATTCATGAAGGGAATCATACACATCATTGATGTAGTTTAGAATCATATCTCAACCCGCATATAGGTACATCTTACTAACTCCTAACTCATTCAGACACTTTTACATACACTTAGTCTACACATTACATCGTACATATTATGTATCCATTAGCATACGTATTAGGGAAAATCCTTTCGTCAAAGGGTTGTCACCCATACAACAATCATATATCCATGACAATTAGTCATGGCGAGCATGAAAGCAAATTTCATACTCATTCAGTCATTTTCATAAACACTCAGGCTACACATACTAACTACATATCATATGTTGATATATCATGTATTTGACCAAATCCTTTCACTAGAAAGTTGCCCCATATATCACGTGCATATATCCACGACGGATAATCATAGCATGCATAAATTCGGGTTCCGTATTCATTTAGACATTTTTACAAACACGTGGCCTATACACTTTAACATATACAGCGTATATTGGCCATGGCATGATTTAGGGCAAGTCCTTTTGCTAAGGAGTTGTCACACATATAACAAATATATATTCACGACAATTAATCATGTTAAGCATAAACCCGAATTTTATACGTATACGGTATTTTCTACAAAAACGAGGAATACAGTATATTCAACATAATCAACGTATAACTAAAAAATGAAACGTACAACATTTTATACATGTGAAATAGCATCCTAAGTAAGAATAAATCATTACTTAACATTGAAAGTCTTGGAAACCATAACCTAAACATATATAGTCCGCACCTTAAACCAGAAAAGACGTATTTAAGATGATTCAGACGATAAGTCTTCGTCAACGGCGGATATGGTACCTATGGCAAGAAACAGGTTAGCTAAAACATCATTGGAACTATCCTAGGCTTCAAAACAGGTTAGGGTTAGCTTCACTTACCCAAGAACGGAGTCAGAAACGCCATAATAGCGATACGGTAGTGGTGTTGAAGCACGTGGAGTGGCAGGGTAGAATCCCTGGGAGAAACTCCAACTCTCTCTCACTTTCTCTCTCTTTTCTCTCTTCTCTCTCCTAGAGTGTTCTCCAAATTCGTATGGGAGGAGAGAGTGAGGGCTTAAGGCCTTTTTATAAGCCCAAAAATGATAAAAATAGACTTGGGGCCAAGGTATACTTAAGTTATAACCAAAGTGGGTCTGTTTCGATCCAACGGAGCATTTCTGGAGGTCATGTTATCAAATGGGGTCGGACTTAAGCTTACTAACATCGAATCTTTAGTCAGTTAGGTTTTCAGTCCGATCAGATTTCCAGATCATCCGTGGCGGACCAGTGTCAATTCAACGGTTACAAAACTCCGATCAAGGCCACAAGTCCTTGGACATGTAAGGGCAAATTGTCCTGATCCGAGGGTGAAATTTGGTCAAATTCTGATGGTCAGAACTCTTAAAAATAACGCGCAAGTGAAACGTTTCAGATTCTTATCTATTTTCTAAAAATCTTCTTTTTCTTACTCTCTTTACTCTGGACGTAAGGAAATGGTATCAGGACATCGGTTGGGCTTATTTTTTGAAACGATAGTCAAGTCCAAATTGGCGGTCGTAATGGTCTAAGTTCACAACTATCAGACTTTTGACGTGCAGTCCAGGTCCGATACGGAGTTTCTAAATGCTCCCGTGAGCAACTGGGTTTAGAGATTGATCCTAGATTTCAGGGTAACGTAGCGTTAACAATTGTAGAGGTTTTGGGTCTTATAGATTGTATTTAAAGTGGTTAGTGTTAATTTTGCAGGAAATCTAGTGTAGCGCTGGCTAATTCACGTTAAATTTCTAAAGAATTGAGTTCTAAATGATTCCTTTGACTTTGGAATTGAGTTCTAAGAGGTTACCAAGGTGTTATGGTTGACCCGTTGCCTAAGGACGTCTAACTCCAGGTTGGAAAAAATTTAGGGTGTTACACTTTTAAAAAGGGAGGGATGGGTTGTTGTACTTAACATTGATTGATTGATTGATTGATGGGACATGTTTTAGAGATTCCCTTGATATTCGTAACGCGCGGCATTTCTTCGGAATGAACGTGGACCCATAACTTCTAACTTGGGTATCGGTTTGCTCGCGGTCGCTATGATACAAGTTTTGGGTTGAGTCGAGTTAGGTATGCGAGACTCGGCTTAGGATCGCGCGCAAATGTCGAATATGGGTCAAGGATTGTCGAAATTCGATCGGAAGAACCGCGGAAGCCTATGGAATGGTACAGTCTAGGATACGGGCCTTACACCATTTGTGTAAATGGTGGTTCAAGCTACATCCACTGATTAATTTAGTTCAGTACTTAATTAATTTTTTTCTAAATTTTTACAAAATACGATCCTTAGGGATTTCTACCTAAGGTGGTACTCGGGCCTTTGTATGAATTTTTTAGAGACCTTACATTAGGCTCGCTCAATTTCATATTACGATCGTTTAATTTCTTTTGAAGCTTGCTCAATTTCATGTTAGGCTCACTCAATTTCATGTTAGGCTCACTTAATTATCTATAATTGTATGTACTTTTTGCTACAGAAGACATGGGTACAAATTAGATTCGTAGTCATAGAACCAATGGCTATGAATCTAATGAAGTGATGGCTACACTACCAATGGTTATGGTTATAATCCGTAGCCATAGGTCTTTAGCTACGACCTTTAACCCTTTTTCCGGTAATGGATGATGCCACCGTGGATAAGACAGAGTTTCACGGTGGCACTGTGGATACCACGATGCCATTGTGAATGCAAGGGTATTTTCATCTATAAATAGTGTGTCTGTACATAATGGTTTAGTCTTAGAAAGTAAAGTTTAGGAGCGTTCAGAAAAGACAGTGGGATTTACAGTAAAAGAAATCTCTTTATATAAAGTCACCATTTATAGTTATTGTAATTGTTTTCAATAAGCTACTTGTTATAGCTTATGCTTCAGGCATGGTCATATGAGACACTGTATATGTATTATTTTTAATATGTGGAGGATGAGCCTTATAGTGAGTCTTAAGCACCGATGAAGGTGACGAGCCTATTATCATTAATTATGTGATGACCTGAAAATCGTATTGATTTGAAAATTATGTGCTCGTTGTAGTGACCCTCTTGGTCGACATATAATTCATTGAATTTTCTAATTCATGAGTTGTGCCGTCTTGAGGTGTTCTCATAATTACTTGGTAAATTTATTTTTAAGTCAGATAATTTAAATATTGGGTGATAACTAAAATGGATTAAGGACCCTAGTGATGAGCCATGTGGTCCTTGTATACTTGACTTGTACTAAATTATGATAACATGACTTCAATAATACTGCTATTTGAATATAGATTAGTAAAGAATGTATTGAGTGCCTAAATTGTTCGACGAGAACCCATAGTGGTTAACTTGACCCCTAGCACTGTGTGGTTGGCGAGAGGGCTCCCACTATGTGGTAGGCGAGAGAGCCCCACATTAAAATTGTCCAAATCATGCATTCATGCATTTACGACCCAATATTAAATAACTAGATTAGGAAAGTGTTTGTGATGTAATGTTTCATTACCTAAATTTGATCGTGTTGATATTATGTTTAACTTAAGAAATCGTGTTCCTAAATCAAAGCTGAGAAATCGGCTATGTCCTCAATACTTAATTTAAAAGTATATGTATTATAATATTACTTTCATCAATATTTGTGAAAAATTAATTTTTTTTAAATTACTCTAGAAGTTGAATAAGTCTATATGTTGATTGTACTTTAAATCGAGACTAAACTCAATTGGGTGTCGTTATGCGGACTAGGACAAGCAATACAAAGCTTGGGTTCTTAAGTGCTACTGAAGTAGTTGCTTAATAATCAAATATGTAAAATTTAATACAAGACTGATGGCTTAAAGTAGGATGATGCAAATTAATTAATTAACGGATTACTAGAGTAAATCATAGTATAAAATAAAGCCAATCTACCACAAACCTAGAGAAATCGAATATTCAATTAAGTTCAAGTTCAAGAACACATCACAATCCTACAAAATAGATACTTAAGGCTATTGATTGGAAATGGCCCAATGGAAGATAAAACTTCCATCTAGCATAGGATTCGTTCTAAATTCGGGGATTCAATTGTGCTTTACTATGATTTAAATGGATTAGGGTTTGGGTTTGAAAATAAAAAATTAAAATTTTAGGTTTTTATAAAAGGCTAGGGTTAAGGTTAAGGTTTTATAAAATAGATAAGAAGAGAAAATGATCAATGAAGGGAAGACCAATCGGCTATACGAATGATGTGCAGACAGATTCGTGCAGTATATAGGAATGTCCCTACAGTCAAACGGACGACATTGTGGGACTAGGTCAGTTTGGTCGATAATTGATTGAATTGATGATGGTGAAGTTAGGGTTTGAGAAAGAAGAGAGAAAAAATCAACGGGAAAAGAGAGTTTAAGATAGAGAGAAAAGTAAGAAATACCTGAATAGGAATAAGAAAGATAACTTTGAATCACTTAAATGGCTTCACAACAAAGGTATTATAGCTAGTCCCACGCCCCTGATTCTTATGATTATATTTTTTAGTTATTATGAGTTGAGCTAAATTGTAACACCCCGACCCTCTGTTACTCAAGTATTGAATGTCCTCAAGCGTCACTAAGAAATTGTTCTGTCGGTTTGGCCAACAAAACTTTCGGTTTGAGCAACAACCCTTGCCGTCCCAACCGATAGTCTTTGAATTTTAATACTTTTGCAAATCACCGACTTACCAATTAGGGCTATATGAAGCCTTTTTTCTTCTTTTTCTTTCATTTTAGATTGAGAGAAGGAGATTGAGAGAGGAAGGGGGGGGGGGGGGGGGGGGGATCGGGGATAAAACTTCCATTTAGCATAGGATTCATTCTAAATTCGGGGATTTAATTGTGCTTTACTATGATTTAAATGGATTAGGGTTTGGGTTTGGAAATAAAAAATTAAAATTTTAGGATTTTATAAAAGGCTAATGTTAAGGTTAAGGTTTTATAAAATAGATAAGAAGATAAAATGATCAATGAAGGGAAGACCAATCGGCTATACGGATGATGTGCAGACAGATTCGTGTAGTATATAGGAATGTCCCTACAGTCGAACGGACGACATTGTGGGACTAGGTCAGTTTGGTCGATAATTGATTGAATTGATGATGGTGAAGTTAGGGTTTGAGAAAGAAGAGAGAAAAAATCAACGGGAAAAGAGAGTTTGAGAGAGAGAGAAAAGTAAGAAATACCTGAATAGGAATAAGAAAGATAACTTTGAATCACTTCAATGGCTTCACAACAAAGGTATTATATCTAGTCCCACGCCCCTGATTCTTATGATTATATTTTTTAGTTATTATGAGTTGAGCTAAATTGTAACACCCCGACCCTCCTTTACTCAAGTATTGAATGTCCTCAAGCGTCACTAAGAAACTGTTCTGTCGGTTTGACCAACAAAACTTTCGGTTTGAGCAACAACCCTTGCCGTCCCAACCGACAGTCTTTGAATTTTAATACTTTTGCAAATCACCGACTTACCAATTAGGGCTATATAAAGCCTGTTTTCCTTCTTTTTCTTTCATTTTAAATTGAGAGAAGGAGATTGAGAGAGAAGAGGGGGGGGGGGGGGGGGGGAGATCGGGATTGAGAACGAGAGAGAGAGGGACGCCACACATGTGCCTCGCATGCTCTATTCTGTGCATACATGTAGAGTTTTTAGAGTTGGAATTTTCCATATTAGCTGCCTAGCTGCATGCTTGAGCTTCGTAGCGGCGTTGGATTGTCCGTGTGGGTCGTATTCAGGGTCATGTTGCCGAATCGAGTCAACGCTGAGAAATTAGGTGTGTAGAAACCCTCAATTACCTTCTAACTTAGGGTTATTCTGACTTAATTTAGGCATAACATTAGATTGTAGTATTAGGTTTTGATTTTTTATTTTTTTTATAAGTTTTCAACTATAGAATCCGCCACATTGGAGCATATCGACGTTGAAGCACTCGAAACCTAGAAGCCCCAATTTTGAGAGGTAAAAATTTACCCTTCAATCTTTTCTCCTTACATTATAGTTCAATTTCTGCTTGATGTATGTATGATGTATTGTTGCCTTGTCTCGCATATAACATGTTAAGTTGTTTATATGCTTAGGATCATGAAAATGTGATTTGGATAGTTTTTATATGTATAGAATCCTAAATATGTGATTTAAATTACGTTAATATGTTAGGAATTGAGGATACATTAATTGAATTATCCTTGGTATGAACTACATATGTACTATGAATTGCAATTTTTTCCTTGTTATTATATTTGTGGTGTTAGTTTTGTCTTTTATCGACTATTTATGTAGATTTGATTTCTATTTTTATGAATTTTTTTTTTAAAAAAAAAGAGTATACTTTGGACCAGTGGTACCGTTCGACAATTTGATGAGCTTCATCCCTAGCAATTGTGCCCCTTATGGCTTTTCTTGAAAAAAACTATTTATTTTGTTCTTTATTGGACTTTTTCCACCTAAGTCACCTTTCGGGTAGAATCCTTTCATATCTAACATAATTAGACCTTTGATGGAAAAGATTCATAAATATAATTTGAGATTATCAGTTGGAAGCGCCACTAGTCGGAAGATTTTATGGTACATTAGATAGCTTGTAGATTAGATTGCTTGGTAGATTAGGTCACTTGTAAACTAGGATTAATAATGGTTGGAGATATGTATCTGAAACGTGAAGATTTTACAGGATACTTAACCAATGTGGACTTATTTTTCTCTATACTTTACCAACTAGTTAGCCATTATGGGCGTTGCATTCCAGATAGATGCACATCCTCAACTTAGTATTATCAACAAGTTGAATTGTTTGTAAATTAAGTTTACTAAATTCAATTTCGTGTAGATTTATTTCTTGTAAACCATGTTCTTGTAAATTAGATTAATAATGGTTGTAAATATGCATCAAAGGCATGAAGATTTTACAAAGTATTTAACTAGTACAAGCATACTTTTCTTTATATTTTACCAGCCAATTCGCAACTATGGGCATCACATGCCAGCTAGATGTGCATCCCCGACTTAAAATAAGATTAATAATGGTTGCATATACGCATTTGATGCATGAGAGTTTTACCAGGTGCTTAACTAGTATGGGTGTACTTTTGTGGATTTTACTGGCTGCCTGGTTTATTATGGGCTTCCCTTTTCTCTTAGATTTTATTGGATGGCTAATTAGTATGGGCGTGCTTTTCTATACCTTACTAGCTAATTAGCCACTACAGGTCACTACATGCTAACTAGGTGTGCCTCCCCAACCTTGAACGTGTTTCTTTCGTCTTTGTACTTAAATAAGACTTAACTTGTGAAATAGCTTGATCTATTTTTAAAAATTCCTTAACGTGCGAGAATAACATGTATAGCTTGTATATTATGATTTTGTATAAATCTTTGCTTTTGTTATAACCTATACACGACTAAGTTGTGGGTTAAATCTTGAGGGTATTTCTTTACTATATAGGCCTCTAATGCCTTCCACTTAACATATACAGGTGTTTTGGGGGTGGCATCGGCTAGTGGAGCGCTTTGGGGAGTGGAGAGTTAGGAGTTTTCTTTATTTGTTTAGCTTATATTTTGCATATTTTATTGATAGTGGTTATATATCCCCATCTGAGGGATTTAGATTTGTATACTTTGAATTTAGCCTTGGTGTTCTTAGTTTAGATTAGCTTACTCACTTTTGATATCGATGTCTATTAAATGCGACTTTAATTATTGGCTATGAATTGACTGCTAATTTGACTACACAGACATATGAGAAAATCTCACACGTGTGTTTCTATTTAGTTTACACCCTGAACTCGGGATCTGGGTCTTATTACTCGAGTGCTTAGGTTTAAGGCATGTCATAAATGGACATTTTATATCATGCACATTTCACAATGTGATTGAATGAGAGATGTTGAAAATATGCTCGTGGGGCCCACTTGTGAGTAACCATTACCAGGTGAGTCCAACATATTTTTCTTTTAACTTTCTTTCTTTTGGACTCCATTTTTTTTTCTCATTTGAATTTGATTTTTAAATTTAAAAGAGGAAGAAATATAAAAGAGAGATAAAATAAGATATGAATGAAGCATACCTAATCCAAACTCCTTCCATACATCTTGATGCTCCCTTTTACAAAAGGAAAAAATATTTCTCATATAAGCATTGAACGAGAGAAATTCTAAAGAGAAAATAAGAAGGATATTATGATTACATATTTTGTCTATCTGGATCACATCTAGACGATCTAATTCATTGATTGTTATCCGAGGGCAATATTAACCATAAAATTAAATAGGTGATTAGATCCTCTTTGCTCCTATAATAGTTAGGTGGACCACTAGACATGCACCATACATCTTCGACTTTATATGAAGGGCCCGAGATCGTGTGGGCCATCGTATCCTATGAGCCCACGCATCTAGGCCAACTTTCATATTGGTGGGACATTTGATGGATGATATTATGTTTATATAGTTTCAATTGTAGAATGGTACACCTATTTACTAAACTGAAGTCAAACTGAGTTCAAGGATACGAAACTATACTTTTTAGAATAGTACATCTGTTTCAAAATTGTTCTAAATAAATTGATGGCATTCACCGAACTGAGTTCAAAGATACAAAACTATACTTTTCATAATTTTTGTCATGGTTTTTTTTTTAGCCAATTCCAAAATTGTTCTTGTTTACACTCAAAGACCAAGTGCTCATTTGACATCTCTACTCTAATCTAATAAGATCTACTTAAATATTCATTCTTTATTTTATCTCTTGTTTTAAATAAGTTCATTTACTAAAATCACTTTTTCAAAACTGAAAAAAGCTCTTTTTTGGAATAAGCACGTTTGGTAAAATATTCAAACAAGAGCTTTTTTAGGAGTAGTTGATGTCATTTAAAAAAAAAAAAATACAACAACTCTATTATAAGAGCAATCCAAATGGTTGTTTCGGTGGATCTCAACATAGATGGACCATACCCCATATGGAGAAAGAATGGATGGCTACAATTTTCATATTTTAAGACATTTGGGCATCCATCATGTCTGACGTTGGATGTGAATTGTCCATCATTCAGAGCCCACCTTCAATGTGGATGGTCAATCATGTGGACCAAACCTTCAAAGTGGGCAATCCATCATATGAAACCTGTCTTGAATGTGGACCATTCATCATTAGGGACTAACCTTTGACATGGACTGTGCATCATGTAGGGTCCACCTTGATGTAGGTCATCCATCATGTGGGTCCTACCATCAATGTTAGTTGTTCTTTTTTTTCTAGGGGCCCTTCAATGTCCATTACCCATCATGTGGAGTTCATATTTAATGTGTCCATCATGTGGGCCCCACCTTCAAAGTGGGTTGTCCATCATGTGGGGTTCACTTTTAATGTCCAACATCAATCGTATGGGGCACACCTTCTATGTGGATCATCAATCATGTTGGGCCACTTTGGATATGAGTCGTCCTTCATGCGAGACCTTGTATGTGGACCATCTATTAAGTGGGGCCCACTTACTGTGGATTGTCCATCGTGAGAGGCTACATTTTGACCTAGGCCATCCATCATGTGAGGCCCACTCCATCCATTGCGTGAGCCTACCTTGATGTGGACCATTCATTATGTGGGGTCCGACCTTCATTATGGGTCGTTCATCATGTGGGCCCACCTTTAATGTCGACCGTTCATCATGTGGGCCCACTTTCAATGTCACCATCCATCATGTGGGTCCCACCTTGGATATGGACTGTCCATTGGGGGTATTTGATGTGGATAGTCCATCATGTTAGGCCACACTTTGATGTGGGCCCCCACCTTTAATATGGGTTATTCATCATGTGGGCCCACCTTTGATGTCCACCATCTATTGTATGGGTCCCACCTTTGATATGGACCGTCCATTACGTGGGGCCCGCTTGATGTAGATAGTGCATGCGGGGCCACATTTTGATGTGGCCCATCCATCATGTGGGAACTACCTTTGATCTGTTATGTGGTCCACCTTGATGTGGACCGTCCTTCATGTGGGACCCAACCTTCAATATGGGTTGTTCATCATGTTGGGCCACCTTTGATGTAAACCTTCCATCATGCAGTCCCACCTTCAATATCCACCATCCATCATGTGGATCCCACCTCTGATGTAGACATCCATTGCGTGGGGTCCACTTCATGTGCTTCACCCATTATGTGGGGCCTCACTCCAATGTGATTGTGCATTATTTGGGAACAGATTTGATGGGACCATGCATTATATGGGCCCACCTTGGTGTGAACCATTCATCACGTGGGGCCTTACCTTCAAGGCAAAGGTGGAGGAGGATGCCGAGTCAAGTCCATCCGAACCGGGTCGAGTCAAGTTCGGGCAGCTCAATTTTTTTGGAGCATAATTAAATAGCTTGGCTCAGCCTAAACCCAGCTTTCGGGTCAGTTCACCGAGCTATCTTGATTCATGTCCAGCTCTAGTTGCACCAAGTGGCCCCTCGGTGGGCCATCTATTCTCCCATGAACGGATGAGGATTGCCTGATGCCCCAACTCTGTGGGGCCTACCGCGGTATGTGGTTTATCCACATTGTCCATAAAAAATGAGACAGATTCAAAGCTCAAGTGGACCACACCACAGCAAACGGTGGGGATTGAACACCTACCTTCAAAAACTTTTTGGGGGCCACAGAAGTTTTGGATCACGCTGATGTTTATGTTTCCCCTTCATCCAGGTCTATGTGACCTTATGAACAGGTTGGATGGCAAATCAAGATCATGCAGGGCCCTTAGTAAGGTTTGAACGGTGGGGATCATGATCCCCACTGTTTCCTGTGGTGTGGTCCACTTGAGCTTTGGATCTATCTCATTTTGAGATCTTTTATGAAAATGAGCTGGCCAAATGGACGAACGGCATGGATAAAGCACATGCATCCCGGTGGGCCCCACATAGATCCGCATCCACCATGAACAACTAAAACAAAGCTCATATTAGATGGAAAGCTTATCAAAATAGTTCCGGAGAGCCATAGTTTGCATTCAACCTAGTGAAGAATCCAAAGTCCAACATCCTTTCAAATGAAACCGATTCCTTTTAAAGTGCTACGAATGGTTTGAAAAAACCCAGTGTTATCCCATCTTTGGCTGAGATACGTGGGTAGGAGTGGGCATCGAGCCGAGTCGAGTCGAGGTGGGCCGAGCTCGGGACAAGCTCGAGTCGAGTTTACCTCGAGTAAGAGAGTAATGGATTCTGTTCTCGAACCTCCTCCATTGATTTGGAAGAGAAGCTAAATAAACAAATTTTAAAGATGCATTTTACATGACGCTCCACCAAGCGAAATTTATTTTTGGTTTGGCCAAGCAATCGAAACAGGGTGTAGTCCATCTTTTAGCAGTCCAGAAAATCCATCTGTGTAGGCCCTATAATAGAAGAACCATGGGCCAAAAGTATCCTCAATTGTATGTTCTGAATTATCCATCATCAAGGCCATACTTTCCAATGGATAGGATTTTGAATAGACCCAGGGACCACAAAAAATTGGGACCCACCTGTATTGTTGCTGCTCAGACAAAAGCACAGTTTCCGTTACCTTGTAAATGATTTGAGGACTTGTAGCTAACAACATATTCAGGAAGGATATGTCTATTCATGTGAGTGTTGCATATAATATACCATTTTGGATTCAAGAGATTAACAACACCAGCATCAAACTCTTCACCGTTGGGGTGAAAGCAAAGAGATCCCACTTCAACTTTCTCTACATTCCCCACAACCTTAATATATTTATTAATCGAGCTAAGTCGAGCTCAAGTTCAAGCTTCGAGTCGAGTTGAAATGCCCCCTGGTCGGACTTGGCTCGAACTTCAAATAATTAGCTTGACTCTGCCTGAATCGGCCATTCAAGCCGAGTCAATCCGAACCGAGTCGAGCGAGTTTTTCAAGCTAGCTTGACTCGTGAACAGCCCTATACATGGGCCTTTTGTGTATGCTTTTGGGCCTTAATCAGTTCCAAGATTTCGTCAAATGTTTAGCAAAAATACATTAAACCTTCAAAATCAAACACTATACAATATAGTTCCAACAATTAGCCGATCAGATAACTGAGTTCTTCACTAGATGTGTTATTGGAGATTAATCAGGAAATAAAGTAGGACGAATTTCGAAGGTGTCATAACTCATATGGGTGAGACTTTGGGTTAGCCCATTTACAATAGCATAACGTTTCGATCCGTCATCAACCATATCAATTGTTTCACCAGCAAACAAAGCTCTATTGATAGGCCCACCATCTCATCTTGATAAAAGAAAATGCCTATTGTCGAAACGTCCATGCCCCCTACATGGAACAGTGCTGCAAAAGTCAATGCCGCTCTTTCAGAGCCCAAAACACCATTGCAAAACTCAACAGCTCTTCCCTCTCGTAGGCATTCTAGGAACTCTCAAGGGTAGCGTAAAAAGAAATTGCTTGATAGCTAAGAGCCAGTTTGAAACAATCTTGCCCACAAGGTTCATACACTATTTGATTTTTCCTTGGTACTTTTTTAGTGAGTTGGGTAAGTTTGGATTGTTTTTTGGTCTTTTATTCAATAAAATCATATTTTTATTTCAAGTTTCTAGCAACGTCATCAAACCTCAAAAATCTCTCTGATTAGCAAATACTAGCCACAACAAAAAATAGTTGGTTATTCCATTTGTAGGCCCACAAATTGAACAGTTTCAAGTTCTTCAAAACATATGGTCCACTCATACATATTTGAAACACAATGGCCTTAAGCATAGCCCAGGCTGGAAGTTCATACAATTATTCCTCCACGCAATTGAATGAATGGGAAAAGCAATGTTTTACCCCAACCGGCTCCAACCCCTTCTTGTGGGTAGTTCAATCCAATCAGACAGCTATTGTGACCCATTTCCGCACAGGAATTTAAATAATGTAAATTTATTAAGGGTGCAGTTAATTCATTTTATTTTTTTTGTAAATGTGCTGTATCAGCCACAATCTCACTTGATTCAATGGAGAAGGGGGGAGGAGATCTGCCCTCTTATATTTCTACATCTAGGATCCAACAGCTTGAAGGTTGCACCAAATATCACGAAATTTCATGATATTTGGTGCAACCAAACACACCCTAAACAAAATGCAATTAACAAAGTTACTCCATTGTGTCACAATGGTTAGCAAGACGTGCATTCAAGCGTTATTGGGGCCAACTTCCCTCTGTTTTTTTTTTTTTCCAGAAAACAAGACTACCTGGTTTACCTGGGTGTTAGGTGGTCTAGTCCCTTTTGGTGGCCCATTTCCATCCAAACCAGTCCAACCACCCAATCCAATCTGGGTTCTCGAATACTGATTCATCCTTTTAAGTAAAATAAGTTCTCAAGGATTTGGAGTGAGCACATCCTTCATCGTTTCCAAAAAAAAAAATCTACAATGTCAAGTGCAGTTGTGTACCATAAAAACGCATGCAGACTTGGGAGAAAGGCATCCAAAGATCATACAGATTGTTCAAGCGGACCCACCAAAGCATCTCAACTTGGTATTTTGGTCAGTAGCAAACAGGCCTCTGCTATGGTGATAATCAATTACAGTGTGCATATATTGGTCAGGAGAAAATGAATGTGTCAAAGGGAATTCAAGTTCACATGCTCAAAGGAAATGAGTGAGCAAGTCCTTCACTGAGATTCCAAAATATCCATACAATTGCATGTCTTTATAGAAGCAAAAGAATTATCTGCACAATTTCAATATCTCATGAATGGTAACAAATACCCTTAAAAAAAAAAAAAAAAAAACATCCCCACAAATTCAAGGGATCTGTAACACAGCAATCTCCATGACTCTGCTAAAAATCACAAATGAATATAGAAACAAATAGTAAAGGGACAATAACAAAAATACCAGGATTCGTGCAAGAAGAACAGCCCGAGCTGTTCTTCTATCCATGCGAATGGATTGCAGTGCCGTTCCCTGCTGATCTGCAGAAATTCAGATCGCAGGCTGCCGTTAAATTCCATCTGTCGTCCAGCTCTCTTTGCTCCAAAAAATGGGTAAGATACCCCTCGAGCCTAGGAAGATTACCCTTCAAAACAAAAACATGGATTGCTATGTTACAGATGAAAAGAATATCTTGCGCCACCAATGAAATGCAGTCCGATGGTGGTGGGGCAGGATCTGGGGTCCACCAGATCCACTCGCATGTTGAATTTCTTCTTCTCCTTTAAAGAATTCCTCGAGAACTTCGAGCCGCAAAAATTACTGTAATCCATTCTCATCCTCTCAGTCTTCCTCTTTGTTGATCTGCTAAGGCTCCATGATGTGACAGTTTCTAATAAAGTCATTGGAGTAGTTCACATACTTTGTCCAGAATGGCTGAAGATGCTTGAAGGCAATCTCCAACCATGGTTTAGACTGACCGTTGTAGTGAATCACAGCAGCCTGCGTAACGCAATCGAGGTCGGTGTTATTTTGGTAACCTAATCCGAGCATGTGCCAAGATGGGTCAATTGGATGAATATGGCCTCGGAAGGCAATCAGAGCGGGCGGTAATGTTCCAAGCTTCCACATCGTTAAATTCGAGTTCAGATTCTGCACCCGGAAATATCATCTAAGAAATGATAATGAACAAGCAAATATATGCAAACAGAAGACAACCCACATCATATTAATAGTGACATAATAAGTCAGTTAACTTCAGAAGGGAAAAACAAATCAGATACTAATAGCTATTCGGCACTTTCTACATAGACGTGGCAAACCATACCAGATCCAGACTAGTCATATGTTGGGCCTTACTATGGATGGGTCCATATCCAAAAAGCAAAGTTCAGATTGATCCTGGCGACCAATGTTGTCAAAATTGTTATCGTATCACAAATCATAGTAGGGGTTGAATTGCATCGAATAGCAAATCGTAAGATTTTTTTACAATTTTCTTAAAATTTTGAAAAAAATATATATATGAAAAAAAAAAAAAAACTCATCATTCTTCCTTTTGCCATCAATGTGCACCAAGTAATACCATGTCCTGATAAGTGTTAAAGGATTGTTTTTCTTTTCTTTTTTTTTCCTTTTTTTTTTCTCTTCTTTTTCTTGTCTATCAAGAAATTTCCCTTAAAAAAAAACATACAAGGATCCTATAGGAATTTATGTTCTTGTTACCTTTCTTGAATATAGAATCACGGTGAAAAGTGGCCTTTGATACTGTAGACTGATGAAAAAAGATATTTTGATTTCCAAACATCATTCCATAATACATATATGTCGGCATGATCATAACCAACCATAAAAACATTACAGGTAAGTCATACATCAATTTGGTGTTTCGACCAGTCAATAATTAAGAAATCACCAAAAAAAAAAGAAGCTATACATGATTTAATGTTGAAGAGAATATATTTCATTTAATCTCTTACAAAGAACAAATAGAATAATTTACCTTTTTTAAACTATTCTTAAAGCCCCCACCAATTTAAAAACATAAAATGAAAGCCAAGTGAAGCTTAAAATAGAAGAGAACAAGTATAATTTGAATCGTAAATCATAGGTTTCAAATCATAGAATCATAGGGTTCATATAAAAAGGAATTCAGGGTTGGGATTCGAATCGTTTTGCTTAAGATTTGACTAAAATCATTTATCATAAATCATAGGATTCAGCTGTTTGGATCATCTGACCTATGTGATTCCAAGGCAAAAGGACTCTCAATAGTGGGGCCCAGCAGATGAACATCCAGATTTCATACATGTATGATAATAGGATTCTTGAAAGTTAACTTATATATCCAAGTGATAGCGCAGGATCCTTTTCCATTTAGACAGTGCATTGTTAATCCATAAACACTTGGGCAAAAGCGCCTGATGCATTATTAAACGAACAGCTAAGATTACTGGATAAATCCAAATGCTGTCTGATTTGTGAAAGCTTGAAAAAATGTATGATCACAGTTTGGGACTCGCCCAGTTATCTGGGCAAGACAAGAAGGCAGAATCAAGCAATACCAACTTGAAAGATTAAGCAAATACAGAAATGATCAATAAAAAATAAGACAGGAAAATCTATCATGACTGCACTTAAATTGGACATGTGGCAAAACGGTCCACAATCTAGACCCCTCATCATGGTGGTCGCAATGCAGATCCCAAATGGTAGAAAAATAACAGTGTTCAAAAGTCTAGAGGTAAGGGTGAATAGATACTACAAGAATTCAGGAGAACAATGGGGCCCTTCTAAGCAAATGGTGGTAGCATTTTTGAAAGAAAAGAAGCGCTCTTTAGAGAAATATGTGCGAGCAAGTATGGATGGTTATGGAGAGGGGCTCCAATGTTTGGAGGCTATTTGTAAATCCGCTGATACAACCACTCCCGGTAAGAGGGATATTTCCTGTAAAGTGGGGCATTTTTTGTACAAAGGGGTACACTTTAACATGGGGTCAGGTACCGGGTAAGGATTTGGGAAGATGTGCAGATTGAGGAACCTCTGGCAGCGAAATTCTGAAGGCCTTATGGTTTGACCATGATGGAAATGCTTTGGCTAGCAAGAACTGTGGAGTAAGCAGAAAGGCAGTTTGGACTTGGTCCTTGGGACTTAATCTTTGGAATGAGGAGATTGGGCTGTTTGCATATATTTGGGGTATCTCGAAGAAGCTTTTATTGATCTGGAAAGGAGGATGCTAGGTTTAGGAAGTGGGATATGGACAGGGCCTTCTCTTCCAAGTCTTTTTTTCAACATCATCACCTCTTCAAGAGAGGATGCTCCTCCTTAATGTGAGGATGCTGGGGAGACTCTGTACCCCCTCGGGTAGATGCTCTTGGCTTGGACAACTATAGAATCAAAATTCTTTCCCTCAACTTCAAAAGTGCAACCAAGTGCTTCCACACATTCTCTGTGCTGGGAAATGGAAAATTTTGTTCACCACTTTTCCATAGATTGTTACATCAGAAATATTTTGGTCTCTGTTCAAACTCTTCAGAATTCAATTGGCGCAATTCGGTTTGATTGACAACTTAGTTAGAGGGTGGGGAAGCTACTATTTTAATGCAAAAGGTAGGATTGTTTGGACAATGATTCCTTTTACCTTAATGTGGTTAATTTAGTAGGAACACACACAATTTAGCATGACTGCAGTAAAGAGGTGTGGGAATCAATCATACTTTATTATCCCAAAAGATCTTAATTAAAGATAGGTCTTAAAACGCTTCTACATGGGACCTCATCAGAGATTGGAAGGTAGCTGATAAGGACATCCGAGCACCATACCGGAGGAGAGTTGAGCCAGTCTCCTTATGGCTAGACAACCATTACATGGGGCCCACTTGCCCAATTCACATTCCTAACCACGTTGAAGACCCTGTATGCATGTCCGTGCATCTTCGAAGACCCAACACTGAGAAGATGCAAGTGGACTGCATATAAGAGCTTGATGGACACATCGGACCGTTGGATTGGGTGGACACGATGATTGAACCATTGGATCATCATCATCGGACATCTTGATCATGGACCTCCATGGGCCACAAAATATTTTAGTTGTTTAGATTGTTTACATGCTTCGTAATTTTTGGTATAGCTTATATTTGCGTTGAGATTAAGGGGTTAGGAAAAACTTTTAATTTATTGTCTTTATGTTGAGAATCTTATTTGAGAGCACCTTTTTGTAAAAGGTCTTTTTTATACTATAAAAGAGAAGGGGGTGTGTGGAGCCCTAATGCCATTATTTTGAAAAAAAAAAGAAGCTATGTTTTCTCTTTTTCATGTGATTTGAAGAATACTCCGTGTGATTTGGAGCTTGAGTTTGGTGTGATTCCATTCCTCATTCAACGGAGGTATGAGGCTTCCATCTATCATCTTCCTTTTTATCCAAAAATAGGCATTTTTTCAAAAACTTCATGTCTGCTTCCCTTCCTATCCAAAACCATCAATATCAACTTATTCTTCAACTTTTCATCATCCAACTTCAACCCTGATTGAAATCAACCATTGAGGACCCCAAAACCCTAGCCAACGACCCGCATGTGTGATCGTACCAGCACACGTGCGAGCCCCTAGGCTGACCGTACGAACAATCCTTCAAGCCCTTGATTTCCTCTTGCTTCCCCCATCAAAACCCTTTATTCCTCATCCCTAACTCTACCTATAAACCCTTACACTAACCTTAACCCGAGATTCTCTAATTCCCTAATTTTTCCAAATTTTCAAACCTTAAATCTCTAATTTCCTTAATCAACCCAAAATTCCTAACTTCCCTTCATCCAAAACCTAAATTCTCCTCTACAAATACATAAATCCATCAAACCCCTTAACCAATTCACCCAATTTAGCCCTAATTTCATCTTTTCCTCAAATTAAATATAAAAAAAATCCTGATTTCAAAATTCCCATTTCTCATGAACCCTAATTTTTCAAATTTTAAAAATTTCATTTCCTAACTCTAATCATAGAACCTACAAGTCATTCCCTTGAGTGTGAAATGTGTCTATACTAAATTGGAAGTTTTATCCTTCCGGTGGGCTTAGTTTTAATTAATTTATGTGATTTCTTAGCATGCAGGCATGTGATTTAAGTTAAATCATATTTTATTTCCTATTGTTTACTCTTAATTAGGTGGTGGATTAGCATCTTTTGTTAATTGAATTACTTTATGGACCCTTTCATAATCTCCACGTTGCATGCTAGCGTTAAATCATGTGTCCTGCATCGGCAGCTCTCAGTTCGTAACCGACGACAAGGGCCCAGCAAAGCCAAGTGGCAAGCTCTTATCACCAATGTTAAGATGCTCAACTTATACGGTAGCTATTTGGGTAATCTAGGCCATCTGGAGTAGAAATATTCTTAGAAAAAAAAAATGTTTCTATGGCATTCTCCAGTCTGTTGATACTTAAAAACACATGAGAAGCAGAGGTGAGATTACTCTAGCAAAGCCTCACTATTTTTGTGTTCTATGGGTGATTGATGGTGGAAGGAGACTCATTGAACGCATCTCCAGACAAGGAACTGGTGAAATCCAGAAATTATGTTCAGGGTAAATATATCTTCTGTTCATATAACTGGAGGCCAAAGAGGTAACCCACACACTTGCCAGAAGGACAAGAGGGTCACTCATTGTTAGCATTCAATAGCCTCTTACATGATTTTGTAACCTCTTTGTTTCCTCTTTTAATAAAATTTGTGTTTTCAAAGAAAAAGATTTACAGACAGTGGTCCATCCATAGTGAAATGTACATATTGAATCATAGACGACAGCATCATGCATCCAGTTTGAATGTATTGCACCAGATAAGGAAATTAATACCCGGCATGCTACTTAGATATCATCATCTAAGACTTATCCCAATTAATTGGGGTCAGCTACATGAATTGTGTCCGCTATTCCACTCATCAAGGGCCATACCTTTAGTCAAACCATAGGTCATCACGTCTTTTCTTACTACCTCCAACCACGTCCTTCTGGGTTTTCCCCTTGCCCTTTTAGAGTGTTCAACTTCGACCAACTCACTCCAAATTGACACAATTCTTGGTCCCCCATTGAACATGACCAAACCATCTAAATCTACTTTCCCTCATCTCCTATGAACATGTTCCATAACTGCCCAGCATTCTGTCCCATAAAGCATGGCTGGTCTTATAGCTATCCTATAAAAATTTTCCTTTTAGTTTGAGCGGTAAACAATGATCACATAAACTCCAGAGGCACATCTCCATTTCTTCCATCCATCTTGAATTCTATGGGCAACATCCTTCTCAATCTCTTCACTCGTGAATAATTGAACCAAGGTATTGAAACTAGTCATTTTGGGAAATTTCTTGGTTAGCAATCTTAACTAATTCCTCATTTTCACCCCAATTGTTCCTAAAATTGCACTCCATATACTCTGTTATAGTCTGACTAACTTTAAATCTTTTAGATTCTAAAGCACTCTTCCCTAAATCTAGTTGTGCTTATGCCCTCCTTGTCTTGTCAATCAAAACTATGTCAGTTGCAAACAACACACCTTTATGGGATCTCTCCCTGCAAATGCTACTTAGATATACCCTGGAAAAGCTCAGAAAGTTGTGGACTATATACATGAAGACAGAAAATGGAGGTATAGAGGATATGAAGCTGTGTAAAGAGGAGAAGAGAAAGGAGAATATGATGACTCAGCTTTTGTGAGAAGTGAATAAATGAGAAATGAAGAGACAAGCAGAGGAATGATTGCAAGGGGTAAGGAAATACCAATTGTTATGACATGCAGGCAGGAATTATTGTTGTTTGCTAATTCCACATGATCCTAGCCCCTCTACACACCTATCCCATGTCTCAAGCAGGTAGACATGTCTGAGATCCAAGCCGTCCATGAGGCAAGCCACCCCGTGAATGTACCCTAACCCAAGATTCTGGGTGGTAACTCATTAGATGGTTGATACTGCGAGGAACAAATGGACAGCTAAGGTAACCTTGGCAAAGTATTTTTAGCTTTGTTTTCTACACAGGCCCACATGATGAGTGAATCAGCTTGATCATCAAGCTAGAGTGTTGACACTATGGCCACCTTTTAGAATATTCCAAGATGTGCCAGTCTGGCAAATGTGGTACCATGTAGAGGATCTTAGTTCTACATGCATGTGGAAAGAGCAAAGGCCAAGATAATTAAAGGAATTTTTTAGGACAATTTTGAAAATTAAGTAATGTTTCAAAAACAGAAGTTTTCTAATAAGCATCTAAAATAACTACGCATGGGGGCATAAATGTGACTGATACATTACCTCCTTCAACCAGTAATGGTATGTGTCTCTGATGCTTGTCTGCCGCCAAGCACGCAAGTCAAAAACATTCATACCATATGCCCATGCACACTCCTCGGGGTTTAGATTCTTCGCTATGAGAGGATGAGAAAAGTTGAAGTAATTCCGGAAGCGCTTGGACATCACCCATTCGTCTTTGCCTTTACAAGTTTCTACTGCTCCATTTACCTTGCCACCAAGGTCTATCTTCCAGAGTGGTGACAGGTCCCGTTGAATCACAACATCGTCATCCAAAAACACCACCTTGTTAAGGTACGGAAACAGCTGTTTGCACATGACACAAATTAACCTCTCAGCATACCCTCTCCAGAAATGCCACTCAAACAATAAATGAGATTAGGTGGTGCACAATGCACCACTGCTCATTTTAGCTCCCACAAAATGGGCATGCGGTCCATGATCTTACGACAGGACTGTAGAAGCAAATATTGGCAATGGTCAGCATTGAATGGAAAAGGACTACCCATTGGATGGTAGAATCATCCAATCCTGTTATACAGAGTGACCCATCAATGGTTGACCACCTGATTGATTGACAGTCAACATCAAGGACCATTGCACCACATGTCCAATTGGGTGCAGCATGCAACATAATGAGACTGATGTGCTTCTCTCTCGATATATTTACCCGCATAAAGAGAATGATGATTGTCCTAGTTGATCCCACAGCTATGGGCCTTGTATATTAGAAAAAAAATTTAAAAACTCAGGGTTCAGATACCAAAACCAGTGTTTCAAATAGCATCCGTAGCATCACCATAGAGCTACATATTGTACATAAATAGCTTAAATTAGCGTACACTACAGCTACGTAGCATATAGCGTAAGTAGCATATGCTACGATGTATTCTTTTAAAGTTTTCTTTATATTAAATGGCTTAAAAGTCACATTTAATTTTTTTTTTTTTAAAAAAAAACTTATAATGTAAAATTGAAACCAAACCTTTCTTTATTGATTTTTTACTTAAATGGTGGTGTTTCTTTGTTAAAGTTGGTGTTAAACTCACACATTAAATAAACTTCAAAACTAATGTTCAAAGAAAAGGGTCTCAGGAGAAGGTTTTTGGAAACTCCTCTTTCGAACGTTGTGCGCAACACAAGGACTCCTTACATATCTTTGATTCTCTCGTTCCAAAAGGCCATTGATGGAGAGATTTTGGCCAATCAATTTTTTTATTGATTGAATCTCTTCTTGAGCTGCAAGAGGTATGTTCTTGCCCCTTAATGAATTCCTTTTCATTTTGAATGAAGATTTATTGGTTATTTTGAGATTTTTTTTTATTTTTTTATTTTTTCAATTTATGGTGTTGGTTACCATGCAATATTGTAGTATAGGGGTTGCAATGCAATTTTATTATTATTATTTTTTTTCATTTTTTTCCTTTTTTTAAGGTGGTGTTTGTATAGATGGTGTGCATTTTTTTCATGGTGTGGCTCACGTGAGGCGCACTGTGGTGTGTGTATGGGTGGTTGTGATTTGTTTTCTATCGTGTGGTCCACTGTGGTGTGTATGGGGTGACTGTGCATTGTTTTCTATGGCCCACAATGGACCCATTGTGGCCCATTGTTTTCTAGTCCATCATATTTTTCCTATTTTTAAATTAAAAAATAGAAGTATCATATAGAGGGTTGAACACTACGCAACACGCTACCACTAACTAAAACTCAAGCTAGTGAATCTATTTGGGAAGAACTTTTGCCTTCTGGAAAAGAAAATCATTGATTAGAAAGTACAATAAGTACTTGTACATGCTTAGAGTGCTTAGACATGATACAATGCTGATAATGGTTCTAGATACTTCATGTATACTTTTAGCCATAACTTTTTGTATTAGGTTTATGGTTCATATGATTTTCCCATGGTATCAGCATGTCTAAAGGGATGGTGGAACACATAGTTGCACCAAACCCAGAGCAGTCAGTTCAGTTGAAACATGGGAGAATCCTGAATGCACGTGCATCGAAACAACCCCTAGATCTCAGGAGCTGTACAGTATCACTGCCCCTTGTATCCATGTAAGTATCATATCCTTACTAGGCATTATAAGTTCCTGGTCCAAAATTTAAACAACAAACATTACTCTCCAAAGCAGAGAGAAGGTTAAAGATTCACATCATGTCCAAATTACCTCTGGAAGGTATATGCGGAGATGATTGAGTAGTGAAATATATTTTGGACTCCTCGCCTGCAATTTCGAAGCAAAAGACCTTGGAGTTTCACTGAGATTGGCCCCAATGATGTGGTTTCCATGGTAGTAACTTCTGATCATATGGTACTTCTCAACAGCTTCAAGCACTGGCACGTTTTCTCTTGTTAACCAGTCAAACTGGTGAACACCTTTCACCTCAACAATGGCCGGGGAAAGAGGGTTCAAAGCAAACCATGAATGCATGCCCGCATAAGTCTTCTTGTCAGTGATGACATGAAAGACTATCTTTTCAGGGTTTAAAGATGACCTAACGGCAGAGGTGACCACAACAGAAGCTGCAAGGATGTTATCACTAGCTAGAATAAAATGGTAATAAGAGTTGTCTGAGAGCAAGGGTAGTAACTCGGGAGGCGGCAACTGTTTACGTGCATGAGCATTGGAAGAATATTCGTCCGTAAGACGCAAAGAGAGACAATGGATGCCTTTTGGAATAGAGCTTGCTGCGAAGTGCTTGTGTGTCAACTCAGCCAACTTTGACTCCCTAATCTCTTTCTCGAGTTTTTCCATCTGCACGCGATGCAACGAAACACTTGGTCAAAAGGTAATTTCCACTAAAATAAGGTTTGAAGATAATTACACAAACATGATTGGACTTAGTGAATGAATTTGAATGGAACTGAATACTAAATGGCCTCAAAAAAATATCAGATGTCCCAAGAGAATTCTTGGAGATACAAGCACCTCCACATAGCTTGTACACAAACATGAATGGCGTGTAAAACACAGGTGAGCTTGAAAACCCCATAAAACTGACATTCAACATATAAATCATCATCATCATCATCATCATGTCCTTGTCCCAAAAGTTTGGGGTAGGATTCTCAAGATTGCTTGGCACAAGTTGCTGGCTGCCCGCATGACATCAACCCTCCCTCACCCAGGCCTGGGATGATAGCGTAATGCTACCAAACGGAGTTCCCAACCATGGTTAAACCAAGTGATCTCCATAAAAACATTTAATGATATTGAAAGTTGTACCAGCTCATAAGTTTGTTAATCCCACACCTGTGCATAGCCCACCAATCTCTACATGGGCAGAGTCTGTGCAAGATCCAAACAGTTCATCGAGTGGGGCCTAGCATGGAGATTATTGGACTCAATAATCAGGCTGTCAACTATCAGCTGGGCCACAATGCATAAAATAGATGAACAGCTAAAACAACTTCATTTTAGAGGTCTATTTGTCATGTACACTGCAATTGACCTGGGTGACCGCAGCTAATTATTGGGAGAGAAAATAGACATGGTGGAGGCAACCTGATGGAGAGGTTGGATTTTTACTATATGTGCTAGAGTGGTGCATGTTCCAGCATGAAGATGGACAGGACTATACACACATGAGTGATTATCAAACCTTATACATAAGACAGAAAACGTATCTTGAGTAACTGAAATGCATTAGACTGTATAAATAAGAGAGTTGTGCAAATACAAATAGTTGGACCTCTAAGTCGTGGTCTAACTAGCAGGCTGTTGTCAACTTATCATGCGTGTATGACATCAGACCTGTCCAAAAGATTGTCACCATCATGAAGATCACTAATCCACTCATTAGATGGGCAAACGATGCACTGTGGATCAGAAATGTGATTGTCCTTTTTTTTTTTTTTTTTCTATGGTCTGACCCACAGGATGAGCGGATGAGCCTGATTCTAGCACTAGGTGATCTTCATGGTGGGTTCCAGATTTTGGACAGGACGGATGTCATACTCAAATGATGCATTGAGAGTAATCTGTTAGTTGGACCATAAGTTAGCAGACAAACTAATTGTATTCAAACACTCCCACATAAAGACTTGATTATTATAAGAATAGAAAATAAAAGGTTTCTCCCAATAGTGATGCCAACATATCTGATGCAGGAGTCGTAAACAATTTTATGAAATTGGAATCCCCCCATCAGGCATGGATGAGCCTTAATACAATGAATTTCTCCAAATATGCAATAACGATCAACAATCACTTTGGAAAGAATATTTTCTGCGTGTGTAAGAACAATCAACCATATCCACTTCGGCATATTTTGGCACTAGAAGCAGAAGAATATTTCTTTATTTCCTTCACATGTTAGACCAATTATCCATCTCCAGGAAAACAAAAAGTGATGGGGACATCAGAGGACCTACTCGGGTGTACTAGAGACGGAGACGACCACGCACATCAGTGCAGCTTTCTTTATGGATAGGAGACGAGTGCAGATGGGGCCCACCGGGCTATTTTGAAGACCTCGCATGCATTAAACGTGCATCAGGAAGACCCCACTTTGGGATAATGCATGTGGGATGCTTAGGAGACCATTTTAGTCATACGATTTTTATTTCGTGTCAATTCAGTTGTTGGATCTTGTCGATCAAGCCGCCAGATCTTCTAGATCTGGGCCCCTTGGACTCTGATCTTGCCTCATTTATATTTTTTCTTATTTTTAGGATTTATTTTATGGTTGAGATTGATAATAAGTATTTAGTTTTCTTGTTTTGGATGATAGGCCATTTCATTTAAGTGAGTGGTATAGTTGTAATTATCCCGAATTTTTTATTATAAAAGCATGGGGGGTGGAAGTCCAACCCTAGTGGTGTTATTGAGAGAGAAAAAAAAAAAAAAGCTCTCTTGTGTGAAGGAATTTTCCTCCTTGAGTTTTAAGGTTTGTGATAAACCCTATCTTCCAATTGAATTGTGGAAGGATAAAATCTTGTTTGGTGGTGGATTTCCCAAGATACATCCTTCATCTCTCTGCTTCAAAAGGTATTCTTCTTCTTCTCTTGTCTTCCTTTTTCCCCTTTCATTACAACCTTCTAAACCCATCAAAACCACACTCAATCCTCTCTCTCTCTCTCTCTCTCTCTCTCTCTCTCTCTCTCTCTCTCTCTCTCTTCTCCTATACCTAGACATGTGTGGGCCTCCGTTTGGGGTTTTACCTCTTTGATTTTCCTCCAAAACCCCCTAAACCCTAGATCCTTTGGATCCCTAAAAACCCAATTCCTAAATCTCCATCCATGAATACAAAACCCCAATGAAAATCTGAATTTTCTTTGTGAAACTTTCTCTAAACTAGAATTTTTCTTGCATCATTGCCTATTCACGTGGTCGTTGCACTACTCACGCTAGATTGGAAGTCTAGACTTCCAAGTGGGCCACTTTTGAATTATTTTATATTTTCGTGCACTGCGTATGTGATAACCTAGGATCTTCATGTTATAAATCTGAATTTTTGAATCTATTATGTGGATATGCTTAATTTTACATGTTTATTGCTGAAATTTATGTGCAATTGATCTCTTATCTTGCATCATAGGATAGTTTCCATCATCCTATATCAAAGAGCTCATCTTTCTACTGAAGAAACTTGAAATAAAATAATCATAGTTACTATCAACTATTGTCAAAATGGGTGTAATTCACGTGTTAGTTTAGTATGATGTATATAAAATTATCATTATGTTTCTAGTTGTATGTGGTAACAAGCAATACTTCAAAACATATTCCCTCCAGGACTGGAAAACAAGAATTTCAGAGATGCTTGGCTACCAAGAAGATGCAAAAGAGAACTCCAAGAGTTCAATCTATAGAAGGAAAGAAGAAAGAAGAAAGAATTTTTTTTCTCCAAAGACAGATGTGCGCCACCAAACTGGCAAGCTAGCCAGTATGGTCAGGGTTTTGTTTTAAACAACCAAGAAATATTAAGGTTGTCCTTGTGCCCATGAATTGAGGGTCTTTCTTTTGTTTCTTTTTCCTTGGGGAGGAAGAGAGAATGTGCTCTTCCTCAATGCCCCCTCCACCATTAGTGGGCCACCCACCCAATTATCAAATTCTACAACCTAACCTTAAAAGCTAACAAGCCAGCTTAATCTGAATTCATGTACCCATCACTAGAACAATTGAGTATAATTATACTAAATTCATCTTCCAAGATGACCCCTACAGAGGAAGTTGCCAGATTACCCTGGCTTCTCTATTTTCATAATTATAGGACCTATAAAAACATGAAGTTTGACCTGTCAATGTGACAAGGCTTTGATGATGGTGATGATGTGAACATGAAGCTGAATGAAAAGGACCATGCTTAACATACTTTTTCAATATGTTGTGCAAGTTTTGTGCTTGATATCTTTATTTCTACCCATGTGCTGCTATAACATGTCTGGAAGTATCCGTTGATGAGCCACAAGAAAATGTTTGCAAGTATATCAATTGGAAATGATGCATGGTGTACATTGTGCAGGATGTTGTCCCTCCCTCCCTAACATTAATATATAAAAAATGGCATCAGACGGGATCCGGTGGTGATCTACTCCACTCTAACCTCTTCCCTCTTCTCCACTTTGCTCTTCTTTTTTTCTTTTTTCTTTTTCTATTTTCAGCAGGTGTTAAGGCCAGCCCATACAAGATCCGGTGGTAATCTACTCCTCTCCGACCTCCTTCTTCCTTACTCTGTCCTACCCTTCCAATCTTTCTTCTTCTTCTTTTTTTTTCTGTTCTTTTCACAGTGCCCAAGAGTCCGCCCACCATCTAGACCAACGGGCCCCTCAGGGCCACTCGTATGAGAACAGAGCCCCGACATAACCAGCATGCATCCTCTCATATTCAAGCATGCTTTTGGGCAAACAGGTTTACTTTTGAACTTGTTCGAGCATGTTTTTCAACAACTCATACTTTTGAGTATACTTTCCAGTGACCAGATTTGCAGCTATATTCACCAAACAATCAATCATTGATTACATCCCACCCATTCAACTCACCAAAGTGAATTCCGGCCACACCAAAATTACCTTACAGATCTCACCTTTCTAGATCATCCTTCCTAACCAAAGTGTGTGACACTTCTATTGTCGAGGTTGCCACTGGGCCCAGAGTTTCTTAGTTTATCCCAAGTTCGTTCATTCTTGTCAGAGATGATAACATATTTTTGGCTCCAAACTTAGGGCTCGTTTGGTAGCTTGTTTTTGATATGCATTGGAATCCAAATCACAATTACCATTGAATCTTCAGTTGTGTTTGGCAGCCTGGATTTGGAATGCATTCGAATTGTGTAGTATATTTATAGGAACCCGAATTTGACTTAATAAATCAGTTTTAATACCTCGAATTGGTGTACATATGGGACATTTTACATAATGATTATAACAAGCCCATCAAAATATGTACTTTGGCCAAAAATGAGGTAATTCTGAGCCTCAGATGGGCCATAAAGTGAGCCTACTGATTCTAGAATGTTGAAGTAAAACCCTCTATGTTCAAGATGATGAAGCTTACACATTCTCCGGTCCAAATTTGGGCCCACTTAATTAAAGATGATATGGATAGCTTTGTACATCGACATATTGCCATCCATGGGCTTCTTTGAGTGGAGCCAACAAATTACAATAGTTTTGGTCAAAGAGAGGGCATAAACCTATATTTAATGAAGCCCAAAATCAAGCAAGACCACTGATTGATTACCCAGGCCCACAATCAGAACCCATTACACTTCATCTTCTCCTATCCTTGGGTTTCATAAAATAATAATTAAAAACAAAAAACCGTACCCCTTCAATCTCCCCTTCTATTTGGCAGCCATGGCTGTGGGCCCCTATGCCTGCTCTTGGCACAGTTGTGGCCGCTACTATTGCTTGTGGTTGTGATGACCATAATTGTTGCCTTTGCTTGTAGTGGTGGTGCCCTGCTATTGTAGAGCAAAGAAAAAGAGCGAAGAGGAAGAGAGAGAGAGAGAGAGAGAGAGAGAGGGGGGGGGGGGGGGGGGACAATGGCGAGAGCAATGTCTTAGAAATAGGGGGAGGTGAGTGCGCGCATTTGAGAGCTTTTAAAGGGGCTGTAGCAATGTTCTTTCTTTTTAACCATTGGAGGATTTCATATGAAATGGAATTAAAAATTAAAATAGAAAAAAAAAAAAAAAAAAAAAAAAAAAAAAAAAAAAAAAAAAAAAACTCTGCTAAGATTTCAAATCACACTATTTTGGTGTATTTGGTGTGAATTGGGTTCCAACATCAAATACATTACCAGATGCGCCCAAAAGTGGTGTTTCGCACCAATTACCATCAAATTCTCTCTCAAATTACCACTTAATAATATTATTATTTTAACGAAGGCCCCATGAGATTATAAAAGAAAAATGCAGATGGGAGTAGTCAACATAATCATTTTGCTTTATTGATTACAAACATTAAACGTCACCAACACTGTAGGTGTATGTGCGTGTGGTATTCTATAAGTCAGGATTTTCATAATGAACAATAAACTGTTCCATCTTAGCGTTAACAGGATCAACTGCCTCAGAAATCAATGAAGAGGCCTTATATAATCTCAAAAAATAGTGAGAGAACCGAGGAGGAGAGGAAGGGCCTTGCAGCGGACAAATAGATCAGAAAAAGAAGCCTACAAAATTGCCCAAACGACAATAGCCAACAAACTTTAACTGCTGCAAACCGGACATTGAAAATGTGGAAAAGGACAACTTTAAAAAAATCTGTCAAACCCAAATGTCCAGCAATACCTCCAACCATTCAGCAAAAATAAAAATAAATAAATAAAGCAAATCCTTAAGAAAAATTCTTCAAAAAATGAATTGAATAAGAATTTCTAGCAATATGTTCAACCGGACAGCAGAAAAATCTGCAAGGGCCTGACACATCATTCAAAATCCTAAAGAAGAAGAAGGAAAGAGCCCTAGGAGCACTTACGCTCTGATACCATGTTAGAAGAGGGGATATTTGATAAAGATAGAATATGAGAGAGAGAGAACACAGGGCTGGGATGTCCAGCCCTATCTATTCTATAACAATAGGAGAAAAGGTACAATTACATGTAAGCCCTTATTATGAAGGAAAAACTAGAGAAAAGACTAGGGGACAAATCAGGAAAGCATAAACCACAGAGAAAAAACAAAGGCTAAAAAAAAAAAAAAAAAAAAAACTGAGACTAAGGCCTATAGCACTATAATTTGTAATATTGGTATCGTATCGACTGAAATGACCACATTGTATCGGTATTGGCACGATATGATATGCAATACAGGATCGTGTCAGTTTGATAAAAATAAAAATAAAAAATTTGTACAGTATCGTTCCACATCAGGCCTATTAGCCCATATTGGTACAGATATCCTGTACCCATATTGGTCAAACCGATACTAGCATAAAAGCCCCCCCAAAACAGACCGTTTTTACTCCTGCCCTCTTTCCGACTTTTATTTTCGAGATTTCCTCAGAGGGGATTATTTGAGGCCCATTTCCAACCACAACCACACCAATTTAGAAGATCCAAAACAAGGTTCGAAGCAACGATTCGAAGATTTGAAGGGTTGGTACCCGATTAGGGGAAAATCGAAGAAAAAGATTAAATAAAATGTTATTATTATTCTTTTTTTACTGGAATGTAATCGATTTGGTGTTATAACACCAAATCAATCAAATGTTGCGTGATTTCATTTCGATTTCGTGGTTTTTCAAATACACACACACACACATTAGATTTTTTTAGGATTTTCTAAAAATAATTAAAACCCTTTTTTGTTAGTTTTGTTGTTAGAATCTGATTGATTTGGTGCTATAACACTAAATCAACCAAATGTTGCATTTTTCAAATATATATATATATATATATATATATATATACGCTGGAATTTTTGGGGATTTTTTAAAAATAATTAAAACACCTTTTTCAATCATCTCAAGTTGGTGCTATAACACCAAATTGATCAAATGTTGCACTTCATGTCGATTTGGTGGGTTTTCATTTTGTTTTTTTTAGTTTTTCTATTTACGCTAGAATTTTTTTGGGATCTAATCAATTTAGTGCTATAACACCAAATCTATCAAACATTGCCCGATTTCATCTCGATTTGGAGGTTTTTCGACATATATTTTTTTCTTTTTTCAATGGAATTTTTTTGAGATTTTCTGAAAATAATTAAAGAGCCTTTTTTTTAATTGTAATCTGATCGATTTAGTGCTATATTTTGATAACAGCAAATCAATCAAATGTAGCACGATTTCATCTCGATTTAGTTTCTCTTTCCATCTTGTTATTTTTTCCTATTTTTGCTATATTTTTTCATTTTCTGGAAATAATTAAAAAACCATTTTTCCTGTGATTGTTTGTTGTTTTTCTTTTCTCCTTTATTAAAGTTGAATATTATCATTGTATTTTTTTATTGAATGGTAGTTGATTTGTAAATTAATGTGTTTCGTTAATTAGTTCTTATACGTGTTTTACCATTATTATGATTTGGTTCATACTTCATAGTTGATACTTGATACTTAATAGTCCAATAGTTGAGAAACAATCATACTAGCAATATATGATATCAATTTCTGATATATACATGGTATGCCAAAACGGTTACGTATCGGCCGTTACGGCCGATACGTAATGGTAACGGGAGTGACCGTTACGCGTTTCGGGGCTGTAACGGCCGATACGATTTTTTGTACCCGTATCGGCTGATACGGGCCCGTTACGAGGCGTAACGGCCGTTACGGACCGTTATAGGTCCGTATCGACCTTTTTCCATTTTAAGCTTTGCTTTTGCTGTTTTTTTGAAACCTCTTGTTTGTAAACTGTTTCTCACTCATTTTACTACTAATTTCGATCAACCTTGGCTGAGTATTTGAGATAAAAACACATTATATTACGGATTTTCTTGAATCAAAGCTCGGTGGGCCATTTTTCAGAAATTCGTCAAAAATAGGTATTTATACTTTTTTTAGTGTGTTTTGCTGTTTTAATCATACCATATGATGTGTTAATCATAGTAAAACATGTTAATGTGCATTTTACAGATTTGGGGTGCCATTTAATATTTTTTATATATTTTTTTTATTTACGCATAAATTTTGGCCCCTTTTTTTTATATTCGAAAAATCAATTTTTAATGGTTGTATTGCTGTTTTAATCATGCCATTTGATGTGTTAATCATAGTAGTACATGTTAATGTGTATTTTATAGATTTGGGGTGCCATTTTATATATATTTTTATATTTTTTTCTATTTACGCATTTATTTTGGCCCTTTTTTTGAAAATTCGAAAAATCATTTTTTAATGATTCTTTTGTTGTTTTAATGATGCTATATAATGTGTTAATTATAGTAGAACATGTTAATGTGCATTTTACAGATTTGGGGTGCCATTTTATATATATTTTATATTTTTTTCTATTTACGCATGAATTTTGGCCCCTTTTTCTAAAATTGGAAAAATCAATTTTTAATAGTTGTTTTGTTGTTTTAATCATGCCATATGATGTGTTAATCATAGTAGAACATGTTAATGTGCATTTTATAGATTTGGGGTGCCATTTTATATATTTTTATATTTTTTTTCTACTTAGGCATTTATTTTGGCCATTTTTTTGAAAAATCGAAAAATCATTTTTTAATGATTCTTTTGCTGTTTTAATGATGCCATATGATGTGTTAATCATAGTAGAACATGTTAATGTGCATTTTACAGATTTGGGGTGCCATTTTATATTTTTTTCTATTTACGCATTTATTTTGGCCCTTTTTTTGAAAATTTGAAAAATCATTTTTTAATGATTCTTTTGCTGTTTTAATGATGCCATGTGATGTGTTAATCATAGTAGAACATGTTAATGTGCATTTTACATATTTGGGGTGCCATTTTATATTTTTTTAAATATTTTTTTCTAATTACGCATGAATTTTGGCCCTCAAAAATAATTGGAAACACCTAAATGTAAGATATTTTCATATTACATTCATTATAATATATCTATCATTGATAGTAGATAGTTAGAAAATCAAATATATAAAATTTGTAGTCATATTCAGGTTATCTGGTTCATAAATTCATCAGACAGTCCGATACAACTTCTGACCAAAGAGTGGACCGTTACACCACCATAAACATGTTCCAATTTATAAATGAATGCATATTTGGAATGCTTAGAATATTCTGGATTTAATCCATATTTTTTCATATTTTTTTGGCAAAAAAAATTTTTCGCGCCGTTATGGCCCGTTACGCCCCCGTATCCGTATCGGTTTCGGAGGGCACCGTTACGCCAACCGATACCGATATGGGACACCTTGGATATATATCAACAATTTATACCCAAAAATTAACACCATGCCTAATAGTAGGTCAACCCATTGAGATAGCATTCTTACCAAAGAATGGTCCGATAAACCTTTGAATACATGGTCAACACACACACACGCACGCACGCACGCACGCACACACACACACACAAAGATAAATTCTTAGATATGTCATTTTTTCTTCAAACCGATATGGGCCTGATACCGATGCACATGCCATATCGTATCTTTTTCTTTTCTTCTTCTTCTTCTTCATTTTTTTTTTAAATTTTAATTTTAATTTTATTTTATTTTTTGCCAAGCTGATATGCCTGCAGATACCAACATTCAGCACCATGCATGACACATAACGCCCAGGTGTATGTACCTGTGGGCCCAGTCATAGGCACACACACGCATAAACCTAAAAACACCATTAAACTTGATGAATGTAATTACTTGGAATTGGCCTAATCTACCACGATGTATTGGGAGCAAAGAGAAACTGGGGTCATATAACTGGCAAAAATGAGCCACCTGAATGTGGCCCATCCTAGGTCAACTGGGAATGTGATAATTTGATGGCGGTATCATGGAACCAAATGTTAGTGATGGATTGCTATTTTCAAAACCACAAAAGAAATATGGAATGATTGCCCGGGCATATTGCCCACCGGTGACTTGGCTCATCTCTACCAGCTTCACTGAAATTACAAACATGCAATGCAGAAAATGTCTATAAAAGTATATTTGCTTCAATGAAACAAAAATGGAAGAATTTAACCACTGACATCCCCTTGCCCTTACTGCTAAAGAGATAAGTACAATTGGTTACAAAACATAAGAATAAAGGAGATCAGGAAAAAAAAAAAAAAGAAGTTATGGTGCTCCGCAAGCACACCTGACAATGTACATTGCATCATATCTAACAACGATATGCAATAAACAAAAACATGTTATTAGTGCAACTTGAAAGTGAGTGTCTAAAGCATCACATGCATGATGTGTCGTAAAGGCTGTTATGTAAAGGTAACAGTGGCAACCGTCACACGTTACGAGGTCGTAACCGCTGTTACCCCCCCCCCCCCCCCCCCCCCCCCCCGTAGAGGCCATAATAGCCCGGCAAACGGTCCATTACGGGGCTGATACAGGCTTTTCAGGTTGTTTTTGCAATTAAAAAAAATGATCGTAAAGGCAGTTACAAGGGCTATAATGCCGTTATGGCCACCGTTACCATTACGGAATACCTGGATCACAAGTTTCTTGATAACAATGCCAAATTTGCCAAACAAGCTACCATTGATGACGGTAAAACATATCAATTAGAAATATAACCAGCCTCCACATTGAAGAATTACAAACTGCCATTTCAATGACAAGAAGGTGAAATTCTATCAGTTTAATTTTACATATTAAAAGACAATCTCTCAGTTTTAGAATTTATAGAGTTTGCTAATGTTTCCTTAATTCCTTTCTTAGTGATCTACAGAAAAATTATATTAAAGAAATAAGTGACAATTAGTTACACATGAACCATCCAAAAGCAGGGAAATTAATTCAACATTGCAAGCCAAAACCAGGCTAGTCTAGGATGGTGGAATCATGATGCAGTAGCAGGGATGAGACCCACTTCACATAACATTACAGTAGTGTGACTGTAGCATTACCACAGTGTCGCTTATTTTGGGACTGATCTTAGTAAATTTTTTAATTGAGGTTATAATAAATCAACAATACAGCCGACCCCAACTAGTTGGGCTAAAGCTTAGATGATGATTATAAATGTTCAATGATAAGGCATAAAATAGTCTATTTAGGTCAGTTTAGTCAAGGAATTGGCGGTTGAGATTAACAAAGAATGGATGGCCGTGACTTTGTAGTATTGTGGATTTCAAGATCAGCATAAATGATTGTTATAAGACTATTTAACGCCTTTTTACTCACAATTACAAAGGGTTTAATTTTGTTCCTACATTGGATAGCTTATGGAGCTTATATTGCTTGTTCTAGTTGGGTTGCTTCTTTCTTTGGTAGTTTGTTGTTGTATTGAGCATGATTGGTTGTGTTTTATTGCAGACATTTCTACTTTAATCAATAGTGGTGATTTTTTGCAAAGCCCGATCATGTCATCATAGGTGGCCTCTAGATGGCGGGGTGAGCATTGGGGTGGGGAGGAGCTATGCTCACAGGAAGGTTAAATATTTCTTTTCTTTCATTACGAACTGACGCATAAATAAATATTTGGCAGCATTTCTTTTGTTTGGATCATGATGTGCCATAACGGCCGTTACGGGGCCTTAAAGGCTGTTACAAAAGGGTGGTAACAGTGGCAACCATTATACATTACAGGATTGTAATGGCCATTATAGAAAGAAAAAAAAAAAAAAAAAAGACCCATAATTGCCATTACGGTCCCCGTAAAGGCCGTAACAGTATGTTACAAGACAAATACAGGTTCTTCGAGTTTTTTATTGTTTTTTTTTCCAATAAAAAAAGAGACCGTAAAGGCCGTTATGGCCCATATCGTAAAGGTAATGGTGGTGGCCATTACAGCCACCGTTACCATTATGAAATACCTTGGTTTGGATGTTACTTTCATAACATCATTGATTTAAACTCTATTCGATTTCAACAAAATTTATAATCATATCTACAATTATACTAGCATACTAACCGGTCTAACCATGGTTCTGAATATCAGCATATTGGTCTAGCCAAAAAATGATATGATATGTGTATCGGACGTATTGGCCCACGTAAAAGATTGAATGGAAGGATACATAGACAAGTAAATCTCTTATGAGCTCCAAGGTATACTTAATGGGATTCATCATTCGAAGGATGGGCACAGTTCATTTTCTACATATTTTGCTTTATTTCAAGTTCAGGATTTTTTCCATAAAGTGAATGGAATCTATGAATCTCCCCTATCAATCAAAATGTTTTTTAAAGCCAAATAATTAAGGATAAATATCAGGAAAAAAAGGAGGGGAGTGGGGGGACTGTTGAAAGTCAACCAAATGGGACCTAATTGAACAGAAATCAAGCATGATTTGGTGAATTAGGGCTCATTACATAGAAATACAACAGAAAGAAGATGAAAACTCTAAAGAAAGTGAAAGTTTACCCTTTCCATTTTTTTTCCCACAATGGGCCATTCCACTTCAATTTGTTGAAAACCATTCAAATCATTTGTTTTGATCCAAAAATAGGTATAGATTTATTCTAAAATAACTTTCTAAGCTTCCCTCAAGGTTTAATGCAAAAGAAGAGGGAAAAATGAGTAACATTTTGAAAAAAAAAAAAGATTTAATCAAAATTGGGCCTTTATGGGTGTATTGGTCCATATTGGCCATACTGAAACTGTATCAATGCTAACACACCCCCAATACAGCCCATTTTTGCAAGGGTGGGCCAATTTGGCCTGGTATCATGTATCGTATTAAGCTGATACGGATAAGAATGGCCGTATCGGCTGATATGATACTGATATTCAAAACTATTGAGTCTGACTGGGTGTCCCTATAGAAACTGGGAATGCAGGTGGAAGGGTGAAAAGGGTGGAAAAATGTTATCCCACATAATGTAGTTCTAGCCTCCAATGCACAGCCAAACTGATAATCATTTTGCTGCATTATAAGTCCATGGCCCTCCTAATTTGTGGTGCATCCAAATAGTCTCGAAGGTCCTTTATTTGCACTATTCATGTTAAGTGCATATCATGGTTGTAAATCCTGTTATGATACACTTGTATTGGTAATACCGTAACTGTATTGGCCATCCCTATTACGCGATATTGTAGTGTACTAGTCTGTTATGAAAAAATAAGCCATATCAGTGCCAATACGGGGTTGATATGAACGAAGTCACAAAGGCCCCATTTTGAAGGGAAAAAAAATCTACTCTTTTTTTTTTTTTTTTTTAACCGTGGAAGAAACTTAGAAACTACTCTCAGACCTTTGTAGCATAATCCTTCTACCTAGGTGCCACTCCTGCTTCCAACCGTGCATCTGACCCACGCTCATGCTCGCACTTCTAGCTGTCTATACTTGCTACCATTTTGAAACAGAAACCTCCCGCACTCGCATCCAAATAACTTGCCGCTTCGGTTGACACTTCGTGCAACTATATTTTAAACTAGATCTAAACCCATTTTGAGGATCAAAACATAAGACTTGAATGTGATCTGATGTATTGAAGCAGCATGGACCATTTCGAGAAATATTAAAACAAGGGGGCAAACCATCTTTTCTTTTCGGTGTTTCATCTATTTTTGCATTTATACATAATGGACCCTGGTACACCAAATCATGCTTGATTATGTTCCATGAGGGCCTATTGGGTCAGTTTTCAACAGGTCGAGCTGATAGACAATATTCTTTTCAAAGAATGGTCTACTAAACCATTGAATACATGTCAAAAACACTACGTGTGTGTGTGTAATTGTATTTTACAGTTTTTTCCCTGTTTTCACAATATTAATTCAAGACATTGTGCCAAAAAATTATCAGTTATGGTACAAGACACCCATAACTTTTGGGCTCGGTCGATACACCTATTGATCCCATTATTGAAAAGATTGGTGTTCATGTTCTTTCTTTACACTATTCATGTTAATTTTTATCATTTTAGGACATTTCTTTGTGCACACTCTCTTTGAATATAATTATTCAAGTCAAAACTTAATCACTAGTGTCCAGGATGAACGCCCCTGATGTATGTTATTTGCAGATAACAGTGTTAACCGAAGAGACGAGAGGGGATATGTGCTAAATTGGAGGTCTCGTAAAAGGCTCTACAGTTTGGAGGCTTAAAAATTAGCTGAGATTGCAACTTTAGTTGGAATATTTATGGAGCAAGGCTTTAGTTAAATCAATGACAATAAAGTGCATCAAAAGCGAATCAAATGGTAAAGGCTCATTGATTGTAATCGACCTATGTAGTTGACTATAAGATAGGGCTTGATTGTAATTGCATCGTATTGACAGCTAGTGTCAAACTTATGCCATAATTTCTATCATGTATCCGAAAAATATGACCTTCCAAACTCATGCTAAGGCGTTCCATGTAAGCAATGGGTGGCATTAGAACCTAGTGGAATTTTTAAAAAAAAAAAAAAAAGAAAAAAAAAAGGGCAAGGGTTGGCTAGCGTGATGCAGTACAATTAACCACTTGCTCTAAAAGCTCGAACCGTTAAAGCATGGTGAATTAATCCATTTATATCATAGCTCAGGCCCCACATCTCATGGGTTAGGACCTCAGCCAAACCCCCCTCGTAGGCCCCAAATCACATGGGTACCGCTTCACATAGGCCGCCCACCTCGAGTGTGTCCCCACATCCCACAAGTTACCCCACTCGAGCCCGGTGTGAAATGCGCATTAATCACCTCCAATGAGGAGTCTTGAACACGAGACCTCCTCCGTGGGCCCCGCCCACCCCGAGTGTGCCCCTGCATCCCATAGGCGACCCCACTCGAGCCTGGTGTGAAAATGTCTCTACATTAATCACCCCCGGTGAGGAGTCTCGAACACGAGACCTCCCGCTCTGATACCAATTTGATGCAGGACAATTAACCACTTGCTCTAAAAGCTCGAACTGTTAGAGGATGGCGAATTAATCTCTTTATCTCATATCCCAAGCCCCACATCTCATAGGTTAAGACCTCGGCCGAACCTCCCTCCCCCGTGGGCCCCAAATCACATGGGTATCACCTCACACGGGCCGCCCACCCCAAGTGTGTCCCCACATCCCACAGGCTACCTCTCGAGCCCGGTGTGAAATGCGCATTAATCATCCCCGATGAGGAGTCTTGAAAACGAGACCTCCTCCGTGGGCCCCGCCCACCCCTAGTGTGCCCCTGCATCCCACGGGTGACCCCACTCGAGCCTGGTGTGAAAATGCCCCTGCATTATAGCGTCCCCTAGAAGCAACACTGCAACAACACTTGCTTGTTGTGAGAAGTAGACAAGGGTTCGCAAGCCATTTTGGACATGCAAGTAAAGAAGCTAATCCATGGGAATAAGATTTGTCTTGCCACATGGAATGTAGGAGCATTGATAGGTAGGAGTATAGAGTTAGTAGATACAATGCAATGAAAGAAAGTTAACATATCTTGCATTCAAAAGACTAGGTGGAATGGGGGCCAAAACTAGAGAAATTGATGGATATAAACTTTGGTATATAGGAAAGGACGTTAATAGAAATGGGGAAGGGATAGTGATAGATAAAGATTTAAATGATAAACTTATAGATATTAAGAGAGTAAGTGATAGGATTTTATTAATAAAACTTGTGTTAGGAGAGGAGATGATCAATGTTATTAGAGTACATGCACCACAGGTAAGGTTAGAGGATAGAGTTAAGAGACAATTCTAGGATGATATAGATGGATTAATGCAAAAATTCTTGAACAGAGTTATTTATAGGACACCTAAATGGTCGTGTAGGAAAAGAAAATAGAGGGCATGAGATGGTACATGGAGGATTTGGGTTTTGAGAGAAGAAATGAGACAGGGGATGCTATCTTTGACTTTGCTATGGCATACAATCTACCTCTAGTAAACATATACTTTAAAAGAGAGATAAAGATCTAGTAGCTTTTAGAAGTGGATCATATAAAAGCTAACTAGATTTCTTGTTACTTATGAAGACAGAATGATTAGTATGTAAGGATTACAAGGTTACACTAGGAGAAAGTTTGACCACCTAACGTAGGTTACTGGTTACTGAAATTTACATAAATAGATGGAAGAAAGTGAGTGAAATTAATCCGTGCCCAAAAAACCAGGTGGTGGAATTTAAAAATGAGCGAAAACAATGTTATTTATAAATAAATCGATGGAAGAAGGAAAGTTGAATGTCGAGGAGGAAATGTTTTATGGAATGAGATGGTTGAGTGCATTAGAAAAGTAGCAAAAGATGTTTTTATGAGTATCTAGAGCGAAAAGCTAATCATATAAGGAAACTTGGTGGAGGATTGACGATGTACAGAAAGTTACTAACGAGAAAAGGTTCATGTTTCAAAAACCTTATGGGCATGATTGGATTGGTGCAATCTCAAAAGTAACCCTGGAAGAAAAAGTACTCCACAAACGTGAGATATCCCACCAATTGCGACAATAAATGAACATGTGGAAAAAGCTTTTCCTTTCCACAATTTTCCTCAAAAAATGGTCTTTTTACCTTTCCTCCCAAAACCTTGATAATCCTCATTTCCACACTTTTTGAAAAACATATTTCACTTTCCATGGAGCATCCCCCATTTCCCTAGATATGATGGAAACTAAACAAACAACCTTTACTATTATTTTCCACAAATTTCCTTATCCACAGTTTTCCTCAAATGTGATTTTTCCCTTTCCAAATCTCCTTTTTGGATTCCGCCAATCCAAACATGTCCTAAAGTTATTTCGTGAGCTTTTGAAGTGATTTTGGGGTTTAAAGTCAATCCATGCAAAAAATGCCATGGTGAGGTTACCGAAAAGGGTCAAGCATGTCAATGAAATGGCTAGATACAAGATGCTCTCTCTCTCTCTCTCTCTCTCTCTCTCTCTCTCTCTCTCTCTCTCTCTCTCCAGTATATTGGATTTCTTCATGGGAATTTGAAAGTAGTAAATTTTCTAGGACCCAGCCATTGAAAGATTAGCAAAGAATCTAGCATGTTAGAGAATGAATTATATATTCTTCGGATGTAGAATTACTCTAATCAACACCAACCTCCAATCTTCTAGTACTTAACTTATTAGTGTGCCAGCAAAAATGATAATTTTCTTATGGGAAGGGATGGAAACAAAGCATAATTCCAAATCATGAAACCCAAAAGAGCTGTAAAAGTCAAATGGAGAGATACAAACTAGCAACTTAAAGGAGAGAAAGTAGACACTTCTTAGCAAGTGTTGGTGAAGATTTGGTGAGGAGTTAAAATCATTGTGGGTGAACAACATTGGTTCTTATGTGAGGTTTAGGTCCCTAAGATGATCCCCAAGATGAGTTTGATATTTGGATAAGGATCACTAAGATTGGTATCTCTTGTGGCAGAAAGCAGTGATCCAACGGGTAGAGTGGGGGATTTCATGGAAAAGGGGATTATATTTTTAGTACGATGTGGGGTTAGAATTTGATTATTGGAAGAAGGAAGATGTGTGGGTAGGAGAGGAACCCCTTGCATGTAGTTACCTACTCTTTTCCAATGTTCAAAAGATCGTTATTGTTAGATGCATCAAAGATATGGGATACAGAAACATGTATTAGAGACCTAGGATTTTATTGTTATTATTTTCTAGAATTTCATAGGTATTAATGCTCGTATCATCAATGTTACTGATAATTTTGACGATGCTATCACATGTATCGACAATATAATGTATTTATTTCAAAGGACAGTCATCGATAGCTCGCAATATTGAAAATATAATGCGATATCAACAATATTATCAATAATATTGAATGATATAATGCTTTTTTAATTAGACCCTGTATTTATATCGTTGACTTGGGCTACAGATTAAATTAGATGACGTATTGATAATATCGGCATTACTAGGAACACTGCTCTCTTTTCTTCATTTCTCCACTAAAAGGGGGTCTCGGTTTGAAGTTTGTCGGGGGTGGTAACTAGAATGTTATATTTTACGAAAATCTCAAGGAAGAGGAAGGTAATAGTTGTGGTGGGATGACTGGTATGTTGAACAAAAGGCATGTGGATGTGAGCCTAGTGAGAAATTGTGAATGTGGACTTACAACAGATGATTCTCCTTAAAATCATTTTTTTCCTCAATACTTCAGAAAATAGTCGCTCCTAGAATTAGAGTATTTGCTTAGATAGCAATCACATATAAATTTGAAACCATGGACAATCCACAAAAGAGACTATTCTCTTCAATTCACGTGTTAAGAGGAAGAGACAACCAGGGATGGATCCTTCATTAGTTCAGCATGGGACGGGTCCTTCGTGGTCAAGAGGGACTCGGATTGTGTAGTGTAGCACACAGCATCAACATCAGACCTCTGGGCTGCTAGAAAATCCCCGTGGCCCCACCATGATGTATGCATTTTATCCACGTCGTCCATCAGTTTTGCAAGCTCATTTTAGCACATGAGCCCAAAAATGAGGCAAATCCAAATCTCAGATGGACCACACCATAGGAAACAGTGGTGATTGAACGCCCACCATTAAAAACTTCTTGAACATCCATTATGAGGGCCCCTGTGGTTCTAAAGAGTTTCTTTAACAAGATGATCCTTAACATCATATTCATTGCATGGACAATGGATGGTTATAGAAAAATCTAGACAACTTATGCATGGGTAGGATCATCCGATGACGCCAATCAGCATTTCTCATTGTGACCGATGGATTGTGTCCTAGACCTAACACTCCATTGATTGATCAGAATGTTCATCCCTGTAACATCCCGTCTAACCAGCACAGTGTCCTGGGGCGTCCACGTAGGATTTGCCACAGGACCGTTCGTTTAGACTACTTGTGGTGAGGTACCACACCTAAATTAATCTAGGATTAGTCCAACAGAGTAGACTGGACGGGTCATGTTAGGACAAGGTGTCCCGTATCGGTATCGGTTGGCGTAACGGTGCCCTCTGAAACCGATACGGATACGGGGGCGTAACGGCGATACGGGGGCGTAACGGCCCATAACGGCGCAAAATTTTTTTTTTGCCAAAAAAATATGAAAAAATATGGATTAAATCCGAAATATTCTAAGCATTCCAAATATGCATTCATTTATAAATTGGAACATGTTTATGGTGGTGTAACGGTCCACTCTTTGGTCAGAAGTTGTATCGGACTGTCTGATGAATTTATGAACCAGATAACCTGAATTTGACTACAAAATTCATGTATTTAATTTTCTAACTATCTACTATCAATGATAGATATATTAGAATGAATGTAATATGAAAATATCTTACATTTAGGTGTTTGCAATTATTTTTGAGGGCCAAAATTCATGCATAAATAGAAAAAAATGTAAAAATAAAAAATAAAATGGCACCCCAAATATATAAAATGCACATTAACATGTTCTACTATGATTAACACATCACATGGCATCATTAAAACAGCAAAAGAATCATTAAAAAATGATTTTTCAAATTTTCAAAAAAAGGGTCAAAATAAATGCGTAAATAGAAAAAAATATAAAAAAAATATAAAATGGCACCCCAAATCTGTAAAATGCACATTAACATGTTCTACTATGATTAACATATCATATGACATCATTAAAACAGCAAAAGAATCATTAAAAAATGATTTTTCGAATTTTCAAAAAAAGGGCCAAAATAAATGCGTAAATAGAAAAAAATATAAAAAAATATATAAAATGGCACCCCAAATCTATAAAATGCACATTAACATGTTCTACTATAATTAACACATCATATGGCATGATTAAAACAACAAAACAACTATTAAAAATTGATTTTTCGAATTTAAAAAAAAAAAGGGCCAAAATTCATGCGTAAATAGAAAAAAATATAAAAATATATATAAAATGGTACCCCAAATCTGTAAAATGCACATTAACATGTTCTACTATGATTAACACATCATATAGCATCATTAAAACAGCAAAAGAATCATTAAAAAATGATTTTTCGAATTTTCAAAAAAAGGGCCAAAATAAATGCATAAATAGAAAAAAATATAAAAAAAAATATAAAATGGCACCCAAAATCTGTAAAATGCACATTAACATGTCCTACTATGATTAACACATCAAATGGCATAATTAAAACAACAATACAACCATTAAAAATTGATTTTTCAAATTTTAAAAAAAGGGGCCAAAATTCATGCGTAAATAGAAAAAAATATAAAAAAAATATTAAATGACACCCAAAATCTGTAAAATGCACATTAACATGTTTTACTATGATTAACACATTATATGGTATGATTAAAACAACAAAACGTATTAAAAATATATAAATACATATTTTTGACAAATTTCTGAAAAATGGCCCATCGAGCTTTGATTTAAGAAAATTCATAATATAATGTGTTTTTATCTCAAATACTCAGCCAAAGTTGGTCGAAATTAGTAGTAAAAGGAGTAAGAAACAGTTTGGAAGTAGGAAGTTTCAAAAAAACAGCAAAAATAAAGCTTAAAATGGAAAAAGGTCGATACGGGCCTGTTACGGGCCTGTAACGGCCCGTAACGGGCCCGTAACGGCCGATACGGGGGCGTATCGGCCGATACGCCCCGTATCGGGCCCGTATCGGCCGATACGGCTACAAAAAACCGTATCGGCCGATACGACCCCGTAACGTGTAACGGTCACCACCGTTTCCGTTACGTATCGGCCGATACGTAACCGATTTGGCATTCCTTGTGTTAGGACCAAATGCGGGCCGCCAAGGCAGATGACTGTTTATACTTAACAACAGCCCGTGCGGGCCATACCGCGACGCAGGAAGGTCCGAAAATTATAAAACTTTAGGGAACACTAGATCTTACTGGGCTTGTGGTCCATCGCGGACCACAGACTCATTGGATACCCGAAAACTAATTATCCAAGCCATTCCTACAGCACTAGTCAACCCACACAAGGCCATATTGGAAATCTGGCGCTTGTCAAGGGAGCAGGGATTCCGGGCGTATTAGCCGTCGGATTTCTTCCAAATTTTCGGTGAAGGTCTAATGTGGCGTCCCTCACCCGTCCACAAAATCTAGGTCCCGATCGTGTTACGATGACCGTTGATCGCAAATCGGACCCATGCGACCAAACCCCATATCCGATCGCTCCCAAAATTTGCATGATCCTCCATCGGGCCATGGACCACCTACCCTATAAATTTCATGGCCAAGGGACCACCAGAACCTCTCCAATCACCGGGATAGACCCCGCTGGGTCACTTAGAGATCGGGACCGTCTGATCAAATCTCATAGTCGTTTATCTATTAGATCCCAAACTTTACATGAACCCTTATTAGGCCATGAGACACCTACCCACCCAATTTGGTGGCCATTGTTGGGGCCACCACAACAACAATAGAAGCTCTAAGAGGCTATTTTGGGAAATTATAGAAACATAAGGCCAAGGGGCCCAACTCTAGAGAATAACCCTAGCTCTTTCTCATAACCCTCATTCTCCAACAACAACTCAATTCTCTCTCCCTCATAACTTCCTCCAAATCTCCCCCACCAAACACCTCTCTTTCATAACTCCTCAACCTCCAACAACCTATCATCTCTCCCTCATAACTTTCACCATCTTCCAAAGACAATCTCTCCCTTTTTCGTAGCTCCCACCATTCTCCAACAACCGAGGAGAGTAAAGAGAGAGAGGGAGTGTGTGAAGGAAATCCAAGGTGGACCCTTGAATCGAGGTGGGGCCAAGGGCATCAACCCTTTCAACTCTCTACTTCTCCTCCAAGAAGAAACTCTCCGCCACAACCCCAAATTCGTCCGTTGGCCATCTAGGTAAGAACCTCTCACCATTCTTCTTGAGATCCAAGTATTAAGAAAGGATTGACATGGAATTTCTCACATGCAAGGATTGGTTTTAGGGATTCCGGCCGATCTACCCTGAAATCCACATCTCTTAGGTTGTTTCCAAGCCTCCAACGATCCACAGGTGAGGACTATTAATCTTAGGTGGCCTAGCACCATTTATAACATGAATCTAATGATTTTGCTTGCTTGGATGAAACATTTGCAAAGTCTAGAGAGACCCTAGGATTTGAGTGTTTGTTTGGAGATGTATGGAATTGCATGTTTGTATAATCTTTCTTTCTTATGACCGTATTTATGCCTCTCACATGTTTGATGATATAGTAGATGATCATATGCTCATGTGTTGTGTGATTTCCTCTTATGGTGTTGCTCATGACATGTATGATGCTTTGCCCTTGCGCATTTTAATTCCTTGGGACGTAGGAAGCGTTTTGTTTCCTCGCCAACTCACACTTCTCACATGCACCTTATTTATGATATTGTAACACGCTTGTTAGGAACATTGAATTGTATGTTAGGATGTATGCAACATGATACGGTATGTTGGCTAATAACCTTAATGTTGGCACGCTATGAATCATCGTCAAAACCTTGGATTGGTCAGGAACATGAGGTTAGACGGTAGTCCCATTGGTTAGACTACCCTAAGACTAAACTCGCGAATTGGGCGAGTGCGTATGAACGGCAATAGTTCGACTACATGGGTCTCTCGTACCCGATGTTGTTCGTCTCGTGCTCGCCTGACTCATGCGGTTTAGCCTACTTACTGGCAAGTCCTGATTGTTAACCATGTTTGCTCATACATGTATGGAACCTGGTACACCCTATCGCCGTTGCAGCCCACCGATAATCACATGATATCGATCCACTGCCTCGGGAGCCGGGCATGGTGGAATGGGACACTGTGTCCGAGCTGTCGGCCTACACTGAGGTGACGCACCTCCCCGTAGTGACCGCGAGCGATCCCAGTTCTCAGCACTCCTCATGTGCTTGAAGTTGGGGATGAGGAACCCGACGGGATCAAGGATCACGGGGACTTGGCCTCACACGTTGGGGGGTCTTGGCCTCGCAACTAGTTCAGGACATTTGATTTGTGGGGTATATCAGACTCCCCAATCTGCTGAATGAATGGACTTATATAATAACTCGATTACACGATCGCACTGCATCGCATTAGTTAGGGTGGCGACTCGGAAGTCGAGGTCACTCTGAGGGAGTGTTGACATACACGACCGTTAGATGGAGTCGCTCGAGGGAGCGTTGTGGCGAGGGCATGCATCATATCATCTCGCATTCATGCATTTAAATAAGAGTTTCTAGGAATTGATGATTGATTGTATTTCATTAAATTCATATTATAATTGATGTTTGTTGTAACTTAAGACTAATAGCACCCATTGAGTTGATCACTCACTCTCACTCTGGGACGGTGTTTTAAAACACCAACCAGACCCGTGCTTAGATGCAGGAGAAGCAGGGCAGGAGGAGCCTAGCGAGGCGAATTATGACTAGGGGGACGAGCTATCGTATTTTCAGTTGATGGACGGCTCTTCATCGGCTTGACGGGCAGGATTGTGTCGCCGAGCAGTGGGCTCGGCTCTATTCTTTTGGACCTACTATTTTTTTGTGATTTTGCTGGGTTTCGCCATGAACGACCCCTTATTCTTTTGGACATGTATATAACATATATTTATACATCTGAGTTGCTCTCATTTCAGTGGATTATGTGATTATGTTTCATGTTCCACGAAATTTCAGGCTGCACAAATAAACCGGATTAACGCATATTAATGAAATCCGTATAAGTGACACTAGGGAACTCGGGAGTTGAGCGTATGCGCGACCCCCGATTTCCAGGGCGTTACAATCCCCCATGCAACTACGAGCACTACAACTAATAGTGCCCTGATGGTGTTAGACCATTTACCTACGATATAATTATGCAAAATGCTCCCATTGCAAGCTTCAAAATATTAGTATTGGAGCACATGTTGCCAAACTGATGTGTACGTTTCTCAACACATTCTACATGTGGGCGTGAACATTGACCAATTTAGTGTCGCATCACCACCCTTGACCATTGGCCATAAATTCGCACATCTTCCTTCATGAGCAAACGAAATGTTTGTCCTCAACGAAAGGACACATTTTCTCAAGATGAAGGAGCCCCCAAGTCAAAAGAGCGACCTTTGAGGGACCACCCTAACATCGGAGTAATCACCTTCTACAATGCCTAAGATCAAGAATTTATGCCCATAAGCTTTTTTGAACTATTTTTTTTCTTTTTCACACAACGAACCTCACTAAAACATCAAATGCCAAAAAGGAGAACACGGCCAAAATAGAAGGCAACCCTGTTATGATCTCCCAAAAAAAAAAAAAAAAAACATATATATATAAGCAAAAGTACAAGCATTCCAATTGCCGAAAGCCAAACAAAACTCTAGAAAAGATCACCAAGGTCCCCACTCCAATCCCTAAGCGGTAGAAGAACGAGCAAACCGTTGAATTTCAACTGCGAGAGTGCCAAAATTATGATCATAGCCGGTATTTTCACTTTTAAAACTACATTGGGCGCCACTTTGTCATAATATTAAAAATAAATAAAAACAAACACAAAAAAAAAATGCCATTCCCTTCCACAAACCCCACAAGATCCCAAAAAACACTAGAATCCAAATAGTATTCTTGCGACCTTTAAAAGGCCCATAGGACCATTCTAGCAGCACATACCCAATGGATGCAATGAAAGCCCAAATATCCTTAGCCACATCCCCCCCCCCCCCCCCCCCCCCCCCCCTCAAAAGGCACATTTAGCGAACATTTAAATATATTTTTTCTATCATTGGTGAAACAATCGATTTGCAAGTCCACCAACCTTCTAAGTAAAGCCACAAACTAATTTGATTCCCAATCATCTATATTCCTTCATAACCTAATATTCCACACCATTGCACTTTCGAACAACTCGCATCAATATAACCTATTCCTCAATTCACGACAGGAGAGAAAAGCTGGAAAGAGAGGATCCGTGTGATATCGTCAAGCCATGGGTCCATCTAGAAATGGATTGCGCCCCACTTTCCAAGGAGATAGTGATTACCATTCCCTGACTCCATGCCGGCTGTACTAGTGATACCCATGTTATTGAAATGACGTGCAAAAATGGTTACATAATTAACAACCAACCATAATCGTAACGGTATACACCAAGGTGTTCCATAATCCATTACCGTTATGATACAAGCTGTTACGGCCTTCTTTTTTAAAAATATTTATGGACCATTATAGGACCGTTACATGGTCATTATGGATTGTCACGGGTCGCTTTTATTTTTATTATTATTATTTTTATTTTTACAGCCATTTCAGCCCTATAATGGTTACGACCGTTGCCATTCCATAACAGTTGCTAAGTAACCGCTTTGGCATACCATGGTGGACAACTTACGCGTCTCGTATCATAATGGTAACGGCGGTGGCCATTACAATCATTGTTACCATTATTGAATACCTTGGTTATTGACCCTTGCCTGATGGCTAATATTGCTGGTACCTTTCCAAGTCACCACCCCTTCAAGCTAGCCCCCATACCTAGGAACCATCCGCCTTCAAATTCACCGTATTTTCCACCAATGACTTCCCTCCAAACCACATTTGGCTCCTTCCCAAATCAACACCACCATACTCAAGATCAACCAATTCCTCTCCCTAACATTCCCAATTACAAGCCCACCTTCATGCATAAGATTTTGCACCTCCATCCAATTAAAAAGAAGGAACTCATGACTTGTCTCACATCCTTCTTATAAAAAATCCATTTCGATATATCCAATCTTTGATGCCATAGATGTTAGAATCTTAAAAAGAGAGTATACAGAGAGATTCAATACAGCCACCTTAATGGGAGGGAGAAACCTCCCCTTTCATCTAGCAAGCCTCTTTCTAAATCTCTCCACAAAGGAGTCCCAATAAACTTCGGATTTCCCTAAGAGGGAGACCTAGAAACAAGAGGCTAATAGCTTTGCAACCAATATGCCTCACCAACAAATTTATGAAATCTTTATCAACAGCTACCCATCATGGCACTTTTTCTTAGATTCACCCGCAACCTAGAAACTGCCTCGCAAATCTAAGAATTCCTTTGAACCCTTGAGGAATCACCCTCATTGGCCAAGCAGGAGAAAACGTTCTTTCTCCGTTCTCATTCCTCATCGATCCCACTAGTATTGGGGTTCCCTTGAGAGGAATTGTGGAGATTTAAGCTTCCCATGCCACTTAGGTGGTGGTTTCTAAGAAGGCACAGTGTTCATCTCGGTCGCTTCAATATGTCACTAAGGGTCAACCAATTGTAGAAGAAATCTCAAAATTTCCCTAGAACTCCAGGGAATGAGGCCTATTTGATAATATTACTTATAGTTCTTTCCATCACTTTTAATAGCAATGTTTCCTTACCACTCACACACCATAGAAGGGAAGGAACAAGAGAGTGACTCACCTATCAAAGGGAAGGCAATAGCTACTATGGCTATCACAGCTATGACTCTTGACAACCACGACTAAAAGCATTATTCATAGAACTAACCACCCATTAATAATCATTCACTAAAATCAATTCTGCAAAGAATCCTTAAAATAGCTTTAAAAGGACCCAACACCAACTTCTTTAAACATCACCAAGGCTTCTAATAAAGACCCAACCATGCTAAAGTCATGTAAGAAATAAGCCTAAATCTTTGAAGTTGCTTGAGAATGGATGGAAAAAAAAAAAAAAGAATTGCTTCCTCATGCTTCTTATAAATGAAACAAAGATTAATAAGCTTGTCTTCATAGTGTTGGAGATAGTCGACACTAGACAATAAGAATTTATTTGCAAAAGCAGGCTGCACAAACAATTTGACCTTTATCGTAGCGAAAAAGCTTCGGGAGTAGAGTTGCCCCTATTAATTAAGCTTGGAAGTATTTGAGGGGAAAAAAAAAAAGGCCTTAAGAGGAGGGGGAAAAAACTCTAACTAGGGCTAGATGTCCAAAGCCCTTCGTATTTAAGTAATGTCTCAAATTATATAAAATATCTTCGGAACCAAGGGCAAAGGAAAAAAAAAAAAACATAAGAGGAGAATAAGAGATGGCCCATGGTCCAAAGAGAGAAGGCCCACAATCCAAAAAATATCTACACTCACTCTTAAGCCGGTGCATAGATATCAATCATTCTCGGCTTGCCAAGAATACATCGTCCAACTTCAACGATAAAAGCCTTGGTGAAGATATCCACAAATTGAGTTGCTGACGGAACAAAGGGAGTAGAAATAATGCTAGCAGCAACCTTCTCCCAAATACAGTGACATTCAGCTTCAATGTGTCTTGTCCGCTCATGAAAAACTGGATAAGAAGCTATATGAATTGCATCTTAATTGCTACAATACATAGGTATAGGAGTCTTCATTGGAAATCCTAATTTAGCAATAGAACTTTTTAACCACAAAATTTCACATGCAATATTCATCATAGCACGGTACTTAGCCTCAGCACTAGATCGTGCATCAATTATCTACTTTTTTAGTCTTTCAGGTAATGAGATTACTTCCAAAAATGTACAGTATCCTGTCATAGATCATCGATCATCTAGTAAACCCGCCTCATCTACATCAAAATAGACTTCAATATCAAGATTATTATGATAGCTAAACAAGATGTCATGCCCTAAAGAAGACTTAATGTAGCATAAGATGCAACGAACTACCTAAAGTATACTAGATTGAGGAGCATGCATAAACTGGCTAACCAAACCCTACCACATGAGATAGATCTGGGCAAGTGATGGTAAAATATATCAACCAACTAACCACACGCTAGAACACTACAAGAATCATAAAAAAGTTTCACGTCATCAACCCAACGCTTCTTATTTAACCTCTAATGATGAATCAATACCTTTGACACCAAGAATACCAATTGAAGTCAATGAATCAAGGGCATATTTTTGTTGAGACGAACGAGAGACTTCAATTCCAAGAAAGTATTTTAGTGATCCCAAATCTTCATCAAAGTGAATGCGAGTAAATCCAATACAAATTAGGGCCCTGCTAAACTTCTAAAACCAAGCTCAAGGAGCTTGCTTCAAGCCACACATAGCCTTCTTAAGATGACGTCTCTTCGTGAATGGGAAAGATATTCCTTTGCAAGATAATAACGATAGGAAGAAAGATCAAGAAGAGAAAGACCCATACAAATTCCATTTCCACAATTTCTCACCCTCCATGGTGCACAAAATAAAGAGATCAAGGCCTATCCATCGACACAATATACTCTCCTCCTACTTCCAATTTAGGGCATGTTTGGATTCGCGTTTGCGGTGTACAGTATTGTATTCGGGTACTGTTCATGTACATGTTGGGTGACTTTCAGAAGACATCCATCATAAACATGCCTCAACCCAATGTTTGGATAGGAAGGTATTGTCCTAGCACGTATACAGTTTCTTGTATAGATCAATGTTTGAAAACGACGTATAAGGGCTACACATTGTATATACATATAAATATTGGTAGTCTGTGTAGTACTGTCGCAATTTGTCAACTCTCATACATTCTATCCCAAGCGGGGCCCAGTGTAGTTGTTGTAATGTTGTCAAGTGCGATCGCACATTTGCATATGCGATCACATATGCGCATATTTTAGGGGAGATTGAATATGCGGCAATGCGAGATTGAATATGCGGCAATGGCATATGCGATCACTGCACATATGCGATCACATATGCGATGTATGCGATCGCATACTGCATATGCGTTAGCATAATGGCCAACGGTCATATTTCTAACCCTTTTTTACCCTTTTTTTTTTAATCTGTATTTTTTTTTTCCCTATAAATGTATTCTAAGCATTCATACATGCAAAAAAAGCGCAAACCCTGTCTCTCTATTCTCTATTTCTCTTAATACATCCTCTCTTATATATTTCTAATTCTAACTTCTAAGCACTCTACAATCTACATCCACTCCTCTCCATCCATATTTCTTTTCTTTCAACTTTCAAGAATCAAGAATCAAGGAAGAGTACAAGCATCAAGAATCAAGAATCCAAGATACATGATACATCTATATTCAAGAATCAAGAAGATTCAAGAGTCAAGACTCTCCAATCTCCATCCACTGAATTGATTGAACTCTTTCTAGTTTCTACTTTCTAGTTCAATCAAGGGAACATACATAACATCACTCTCTTTCTATCTCATTTTCATTTAGAGTTTCATATTTCATAATATCCAAATTCTTAGTTTTCTAAGTTATAACTTCTAAGTTTCTAATTCTAACAACTTCTATCATTTTATTTTTTTTTAGTTTGTTTGTTAATTGATTTGTAACTTTGCTAGTTGTTACAAGTTACAACTTACAAGTTACAACTTACAACTTACAACTTACAACAAGAATCCAAGATCAATACTCAAGTCAAGGGGCAAAGGTGAAGAGAAGACAACTTAGACAAGAATTTGGAAGTTGAAAGTTTGAAGTTGGAACCTCTTTTAGATTTGTAATTTTAATTTTGTTTGTGTAAATCTCTCTCTCTCTCTCTCTCTCTCTCTCTCTCTCTCTCTCTCTCCTCTTTTTACAAGTGTAACTCAACTCTCTCTTTTTCTCTTTTTCTTTTCCCTCTTCTTCTCCCTTTCTACAAGTGTAAGTGTGTAACTCAACTCTCTCTCTCCCTCTACTAGACTACTACTACTACTAGTGTAAAGTGTGTAAGTGTAACTCTCTCTCTCTCTCTCTCTCTCTCTCTCTCTCTCTCCCCCAAGTCCCATCTCTTTAGGCTCTTTACTCTTCCGTACTCTCTTAGATCTTACTTCTTAGTTCTTAGTCTCTTACTTAAGTTTTCTTTTTGTTTGTAGTTTACTTTCTAGTTTCTAGTTAATAGTTACTTTTTAGTACTAGGCTACTAGCAAGTGGCAATCAATAATACACACACCACCAGCATAATGTCTTCTTCCCAATATTCCTCTTTGAAGCCCAAGTCGAATGACCCAGGTTGAAAGTATGAGCACTACCGTAGTGCTACCGAAAAGACTCGCATAGTATATGTGTTATATGGGTATGTGAGTTCCGGTGGCATTGCAAGGCACAAGCAACACCTTGCACATGTACCGGAGTCAAATGCAAAAGCATGCAACAAAATTACTCCAGAAATCCGAAGGGATATCGTGAAGTATATAGAAAAACAATCAAGAAAAAAATGCGATAGTGCCCTACGTCAGGAGGAATATCTGTAACAAGATGCATATGAAAATATAAATATAGTTAACGTAGATGAAACTAGTCCCACTTCCCCTACTTCGACAGGCCGGTCTAGACCACAAGTACAACCATTGAAAAGAGCCCGAGGGCATGGGCCCATGGATAGATGGTGTAGACCACACGCCGAGGATGTGATCGACCAAAGGGGTAAAGAGAAAGGGCCGCCTTAAACAACTTTAGAGAACCGGTACAAACAAAAAGATAGGAAAACCACAATTCAATATATTGGTAAGTGGTTTTACTAAACCGGCATTGCTTTCAACGTCGTTAAATCAAAAAGCTTCAAAGTAATGGTTGAGGCTATAGGTCAATTTGGACCTGAGCTTAAACATCCTTCATATTATAAAATGAGGGAGACATGCCTAAAACCTGAAGTTGAATATATACAATCCTTCATAGCTAAATATAGGGAATCATGGAAAATATATGGTTGTTCACTAATGGCCGATGGATGGACCGATGGATCCGGTCGATCTCTCATTAACTTTTTGACAAATTGTCCAGCTGAGACAATGTTCTTGAAGTCAGTGGATGCGTCGGGCCATTCACATACAAGAGAATATTTGTTTAACTTATTAGATAGTGTAGTTGAAAAAATAGGTGAGGACTACGTTATACAAGTAATTACAGATAACGCAGTCTCGTATGTAATGGTCGGTCGTTTTCTTATGGAGAAGAGGCAGCATTTATTTTGGACCCCCTGTGCGGCCCATTGTATTGATCTTATGTTAGAAGATATAGGTAGATTATTTATAAATGAGATTTTAAGAGCTAGAAGAATCACGGTCTTTATGTACAAACACGCCCTTCTTCTCAATCGAATGAGAAAACACATTGGGGGTAACTTGCTACGTCCAGCAGTCACCCATTTCGCTATAGCCTTTTTAACACTATAAAGACTATATGCAAAAAGTCAGAACTTAGAAGCTCTGTAGTGTCGGCCGATTTTACAAGTGGGCCTTGGTCAAAGAAGGCTAAAGGAAAACGGGTTCAACAAACAATTCTTTCTCAAAGTTTTTGGACTCAAGTGGTAAAGGCGCTAAAATCATCCGAGCCCTTAGTCACTGTGTTGCGATTGGTGGACGGGGATGAGAAGCCCACAATGGGCTATATATATGATGCGATGAAGAGGGAAAAAAATAAGATCATGGACCATTTTAACTATAGAGACCGTAATTACAAGCCAATTTTAAATATTATAGATAAAAAATGGGGCAACCAAATGTCATCCCCATTGTATTTGGTTGCTTACATCCTTAACCCAGCCTGTTTATTCGCTTCCGCTGATTTAGCAGAAGCACTAACTATGCATATGGTTGGATTTATTGATGTCTTGGAAAGAATGATTCCAGATAGAGGAGAACAGGACAAGATCTCAACTTTGCTGGACTTCTACACAAAAAGTGAAGGGATATTCCCAAGGGATATCGTAATAAGACATCGGACAATGAAATTACCCAGTAAGTATTTTTATGAATGTTAGTGTACCGTCAACCGTGTACTGAACTCTTACAAATAATTTTTCTACAAAGTGTCTCTAAGAGACTAAGATTCTAATGTACTTAAACTGTTTTTCTCAGCTGATTGGTGGGCTGCCTATGGAGTGGACCCGAACAGGAAGGATCCAGCTCTAAAGAAGCCTGCTATGAAGATTCTTGGACTCACGTGTTCTGCCAGTGGTTGCGAGCGCAATTGGAGCACATTCGAGGCGGTAAGTTTAGACTGTTTAGTAATTATTTTTTTGTAAACTTTAATTTTTTAGTGGCCTAAGTTAAATTAATTACCTAAATAGCTAATGTTAAATGCGCTTTCTTTATTACAGATTCATACCAAGAAAAGGTATCGCCTTAAACAAAAAAAGCTCAATGACTTGACTTTCGTTCAATACAATCAAAAATTGCGAGAACGATTCCAAAGTAGGAAAAAAGCCCGGTTTCTTTGACTCTATCTGCTTAGATGAGTTGGATGCAAATAACGAGTGACTCGTAGAGACGGAGGATCCGGTATTTGCTGGAGAGGAGCTGACATGGGCATAAGTTGAAAACGCCACATACGGATCAATACCTGGTGAAGGTAGTACCACTCGAAGGCAAAGGACGAGGGGAGACGGAGAGAGTAGTAGTCGTTAACCCGTTGATGAGATTGAGGATATTAAAGAAGGAGATGGTGATAATGATGATCAAGTTGAAGATCATTCACCATTAGATGTTGATGAAGTATTAGTACGTACAGATGATGAAGAAACGAAAGAAGTGTATGTGAAAGAAGGAGATGACTCGAATGATGATGATGACGATGGTGGTCGTGGACTTGGTGGTCATATGCCACAATGGCTACTAGATCAATGTATACGATTAATGAATATTGATTAGATAAATAATAAATACATAACTTCTTAATTTTGTTTAATATTTACTAAGTCTAAGTGTGTTGATGTTGATGTTGTTGATTGTTGATAACTTGATATATTATATATTATGTAGTGTTGAATGTTAAATATGGATATTTCATATTTCGTATTTGTTAAATGTTAATTATTAAGAAGTTAACTATATTGTAATTTGTAAATGTATCATATGTATGTAATTGGTTTTATTTTATTTTTACTTAAATTAAATGTATTTCATGTCCCAATGACATATAATAAATTATTTTGATTTTTCTGATTTTTTTTATTATTATTTTTCTGATTTTTTTAAATTTTTTGAAAAAATGCAGAAAAAAAATATGCGACCGCATATGCGATTGTGCGATCGCATATGCGCACACGAGATTGTGCAATCGCATATGCGCACACACATATGCAATAGCACACGATCGCATATGCTATTTGACAACAATAGGTTGTTGTGATTAATCCTAGCCGTGCATCACACGTTATGATTGAATAATCATGACCGTTCATCCATTGTCCCCAACTTGGATTGACGTCTTTAACGGTATGGATGTCATCAAAAACTTAAAAATTTTCATTCAATCTTCCACATAGCCCTGTGTTGTTGTTGTGATTAATCAATGCCCTATCTCACGTTAACAGCAGAATAATCATGATTGTTCATCCATTGTCCCCAACTTGGATTGACGTGTTTAACGGTCTGCATGTCATCAAAAATGGCATATCGTCCTTCAATCTTGAATACGGCGCAGTGTTGTTGTGATTAATCCTAGTCATCCATCATGTTAACAGCAGAATAATCATGACTGTTCATCCATTGTCCCCAACTTGGATTGACGTGCTTTCCGCAACACAAATGAGAAACACGAATGCCCGGTTTGCAACGAGGAAGGTGGTAAGAAGGTTATCGTGGTCACTGTATGTTGAAATCTATCTTCAGAAGGGCCTCTTCTCAGTTCATCTCCGACACGCAGACTCCCGGAGATGATCTACAGAGAAGATGATGTAGAGAATTGCCCATTCTCCTCATGACTATATTTCATATGCTGCATTTCGAAACTCCCTCCCACTTCAATACAATGCATTGAAGAGACGGTACAGTTCCCTGCATAGCCGTCAGTCAGTACATTACAATCGAGAAGATTTTTTGGCTCCATGTTATATTCGCGCATGTGGAATTCGTCGGTCACCCACTCCGAAACAAACACCTGACATGTCACATCAGGGTCTTTAATACAATATTGTACACCCGCTACCGCGAATCCAAACAGGCCCTTAAGGTTTTATGAATGCCTAACCCAACTCTTCAAAACACTCCTCCATGGGAGCCCCTTTAATCGACTCCGCCTTATAAAGCCTATAAAACTTGTTCTCACAGAAGTCTCACCCATATATCTTCCCAAGATCTCACCTCATCAGCCCTTCTAACTCCAAAGACCCATCCTTGAGACTTGAGAGTCCACTTTCTTTTGGAAATCCACCATCTTGATAATATTTTCCCACCAGCTTGAACCATAATTTCCGATCGTTTCCCCATGTACATCATAGTTTCATAGTTTCCTATAAAACGCACCTTATTGATTGAAAGAAATCGAATACATTAAGGAAGAAAGAGGTAAGATCTGCAAGTAGAAAGAGTTCTACTTGGTATTTAAAAGCTTGCATAGCGAAATAGCAACCCATAGCCTTCACAATCAAGTATATTTAGTTGTTTTATTCTTTATCTACTTAATACAAGTTAGCCTATCTTGAATTATACAAGGTTGGCATGCGCACGATAATAAGTCCTTTTCCTTCATTCTTGAATGAGATATAGGGCCTGTTTGGTAAAACTTATTTCCTACACTTATATCTGAAAGGGGTTGTTTTCAGTGATTTTCTTATTCAGATTGTTTGGTAAATCCAAAATATTGAGCGCTTAACCTAGATTTTCACTGAAAAAAATCGAATTTTTTAAAGCTTCCTTCCTCTGGCTTAATGCTTAATGCTAAACATGGTAAGTGATTTCAAAGTTAATACTTGTTTAAAATGGCAACTTTACCATCTTCTTACATGCAGTGCCAACTTTTACGGGAGAGTAGAAGCCTAATTGACATGGCAATGTTCTTTGCCCTATTAAGATGTATGTGTTATATCTACACTGTTCATCCATTTTTGCCCAACCATTTTAGGGCCTGTTTGGATTCGCGGTAGCGGGTGTACAGTATTGTATTAAAGACCTTGATGTGACATGTCAAGTGCTTGTTTCGGACTGGGCGACCGACGAATTCCACGTGCGCGAATACAGCGTGGAGCCAAAAAATCTCCTCGATTGTAATGTATTGACTGACGGCTACGCAGGAAACTGTATCGTCTCTTCAATGCATTGTACTGAAGTGGGAGGAAGTTTCAAAACACAGCATATGGAATGTAGCCATGAGGAGAATGGACGATTCTCTACACCGTCTTCTCCGTAAATCATCTTCGAGAGTCTGCATGTCGGAGATGAACTGAGAACAGGCCCTTTCGAAGACAGATTTCAACATACAATGGCCACGATAACCGTCCCACCACCTTCCTCATTGCAAACCGGACATTCATGCTTTTCATTCGTGTTGCGGAAAGCACGTCAATCCAAGTTGGGGACAATGGATGAACGATCATGATTATTCTGTTGTTAACATGATGGACAGCTAGGATTAATTACAACAATAACATTGAGTCGTGCTCAAGATTGAAAGACGATGTGCCATTTTTTATGACATCCAGACCGTTAAACACGTCAATCCAAGTTGGGTACAATGGATGAACAGTCAAGATTATTCTGTTGTTAACGTGAGAAAGGGCATTGATTAATCACAACACTGGGCCGTGTGGAAGATTGAAGGACAATTTTTAAGTTTTTGATGACATTCATACTGTTAAAGACGTCAATCCAAGTCGGTGACAATGGATGAACGATCATGTTTATTCAATCATAACGTGATGCACGGCTAGGATTAATCATAACAACCACACTGGGCCTCGCCTGGGATAGAATGTATGAGAGTTTACAAATTGCGATAGTACTACACAGACTACCAATATTTATATCTATATATAATGTGTGGCCCTTTTTCATCGTTTCCAAACATTGATTTGTACGAGAAACTGTATACATGCTAGGACAATACCTCCTATCCAAACATTGGGCTGAGGCATGTTTGTGATGGATTTATTCTGAAAATCACCCAACGTATACATGAACAGTACCCGAATACAATATTGTACACCGCAAATGCGAATCCAAACACGCCCTTAGGGCATGAGCCAAAAAATGAGGCTGACCGAAAGCTCAAGTGGACCACACCACAGAAAGTTGTGGGGACAATGCCGCCCACCGTTGAAACCTTCCTAGGGCCAACTACAATGTTTATTTGCCATCCAATCTGTTCATAAGGTCACATAGACCTGGATGAAGGGAAAACACAAATATTTGCTTGATCCAAAACTTTTATGGCCCCCAAGAAGTTTTTAATTATAGGTGTTCAATCTCCATTGGTTTCTGTGGTGCTCCACTTGAGCTTTGGATCTATCTCATTTTTGGGCTCATGAAAAAAAATAATATGAAAAAATGGATGAATGGTATGGATCTAACAAATACATCATGGTGGGGCCATAGAACTTTGCCACGTCAAGACAATAACCAAGGAGGTGGCATATCATGGTTCCGCAATCGACGTGGATTTCTGCCAAAGCCTTTAATAGGAAGTCCTACGTTGGAATGCTAGGTGGAGCCCACTGTGATGGTTGTGAGAAATCCACCCCGTCCATCTGCATTGCAAGCTCATTTTAGGACATGCATCCAAAAATGAGGTGGATCTAAAACTCAAGATGGCTTTACGAGAGGAAACAATGGGTATTTCAATGACCACCGTTGAAACATTTGTATGGCACAAAAGTTTTGTATCAAGCAAAGCTTTCTTTTTTCACTTCATACCAGTGGAAATGACCTTATAAATGGTTTGGACGGCATATAAACATCAAGGTGGAGCCCAGGAAGGTTTCAACAGTAGGCATTTCTTTTCGTAATTTTACCTCATGTGGCCCACTTAAGTTTTAGATCCGTCTCATTTTTTGTCCCATGTCCTAAAATGAGCTTGCAAAACGGATGGACGGGGTGGATTTCTTAAAACATCACAGTGGGCCCCACATAGCATCCGGTGTAAGAACTTCCTACGAAAGCAATCCACGTCCTCCACAATCCTTAGGAGCATATTAGGTACCTGAATTACACTTTATTGGGTGTTGTCGTGACCGTAGGCCCACCTCAATAAATATTTTATATCCACACAATCTATCAATTTTTCTAGTTCATTTTAGTGCATGGTCCCAAAAATAAAGCATATCCACATCTCAAGTGGACCACACCATAAGAAAAAGTGAGGATTGAAAGTCCACTATTGAAACATTCCTAGGACCATCGAAGTTTTGGACAAGGCTAATATTTTTGCATTTTAAGTTAATCCCAATAGGAATGACTTTATGAATGGTATGGATGGCATATAAACATCATATAGGTCTATGTGACCATATGAACAGGTTGTATGGCAAATGAACATCACGGTATGCTATAGGAAGTTTTCAACGGTAGGAATTCAATCTCCACTACTTCCCTATGGTGTGGTCCATTTAAGCCTTCAATTTGCCTCCCTCTTGGGATCGTACCCTTAAATGATTTGTCAAAATGGATGGATGGTGTGGATCACACGCACGCACACACACACACACAGAGATATATATATATATATATCATGGTGGGCCCCACATATATCATGGATGGATATATACAGGCTAATTGAAACTATTTTGTTGGTTGAATGATGGATGATAAAGATTCGGTGGCATGCACACTTATAAAAAAAATTGTACATGTGTGGCCCACTAATTCAACAGGACGAGAATATTTTTTTCCTAGCCAAAGCATTTTTTTATTAAGGGTAATCAAGGCAAAAGTATGTTATGGGTGGGACGGTAGAGATTAATGGTTTAATATTGTGCTTGTATGAATCCACCAATCGAAGAGTTATGATTATTCTATCAAGAAGAGTATAGCACATGTTCCATCAATTTAGGGGTCATATTTGAAAGATGTATGTGGATGGGGCATAGGTGTGCCAAATTTGGTAGTAAGGCAATAATATGTTTTGTCTCATATTCTACGAAAGATAGAAATTGAGACAATAAGGGCAAATATGACAAATTGTCAATTTTCATATATTTATGGTTTGTTTTTACCAAACAGGTTTTTATGAAAAATGTACTTATTTTCAGATATCAGGACGTTTTTCAGACAAATTACCAAATGGATTTTTCAGTACTCATAAGTACTTTTTTCCTTTTTTTAAGACAGACACCCCCCCCCCCCCCCCCCCCCCCCCCTTGAGGCGAGACTATTCCCTGTGGATACACGTAATCACCCACAACCACGTGTATCGGGTAATGCCAAGGAGGGGAGTCGAACCCACACTTCTAGGGAGCAAACCCATGGTGATGGCCGCTCGCCCAAACCTCGTTGGGTAGTACTCATAAGTACTTGAATTCAGCATTTTAAGTTTTCAGCAGCTAAATTATTTTTCAGACCTTATTTTTCAGTTTACCCACAACCACGTGTATCGGGTAATGCCAAGGAGGGGAGTCGAACCCACACTTCTAGGGAGCAAACCCATGGTGATGGCCGCTCGCCCAAACCTCGTTGGGTAGTACTCATAAGTACTTGAATTCAGCATTTTAAGTTTTCAGCAGCTAAATTAATTTTCAGACCTTATTTTTCAGTTTACCCAACGGCACCTTAGTCCATAATATCTGATATATGAAGGCATAAGTGCTTTCTACAAAGGGCTGCTGACATGGCAGCTCTCTGCTTTCTCCTCTCTCTATTTTTATCTTTTTTTATACTACTTAAATTTAATAACCACCTACTTCCTCTACCTCTTAACTAATGTTGTGTGATAACCACTAGTGAAGCATATAAAAAAGTCCTTTTAGTAGTTGCTTTGACTATTGAGGAAAGAAATTCTACCAATACTAGCACTGGCAACATTTGACTGCCTTAATTTTGGGCCCAGACACACAGTGGGCCACCTGCTGAACAATTTGGATATTGCATGAACTTCCTCACTATTTTGGATGCATTTGCTCGCACATTGCATAGTTCATACCAGTTTCCCTAGAGTAGAGTAACAGAATAGGACATGGATCAATGTTTGACACTTTGGACCTTTTTCAAATGATTCATTAAATACCAAGATTAAAATGCACTTTATTAATCTATGGTTCAATATCTTCACCCCATGTGCTATGAAATTAGCTTTCACATTCACTAAATTACACTATTTAGATGAACAGACCATTTTGTTATACTATTCACATATATTAAAGAACAGAGCATGATCAATATGCGTGTTAGTTTGACCCATCATTGTGTAGAAACTTATTTAGAAAGTGCATATTGAATCATACAGACCACCCTACTTGCATCAAATGAACGAGATTCACGTCTTATATTGTAAAGTTGAGATGAGACACCGAAACAAGGTCAAGATATCAAGAAACATAGCAAAACAGCATACCATCGCCTTTAATTTGATAGCAAATGTCTTAGCATCATACTGTTTATTCTTCATTTCAGCAACAAATTCACTGAATGATGTCGGCAGCTTCAGTCCATCTGGAACTTTTTCAGAATTTACTTGATTAAGGACTTTGTATAGATCTCTAACCAGCCTCTGTGCAAACACCATGATGATCCAATGCAAGATTTAATATACACATATTCCACCAAAAAACAAGAAACTATCTACTTGCAATAGCTTGTCATTTATGTCAAAATTTCAAATGCAAATAAGAAGCAGATATTTACCATAGAATCATCAGCCCTACCAAGAAGCCTTGGTCCCAATCGCCTGCCCCAGCAATCTGAAACAATAAAACAGGCAAATGTAAAACATACACAATCCCCGTCCAACCTATTCATATGCACAATATCATCATCCATTCATTCAAAAAAGCACAGGTGGACAAAAGAACACATACCAAAAGACAAAAAACAAGAAGCAGTGCAGTTTCAAACCTAGAATATCAGAATGGTTTTTTGGATGCACTCAAATCTTTCTCTAGACCTACCAAAACAATCTCTAATACCAAAAACCACTGCAACACACACTAGCCTTCCCAAGAATCTAATGTCAATCCGGAACAACAAAACAGGAAAAAAAAAAAAAAACCCACCAGCACAAAAATATTCTCCCTGAAATGCATAAATCTGTTGCATGGACATAGTTACAATGTCGGAATCTGATATTGGAAGAAAGTTTCAGATCCGCTTCGTCGATGTGGCAGGATATAAGTTATAACATTTAATTTGAAAATTAAATATTTGAACAAAAGGGCAATGCTAAAATCCCCAACTCCCTCAGGACATTAGGAAAGAAAAAAAAAAAAAAAAAAGAAGAAAGTCTCCAAAGCTTTTAAAGGAAACATGGGACCCAACAACCCTATGTTTTCCATTCCAAAGCTTTTAAAGGACACATGGGACCCAACAACCCTATGTTTTCCATTCCAAAGCACACATTCTAGATTATAGGTCATTTGCAATATGGATCACTATTTTTACCAACATAAAATTGTGGTTCCACACTTTTATCGTTGAGATCAGCACCTTCATTTATGCAAGCAGGATCTATATAAATATACTCATCATTTCACATATAAATTACAATATCATCATTAATATGTGTGTGTGTGCGTGCGTGCGTGTGTGTGTGTATATATATATATAACTATATTGTGTATACTTGGTAGTATGTACTGGACCGACCCACCTACATGACCCTACCCCTAGACCCTAGCAGACCACATTAGAGGAAGTAGCATACCGCGTACCCATTCCTATACCATGCTGCAGAACAACCAACAATCCAGGTAATCTTGTGTGGTACAGAAAATCATCAATCCGAACCATCCATCCATTTCCATACTACTATTGGCAAGAGATGATGCATATGCCACACACACGAATCAGTCAATACTAACCATCTGATCCATAGCAAGAAAATTGGACATTCACGATCCGATAGAGGAAAAGGTCGGTCCAATCATATTGAACATTCCCATTCAATGGGTCCCTCCTTGGATTGCATCTGATTCTAAACAAGAACTTTGGTCAGATGATGCTAAGCATCCAAACTACAAATCATAAAAAATGGATGGTTACAACAAAATGACCAACACTGGCTTACGATCATCCAATCCTTGTGAATTTTGCATCATGGCCTGCCAATAGTGGAATCAGTGATAGGTGTTCCACGTGTCATTTAATGGGTCCCACCTTGGATTGCCTATGATTCTAAACAAGCACTTTGGTCGGGTGATGCTAAGCATCCAATCTACGGGTTGTAAAAAATGAACAGTTACAACAAAATGGCCAACACTCAATGGCTTAGGATCATCCAATCATTGTGAATTTTGCATCATGGCCTGCCAATATTGGAATCAATGATAGGCATTCCACGTGTCATTTAATGGGTCCCACCTCGGATTGCTTATGATTCTAAACAAGTACTTTGGTCAAATGATGATAAGCATCCAATCTACGGATTGTAAAAAATGGACAGTTACAACAAAATGACTAACACTCAATAGCTTAGGATCATCCAATCATTGTGAATTTTGCATCATGGCCTGCCAATAGTGGAATCAATGATAGGCATTCCACATGTTATTTAAAAGATTTCATGACATTGCTGGCTTCCCCATGAAGGTGGAGGATTTTAGCATTTTTCCCTTTTATAAATACTCAATGCATTACATAAGGTCTCTTTTAGTAGAATATGATGCAATTCCTTGTTAATAAAATCATACTTTTCAAGGAGTTAAATGATACTAAAAATATTTCTAATGGTATACATGCCACGTTTAACATAGCCAACCAGGTGCATGCATACGATCCTGTATGCTAGAAGGGAGTATCATGTACTTCCTCTTTCTTAATTTCTGATAGTGGGAGAGAGAAAATTGTAAATTCTTTATTACTTCTAAAATAAGAATAATCTTATTAATGTAAGTTATAAATCAGTTCGGAAATAAAATAAACAAATAAAGAAAGATGACAGAAATCTGGCAAATTTTAAAGCTTCATAGGGTAAAACATTTGAAATTCGAATATTTATAAAAATTGAGAGGAAGGGAGAGAAGGGAGGGAAAAGTTATTCGTATTCAGAGTGGTACTGTCCATGTAGCAACACAACAATGGAGGGAAATGGAGGTGAAGCACTTGGCAGATGAGCTGGACTAAGACCAACTGAAGATAGAACTACTAACACCCAGATCCATAGCTCAACTGGCAGACTGAGTGGAGATACCTCGTTTCAACACTTGAGGTCTTGGTATCAATCCCTGGTGGGGGTGGCTAACATGGAGTGTGTACTAACGAGCTAACCGTAAAAAAAATAATAATAATAACAATAATAATAATAATAAATAAATAAATAAAAAGATAGAACTACTAAATTTGAATTTCAAATCAACATCTAGAGGTGGCAGCGCAGTGGACACCTGTCAGCAAGGACTGAAATCAGTTTCGGTTTACCATATCGGTCATCACCAAAACCAGCACTATGGACTGATACAGACCGATACACCTATTTTTTAAAAAAAAATTTACGGTCAAAGAAATATTAAAAATACCAGAAAATTAAGATAAATATAAATGCCTACATATTTTATACACAATTTCAGTTAGGATGGATCTTATATTTTAAAATAATCATCAATATGTGGTGTGGACGTGTGTTTTAAACTATGTTTGGTGTATAAGACAATAAATTAACCCGCTAATGAGTATTAAATAATCAAATATAAAAGATATATCAAGCATCAAATACCAATTATCAAGATTCAAGCATCGGCTACCAAATAAGAGTCACAAGTATCAACTTAGCAAGAAAATACAAGTGTGCATGTGCGTGTGTGTAGGTCATCATCACCTCTAGACTCTCATCCTCTACTAACCATGGAAATTATGGGTCTATCATCGTCGAAGATGTGATCAAATTAATTGAATCAGAGTTTAGTTGTATCCATTCTTGGTTTCTCACCATCAATAGTAGTTCATGTAGACCAACTTCTCCAACTTTGCTGAAGTCAGCAGATTCCTTATTTTCATATAAATTAATGCGAAGGTGCTCAAATTGCTTTCACATCCAGATGAAAAGGTTGTTTCGTATTCCAAATCTTTAAAACACACACACACAAAAAAAAAAAAAAAAAAAAATTAAAATAAATAAATAAATAAATCTCTTCCAAGCTCTATCTGTGCGATTTGAAGCATTTTTATTTTTTTTATTTTTTTGGTAATTTCAATGTTGAAGTCATATTCCATAATGTAAAAAACCCTAGATCTGAGTTTTTTGGGGTTAGAAAGTAATGGGAAAAATGAAACCCAAATTGACGCCCTCATGTTGATATGAACCAAGTCAAATGCACCCTGTACCAGTACTTTGAATCATTCTAACATGAAAATGTAACTGTTATGTATCCAGGGATACACACCAATTTCGGCCGATACTTAAAAACTTGCATTAAACTTGTTTATAATCAACCTATGTGATAGACTATTAGATAGTGCTTAATTGTAATCAACTTGTGTGCGAGGTATTCAATAATGGTGCATTACGGCCAATTTAATATATATATATATATATATATATATATATATATATATAGAGAGAGAGAGAGAGAGAGAGAGAGAGAGAGAGAGAGAGAGAGAGAACTATAACAAGCCCTTAAGAGACCATTATGATTTTTTTTTGCCATTATGGCCCCACAACGCATAACGGTACCCACTATTACATAACCATTTTTGGATACCATGCCTATGTAACAGTCTATTACATAGCACCTGTGGGAGTTTTATGCTCTCATTGTCATTTGTCAGTCACAAGTCCAGGTAAAGGAGGGTTGTGTCAGGTTGGCAGCCAGTATCGAACTTTTTTCACTAACTTCCATGATGAATCCGGACAATATGACACCAAGTGGGTGGAGGAAATGGAGATGTGCCTCTGAAGTTTCATGTGATTGTTGTGTACCACTCAAATTGAAAAGAAAATTTTATAGGATAGCCATAAGACCGGCCATGCTTTATGAAATAGAATGTTGGGCAGTTGAGGAACAACATATTCATAGGATGAGTATAGCTAAAGTGATGATGTTTAGATGGATGAGTGGCAAGAGGAGGAAGGATAAAATTAGAAATGAATGCACTAGGGGGAACTTAGAGTAGCACTAATAGGTAATTAGATGAGGGGAAGTAGACTTAGAAGTTTTGGTCATGTGCAAATGAGACCATAAATTGCATCAGTTAGGAGTAAATTGGTACAAATCGAAGGCTCTGAAAGAGCAAGGGGAAGGCCCAAAAGGACATTGGTGGAGATAGTAATAACTAATAAAAGACTTGATGACCTATGGTCTAACTGAGGTTATGACCCTTGATAGAGTGGAATGACAAAATAGGATTCATGCAGCTGATCTCAATTAGCTGAGCATGGCTTAGATGATGATGTTGATGTTGATGTTGATACGCCACGTGGGAACATAAAAATATGACATGTGGCATATATTAAAATAGAATCGACTAGATTGTGCAAGGCCTTGTCACGAAATTAGAGTCCGAAGATCATATTGGTTGTACAACCCTAACCTCTGATTCATGGATACTTGTTCGTGGGAAATGGACCATTGGATATTTTTCACTGCTAACCGTCCAATGAATGTCACTAATCTTATAGTCAAATAATCATATAAGCTTAATTTTTGGTTGATGAAACATCTACACTAGTTACCATAATTTGGACGGTTTAATTTGACCACTTGTATGCCATGTGTGCAACTTTTAAGTAATTTCTATGTTATTTTGAAGTGCCTGCATAAAATCCATCACACTTTGCCAAGGTATCAAAGTTTTTCTTTTTCTCATTTGGAATAAACTACCATGTTATTTCACCACCACAGTGTTTTAAATAGCAATAGTGTCTTGCATAGAGTTCAGCCCTCTGTAACATGTAGCATAAGCTACATGATGCTTCTATTTTTTATTTAAATATAGGGAAAATATGATAAATAGTAAGAAAAAAGCAAACAACATTAAAAAAAGCCTAAAAGATGATTCATTTTTTGAAGCATAAGCATATTCAAATAAGTTACTAATTATCATTTATCAAAAGCCAATCCACATATAAAGCTATAAAACAAATCAAATAATTATCACATCGACAACTTTCGAAGCAAACCCCTTTAATTTTTTTATATCTAACTACTTTAATTAATAATGTCTAATTTAAACCACAACTCACAACTCACAAGTATGAAAAGAAATAAAAATCCCACAGGTTAAGAGCAATGCTGTAAATACCGTTATCGTGTAATGTATCGCACCCTTGGGATACAAATAAATATCGGTTATCGCATGGGATATATCGGTTGTATCGCGTAATGTATCGTTGTTGTTGGGAAACACGGGAACATTGGGAAATTGGTCGAATTTTTCAATGAAACTTCAGGGATTGTTGAAAAAGACATCAATACACTTAGAAATCAAAACATTACAAAAAAAAAAGTACACACAATGTTTTAAATATCGTTATCGCATAACATATTGCACCTTTGGGATATAGATACATATCGGTTATCGAATGTGATATATCGGTTTTATCGATGTTGTTGGGAAACATGGGAACATTGGGAAATTGATCGAATTTTTTAAGGAAACTTCAAGGATTGTTGAAAAAGACATCAGTAGACACTTAGAAATCAAAACATTACAAAAAAAAAAAAAAAAAAAGGTGCACATAATAGGGGTTTCCTTTGTATGGGGTCCTAATACATTTTACATGCATTGTCTAACTGAATTGATGCAAGTATATTAAAGTCTATTCATATACTTTCTAAACGTAAGAAGACGTATGGAAACACAAGAAATACATTCAAAAGTAAAAGAAGAATCACTAGATCAGGTTACATGTTTGATTTTGTGTTTAGATACAAAGATTGCAACAGATTTGCGAGAAATTAAGAAATTTTAATTTTTCGCAATTTTTCGCAACTTGCCCCATCTCTCCCAAATCTTGAAATCGAAGCTCCAAATCCATGATTTTTCATGGAAAACATGAAGAATCATAAATCTGTAACCATTTGACATTGATTTAATGTGATTTACTAAAAAAAAAAAAAAAAGATCAAAAATCGAAAATCGAAAATGCTCACCGGATCGAATAAGTGGGATATATCGACACTACCTATGCATTTCGTATCGTACAAGTGGAATACAAGATATATCGTGGGCTATATCGGCCAATATCGTCAATATTTAAAAAATTGAGTACACATAATAGGGATTTCCTTTGTATGAGGTCCTAATATATGTGCTTACCAACTAAACTGATGCAAGTATATTAAAAGTCTATTCATATAATTTATAAACGTAAGAAGACATGTATGGAAACACAAACAATACATTCGAAAGCAAAAGAAGAACCGCTAGATCATGTTACATACATGTTTAATTTTGTGTTTGGATATAAAGATTGTAACTAATTTGTGAGAAATTGAGAAATTTTGATTTTTCTCAAATTTCCACAACTTGACCCATATTTTCAATATTTAAAACACTGGTTAAGAGTATTAAGTACAATACAGATGTCATCTATAAAAAGGGGTTTTTCAAAAACCCTCTTTCGAATCCCTTTTCCTTTTAAGTTTAGTTTTAAAGGTTTTTTAAGCGTGCGAGTTTCACACCAATTTTAAGTGAAAGCAAACAAAGAAAGGCTTGGTTTTAACTTTACGTTTTTAAGTTTTTTTTTATATATATAATATAAGTTTTACACCATTTTTAACAAACAAAACTAAAAAATAAAAATAAATGTTTTCATCACACTTCGAAATAAAAATAAAAAAGGACATTGTAGTGTACGCTACAAATGCTACACACTATGTAGCTATAGTGTACACTACAACCCGTATAGCGTAACGCTAGAAGGGATTTATGCTATTTAGCTATGCTACGAGCGCTACTTTGAACTGCTCCCCATTTGATATGAGGTCCGAATAGGACCTCGCTATCTTGTTGCACATTTCTTCTATATTCAATTCTTTCCCCATTTACCAATAAACTTTGGATACTATTGCGTGTGATTGCATGTATCCACAGGGATTAGTCTCACTTCAAAAAAGAGGTGGGGACACCCTGTGTCTTCAAAAAAAAAAAAACTTTGGATGCTATTGCTTCTTCTTTTGACATTTGCAAGTCCATGAAAGAACTTCGTGTTTTTATTAAATTCCTTGAGCCAAAGCACTCTCCATCTTTTCTTCCTCATGATTTCCTCTTGAGTTTCGTCAATAGGTTCATTTTCACAAGATTCCTCACAGCCTTCTTCTTTGTCAACAGTTTCCTATTTCCTGTTTTTGGTCCAACTATGAAGATTCAAATGGTCTTTCGACTCAATCCACCACTCGCTTTCTGATTTTCTCAAAATGAAGTAGATCAAACTTTGGTTTGACTTGCTCCCCATCTGATATGAGGTCTGAATAGAACCTTGCTATCTCATTGCATATTTCTTCTATCTTCAATTTTTCCTCATTTGCCAGTAAACTTTGCATACTATTGAATGAACTTCATGTTTTTATCAAATTCCTCCATCATTGCCTCCCAATCACTGACACACGCTGCACTGTCTCTACCAGCTCATTTGCAAGGTCGCATTCAGCATGTTCTATTGAACTTCCATGACGTTGATAGATGGTGTTGGAAATATGATCCCCAACGAATATTTTCATTGAAATCATTTTACCATGGACTCGAATGTGATATCGTGGGCAGCTCTATTGAATCATCAACTATAGATTGATGTTATCCAACCCCTCATAGGATGGTTGTGTTGGGGTGGCTTACAGAGTTACGATTAAAAATAGAATCCACACCATTGACCACCCATGCAACAAAAGTATGATATTAACGAACAGTTGTAACATGTGCCTTGAATTTGAGGAGTATGTCTATTCATCCATTATTCTTTCATTCATGAAGCATGGAGGATATTGGTCCTTTTCAACATAACATCGATTGCACTGGGATCAATTGATGCCTTCTTCATTAATTGGAAGGGGGGAATGCGGGGTAAAAGGAGAACATTCTATAAAATCTCTCTTTTCTGGCTGTGGTGTGGTCAATCAGGAAAGAAAGCATTCCTTCAATAATCACTTGAAATGTATGGTAGTGGTCTTTCATAGGGTGAAAGGCCGATCATTTCTTGTGGTAATACACTTAGCATGGCTTAAAAGTTGTAAAAGGGAGTTATTTTGGGTTCCTGGGATCTTTTGTTTTAATGCCATCTTTTGGGGTGTGCGTAACTGTTTGTCATCATCTCCCCTTTTGTATTATTTCCTTTTCCCTCTTTTGAATAGTTCTAATAAAATACTTAGCAACCATTAAAAGAAAATTGGAAGATCAGTGTTTGCTGTATCGGTGTCGATGCATGGATTGCGTCCTTTGGATACAGAAACATATCAGTAGCGCAAGGGAAATATCGGATGTATCAGGGAATGTGTTGTTGTTTAAGAGAGATAGGGGAAACATTGAGAAAATTGTAGAATTTGTTTTTCTTTTCTTTTCTTTTTTTCTAATAAAACTTAAGGAGATGTTAAAACAGTCATGGTTACACACTGAAAACCCCACAAAAGAAAAAGGTATGCATAAGAAATTTCCTTTGTACAAGGTCCTAAATTATGTGCCGTCTGACAGTAGTGATGCAGTTATATCCAAAATGAGTTCATCTCATTCAAATATCATATAACCAATTCAGATTAAACCATCCAAGTAATGGACAATTACATGCATGATGAACCATAAGTTATAGTTATTTATCTGACTATCAGATTGGTGGGCCAACAATTTGGACAGTCTAGATTGTTGTGATGCCATGCGTACGATCGAAGAGTCACCACCAGTTGTTATACCGTGTTCAAACCAAAGTTTGACCACTTTCATTTTATGAAAATCAGCAAGCAAGAGGTGGAGTCAAAAGACCATTTGAAGAGGAAGGACTATAAAAGCAGCAGTTCGGCAGTTGAGAAGGGATAAAGTGGCAAGCCAAATGGTTTTCCTATTGCATTCTATCAAATTCTCAGGGATATGTAAAGGTGAATTTTCTTGACAACATCAAGAAATTCTGATCAACCTTGAGGCCTCATTCATCTCTCTAATCTCAAAGGAGGGAGTGAAGCCTTGAGAATCAATCAATTGATAAGCCTTATTGAATAAAATCTTTCCAACAACCCTACCACTCAATAAGGAATTGTGCAAAGTAATCTCGAAGGCTCAAGGAGCATTTATCCATGGAAGGAGAATCCTAGATGGGGCCCTGATGGCAAACAAGTGTATTGCTTCCAGACATTGAGAGGGGAAGCCACCAACCAAGCATCATTTCTAAGCTTGATATGGAAAAGGCATATGATCACATAGATTGAAAATTCTTGGAATATAATCTTGGAAGAATGAGCATCAGGGTGAGTTGGAGAAAGTGGATGAGGGAATGTGTAGGTTCGGCTTATTATTTAGTGATTGTGAATGGTACTCCAAAAGGCTTCTTCAAGGGCTCAAGAGGTCTCAAGCAAGAAGATCTATTTCACTATTTTTGTTTGTGGTGACTAAGGAGGTGCTAAACAAAATGACAAAGAAGGCAAGTGAGGAAGGTTTGATAAATGGATCTAGGATGAATCATGAGAACTTACATTTACATGTTGCTTGCCCTCAATTTGTAGATGACAATTACGATCATGGTATGCGAAAACGGTTACGTGACGACCATTACGTAATTGTAGCCGTCATAACTGTTATGCGTTACAAGGTAGATACAATCATAACAGAATTTACGGAAGAAGAAAAATGACCCATAACGATCCCGAAATAGATTTTCTTCAGGAAAAAAAAAAAAAAAAAGGGACCATGACAGCCATTATCGCATGTACTTAATGGTAACGGTGGTGGCTGTTATCAATATGGAACACCTTGGTTACAATGCTAATAAGTTCTAGCGTCTAGGTGTCAAATTTTAAGAAAATCATGAGAACTAACAAAGGTAAGTCACAAAATTACCTTCCACTTACCTTGGTCTTCCTTTTGTGTGGAAAGTTGCACAAATGCCTACTAGACGTGGTTATTAAAATGGTTGAGAGGAACTTTTTGGAATGGAAAAGCATATACATGTTGTTGGGTGTTGCATCACACTCCTAAAGTCAGTCTTAGACTCGTAGCTAATTTGTAGACATATTTCATGTGCTTGTTCCTTTGCATGGTGAGAGTGAGGGAGTTCCTGGAAAGATTCCTAGGGAATTTCTTTGGAGAAGGTCGGAGAATAAGCATAAATCCCATCTAATAAAAATGTGGAATGGGGGTGAGGGGGATAAGAGGTTTGAATCTCATGAATATCGCTCCCTGGCAAATGGTTATGGAGATGCTGAGCAAAAGATGATAGCCTTTGGAAACAAGTGGTGGCTTGCAAATACAGTGATCAAGAAGGTGGCTGGTAATCTGGTTTACTTAGACATCATCTCACGACGAGGCTTCAAGAACATTGGAAGAGATCATCAGGGAAGAAAACCACATCCCTAAAGGGGTGGTATTATTGTATTAGTAGGGATAAGTTTCTAGGAGGACATCTAGTGCAGTTAAAAACCTTTTAGTCAAGAATTTTTCAATTTATACACGGTGAAGCAAAAAAAAAAAAAAAAAAAGAGCAGTGAAGATCAATCAATGCTACAAAATCATAGGAAATGTGGTAACCTAGAATCCGATTTTCAAAAAGGGCAAAGGGATGAGGCAATATGAGACTCATCAAGCTTCTCACAACATTGAACAAAATGACTACAGAATCAATGGAGGGAGACAAAAGAAGATGGAACCATGCGGCTTAGATATCATTCCCCATAAAATGCTCGAATGATGTTCTTTAGCTAGAAACAAGGGCTTGGGTAGTGTTGATAGGAAATAGCACATATTTGGGCCCGTCTAGAAAGGAAGAATTCGATTAGCTTGTCAATGAATCAAAAATGATAACATTAAACGACGTTAGGAGCAGGAAAAATGATCATGATGAATGGATATATATTGTGTTTAAGAGAGAAGGAAAATGTGGATCATATATTTGTCCATTGTGCCTTCTCGATGGTCATATGGTGGAGTCTTTTTCATTTGTGGAGCATGGATTAGTAATCAGGGCATTCATTCATGGATTTTGTTACTAAAGCATATCAAGAGCTAGATTGAAACAGCAGGTGTTTCAACGAGATATCTAAATCAGTGGATTATGTTGCTTCTAGAGCTAATAGGATTGTTAGTTGTTGAGTGGTCTGCTAACATAGATAGATTAAAGGGATGTAATTTGTTGTTTCTAGGTATGTAGCAGGCTATGTAGCTCCCTCGGCGGTGCAGCCTACTTTCTTATGTATTCTCTTTCGTTTATTAATATATTATGTGACTTTTCAAAAAAAAAAAAAAAAAAAAAGCATATCAAGTAAAGAATTATGTAATTAATATTCAAAAAAGCAAAGAATTATGATTTACAAGCATTCTCAAATACAACTCCAAATTCGCAATTCATCCAGAAGTAGAGAATCAGCCTTGAAGTTCCAATCCTGGAAATGTGAGAAAACACAGGATTCCAAGCATCTTTTTTCCCACTCTTCAGCCTGACTAGAGTGGCAGCACCCCCCAGGCACCATCACAAATGGTGCCACTCACACCACATGGACCTGGATTCCTCATAGAACTATCTTCAAATTCAGTTTTAGCATCCCAATAGAAGGGGGTTTCACATCAACTTATCTGCCCCTTGCACTTTAGTAGATTAGCATCCCTAACACTTTTATCTTGCATAAATGTTTTTGCTTTTTTCAAATTTTGAATAGTAATTCTGTAAAAACTAAATTTGTTTCAGGTCTTACATTAAACATAGGTTACAAAGCACCCTATTAAAATGTCTCAAGTGCGAGGATTTGCTGTGCTCATGTATTTAACAGTTGGATTTGATAGGGGAGAAGTCCCGGCATGTCACATGCAAGTGTAGATGTCAGATCCTTCAGACATGTGACAGTTTCCTATTTAGATGATGAAGACAAGAGGACCCAATCATAGTGAAAGAGAAGTTCAAAGACACATCCAGACCTGATCAACCAAACCCTTCAATATATAATGTCGAAAAACCTAACAGAAGAAAAGAAAGACACCCAATAACAATGAGAAGTAGAAAAGATGAAGGCCCAGTCAGCAATTCTACTTACGATATCAATCAAACAAACAATGCCAAATCAAATATCAAATCCCAACAAGAACAAATAAAATAAGAGTGCAAGCCTGTAGCTCAATGGTGAGCTTCATTACAAGCATGAGGTCTCACGTTGGAGACCAGTTTACTACCAACATAATAGTAAAACAACACACCCAAGCAAGAAAATTATAACCGATGAAAGTAAACCCAAAGCTCTGGTTCATATTCAGAAGAAGAAGAAGAGAAACAATTAACCACATATATGACTATAGAGAATGAAATGACACGATGAAGAAGAAGAAGAAGAGAAACAATTAACCATATATATGACTATAGAGAATGAAATGACACCAAACACTTATTAAATAAACAAAAGAAATATGCATATTTCTGCAAAATCTCCAACAATTTGCAGCAGGGAACGAAGATGGAAACAAAGAGATCGAAATCGCAGGATTTGTACTCAACGCCAAAGGAAATTAAATTTATATTATTGGCAATAAAAAAACAAATTGTCAAATTAGTTCAAATAGATCGAATAGAGAGAGAATGGGGGGAAATAAATATAGAACAAATTAGCTGAATAGAATCAGAAAGAACCATAGATTTGTGCCAAACACTAGAATACCTCTGGTTTAGGCCAAGAACACTAATAAAATAAAAGAAAAGGAAAAAAATCCAAATACCCAAATTACCGCAAGATCCACAAAACAAGCAAAATGAATATAGAAATGTATAACTAGAACCGCAGGTTTGGGTTTGAACCCATAGCTCAATGGTAGACAGAGTGGGCGTGTTTCAACAATGAGGTCTCAGGTTTGACACAGCTTACCTATCCATAAAAAATAAAAAATAAGAAAAGAAGGATCCACAGATTCCAATACAACCGCTAAAAGACCTCAACATAGACCAGTACTACAGGATCTCTGGTAGTTGGATAATAGAAATGGATATAGAGAACTAAAATTGGATCAAACCTAATCCTGGTTTTCATAACAAATACTAAAATATCTCAAATTTATATGGATAGCCATAATCGAATTAAAAATGCATGAATTATCACAAGATCCGAGACAATTGAGCAACCAAGAGCAAATCATATTGTGGGTTTTCTACATAATGATCAAACATCCCAGTTTAAATACCATCAACAACAATTCAATTAAAAACCAACCTACAAAAACAAGATCTCCGACAATGAGACAACATAAGCGAACACAGAGAATGAAACAACGAATCAAATCAAAACATATCGTGGCTTGTTCTCAGAATTCTGAAAGATCATAGATTTACATCAAAAGCAATAATCAAAAGAAAAGAAGAAAAAAAAAAACACACACACATGAAATGCCGTGATATCTTGATGGAAACAACTGCGAGGACCGAATCCGGTCGCGGGTTTTGACATACCAAGAGAGGAGCACTTGTTGACGCCTTCGAGGGTGACGACGGCCGTGAGAATGAAGACAAAGGGGAGGAGGAAGGCAAGGATGAGGATGGTGTGAAAGAGGGTCCGATAAGAGATGTGGCGAGCTGCGACCTTGATCTTCATGAAGTCAATCAGCCCATCATTGCTATTACCGCCGCTGCTGCTCGATATTGTGATGCTTCTCATGCTAGGAGAGAAATGAAGCTGCATCGTCGGCGCCAGTGCAACCCGCTATCGGTGAAGGAGACAACGGAGGCGTTGGAGAGCGAGATGAGGGGATGCCCGGAAAGGCCGAAAGAAATCAACATCAGATCGTATGGTGGGTGGAGATGAAGGAGATCTGGTGGTGGGGGTGTTTTGGGAGTTGGATTTTGAATCTGGCATTGGATTTTGGTACATGGGTTTTGGGCAGTTTTATATGGAGAGGTTGGAGATGGTTGGAGAGATTGAAATTGCTTCTTTCTCTTCTTCCATTTCAGGAGGAAAAATCAAATGAGAGAGAGAGAGAGAGAGTTGATTGCTCTGTCTTTGTTTTGTTTTTTCTCTTCCTTTGGTGGAAAATTGCAAATATTGAATTTTGTATTGGAAGAGGTAAGAAAGGAAAATTAAATGAAATGAAATTGAGGAAAGCTTTGATACTCTACCAACTGCAGGCATTGATACACATGCACTAATGCATTGCACATGTGTCTTCAAAATAACTCACCGACCGTCTAGATTGTAGATCGAGAGATGGATGGATTACAAATTAATATCCATATTTATTTTATTTATCTAATTATTCAGTTGGTGGACATTTAACGAACGGTTGAAATTTAAAGCATCGAACGCTCAGAACACGTTAAGATAGTTTCCCCGAACCAGAGTTTCGGATTGGGCCACCTGCTTTGGGTTGCGAAATTTGGGCCGTTGAGTTTGAGTTGAGGTGTGGTCCGTATGTAATTTCTGAGTGCATGCGTATCAACCATCGTATCAAATAACTCTAATGTTTTGTAGCGAGAGGTTTGGATTGAGTGTTTGTCGAAGTATTCTCCAGTTTGGTTAATCGTACCAACCCTGTAATTAATAAGATTGGGGGATATTTAGATTGATCCGTCAGATCAGTAGGTGAGCCATTTCGATGGTCCATTGATCAAATAATACAGCGATTGAATGGTTCTGATTATTAGATCTTTACAAACTTTTTTCTGAGCAGTTGTTCTATGCTTTCCTTGACCGTTTGAGATTTGGCAATGGATAGAAAGGTTTCCTAAATTTAGTGAATGCCATTTTTTTTGTCTTAGCTCATCCGAGATATGGCCCACTGAATATACGGTATGGATCCATCCATAAAGCGCATAAACCAGTGATCGTAGTGTCGGTACTACTTAATGAAACAGTACTCGATGTGAACCACACCAAGACGTTGTTCCAATCGATTCATTGCCGGTGAAATGTGCTTTTTACATCAGTGCTAGTGAAATATGCAACGCGTACACGTGGCATACATTTTTCTCATTTAGGCCGTTGAATTGCCGGCTAATGTAAACATCATGACCAGACGATCATACCCATCTAATCTAGACCGTTTATTTTGAACCATGACTACTGTATTTTAACCCAACATTTAAATGCCAGCTGTTGTACGATGAGGATCTTCTGATACTTGTGCTGTAGCATACGTTGCTTTTCAGTCAAACCCGTGTATGATTAAAATTAGATGGTCTGGTAGACGGTCATAAACATACGCAAGTACGAGAAATTGTACACTTGTCATACATATAGCTCAAACTAAACCACCCAAAACAGATCAGACGGAGATCCTACATGGCCGATTGCATCACAGTTAATGAACGGTTGAAATAAACAACATTCAACTGTCCAAATTCAACAAACAAGTTTTCACTATTTCTGAAGTCAAGATCGTCTAATCAATCCTGTTGTAGGTATTTGGCCCATCTACAATGGGTTCTACTATTTGGACGGTTTAGATATGGTTACGTGTATGTCACTTGTGCTATGACGGAGTTGCAAGCCTATGGTATTCCTACTCAAGCGCGCATTGGATTGAGAGAGAGAGAGAGAAAGCAGAAGTCGGGAGTTTTTTTAGGTTTGTATGGGCTTTGACCTAAGGGCGATTGGTCGAGGAACAAAGGACGGTTGATTGTGCGGTCCAGATTTAAATAGGTACCTTTGTTTGGGTCGGATTTGTAGAGAGAGAGAGGGGTGGTAAAATATAGCATTAGGAGAAATTTCCATACAACGTCGTACCTTAAGTTTAACATACAACTTTTTAAAGTTTTCTGCTAATGTATCTCTTCTGTAGGACATCCACGCCGTGAAAAAAGTGTGCCGTATGGTGAGGATAACTTGGAGAGAAAATTATAATATACACCCATTAGATGGGCCACAGTCTTACATGGAGTCAGACCATTAGTTGTCCATTTATTTTAATGGTGTAGATTGCCTGATGAATGACCATCCAGGTTATTGCTTCATTGGTCATTATTTTATGAAAAATCTTGACAACGGCTCAGATTTTATACACAAGCCACAAGATGGTGAGATAGAAAGTGTTGTATTGGAAAGTTCACTTGCAATGTTGTGCATCAGTATTACTCTATATTTAGAGGTTGACACGGTTTAGTTCCGGCACCGGCCTCACTCAAGACGGTGCGGCCCTTATATTGGGGCCCACATTGATGTATGAATGATATATCCACTCCGTCCATCGACTTTTTCCGATTATTTTAAGTTATAATCCCAGGAATTAAGTAGATCCAATTATCATATTGACCATACCATAGGAAACAAAGGTTATTGACCATTAATGGGCTACATAAGTACTGGATCAAGCTGATATTTGTTTTTACTTTTCATCAGGCGTATTTGAGCTTATCAACAGTTTGGATGGTAATTAAACATTAAGAAAATATTACTGTATCTCTATGAAGTTTTTAATGGTAGCGAATTCAATCACCACTGTTTCTATAGTATTATCTATATGACATTTGGGTATCTTTTATTTTTGGCAAAAAGAACTAAAATGGTCCCAAAAAAACAGATGAATGGCATGGATTTAGAATAAATACATCAAGGTGGCCTCCCAGTAAGGGCCGCACCATCTTGGGTGAGGCTGGGGCCGCACCTGATCCGCTCCCCGCTGATCCAGGGGCGGCATAGCATGGGGGACGCGGTTTGGCCCGGGACGCAACACCAGCCAGCTAGCTAATCTCAAAGCTCCAAGGGACTACCAAGATAAATGTCTTTTATCTTCTCACGTCATTTTAAGGGCATAGGACCAATAATGAGGCAGATCCAAATCTCAGGCGGACCACACCGGACAGAGAGATCTGATGTCCAAACTCTTTGGGCCCACCATGATATATGTGTTTTATCCACGCCGTCCATCCTTTTTTTCAGCTCATTTTAGTGCATGACAACAATAATGAGGTGGATGCAAATCTCGGGTGGACCACACCACAGGAAAACAGTGTGGATTAAAATTCCATCATTAAAAACTTCAGGTGGCTCACTATATTTTTTATTTACCATCCTGCCTGTTGGTGAGGTAATACATACACACATAGTAAATGTAAAACAAAAATACCAGCTTGATTCAAAACTTATGTAACGCCGTACAAATTTACAATTATAGGCATTCAATCCCCCAATGTCTCCTATGGTGTTGGTCCACGTGAGATTTTTATACACCATATTTTCTTATCATGCCTTAAAATGAGTTGAAAAAAATAATAGACGGGTGGATAAAGCACATGAATCATGTAGGGCCATGGATGTTTGACACCATCTGCCTGACTAGGGTTGGGTCCCTGACAAAACGCGTCCTAGTATCTGACGTGGACAAGCGTAAATGGAAATGGACCCGACTAGGGTTGGGTCCCTGACAAAACGCGTCCTAGTATCTGACGTGGACAAGCATAAATGGAAATGGATGGGCTACTTCCCTGCCACCAGCCCGGTGGCTGATGGTCGGTGCTCTGTGGGCCCCATCATGATGGATGTGTTTCATCCATTCCGTTTATCTATTTTAAAAGATCATTTTAGGGTTTTATACTAAAAATGAGACGTGTATAAATCTAAGGTGAACCACACCACGGGAAAACAATAGTGAATGGATATCCACCATTAAAATCCTCCTACGGCCCACTTAACTGCTTATTTGACATCCAGTCTGTTGATTAGGTCATACAGGTCTAGATGAATGGAAAAAACAAAGATGGGATTGATCCAAAGCTTTTATGCCCCCGAAAAAGTTTTTAACGGCCGATGCTCGTTCAACACTGTTTCTTGTAATTTGTTCCACTTCAACACTGTTTCCTGTGCTCCCACTTCCATGGGTTGGACATATCACGACACTACGGGGATCCTGTAATTCTTGTAGGGCTGCACATAGATTCATGGATCGACGGAACCACCCAGCATCGGACACGGCTTCTGTGGTTTCCTGACTGTGGGGCCCACCATGATATATTTCCTTACATCCACGCCGTTCATCCGTTTTGAAAGATCATTTTAGAACATAAACCCAAAAACGAAGGAGATTCAAGTCTCAGGTGAACCACACCACAAGAAACAGTGGTGATTAGCCATGAAAAACTTCTTGTGGACCACAGAAGTTTTGTATCAAGCTGATATTTGTGCAGTCCCTTCATCCAGGTTCTTGTAAAAACTTCTTTTGCAGTCCAACACCAGCAGCTTAAATGGCAAATAAACCATTCAGTGGCCTCCAGTTAAGAGTTTAACGGTGGGTATTCAATCCCCACTATTTCCTGTAATGGAGTCCACCTAGATTTAGATCTGGTTAATTTTTGGTATCATGCCCTAAAATGAACTGTAAAAAGGATGGATAATATGGATCTAAGGCAAATACATCACAATGGGCCCCGCAGCGAAAGATCCACTAAAGCTGCTCCCAGCACCACCGTTCGTGGGATGTACTCAACCAAGCCCATCTCCAATAACAGCACATGGCCTAGGTATGAAGTATTCAACGGTTCCCCGAATCTACTGAATCCGCTTCCCAGTGAATCTGATAGGCTCCGAAGACATGTTGTTTGCCCACGGTAGTGAAAGCACTACTATTTAAGCTATGTATATATGTGTAAATGGGTCACTTGGCTCAAGCTTTATTAAAAGGTATGCTAAAGTACATCTCAGGACCTTGGGCATTGAATTGGATGTTTGTCAATGACAAAGCCATTTTATTTTACAGTGCTCTCTTTGAATGGATGACAAAGAATATAAACTCTCTCATATTGAACATTTCCAATCATTGATTATACATATTTTGGTGACTGCATGTTTAAAGCAAAATAACCAAATTATCAAAAATTGAAAATAATCTAATTGAGAGTCATTTATAATTCAATGGAGAGTGTTTATTTGTTATCTTTCCACCATAAAAGTGAGACTTATATGCGGTTTGGATCATTGGAAAATGACCTAGATTCAAAAGTTAAAAGTATTGTACCTATTGCAATAGGTGTGAATGTATTTGAGTAAACCTCCTAGCACAATTCCTTGGTAAATAAACTTTAAGTGACTTATAAAACTGAAGAATTATTATTTTTTAATCCAAACAGTGTTTTTGTTGTTTGTTTAACATTTCTCAAAACAATATTTTCATTTCCCTTGGATATATCCCTGAAAATGGTTATCATTTTCTTGCTCATACTACGAAAATATAATTTATTTATTTTATATAAGAAAACAACTCATATCTCTATAAAAGCGCCTTACATATTAGGCCCGTATGCCACCAACCAACTTCAAGTGCCCCAAATGTTAGCCTCATGTCTAAGAATTATATGAGGTGAGCTTAATTGATCAACAGTGTAGATTTTTTCAAGGGTTGGATGATGTGAACGGACATATCAGTAGACCCCCACTCAAGGTGTGATTAGTCTAAAAATGTGTATGAGTGGTGCGCTACTATTGTGCTACATGCATAGTATTTTGGTTGGACTAGGAATGCTAAATTCGTACAAAGCTTGATAGAGTGGAGTTTCGATGGGTTTCAAACTCCTCAACCAACACAACTATATAAACAAGGTCGGGTCGCCAATCCTACACACGTCCGAAGTTTTTATTCCCATTCCAGTGCTTCTCTAAAGGGTGTAAGGTACAAAAGACTATGACATTGGTTTTCAGCGATGGCATCCCAACTAGGTATGAATTTTGGTTCAAATTACTTGATCTTCTTCCCCGATGCACTGTGCGATCCTTTCAATTCTACAATTTATCGTCTTGCAGTTGGTATCAGAGATGATTGTGCATTGACTATGGTGGGTCTCTTAAAAAATTCATTTTAAGAAGATCCTATTGAGGCCAGATCTTATCGGTCCATTTGTGGATATCCAACTCAGATCTAGGCCATTTATCGCAGCTAGTTGAATTAAATTTATTCGCATCTTAAAATTAGGGTTTTATGAAACCTCGCAACGGTGTGAATTCCTTCCGATCTCTCTCCCCAATCAAATTTATAGTGTAATCTGCCACTAGAATTTGGCATTATAGTCTTACCGGAACCCAGCATCTTTAACTACCAATATATAGCTTTGTACCCATGGCCAAACAAAAACAGTCAGATTCCAACCATTAGCAAGGGATTAAACCCCTTAAGGTTTACCGCTACCAATGTTGCCCTTGTCGCTGAATAAGAAGGTTTTCAAATCTCTTACCTGCAATAGTGCGGTCGTAGCAGCAACTCTCTCCTCCCTCGGCATCGCCATAAGGTTGTTTTTCTGAGGGCTTTTCAAAACCTATCAGAACCCCAAACCCCTTATCCATCTCTATTCATCATAAGGTCAATTAGACTAGCATCACAACCACGGATTCTGGTCCTTGAAGAAGAAGTTTAGGTCTCCTTTTGGGCCGCTCTAGTTACCTTCTTTCATCATTATGACACATGGGTGTTAGCATTCCTCCTTCATATGTGTGCAACTACTGTAATCCCTCCACCAATAGCAGAATTATAGATGATTAGCGGCAATGGGAAGGCTATCACAGCTAGGGCTTCAATTGTGTTGGCTATTGATGAAGGGATTTTTCGTTCTCCTCTCTCTAGCATCTTCGTTTAGCTAAGACAACAGTCATGGAATCTAGTGATCAAACGTCGTTGGGGTCATTTTTTTAAAAGATTGGGAAGAAGGGGTTAGGGTGCTGTAGGGTTAGGGTTTCTTACCAAAACCCTATTCGCTTCGAGCCCAAGCTCCTTAGTGCATGTTTAATCAACATGGTTGTTTGTCATGTGTCTGAATTGGGCAACACTCGGGGCCTTTGGGCACGTTCTATTTTTTGCCATAATTCTTATCCATTAGGCTACTGTGTGGGCCTAAGCCCACTCTAGATCCTTTGACAGGCCACTTCCGTAGCCATTTTTGTCCTATCGGGGCTTTTTTTGCATCTCTTTATGGGCATGTGTGGGCCCATGTGGTAATTACCCCGTAAGCCCAAATTTAGAGCCCATTCATATTTCATCCTATCTGCCTTAAGGCCCAATAAAATGTACATTTATATAGTTGTTAAGCCTCCTCGCTTGTTATTGTTTATGGAAATTTATATTGAGATTATAACCGTTTATTATTTGTATTATGGTATACTGATATTTGCCTTGACCCACTTTATCTTTATGGATAATTTAGGCAAGTTTTTTGCTAGCATGTTACACTTATAAAATGATTCAATTGAATTATGTATACAAAATAACCTACCCTAAAGTCAATCTAAGGTCTTTCATATCTTGGACATGATGTATGAACATTGAACCTTCTTTTCTTCAGATGATAGATGATCTTTGAAGTTCATGAAGCTTGAGATCCTGACACATAATGAAGCTTGCACATGAGATCTTTTGAAGCTTAAATTTGTAGTACTTGAGTTGTACTTAACTTTGAGTCTTGAGTATGAAAAGTTGACTTTTCTTTCGATGTCGCTTTAAAACATTGACCTTTGAATCTTAAAGGAGTGAACAATGTACTTGATCTTGCATTTCTTTGAAATAGATCTTTTTTCTTGACTTGAAGCATTGTCCTTGTACATGTGATGTAGTGCCTTGAACATATATATATATATATATATATATATATATATATATATATATATATATATATATATATATATATATATATATATATATATATATATATATATCAATGTGCTACACAATACACAGATTGTGGTTTTGACACTATAAAATTTGACAGTCAAAGGAGCAAGAAACCATAGCACTTACAATCTCCTCCTTTGTCAAATTTGTGACAAAACACACTCTAATAAAAATAAGAGAAGCATTACATGCTCAATAAAGAATCATGCACCATATATACACAAGATAGTATAATGCACCAGTTACAATAACCAGAACACATCATCTTGAAATAGTCAAAACACTTCCTTACTTACTCCCCCTGAGTAGCATACATATGAAAGAAAAAAAATGCTACTACCCACAATCCATACCATATCCATAAGCAAGCACAAGCACAAGCACAAGCATAACAAAATATTCTCCCCCTTTTTTTCACAATATGATAAAGGAAGAAACTAAGATATGGAAGAGGAAAATAAATAAAAGAGAAATAAGGTTGAAAACTAAGTAAGATATAAGCAAATAATGTGCTCATATAAGTAACCAACATGAACCAAGTTCATCTAAAGTCAGTATCACAAATAGAAAGAAAGCAAAGTGTCATAAGAATTTTTACAAACCAATATAAGAAACTACTAATCGAATCCAAAAGAGGGAGTAGGAATAGATGGATCAATTTGGTGTAAACCCTTGTTAATGCACATCATATATTTGCGCATATAAGAAAATTGAGAATCCTAGGTTACACGAATCTGAGACACCTGTTCCTTAAGAGAATGCAACCTCTCAGCAAAATCAGAAGACTGATAGTTAGGGTCAGCCTCAGAATCTGATTCGAGCTCATTAAAGATATCATCCATGTTTCTATCATCTGGAGGTAAATCACTACCTTCTTCATTCACTACTTCAGCTCCACCACCACCCACATCTACTTGGCCATCAGCCAGCCTCAATTTCATCTTGTTTAATTTGAGTTGTTGAAAATAATGTGATGAATAGGAGCCTCTTCAACAGACATAGTTACTAACATATGAGTGGCTAACACAGTCATAAGATATGTAAATGGAATATAACTGTGTCTAAGATGGAGATGAAATTGTATAATGGAATGACAGATTAAAGAAGAAAGACAGACATTTGTACCAAAGATGATGAAATGCAAAATCTGAACCATGAAAGAGGTCAGTTCAGTTTTGTTACTAGAATGTGGATAAAGATTTGAAATAAATATCCTGTGAAGAACTCTGTATCTGTACTTTGAAGTAAGCGCATTCCCATCTTGACTTCATTGTGCATCTATGTTGCATAATGCTCTAGTAAGCATACATTTTTCTGATTCAGATGGTTTATCAACTAGAGAGCTAATTGGAATACCTTCATCATTGACAGGTATGTCCATAAGGCCAGAAATCAAATGATGATCAACTTCAAAAGGACATTCTCTAGTTACTATTATAAATATTAAATTTTTAGCTAAAAAAATCAAAAATACAAGCATACATAGCTTGCACAATATACTGGTATGCCGGCCCACCCCAATGTAGAATGTTAGCCCATCCTATATATTGGAGAAGAGGAAGGAGATCAAAAGGAGCAAGATGTTCAATATGAATAAGTCGCTCAACTATCACATTGCGCAACCTCAAATCTCGCACATAGGGAGGATCATTTCGGGTGACCGAAGGTGGCGCCTTGTGATAGGTGTCGATCTAGATGTTGAAAGACCTCAAGAACTTTTCTTTCTACCTCTAACATCCATTTGCAACTAGGAATACAAGAAATCAAGAGGTTACAAATGATGTAGAGTGGGGTTTCTCTAAATCAGATTTTGGTGAAGAAAACGCTAAAAATCTTAAGGAGACAAGAAACAAATCACTCCAATTGTGAAAATGAAGTGATACGAACTTGAATCTACAAGAAAAATGGAAATAACGAACTAACCTTTAAGAATCAAGAAGTTGGGTACGACTGGTCGAGCTTAAACTCGTTAGAGAGGAAGAGTAAATAAGGAAGAAAAGAGTTTTTTCCCAAATTAAAAGCACCAGCGTGCTACACAACTGGTCATGGGACATCCTCGACCGGTCATGTCACGACTGGTCGAGTACGTCCTCGACTAATTGTGCACAACAAAAAACATGCATTTTTCACATAAAATTGAAATTTAAACAAATAAATTAACAAATATATATACTATAATACAAAAATGTATGAATAATCAATTTAAATTGCACATACCAAGATCAAATTTTAATTTATTAAGCCTACTTTTATCGAGCGGTTTAGTAAAAATGTCAGCAAGTTGAGTCTCAGTCGGAATGTATTCCAATGAAATTATCTTTTCTTCTACTAATTCACGAACATAGTGATATCTAATGTCAATGTACTTGGATCGTGAATGCTAAATTAGATTTTTAGATATATTAATTACACTGAAATTATTATAATATAAAACCATTGAATCATGTGTAATTCCGTAATCGCTTAACATTCTATTCATCCATACAAGCTAAGTACATGTATTTCTAACTGTTATGTGTTCAGCCTCAGCAGTTAACAGCAATACAGAACTTTTCTTTTTACTAATCCAAGAAACTAAATAGTTTCCAATATAGAAACAACCACCACTGGTTGATTTTCCATCATCGATATTACCAGCCCAATCAGCATCTGTATAACTAGCCAATTGAATAATAGTATCATGTGGATATCAGAGACCCAAATTTGTTATGCTTGCGACATATCGTATAATCTGCTTAACAATAGTTAATTGCGACTCCTTAGGGTCAGATTGATATCTAACACTAAAAACAATATCAGGTCTACTTGCAGTTACATAAAGTAAACTGTTAATCAAACTACGATATAATTTAGGATCAACACTTTTATCTATAAAGTTTTTTGAAAGTCTTAATGCTGTACTCATAGGAGTATCAAAATTTTTCCTATTCTCAAATTTGAACTTTTTAATTAAGTTCAGAGCATATTTGGTTTGAGAAATAAAGATACCATCAGGTTGTTGTTTTACTTGCAACCCTAAGAAATAATTCAATTCCCCAATCATGCTCATTTCGAACTTAGATTTCATAAGATCTACAAACTCAATAGTCAAGTTAGTACAAGTAAATCCATAAATAATATCATCAACATAGATTTGCACTATTAAGATATGATTGTTATGTTTCTTAACAAAAAGAGTCTTATTAACACTTCTTATTAGAGAATTATGACTTAGTAGAAACTTAGTCAATTTTTCATACCATGCCCTGGGAGCTTGTTTCAAACCATAGAAAGTCTTTTTTAAGCGATAGATATGATCAATATTTTTAGAGTCTTCAAAACCCATTGGTTGTTTAATTTACACTTCTTCATGTAAATTGTTATTTAAAAAAGCACTCTTTACATCCATTTGATAAATTTTGAATTTTCTAAAGTAATGGATATAAATAGTCTGATTGATTGAAGACGAGCTATTGGAGCAAAGGTTTCATCATAATCTGTAACGCCCCAGTTTTCAGAACCTAAGTACACGACACGGATTCCAAGAACCCAGGAGTTAACTATTGGTAATCACGATCAACTAATTAAATCAAAGTGTGATATAGCGGGAATGAAAACGTGTCATAGATATGACCTCAAAATAGGAACAATATTCGGGCCCACTTAGCTAGGGGCTACTTACAAAACCTTAAGTTTCTTTACAACCCAAAATGTACTGAAATCGGATAAATGATTAAACTACTGATTTAGCCCGTAGTAGGCTGCCGCCTCCTGCTGCGATTCCTCATCATATGGCTCCTCCTCAGCCGTCATCACCTCCAGATGTGCCATGTCCTCGACGTCTCCCGTACTTGCGTCTTCTGTATGGTTGAATAATGATGAATGAGTGGTCAGCTTAGTGTGATCTCCCCTCAAGATTACACACCACCATCCTAAACAAAGAATAGCATAAAACATGCAAGTAATCCAAAACATAGGATATGTAGTCTTATTTAAATGCATGAATGCATGAATGCAACGTCGGCCCGAGAAAAATATCTAGACGACCTATGTCTCAGGAAAAACATCCAGACGGACATTGGGGTCGTCACCCATGGATGTGACTAGACGTCAGTGCAACACTCGGGGTAATCGCATGGGCATGAGGATCCAAGTCATCATCATAAATCGATTGACTGGTCATTACCGCAACACGCGGTATAATCGTATGGCATAATGATCCAAGCTGTCATAGTATGCCATGCATGCATGATTTGCCAACCCATTATTAGTCCAATTGCAATCAGTCGTTTTCAATAAGCTCATGGTCACTACGGGGAGCGCAGGGCCCAGTGTAGGCCAATGGCTCAGGCATAGTGTCCCATTACCACCATCCCTGACCCATGAGACCGCCGTCTTAGGGTGTGTGTACGGCCTACTAACATGTGGCCAATCAATTTAACATAAAGGGGTGGGGACGAAATGTTGAAATCATCAAATGTGGTGATTAAAACATGACGGCATGAATGGTGCAAGGATGAGTAAACATCGATATTTAGAAATGTTGTAAAGTTCATCCCAAGTCAAATAGGTGAAACCCCACTTGGATGGTAAACCCCAGGGTCAAATACCACAACCAAAACCTCCATGTCAGGGGCCTACTTAGATCACAACTAGTCTAGTTACACCCCAAGAACAAACTCTCCCTTGATAGAAATTCCCATGGAGAGATTTTAACAGTATGTGTGTCATAGAAATATGTATCACAATTTTAAAGGGAAATAAGGAACAACAACTAAAATCGCATAAGATACATAACATAAATGATTGGATTATTCAACTAGGCAGTTCAAGGAAATAAATATTCTAAACAATAATAAGCATGAGGATTATCATGTTAAACAGATAAATTAAGTGAATGCAATTTATTTCCATATACAATTCATCATTAGTCTAGTTAGCTATTTACATTACTGAAACTACTATTTCTAGTCTAGATAGAGATGAAAAGCTTAAGGGGAGGAAAATCATCACCAGACGAAGTGTAGAGTGCTCCTAGAGGCAAGTTGCTTTGAGAAGGTGGTGTACTTATGCCACTTACGTAACTCCGTGCACACATTTACTTACATTAGCCAATGTACCACGAGTTCTAATACGTGAGGGTTGGAAGGCCCTAAACTAAGGTTGTTTGGGCAGAAATCAAAGGTGATCAGGCCTACCAAACACGTGCCACCGATATCAGTGTGAACTGGGCTCAATTAGGCCCCACTTTCTACATTCAATTGTCACATAGCATTTATATATGCAGACGTTGCATACATAGTGTACATGTATCACATAATATACATGCATACATTGTATACATTAAGGTATACATAATGTGTACATCATATATTTATATATGTATCATGTAATATATAAGTATATACAACCTGTGCACCTGAATGGGGTGAATGTGCACTCAGGTGCACCACAGCCAACCCTAGATGGTCTGTATTCAAAAAGAGAAATCAAGGTGGCTATCTGCCAGCTCCCCAACACTCCGAAAGTGGTGGCAACTTCCCATACGTGGTACTCAGTAAAGCTACCCAGATCAACCAATGTCGGTAAAGTCACCTTAATCCCACCCATCCAATTGATGTTTATCAAAGGGATGGATGGTGTGGATGAATCACATGCATTCAGGTGAGGCCCCCACGGCCCATCCAAATGGATGGTAGGATAAGGCTTATACCACTGTGGGGCTCAATATTTGCGGCGTGGCCAATCTGGAACTCATACCAGCAGTCACTACCAGAACTGTCCATATGGACAGCTGGGGACATGAGCATAAATCAAAGTGGGTACCCACGTGGCGCCCACCACGTACCTCTGTACTCGCTCCAACATCTACATCTATGTATATGTGTGTGTGTGTGTGTGTATATATATATATATATACACATATATAATAAATAAAATAAAAATAAAAATATCAGCTCAATGTAATTAAGGAGATCAAGTTTTGAGAGGTGGTCAGCCACTACGTTCTCTGCTCCCATTTTTTTTTTATTTCTATGTCGAATTCCTGGAGTAGGAGGATCCATCTTATCAGCTGAAGCTTGACATCATTCTTATAGAGAAGGTACTTTGTGCCGTATGATTAGTGTAAATAATGATTTTGGATCCGATCAAGTAGGACCTAAATTTGTCCAAAGAGAATATTACGACTAAGAGTTCCTTCTCTATAGTAGAATAGTTTACTTCGGTAGAATTTAGAGTTCTACTCGTATAGTGAATCACATAGGGCTTTTTCTCTTTTCTTTAGCCAAATACCTCCCCAGTAGTATATTTAGATGCATCGCACATCATCTCAAAAGTTATGCTCTAGTTGAGTGGCTACATGATAGGAGCAATAGTCAACATGCACTTGAGCTTAGTGAAAGCTTCATGACATTGTTCAATACACTCGTATGGTGTATCCTTTTGAAGTAGATTACATAAAGGATAAGAGATATGGCTAAAGTCCTTTATGAATCGTCTATAAACTTCGGCGTGTCCTGTTGAGTGGTAAATATTGCATATTTTTCTCCATTTATATCTTGGTTTTATGAACATTATACTACTTAATGGTATATTTTATACATGTTTGTGTTGTAAGGTGAGTTTAAGAGCTTAGATTTAAAAAGAATGTTAAAATCATGGATTTGATGCTCAAGAATCACCAAGTAAAAGAATGACATTTGGAGACTAAGATTGAAGATTTCAAGACCCCAAGAGTCAAGAAAACCAAGTGCAAAGGAAGGAAGTACAGAAATTCACAGAATCTGAGCTTAGATGACATCGAAGCCGTCATCAAAGACTGACTTAGATGACATCAAAGCCGTCATCGAAGCGAGTCTTCGATGACATCGAAGAAGTTTAGATGACATCAAAGAATTACAGGAAAATCAAGTTTGGTTGCTGGATAAATTGGATACAGTCTTTGATGACATCAAAGCTAGTCTTAGATGACATCGAAGGCTGCTCGATGTCTTCGAAAGGTTTATGTGGAGCCTACGCAGAGTGAGAAAATTTCAAGTAGTTTCTAAATTTTTCAAACCAGTTTGAAGGAGGGAGTTCTCCATTTATAAATAGGGCTTCCCAAGGCATTCCTAAGCATCTTTCAGAGCATATAAGGGTAAAATCTAGGTTTTTTTTAGGGTTTTTAGAGAGCTTTCAAGTTTCATAGTTTGTGTTTTTCTTTACAAGTTTTATTTATTTATTTTTCTTACTTTCTTGTTGCTTTTTATTTTACATTTAGTTATGTCTTTCTAGTTCCCTCTAGCGCAAGCTAGAAGGGAGGCACGTTGGTTTAATGATTTTATAAATTATGATAATTGATTATTTTTAATGATGAGATGAATGGTATATGCATGTTATCAATTATCTAGGTTTAGGTTTTTGATCCTCATGTGAGATCCATATTGATGGATAGGCTTAACCTAGATTAGTTAGATTTCCTAGATACGAGATGTTCTTAACCTGCTACATTTCTTTGATTCATTACCTCATGGATATTGAATGCTTAAAATCACTGGTGCTTAAAAATATAAATCAATGATGCTAATCCATGATTCTCTAATCTTTTATATCATTTACAAAAATATTTAAACTATTTTATTTTCCTATTAGGCTAACCATAGTGCTCAGATCTTAATTGTGTTATCAAAGTCATTATGACTTATGGAACATTAACCTATATGTGGAACTTTGAAGCTTGGGTGTTGTTTTCAAATTAATTGAATTCGATCCATTCAAAACCTTCAAAATCAAATCATCCGTTTAGTTTCCAATACTTAGTTAGTTTTGCATTTAATTTTTTTCATTCTCATAAATTATCTCTCTGTGAGATCGATCATGTATTCATAGGATGTTACTTACGAACCTTTGTACTTTGAGGCAAGGAGTCAAGTTTTTGACACCATTACCAGGGAGAGATGAAGATAAATTAGATCTGTGCAAGATAGCTAAGGTAGGTTCTCTTTTAAACCCTCCAAAATTTTTATAGATTTTTTATTTTATTTTGAAAGTAAATTCAGTTGAGTCTTTCAAGAACTAACTGTGACATAAGGTTGCCTTGCTTGGGATTTCATCACCCAAGTGCTATGGTTGTCCTACAATTGCTGTTTAATCACAAAGATCATCCATTAAATCTATTTTCCAGATTAACATAGCTTAATTTCTGCATTAGTTTTACTTTCTTTTTATTTATTTTTCTTTGTCGTTTGATCCCTCCTGGTCGGCTTTGTCGCCTGGGTTGTTGGTTTATTTTGCTTTGTGGATTAAACCCTCATGGTTGGATCTGCTGCCTGGGTTGTTGGTTAAGTTTTTATTTTTATTTTAAGTATCATACTTGCTATTTGAATTGGTGGTATTTGTTGTGTGGTGTGGATGGTTTATCCTGTTGGAGTAGAGATCAAAATAATTAACTCTCTTTTAAAGGTGGACTAGTCTCAGGCCTTGATCATTCATTTAAGAGAGATAGTCAACACCACTTAGATTCTATGGTAGACCCAGTTTATAATGCAAATCCAAATTTTCCTGATCCAACTCTAATCCAAAACTGAGAAAATCAATGCAATCCTCCTCTTGAGGATGAGAATGAAGTTCATAGGAATGTGTTACACCAACCACAAACTTTATGTGAACATCTAAACCCTGACAGATCAACTTTTTCATCTTGCATAGAGTTCCCTGCTCACACAAGGAACAATGATTTTAAACCAGGCATGATTTAATTAATTCCTAAATTTTATTGCTTGGATTCTAAAAGCCCTTGCACCTCAAGGACTTTGAGGAAGTAATTGCAACATTACAAGTAAACAATGACAATAGGGATGTACTCAAACTTAGTTTATTCTCATTTTCTCTAAAGGATTGGGTGAGCTTTAATTCACCTAGACCCAATTGTTTGTAAACAGAGAATGTGATCAAATTAATACTTGCCCCAAAGTCAAGAAGTGCATGCTCAATTCGGTGGTTCCTAATTACACATGTGATGGTTGAGCTACCAGGATCTTTGTATTTTTGTAATACATCTTGCTTAAGGATGACACTCACTTTTTCTATCAAAAAGATTTTCTTTTGAATGTTTTGCTGTCTTTTGGTTGTACATAGATCTTTAAGAAATTTTGCATATGAAGGGATTTGTTTAATGACATCCAGTAAAGGAATATTGACCTTCACTTGCTTAAGCACCTCTAGAATATCGTGGGAGTTAAATAGAGGTTTGGGTGCAATCAACCGTTGGGGAAATGATGCAATCAGCTTGTTTTGAGATTCTGGTTCCATCTCATGTGGGATGTCGCTAATTCCATCATTCTTAACTTCTTCTGAATCCTTAGGCTTTTCAGCCCTCGTCAGAATGGTTTTGTCAATTGTCTTTCCACTTCTAAGAGTGGTGATAGACTTAGCTTATTCCACATGTTGATTGGAAGAGCTTGGGTCACTGATTTCACATTGTGGGTTTAGATTGGGGAGAGGTTGGGCTAGAAAAGTCCCTTTCTCTCTAGTCGCTAAGTGTGACTCAATCTTTGAATTGATGATGCAAACATTTCCATTATTGTTTTGAGATCTTAGAATGCTTGCAGTGTGTTCTGGTTAAAGAGTTCTTAATTCTGCATGAATTTTTAAACTGGATCCTCTTGAGGTTTCCTTTGATTTAGAAGTTAAGTAAGGGCCTCTTAAGGATTGACTATTTGTCCGTTCCTCTAACTAAAGTTTGGATGATTCCTCCAATTAGAATTATATGTGTTTGAGGTGGGTCTGCTGAATGGTCGTTGGTAAGTATTTACAGTATTTGATTGTTCATTTAATAAATCTTAAAAAGCAAGGATTGTGAGACAATCTTGCATCGCATGTATATTGTTAGTAAAAATACCACAAACAACTTATATGACTTCCCTTAGTTTTATAGCTTCCACCTTCTTAAGTTTCATGGCCTCAACTTTTCTTGTGAGATTGGTCACCCTTGCACTGATGTTATCTTCTGCTTTTAAGGCATACATTCCCCCCTTTCCTTTGATTGAGTAGGCTTAGAAGTGGTGGGTCTCCTTGTTCATAAATTCATCGTTACACATCATCTCTACAAGTTGGCGCATTAACGAAGTTAATTCATTACAAAAAAAGCTTATTCTCTGCCAAATTTCATAACCATGATGTGGACATAAATTTGTGAGATCTTTGAACCTTTCATAGCATGGGAAGAAGCTTTCTTCCTCTTTCTGGGCCAAGTTCATGATTGCCTTCGTTAAAGTGTTAGTTTCATGAAATGGAAAATTTTTTTTGAGAAATTCCCAGGTCATCTCGACCCATGAGCCGATAGATCGTGGCTTTAAGGAGTGCATCCATGTCTTAGACTTCTCCTTCAGTGAAAAGGAGAACAATTTGGGTTACACTATGTCCTCAGGCCCGTTTGGAAAGTGTAATGTGGGGACTATCTCATCAAACTCTTTGATGTGTAATATAGACTTTTAGAGTTTAGTCCACGTAATTTAGGAAGGAGTTGTATCACTCTAGGTTTAACATCCATGTTTCCTACATTAAGTGGAAACACCATGCAAGGTATACTCACTCCTGCCGGTTGTAAATAATCTCACAAAGTATGAGGTGAGGGAGCATTATGCACTTCATTCTCATCTTGAACCTCCTCAATTGGAGGTTGAGGTTGATTTGCAACCATTACTTCAATTAACGATATGATCTCAAGTGGTGTCTAATACTTTGATGGATAGGCAACCCTTTGACTAATCCTCCTTCACTCAAGAGATGGAGAGTGTTATCATGAACCCAATTGAGCATGAAACACACACAAACCCTCAAGTACCAAACAACTAAAAGCTAGAAGAAAGAAAACTAAAGCAAATAAGAAATCTAGAAAAGAAAGAGAGAATTGGAAAGAGGTTACCGAATTGGAGTTGCTATGTTAAGATCCTATAAAATAAAAAATAATGTTAGTTTCTAAAAACAATTTTAAAAAAATCCTAACCTAAAAAAAAAGTTAACCTTAATCTTAACTTAATTCTAATACCAATTAATCTTAGAAAAATGTAGCCGTAATCCCCAGCAATGGCGTCCAAAACTTGTTCACAATCCCAAGTGTAGGGTCGCAATGTAATAATAACTCGGTGAGACCGAGGTTGAATCCATAGGGACTAAACTTGTACGTAATTAGAAGATAATTAGAACTAAAACTAGAAAAAGATCTAAATTGAATTGTGGAATAGTTGAGAGGAATTGTGAATAAAGTATCAATAATCAAAAGGAAACTAGACTACCAAGGATCCACTTGTAGCTATCAGGATGTTACCTTACTTGATTCAACAAGTACAATTGGAATCAGAGTCCTATCCCATCCAATTGGAAGATGAAGCAATTAAATCAAATCTCTAAACTTTTCATTGATCTAGTCCTTAATGATGGAGTATTGTGATGATTAGAAGGGAATTCATGCATCCACTCATGCATCCACCATGCTCAGGAGACGATGGTGAACATGAGTTTTACTAATCTCATAATATCAAAACAAGAAAAGAAAATATTCAAAGTTATCACATCATCTATTGCAATTTGAGTCACAATAAATTATAGAAAATTGAAAATATTCCTTAAATTCAAACTAGAAATCAATGATGTTCGACATAAACAAGAATCAAAGCAAAAGAAGCATCAAAATAAACTGCAGCTTCACCTCTTAGCCATAACTATGAGATTAGTTAGTCATAGCTTACTCAAAAATAAAAGAAAAAAGTAAAAGATATACTAGAATCGATGAAGAAATCAAAGTGAAAGAACATTATTAGCACTGCACTAGGCTCTCTCTCCCTTTCCAAACCTTAGAAGATGATTTGGAATAGCCTGAGGACTCTTTTAAATAGTTTTACAACTCAAAATTTCAGACAAACTTCAGAAAGTTCGCAAACTACCTCGAATTTATGCACTCTACGCAGTTCCCAATATAGACTTTTAAAACTTTCTTTTTTTAGACTAAGAGTTTCAAAATATATTTTTTCAAGACAATTTTCAAGAATATGTTTTTTTCAGACAATTTTCAGGATTCCTTTTCATTTTTTCTTCAAATATTCGATTCTCTTCATTCCTCACTTTATTTCCTTGGATTTTTGGCATGTGAATTCTTCATTAATGACTTCTAAATCTCTAAATTTTTATTTAGTAATCTTTTGAGCATTAATCTTCCTTTTGGCATCAATTTCACCTTAAGCTCTCGAAATCACCTCACACATGAAAACATGCATAATTAGATTGATTAAGAACTATCAAGTTTATAAAACTAAGGTATAAATAGGGAAAAATATGTAATATTTCACACTCTACAATAGACTTGGGGAGCGGGTACCATTAGATTTATATCCAACCCAATAATAAGTGAAAAATGGCATTCAAGAACAAGGAAGGGTTATACGAGTGGTTGGTCATGCCCTTCGGTCTATCAAACGCACCAAGAACTTTTATGCGTTTGATGAATCAAGTGATAAAATCGTTCATTGGCTGATTTTTGGTCTTGTATTTTGACGACATCCTGATATATAGCTAGGATTAGACAGAGCACAGGGAACATCTTAGGTAAGTGCTGCAAGTCCTACAAGTTAACAAGTTATCCTCAACTTTAAAAAGTGTAATTTTTTAATGGACAGCCTGTTGTTCCTAGGATTTTTTGTAATATCCAGGGCATCCGTGTGGATGATGAAAAGGTGTGAGCCATTAGGGAATGGCCGATCTCAATAAACATTCATGAAGTAAGGAGTTTCCATGGGTTACCAACCTTCTATCGTCAATTTGTATGAAATTTTAACACAATAGTCGCACCTATTACATATTGCATGAAAAAAGGACCGTTTTAGTGGACCGATGCGGCTGACAAGAGCTTTCATGACATCAAGCATCACTTGTCCACAACACGAGCCTTGGTTCCTTCTAATTACGACAAGTTTTTTGAGGTTGAGTGTGACGCTTCATATGTCAGAATTGGAGAAGTATTATCAAAGAAAGGTAGGTCGGTAGCCATCTACAGCGAGAAGCTCAACGAAGCCCAAAAGAAGTGGTTGACGTATGAGCTTGAGTTGTACGCAGTTGTTCAGGTACTGTGACATTGACAACATTATTTGATTCAAAGTGAGTTTGTTCTATACACTGCCCATCAAGCATTAAAGTTTACTAATAATCAGACTAACGTGAATCATGTGCATGTTAAATGAGTTGTATTTTTACAGGAATTCATGTTCGTTCTGAGGCACAAGTCAGGTTAGTAGAACAAGGTGGCTGATGCACTTAGCCATCATGTATCACTACTTGTTATAATGAGCAATGAAATGGTCAGCTTTGATTATCTTAAGGAGCTGTATGCCGAGGATGAGGACTTTAAAGATTTTTTAATGAAGTTTCAAGAAGGTCATTGTAATGACCTACATATACAGGACGGTTTCCTCTTCAAAGGGAATCGATTATGTATACTTAAAAGTTCTCTGAGAGAGCAAATATTCAGAAGCTACATGGAGGTGGCCTTGGTGGACACCTTGGGTAAGACAAGACGCGAGCTCTTGCGGAAGAGCAGTATTACTGGTCACAATTAGTATGTGATGTAGGAAAAATAGTACAACTTTGTCATGTTTGTCAGACCTCTAAGGGGTAATCTCAGAATACAGGCCTCTCCACCCCATTATCTGTACCTGACGGCCCTTGGAAGGATTTATCTATGGACTTTGAGCTTGGTCTCCCATGAACACAATGCGGCATGGATTCAGTGTTCGTGGTGGTAGATCGTTTCTCCAATATGACGCAGTTTATCCCATGTAAGAGGACTCGATGTAACACACGTGGTGAATCTATTCTTCAGAGAGGTTGTGCAACTACACAGGGTCCCAAAGACTATTATTTCTGACCATGACATGAAGTTTATTAGTCACTTTTGGCAAACTTTGTGGACACGATTCAATACGCGACTTCAGTTCAACAACACCTACCACCCACAGACTGATGGGCAGATTGGGGTTATGAATCATATGTTGGAAAACCTTCTTTATTGTATTTAAGGAGAAAAATCAAAGCAGTAGAATTTGACCTTGTCTTAAGTAGAGTTCGCATTCAACAACATGGTGAATCGCTCAACTGGGAAATCCTCGTTCTAGATTATTTACGGACGAGTGTCGCGCCACACACTTGACTTGGTCCCTCTACCTAAGTTCCTAGACATGAGCATTGTAACAGAACATATGTAAAATAGGATCATGGGCATTTATGTGGAGGTGCAGACCAAGCTACTTCCTTGAATGAGAAGTATAAGGATCAAACGGACAAGCATCGGCGACAAAAAGAGTTTGAAGTGGGCGACCACATTATGGTCTATCTACTTAAAGAGAGATTTTCAACCGAGATGTATAAAAAATTTAAAAATAAGAAGATTGGACCAGTACCAATCATTTGAAAGATTAATGATAATGCTTACGTTATCGATCTTCTAGATGACATGGCGATCTCACAGACTTTCGACGTTGCGGACTTGACCGAGTATCATGAACCAAAACAAGACAAGAACTTGAGGAAGATTTCTTTTAAAGTGGTGGGAATTGACGTAGAGCTGGTCACAGACAGTTTCATGGCTAAGATGGATCAGAAAAGGCCCAGTCGACGAAAGAAGTGATCTGGATCTTCAGACCTTAAATCGGGCATATTTGGCAATCCGGAATGAGTTATCGGACATAAAATATATGATTTTGAAGTAGAATGATCTACTTTAGCCTCCCAACCCCATTATGCCAGGTTACATAGGATGGATTTGCAGAGTACCATCAGATCGACGATCGTTTCCCTATTTTAATTCCATTTTTACTCTCAATAGTAAGTTTTAGTTTGATTATCACTCTTCATCCATTGGGCTTTAGGAGTTGCGCCCAATGCTGAAAGTGCTTAGAATAATTAGGAGAACAGTGTGGTGAAGTCAAATAGGACACTTACTATTTTCCATTGAAAACCTTGTGCACTAGTAAACATCACGACCGTCTATAAATAGTAAGTTTACTATTTGTAATAAGTTGCAAATTCTAGGAGTTTTAGTTGTAGTTTGATTCTGAAATATCTCCCATCTTAAAATCCCTATTTAAAGGGTTGTGAACTTGTTTATTTATTTCATCAATCAAATTACAAATTTTATAGAATTTATTTATATTTTTCTTGCTTTTTTTTTTCCTCATGGATTCAAGAAGTCTTTGTAAGGAGTCCAGAGAAGCTCTATGGATTCAGAGTTGTTATCCTTGAGGAAGATGGTGATCGACCTCGTCACGTTCATCCCTGTGTCATATATACATATTATATTAAGGGTAAACAAACCAAGATCAAGAAAAATGGTGCAACTAAAAGTGTAGTGCTCTTAAAAGTGATACATACAAACCTTTCTGGTCCATTCTTTATAGCATTTTGGAGTGGGCACAAATATTTTATCATTTTTATTTTTATAAATGATAAATAAAAAATTAGATGCATTGGATGCTTTCAAAATCTATAAAGTCAAAGTTGAAAATCAACTCGATATGAAGATTAAAGTCGTCAGGTCTAATTGTAGTGGTGAATATTATGGCAGATATGAGGAATTAGGTAGTAATCCATGACCCTTTACTAGATACCTACAAGATAATGTTATTGTTGCTCAATACACCATGCCTGGAACTCTAGAGCAGAATGGTGTATGTTGAGTGTGAAATATTACATATTTTTCTTAATTATAAATTAGTTTTATAAGCATATGTGTGATAAATTGATTTAATTACGTGTGTTTTGCTATGCAAGGTGATTTAGAGAGCTAAGATGAAAATGACAATTAAAGCAAAGATTTAATGTTTGAAGAATGACCAAGTGAAGGATTGGATCTAAGGAGGGCATCATTGAATAATTCAAGTGCCAAAAATTTAAGAAAACCAAGCACTGAAGATGGAGAAAATTCTGAAAAATCATACAGTCGAATAACGTAAATAACAAATTGTTTACTCCCACCGAAGGTTAGTTCGACTGACCAAAAGTGCTGAAAATAGTCTAACAAGAAATAAAGATTTTCAAACTTAATTCGACTTAAAGGTTTGATGCGATCGAAGTGACGTTTTGTACCATAAAAGGAAGGTTTGGTGGGACCTAAGGGAGATAGCGAGTATATAGGTATTTTGAGGAAATTCAGTGGTAACTAAAGAAAAATTTGGTGTGACCAAATTGATGTTTGGTGCGATCGAAGGTTACTATTAGTGTAACCGAAGCGTAACAAAAGTGTAAAAATTCAAGATGGTGCAAATTCGGTGTAAAATTTTTCTATTTAAAGGGATGATTTAGCTTGTTCTAGATACAAATTAAGCCTTAGGAGAGAGAGTAACATGTTGCAGAACTTCCACAGATCTGTTCTTCTTCTCTAATCTTTCAGTTCTAAGTTCTTTTTCATATTTTTATTTGAGTTTAGTTCAATTACGATAATGGTTGGCTAAATCTCTTAGTTAGGGCTAAGAGGTGAAGTTATAGTTATTTTTAATGGTCTAGTTTACTTTCATTCAAGTTATTTGGTTTGAATGATGAATAATTCATTGATTTTGGTTTGAATAAAACTTTGATTCTAGTTTATTTTGATCTATTGTTGACTTCAGACACTTTGGATGCTTAGGAAGGCTAAGATTTTTTACTTATATCTTTTGTAAGGGATTGATCTATAAAATTCATTAATCTATCATAGACTATGGCCATGATAGATACTTTAAATTCCCTACAATCAATAACTTTGTGCTTTATGTGGGAATTGAATCAATTTAAGTTCAAATTCTCTTTTAGTTTGTGAATATTGAATTAACCGCTCTATTATCCGGCTGGATAGAATTGGACCTTGATTCTAGTTGAGTTATCTAATTGAATTAAGTCAATTAGGCATTGAATGGCTAGAAGTGGATCATTGGCACCCTAGTATTTTATTTTATTGATTTTATCTCTAAATTACTTAAATTTTCATCATTACTTCTTCTCACTTAAGTTTCATAGTTAATTCTAGTTTTACTTATAATGTGTTATTAGAACACACAAATATAAACACTTACAGATTTAATCTCGATCTCATCAAGTTAAAACTACATTGTATCCTTGCAGTTGGGGTTGTTATCCTTTTAGATCAATCTATATAACTGAAAAGGCGCAATCACACCCTTATGGATATGGTGCCCTTTTTTTTGGGTTAGCTTGTTAGTATACAACCATGTCAGTACACACTCCATGTTAGCCACCCCCACTAGGGATCGATACCAAGACCTCAAGTGTTGAAACGAGGTATCTCCACTCAGTCTACCAATTGAGCTATGGATCTGGTGCATGACAGGATAGAATCCATGAATGACAATAAAGTATGATATCTTGTTGAGTTATCCCAAGGAATAAAGCCGATTGGTTATAAATGGGTGTTTAAAATCAAACGGGACTCCAAGGGTAGTGTTAAAAGATATAAAGCCAGACTTGCTGTTAAAGGTTTTAATCAATGTGAATGTATTAATTTTAAGGAGACTTTCTCAACAGTATATAAGAAAGTCTCATTTATGATTCACTACATGAAAATTGGGCCTTATTGGTGGCCAGAAACGCCCCTAAAAGTCTAAAAAACCGTTGGGAAAGGAATTACCGGTGGTCGTACATGTACCGCTAAAGGAGGGCATTGTTGTATATTTTACCAGCGATCGTACCTTTTTATAGGCGCTTTTGATGACCACTGCTATAATGGAAACTTTTATCGACCCTTATTATCCTTTATCGGTGCTTTTGGTGACTGTTAGTAAAAAATTGTAAAAGCACTAATAAAAATTGTAAAAAGCACTGTAAAAGCTATAAGAAATGCCGATAAAAGCTATAAAAAGCACCGGTAAAAGATGGAAAAAGCACCACAAAAGGTTGCTAGAATGGCGGGAAAAGATATGCAGAAACACTGGTAAAGGCCTGCCAAAGCGTCATTTAGACATATCAAAGTGCCGATAAAAGTAGTTTTGAGGGCAGTAATAAGGTAGCTAAAATGCCGAGAAAGATATGCAGAAATGCCAGAAAAGGCCTGCTGAAGTGTCATTTAGACATATCAAAGAGCCATATACGTTGGTACAGGTCGTTTAAACATATCTAAGCGCCAATATACATTGGTACAAATCTATCAAGGCATCGGTAAAAGGCTCCTGATAAGTTAAGCATAATTCAAACTCATGAAATGCCAATATATGCCATGGAAAACGCTTGGAAAACCTTTAAATATGCACCTGTAAAAACTGTTCATTGCCTGTAAAGGTGCCAACCGCGAGTTAATTTTTTTCTTAATCCATTTGATTGTTTATATTTAATTGGAACCTGTATTTTTTAAAAAATATTTATAACCTTAAAAATGTTGCACAACACAATTAAAAATGATTACTAAATAAATTGTATAATGATTTTTAATTGGAGGGATATTTTTTATATGTATTCATAACATTTTCAACAAATTATTGTAAATATTATACATTTTTCATTATAAAGTAAAATGATATTTTTTATATGTATTCATAACATTTTCAACAAATTATTGTAAATATCCCTCCATCCAACCATCATCTATATTTGCCTGCAACTTGCAAGAAAAATTAATAAAAGTAAATTAATTACATTTCAACCATTTCTTGTGATTTGGCTAGCATATCCTATGGCTTCAATGCCTCAGTAAGAGCATGTTCCTTCCCATTTAGGTCAATGAAAAGGGGGGCCAACTCACTATAAGCAGCAGGGTCAAACTCCAATCCAAAACTTACATGGGGGCATATCCCATGACTTTCAATGGCCCACTTACATGAACTAGGGCTTAAAATTTCATGGCCATGCCTCATTTTTGACCCAAAAAGCATCCATTTGCAAGGAATAGAGGTAAGGAAAATGAAGAAGAGAGGGTAGGGATCTGACCACTAATTGGCTAATCTAATCTACGGTAGGGATTGATTCATGGAAAGATGAAACTACAACAACCTAAAACAAACAAAGAAAGGGAAAAAAAATTTTAAAATAGAAAAAAAAGCTGCAACAACCTATTTAAAAAATAGAAATTATAATAATGATGTTTCTTACCATCGCTAGTACATGCCTTGATAAATCAACTCATTACTATTTTTACACCACTCATGTACACATGGCATATATTAACTCAAATAAAACCAACTAGAGTGTGCATCCCACTGTCATCAAGTTGCTATCCCAAGATCAGATTAGTTGAGCAATGTCTAACCTAGATTTGACCAGAATTATAATGGGTTGAGCTTGGATACAAAATTCTGATCCAATTCTTAAATAGGTTCAATCTAGCCCCCACTTTACCTGACCTGACCCATTTACACCCCAAGAAAGGATACTTGTATGGGAGAGAAGCATGAGAAATGAAGCTATAAGAGTAAGAATCGAGGTTTGTTTATAAAGATACGAATCTATTTTATTTTTATTTTTTTATTTGGTAAAAAAATCTATGATAGAAAATTGAAGCATCTAATTCATAAAGGAGAGTTCTCATATTTGCATATGCATTCCTTCCTAGCTTTCTCAAAAATCTTCATAAAAGGTTTGCTTCCACATTTTTAGCCTTCATTAAGTGGAGTGTTTCTCCACCTAGAATGTATGAATTAGTTAGAAATGTTAAATAGGAATAGAGTACATATTAGTCAAGATTTAGAGAAATATTATTCGAAATACATTCCGTCAGTCCTGATAACAAATGGATTAATGGAAATAATAGAAAGAGTCTTTAGTACCAACACCAATATGAGTTGTGTGGAAATGCAAAAGCAGGAAATAAAATAAGAAAACACACAAATGTTCATAAAAGGAAGGACCTTCGGGCACTCATCATGGGGTGCCCTTTGGGCCTACCTCATTATTGGCAGGGACAATAGGAATGTAAGATAGAATTAGAGACACACATAACAAATAGATCAATAACATTCTTTCCCAAGGTGTAAAACCTATATCCTAGACCGTACCATTTTGTTGGCTTCCGCAGTCCTTCCGGTCAAATTTCGGCAACCCTCGACCCATATCCAACGTTTGCTTGCGATCCTAAGATAGGTCCCACATACCGAAGTTGGCTTGAACCGAAACCTGTATCATAGCGACCGCGCCGTTGCTGCGGTTCTAACACAGCGACTCGCGCACCGATTTGATACCCAGGGTAGAAGATGTCGGCCTGCATTTATTTCGAAGAAACGTCGGGCATGGCGAACTTCGAGGAAATATCTATGATATGTCCTATCAATCAATGTCAAGTACACACCATGCCCTAAGTACAACAACCCATCCCTTTCTTTTCAAAAGTCAACTCTCTCTCTCTTCTCACCATTCCTCCTTTTTACAATTTTCAAACATAACCATACTCCTTTTACAATTTTCAAAACTCACCCATACCCATCCATCTCCCATCCTTACAACACCACTCCATCCATTCTTACACCCATTATTTCTATCTCCCTCTCTCATTCTCTAGCAAATATCCAAATCCCATGAGAAATTCCACATGTCCAACACTCTCTCTCAGCTCCAAGTGTGGCCCACCCTCTCATCTCTCATTTTCACCATAAAAACTCCATCATCCACTGTTAAAAGTCGAGCATAGAAGCTTACAAGCCTACGGGAGCAAAAAGAAGGCTTAGAGGTGGGTGATCCACCGTTAAATTCTTATTTTAGGGCCCACTTATTGGTGGACCCATTTTGATCTATGTAATGTAAGAATGGAGGGCCCATAGTGGCGGGGTCCCTCCTCTCTATCACCGTCTCTCTCCCTCTCTCTCCTCTCTCTCTCTCTCTCTCTCTCTCTCTCTCTCTCTTTCTTTGAATGGTGATGATGGTGAAGGGGTGAGTGTAGCCCACCATGAATCATATACATCATGTGGAACCCATCAGATGAATGTGTGGGATCTACGCCATCCAACCCATTCGTAGGCCCGGATGGAAGGAAAACATAAATATCGGGTGGTTCTAACAGGTGGGCCACATACATGTGGGACCCACCATGATGCTTGTGTCATATTCACATGTCCAACATCCTTGTTTTCGAGTTCGGGGTGTGACACAAGGCTTATGTAAGGAATTCCCAAGCACTTAGATAAAACTTCGACAACATAGGTTCCAGAACCTTTGTGGACGTACTATTTGCTGACGCTTCCAATTTAATACATGTTGATCATGGTTGGTGATACAGACCATTGATCTGATGAGACCCACTTTGGATGGGCATGCCCCAGAAACCTCCAATACTAGAAGATCCTAATGCTTCTACAGGTAGATTGTAGGTAGATAATTAAGGAAAATGTTCAAGTCACCATCTGAATGAAAATGCCAAAAATTGAAGGGTTAGGATCTTTCAATACAAGAAAATTTTCAGACATCTCTATCCACAGTGGGATCGAGATTATTGCTTGGATCACCTAACATGGCCCCACACATATGAAACTGAAAGCATCAGCCAATAATCTTACTTGCATTGACAGTCCCAATAGGGTATGTATATATGTCCATGTAATATTCCACATGTACGTAACATTTGCTTTCTGTGGTAACTTGCATTATAGAAAAGTCCTACTAATTACACACGTGGAAATCTAGATGATAGGATAAAAAAATTTCAAAACCATTTTAAAATCGAAGTCGATTACGAATAATGTACTTTTTTAAATGTATGTGATATAGATATATATACGAATGATGAAAAATATACCTGTCTTTGGAAAGCACATCTACTCCAAACTTGATCAGAATATTTGCTACAAGTTGCAAACTTTTTGCAGCTACGACATATAGAGGTGTTCATTCATCGTAATTTTTTGAGTTTGGATCAACACCATTTTCCAATAACCATTTCAATAGGTCGACATTGCTCTCCATTACAAATTTATAGAGATAGCTTCTGGTATCTTCCAAGTTCAAAATTGGACCATTTTTTACAAGGAGAGCTGAAACTTTATCATGCCCAGTTGTTGAGTGTCAAATATTGCATATTTTTCCCAATTTATATCTTAGTTTTATGAACATGATAATGCTTAATGGTATATTTTATACATGTTTGTGTTGCAAGGTGAATCCAAGAGCTTGGATTGAAAAGAATGTTAAAAGCATAGATTTGATGCTCAAGAATCATTAAGATAAGGGATGGATCTTAGGAGACCAAGATTGAAGAATTCATATTCCAAAGATCTAAGGAATCCAAATGATGAAGGAAGAGAATCGAAAATTTGAAGTGAAGAAAAGGAATCCTGAAAATTATTCTAAAAACAGATTTCGGGATAAGAAAAGTAAGTTCTAGAAAACTGCTAAAATAGACTTCGATCATATCGAAGGTACTTAGATGCATCGAAGATCATATCAAAGGTACTTAGATGTATCGAAGGTGCAATCGCTAATTCATGATTTTTAAGCCAAACTCGCTGGACGGTTTTAGATAACTTTCAATTACATCGAAAGTACTTAGATGTAACACTCCGGATTTTTCCAACCTGGGGTTAGGCGTCCTTAAGCGATAGGTCAACCATAACACCTTGGTAACCTCTCAGAACCCAATTCCAAAGCCAAAGAAATTACTTAGGATTAATTCCTTTAGAAATTAAGCGTAAGTTAGCTAGCGCTACGCTAGAGTAGCTGTGAAATTGTCCTTGAACACTTTAAATACGTTCTGCAAGACCCAAAACTTGTAGAACCAATGACGCTATAAGACCCTGAAATCTAGGATCAAACTCTAAACCCGTTTGATCTTAGGAACCCTTTGAAACTTCGTATTTGATTTATACCGCGTGTCGAAAGTCCGATGTCTACAATCTTAGACGGTTATGACTGCTTAGCTGGACTTGACAATTATTTCGAAAATCAAGCCCAACCGATGGTCTGAGGCTATTTCATTGAGCCTGGAGTGAAGAGAGTGAGAAATGGGTAAAGATTTAAAATTTTAATTCAAATCTAGCACGAGTCTTTGTGCGTTATTATTAAGCGTTCTGACCGTCAGAATTCAGCCAAATTTCACCCTCGGATTAGGAAAAATTTCTCTTTCATATCATGAGACTTGTACACCTGATTTAGGTACGATAATCGCTGAACTGAAATTGGACCGCCACGTGCGATCTGCAAACTCTACCGGACTGAAAACTTGGTGTAAGAAACATCCAGTGACCATGAGCTTAAGCCCGACCGCGTTCGGCTAGGGGACCTCCCGAAACGCTCTTTCGGATCGGAACAGTCCCGATTTGGTTATAACTTAAGTATACTTTGTTCCCAAGTCTATTTAGGTTATGTTTTAGCCTATATAAGGGCTTTAAACCCTCTCACAACCCTCCCATCCGAATTTGCAACAAACCCTAGATAGAGAGAGAGAGAAAGTGAGAGATTTTGAGAGAGGTGGGAGAGATTTTCCTGCCACTTGTTATAGCTATTACACGTATCGAAGCACCGCACTCCAATCACTTTCTCGGCGATTCCAACGCACTCCTAGGTAAGAAAATCCTAACCTATCACTGTTTTAGGGATTCCTTTGATTCAATAGAGAAGTAGCTTATATATCTTGTGCATTAGGTCGCCTTTACACCGTTGACGAAGCGTATGCGTTCAAATCGAATCGATACACGTCTAGGGAAAAAGGTGAGGATTTTAGACGCTTTGATTGAATGATTTCAAAGCTTTCAATGTCGTTTAATAATAGATTATCGATGAGCATGCCGTTTGACATGTAGAACATGCTGTCCGTTTTCCATTTCGTAAACGTACGGTAAATATGAGATTTAGGGTATTTTAGGCATTTATATAAAATACTGTATATGTCCGTATTTTTCTAAAATGCTTGACATGTAAATTTATCATGTTGTGATATTATATATGCGTGTATAATCTGTTCGGCGAAGAGAGTCGCCCTAATGCGCACTTTGGGTTGACATACGCTATGTAGACTAAAGTGTGTAGACTAAGTATTTGTATAAATGTTTGTATTAGTATGTATTGAGTAAATGGTGTTATAAATTAGTTTTGGGAATGAATTCTCAATCCACCTGATGTTGTATATGATTTCCTATATGTTTTCTATATGAATTGATTTCCTTATATGTATGGAATACATGTGATGGTTGATTTACTTACTTTGTATGCTATAACATGTGTTAACATGTTTGTATTGTTGAACTTCAATTCTATTACTCTCATATGATCACTGATATGGATTACACATGTTTGGAGCTATGCTTTAGTCCAGGCAGTCGGTAATGGATTGAATTAGTGGTGGGCTTCTATTTGACACAGAGGACGCGTCGATGAACGCGAGTCATGTTTTGAGTTGGCGGCAGTGGTTAGGCCACACGAAGTGTTTTATGCACTTCATGTCGTTCAACTTGAGATGCGCTCATACTAGTCGAGCCTGTCAAATAACCCGACTGGCCATTATATGTTCACCTTGTTTGAGTCATAACTGCTTGAACCTAGGGTACTGAATTTACCATTGAAAACCCTGTTAACCATGTTACCTTAATCCATAAAGACTCATGAGCCGGGCATGGTGGTAAGGGACACCGTGGTCGAGCTGTCGGCCTACGCTAGGGCCACAAACCTCCCCGTAGTGACCAGTGAGCACTCTACTCAAAGCAGATTATGGTGGTATGGGACACTATATTCTTGCTGTCGACATACACTGATCAGGTAATGAGCCCTTTGTAGTGACCTTGAGTTTATCCTGACACCGCATGGGGGTGACGAGTCCTGATGCAGTCTTAAGGATATAACTAGGCTTATATTGATAAGGTGATGGGGGAGAAGTGCAACGAGTGCGAGCAACAGCCCTAAAAGCCCTTGCAGCGACCTAAAAATATAACATCGTATGAGATTACTAGGAGTGACGACCCTAAACAAGATCTGTGTTGGGATTGATATAAACAAGGTACCCTAGTTTCCCAATCCTGCTGTATGAAAAGGACTAATAACAACTCGGTAATCATTATCCATATCGCATTGCATATGCCTGGAAGATGTGGAACACTGAGCAACGCAAGCATGCCGTGGGCGTAAGATGGTGCCGTATGAGGGAGTATGTCGGTGAGGGAATCCATCATGTCATTTCATGCATGCATTAACAACAGTATTTAGGAATGTTTGATTGTTTTCTTTACTATTAACGCGTGATTGATTTGATAACATGCTAATCTTTGCTGTCTTATCCCACTGAGTTGATCACTCACTCCCAAGTTACGAGATGGTGTTTCGAACACCCACCAGTCCCTATTTTAGTTTTAGATGATGGCGCTGCTTGTGAAGCGGAGTCAGACTTGCTGATGATGAGGAGGATCCCTCCTTTATGCGTGTTCTGATCGACGGGATTACAGGGAGGTTGATTGACGCCTTGACACTTGTCATTTTATATTTTTGGAGCACTCATGTATATTCTTTTCTTTCCATTCTTGAAGTATACATGTATTTAATTAACCTGGTAACATGTTCACACTCTGGAGACTTACAATCAATTATATATTTTATGTATTTGTCACAGTCTTCCGCTTGCTAATTTAACTGTCTCTGGAGTATGATATGCTATTTTGGCTTAGTCTCAATCTTGTTTAATGCCATTCTACAGACAACATACATTTATCATTATCTATGTTTCATAAGTGACATTTTGGAAATCGAGTGTTGAGTTTCTACCTGACCCCCAATTTTTGGGGTGTTACATTAGATGTATTGAAGATTATATCAAAGATCATATTAAAAGGCCTTTAATGCATGGAGCTGTTGTGCAGAGCTTACGTAGACTGCATAAATTTGAGGCGGTTTCTGTAATCTTCCAACTCGGTGTAAAAGTTGGAGTTTCCCAACTATAAATAGGACCTCATAGGATTTTCTAAAGCATCTTCTAGGGTTTGAGGAGTGGAGAAAAAGGGTGGAGCCATTGTCCAAGTGTTTTTCTTCTTCTTCCTTAGTTATTTTTTATGATTTTCTTAAGAATTCTTAGTTCAATCATGTCTATGGTAAGCTAAACCTCTTAGTTAGGGCTAAGAGGTGAGGCTTATAGTATGATTAATATATTTATTTTTCTTTGATTCATGGTTTTTATGTTGTACTTCAGTGACTTTTAGTTGATTTTAAGGAATACTTTCAGTTTTTAATGGTTTATTGTGACTTAAATTACAGTAGATCTACAATAGCTTTGAGTATCCTCTTTTCTTATTCTAAGATTGTGGATTAGTAAATCTTATTATTTTCCATAGTCTCCTGGGCATGATTGGGTGATGGAATTCCTTCCAAATCTCATAATCTTCTTCCATTGAGGCTAGATCAATGAGAAGTTCAGAGATTTGATCATCTCTCTTTCATCGACTGGATAAGATAAGACTCTGATTCTAGTTAGATCTTTTAAATCAAGTAAAGTAGCATTCCAAGAGCTACAATTGGATCCTTGGCACTGTTGAGGGTCAAATATTGCATATTATTCTCCATTTATACCTTGGCTTTATAAACATGATAATGCTTAATCAATCTAATTATACATGTTTTCATGTGCGAGGTGATTTCGAGAGTTTAAGGTGAAATTGATGCCAAAAGGAAGATTTATGTTTAAAAGATTACTAAATGAAGATTTAAAAGTCATAAATGAAGAATTCACATGTTAAAGATCCAAGAAAACTAAGTGAGGAATGAAGAGAATCATATATTTGAGGTGAAGAAAATGAATCATGAAATTGTCTTGAAAACATACATATTCCTGAAATTATCCTGAAAAAACATATTCTGAAACTCAGGGTTTTTTGAAAAATTGTGCAGAGTGAAGCTAATTTTGAAAAACTGCACAGAGTGAAGTCTATTTTTGCAAACTGCATAAATTTGAGGCAGTTTTTAGAGTTTTTCAATTAGGTACGAAAGTTGGAGTTCCTCAACTATAAATAGGACTCCTTAGGATGCTCCAAAGCATCTTTTAGGGCTTAAAAAGGTCTCAAGGAGTAAAACAAAAGGGTGGAGGAGCTATCAAAGAGTTTTTCTTCTTTCCTAGTATATTTTTCATGCTTTGTTTAAAGGATTTGGTTTCAAACATGTCTATGGTTGGCTAAACCTCTTCGCTAGGGCTAAGAGGTGAAGCTTGTAGTGTGTTGAGATGTTTATTTTGCTTTGATTCTTGTTCTTATTGAACTTCATCGATTTCTATTTTGATATTAAAGAAATATTTTTAATTTTTTATGATTTATTGTGACTTAAATTACAATAGATGTTGTAATAGCTTTGGATATCTTCTTTTTCTGTTTTGAGATAGTGAGATTGGTAAATTTCATTATTCACCATTGTCTCCTGGGCATGGTAAGGTGATAGAATTTTTTCTAATCTTCATAATTCTCCTCTATTGAGAATTGGGTTAGTGAAAAGTTCAGATTTGATTTAAATTACTTTATCTTCCAATTGGATAGGATAAGACTCTAATTTCAATTGTGTTTATTAAATTAAGCAAGGTAGCATCTTAATAGCTACAAGTGGATCCTTGTCACCATAGTTCTCATCTTTAATTGATAGTTTAAATATTATACACAATTACTCTCTTTTATTCCAGACTTCAGATTTAGATCTTCTTCTAGTTCTAGTTCTAGTTCTTTTCAGAATATGTACAAGTTTAGTGCCTGTGGATTCGACCTCGTTCTCACGAGTTATTATTACATCGCGACCCTATACTTGGGGTTGTGAACAAGTTTTTGGCACCATTGCCGAGGATTAACAGTTATATTTTTCTAAGATTAATTAGTTTTAGAATTAGGTTAAGATTAAGATTTGTTTACTTTCTATTTTTAGGTTAGGATTTTTCTAAATTATTTTTAGAAACTAATTTACCTTCTAATTCTAGGTTTAGAAACTTTCCTAATTTATTTTTAGAAACTTTCATTTTTCATTTTTGGAAATTAGGTTATTTTTTTAGAAACTGTCATAATTTGTTTTTAGAAACTAACTCATCTTTCTATTTCTCTTTTTAGAAACTAATTCACTTTCCTTTTTCTTTTGCAGGATCCTAACATAGAAACTTCTAATTTGGTAACTTCTTTCTAATTCTCTCTTTTTCTATTTCTAGATTTCTTTTTCCATTTTTCTCTTTAGGTTTAAGTTAGATTTTGAAATTAAGGGCTGAGAGTATTTCATGCCTAAGTGGGTCCGTGACAGCACTCGACGTCTCTTGAGTGAATGAGGATTAGTTAAGGGGTTAACTATCTATCACAAGATTAGACACCACTCGAGATTCATAGACTTAACTAAAGTTATGACTGCAAATCAACTGACCAATCAAACTTCAAATCCACCCCAACCTAGGGTGGAGGAAATCTGGGATGAGAACGAGATGCATCGTGTACCCCCGCCTAGTACTTTGTAAGACTATTTACAACCGGTGCGTGTGAGCACTCCTTCCTGTATGATTTTTCCAGAAAATATAGGAAACAAAGACATTAAGCTAGGAGTGATCCGATTCCTTCCAAAGTTCCTTAGGCTTGAATATGAAAATCCATATTTACACTTGAAAGAGTTTGATGAGATCATAGCCACTTTATACTTTCTTAATGTGTCTGAGGACACAATCAAGCTAAAACTCTTTCCTTTCTCCATAAAAGAAAAGGCTAAGATGTGGTTACATTCACTACGTCCACGATCTATTGGTAGATGAAACAACATGATAAGGGAGTTCATAAAGAAATTCTTCCCATATCATAAAACGAACATCAAAAGAAAGTCGATCATGAACTTCGCCCAGATGGAAGATGAAACATTCTTCCAATGTTGGGAGCAGTTCAAGGATCTTGTCAGTTCATGCCCACAACACAGTTTTAAAATGTGATGCATAACAAATTTCTTCCATGAAGGACTGACATCTTCCATGCGCCAATTTGTCGAGACAATGTACAATGGAAAATTCCTAAACAAAGAAGTTGATGAAGTGTGGGATTACTTTAATAAACTTATTAAAACCGCATAATCATGGGACATCTCCCCAAGAACGAGCATCACATCTAAGCTTATTCAATCAAAGTAGAGAGGTGGAATATATCTTTTGAAAGAGAAAGATGATATCAACACTAAAGTGGTGTAACGCCCTGAATTTCAAGGGTCGAGCAAAGCTCTACTCCCGATATTCCGAACATCACTTATGTCTTGTGGATGATGATATTTAGATTTCTTTTATATTCATGAATTAAGCATGCATGGGATTATGCTAAAAAACACATCATACTCTGGATTTAATGAAATTAAACCAGTGCAGAATTCTAAAACATGTCTCTGTAAGTATGCAGATGTTTCACAAAATTTCTTCCAGAGTATGAGTATGTAACCGGGTTCAATATATACATGTATAATTTCAAAATGAACAAAATGTGGAAATATAAATGTGTTCAACTAATCTTAGATGTCCAGTGATCCCTGTGTAATGGTACGTGGTCTGCATTGACCCGCCCGAGAGTTGAAAGTAGGAGAATTTCTCCTCTTCATCTAAGGAGTCCTTCTCCAAAGCATAGACGTCGTCTGTACTTACATCTAAATCAGCGTCTGGTTGGTGTTTTAAAATACTATCCCAGAGTGGGAGTGAGTGATCAACTTAGTGGTTCTATAAGGCAAAAGTGACACATGTTATCAAGTTAATCCTGTAGTAATAATAAAACAATCATAAACAATCACTTCCTAACTATTCTTTTTAATGCAGAAATGGAGTGCAAGTAATGATGCATGCCCTCACCCATCAATACTCCCTTAACACCCAACTCCGATAGCCTATTTCGCATATGAAAATACTTTCTCAAACGTTCAACTATGCCTTTTTGCCACATCCTAACTAATGTAGTGTGATGCATGGTCAAGTGATTAATTATGCTCATTCACACAACAAGTTTGGGAAGCTAGGGTACCTCCCTTTTTTACATTGACCCAAATTGGACATTAGACATCAGATAACCGCAATGGTCCTACTTCTATGTTCTAGATCCATCTAGGTTTGTCACTCTCATTTAAACACATACAAAAGGTAATTTGTAAGAAGTTATGCTTGCCGTCACTACAGGGAGGCACATCACCCTAGTGTAAGCTGACAGCACGAATAAGGTGTCCCATACCACCATGTATGGCTCACAAGTCTTGAGGATCGTGGTACCGTGGTTAAAGGTGGGTCTTTACATTGATGAGGGGTACCTTAGATCTGAACAGTCACGTCCATACATGGTAAACACACAATAGGTTAACCGGTTCGTTAAGTAGGCTTGATTGGTAGGGGCGCACGTTGACTTAATCGACATGGAGCACATCAACGCCCCTTGTGGCCTAGCCACTGCTGACAGTCGTCGTACGATTCATATTCACTGAGTTTTCCCAAGGTGGCTTGACTTATTTGGCCACCCAAACATGGATGTTTATCGATTGACTGGACTACGATTGTAGCCCCAATCTTATTCAAATGCTGCTAACAATCACGTGTAATATCTATCCCGGCATTCAACAAATAATCTAAGTGGATTTCTCATTTGGGCATTTCATCCAACAAATAGACCATGTTAAGTACAACTTGTATTTTATCAATTGATTTCATAGAGGAAAATATACATATGCATAAGATAATAAAGAATCCTACCTTAATACTCGAGTAAATACGTATCATCAACAATTTCTCATTTAGACAATTTATTAAACATATAGACTACGTTTGTTACAACATATGTTTTTATTAACTCTTTGTATAGAGAAATCTATATACATATGACAATGATGAATCCTAGATTAGTAATCAAATCAAGCATTAATCATTCTCTATTTCCCATTTAGACATTTCAACAAACACATAGGTTGTATCGTTTACTTATTACAGTTCATAAGCATATCTCATACAAAAATTAACATATTTAAGACAATACGATAACAATCATGACAAGCATAAATCATTAGTTGACATGAAAGTATTGATAAACTATAACCTAAGCGTTTATAGTCCACACCTTTCATTAGTATGCTCGAATCGGACTTGGTCCAAATTCTATGTTTCCAAAAAGGAAACGTCGGGCACCTAAACGATGAAACTAGATAGCTAGGTTGGCAAAAAACTATCCAGGATCTCTACATCGACATTAGGGTTGGTATTTCTTACTTGAAATCATAGCCAAAAGAGGTTTAAGTAGTGAAAGAAAGCAATGATTAGGCACGTGGATGCGTGTGAGAAGATTTCCCATAGTTGCAGCGATCTCCCCAAGTTTCCCTTCCTATTTTCTCTCTTTTCTCTTCTCTTCCCCTAGGGTTTGCAAAATTCGTATATGAGAGAGAGAGAGGGTGAAATGAGAGCTATTTATAGCCCTAAATGTGGTGTAAATGGCCCTAAGGCTACTTTATACTATGTTTCTACCCTGTGGGCGGTCGTTTCTGATGAACAGGGCTCTCAGGGAGGCCTACTGCTCATCTACGTCATGGGGTACACTCCCCGATAATGGATCCATGTTAGGACATGATTTCGGTGCAATCGGATGAGCCGATCGACTGTGGAGAGCCCGTGTTAGATCAACGGTCATACATGTCCGATCGGGGCCACAGTTATACGGATGTGTACAGAAAAATTTCCTTTCTCCATGTGTGAAGTTTGGTCACAAACCATCTGTCAGAAATCCTCAAATTTATGTAAGAGTGAACGGCCCAATTCACTTAAGTTTCAGTTCACTTTCTAAGGATATTCCCGTTTCCCATGCACTTAACTGAAGGCTCAAGTTGGGCATTTCTGGACATTATCTGGGCTTGATTCTCGTGATGGTTGTCAAGCCCAGCTGGACAGACATTTTCCTATAATTTTGCAGTCATCGGACCCTCGACATGCGGTCTAGGTCTCTTACAGAGTTTCAATGTACTCCCGAGGACGACAGGCCCTTAGGATTTCTTCTAGGTCTTAAGATGACATTGAGCCAGTGGTATTCCTAGTTCTAGACCTTCCCATTTATGACAATGGTGGCCCAAACTTAATCCATCAATTATTTAGTACTTAACTAAATCCCGTCTAAATTATATGACAGGATGCGGTCCTTGAGTTGTTCTGCCTGAGGTTGTACTCGAGTGTTTATATGAATTTTTCTAGGACGTTACAAGTGGCCAGTCTCACAAGGAAACTTGAGGCCATGAAACTTAGGAAGGATATAGATAAGGAAGTTGTCTGCGGTATTTATGCTTGTTACATTCATACAACTAAAAATTGCCCAACAATACCTGCGTTTCAATAAATATTGAATGAGCAATCAAATGTCGTAAACAACTACCAAAGGCCTTTCAAGGGACTCACTTCGAACACATACAACTCCAACTAGAGAAACATTCAAATTTTAGTTGGAGGAATGGATAATCTGTTACACCTCAAGGAATCCCCAATCAATTCTTAAATCAAGGGACACATCAAGAGGAATTGCTTCAAAATCCTTAAGAGCTCATCCAGCAAAGTACTCTTCAAGACTCACAAGAACTCACAAAGGCTATACAAAAGATAGACTTACGCGTTACGTTTATGGAGAAAGGGATGCTTCCAGCCCAAACTATCCCCAATCCTAAACCACAATATGGAGTTAGTAAACCAAGTTCTTCAAATCCAATGGAGCAAGCTAAGTCCATCACCACTCTTAGGAGTGGAAGATTATTGACAAATCTATTCTGGTATGGTCTAAGAAGCCTAAGGACCTGGATGTAGATGAGAATGATAGACTTAGCAATGCTCTAAATGAGGTAGAACCAAAACTTTAAAGCAAATCGATTGCTCCATTTTCCCAACAATTGATAGCACAAAAACCTCTCTCTAACTCTCAAGATATTCTAGAGGTGATTAAGCAAGTGAAGGTCAACATTCCTCTATTGGATGTCGTTAAACAGATACCTTCATATGCTAAATTTTTGAAAGATTTATGTACGACCAAAAGATGGCAAAACATTCAAAAGAAAATCTTCTTAACAGAAAAATTGAGTGTCATCCTAAAGCAAGATGTGCCACAAAGGTACAAAGATCCTGGTAGCCTAACCATCACCTGTGTAATTGGGAATTACCAAATTGAGCATGCACTTCTTGACTTAGGAGCGAGCGTAAATTTGATCCCATACTCAATCTACGAAAAATTGGGTCTAGGTCAAATCCACCCAGACCACATTACAACTGGCCGATTGCTTAGTTTATGTGCCGAGAGGAATAATTAAGGATGTGTTAGTCTAGGTTGATAAATTTTACTATCAAGTAGATTTCATCATCCTAGATACTCAACCCACGTGGATATGAGCACTTAAATTCCTATCATCCTTTGTTGCCCATTCCTTGCTACATAATATACAATAATCATTTGTAAGAGTGGAGTCATGAATTTGTCTTTTGGGAATATGACATTGAAGCTTAATTTCTTTTTCAATATAAGTAAACAGGCAGAGGATAATGACGATGCCCACAATGTTAACTTGATTGATTCTTTCATGGAAGATAGAACTGTGATGGCCTTATTTTCTGACCCTCTAGAGACGTGCTTGGCCCACTCCCATGATTTAGATGATGATATGATTAGGGAAACGGGTGACATTCTTGATACTATGCCAGTACTTGAAGTTAACCGGTGGAGGTCACAATTCAAAGAATTATCCCAAACGGATTAGTGCCTCTATCGTTTAACCTTAAGGCACCGAAGTTGACCTAAAACCTTTGCCCTCTAATTTGAAATATATCTATTTAGGTCAAGATGAGACATATCCGGTGGTGATTTCTTCCCACCTTGAGCAAGAGCAGGAGAGTATGTTTATTTCTACTATTATTGAGCACAAAGGAGCCCTTGGATAATCGATTGTGCACCTCAAGGGAATTAACCCTTTGATTTGTACTCACGAGATTTATCTAGAGGATAATGCGAAGATATCCTGACAACCACAACATAGTTGAAATCCAAACATGAAGGAAGTGGTTAAGGCCAATGTTCTTAACTTATTGGATGTGAGTATCATATACCCTATATCCGATAGCCAATGGGAGAGTCCAACTCAGGTGGTTTCTAAGAAGTCCGGAATCACCATCGTAGCCAATGTCGATAATGAACTCGTGCCAACTAGAGTTACTACTGGTTGGAGAATGTACATTGACTACAGAAAATTGAATACCGTCACAAAGAAGGACCACTTTTCTTTATCCTTTATTGATCAAATCTTGAAAAGGTTAGCTGGTCATTCTTATTACTGTTTCCTTGATGAATATTTGGGCTACAACTAGATAGAGATAGCCTTTGAAGATCAGGAAAAGACCACATTCACATGTCGCTTTGGCACCTTTGCTTACCGAAGGATGCTATTTAGACTGTGTAATGCCCCTGCCACTTTTCAGTGATGCATGATGAGTATTTTTTCTAACATGGTGGGATAATATTTAGAAGTCTTCATGGATGACTTCTCGATTTTTGGTCCATCCTTCAACGATTGTTTGGAGAATCTTAAATGTGTACTAAAGCGATATGAAGAAAATAATTTGGTACTAAATTAGGAGAAGTGCCATTTCATGGTTCATAAGGGGATTATCCTTGAACATATCATCTCGTCCAAAAGAATTGAGGTAGATTAGGCTAAGATTGATCTTATCTCTAATTTACCTCCACCCAAGAACATATGAGACGTGTGATCCTTTTTAGGACACACCGGATTTTATATGAGATTCATAAAGGACTTTAGTCACCTCTCTCGTCCTTTATGCAATTTACTTCAGAAAGATGTACCATACGAGTGGACTAAGCAATGTCAGGAAGCTTTTTCTAAGCTCAATGACATGTTAACCACTACACCTATCATGTAGCCACCCGACTGGATCATTCTTTTTAAAATTATGTGTTATGCGTTCTATTATGCTCTTGGGGCAGTGTTAGGCTAGAGAAAAGATAATAAGCCCTATGTTATACACTACGCAAGTAGAACTTTAAATCCTGCTAAAGTGAATTACTCAACTACGGAAAAAGAACTTGTAGCTGTATTATTCGCTTTGGACAAATTTAGGCCCTACTTTAACAGATCCAAGATCATCATCTACACAGATCATGTGGCGCTTAAGTATCTTCTTTCTATGAATAATGCTAAGCCCTGCTTGATACGATGGATCCTCCTAATCCAAGAATTTGATTTAGAAATAAAAGATAAAAAAAGGATGTAAGCCCCGTATCCTAGACCGTACCATTCCGTAGACTTCCACGGTCTTGTCGGTCGAATTTCGGCAACCTTCGACCCTTAACCGATATTTACGCGCGACCCTGATTCATATGCCATCAACCTGTATCGACTCAACCCAAGACATTTACCATAGCGACCGTGCTGTCGCTGCGGTTCCGATGCCGCGGTTCGCGCACTGAGGCGATACCCTAGTCAAGAGATGTAGGTCAGCGTTCGGTGAGAGAAAAATGCCGCGTGTTGCGAAACCTAAGAGAATCTCTACGACTTGTCAAATTAATCCCATCAATCAATCAATCTCATCACATCACATGTCAAGTACATGTCAAGTACACATCACCTTTCACCTATTCCCAAGCAACCACAAAAGTCAAAAATCTCTTACAAGCCTATACCTTTCTTACACCAAAAACCCTCAAAGTTAAAAAGTTCTTACACCACCCATGCTTTTCTTACACAAATGGCCACAAAAGTCAAGATTTTCTTACACACCACATCCATCACCCATCTATCTCTCTCTCTCCCTTTTACAACTCTCTCTCTCATTTTTAAACTCAAAATCCAAGAAAAAAAAATCTATACGTATGAACTCTCCAAGCCTCTCCCTCTCTTTCAAAACTTCAAGTGTGGCCCACCTCTCCATCCCAAGATCTCCCATCCTAGCCATCCATTTCTCATCTCCTCCATTGAAGTCGCTAAGGAACCCACAGGAGCAAGAAGATCGAACGGTGGGTGCTTGATAAGAGTAGTTTTTCCTATTTTTGAGATGGGCCAAGTGAGACCAACCGATCAATGGTTTGGATCTAACTTGGGACCCTAAGATGTGGCCGATGGTCCACTAGGATCATCATGATCATTCCATGATGGGGCCATTCTCTATGAACCCCATCATGATGTTTATTTCATTGCATTAGAAAGGTCATCTAGACCGTCCATTTTAGTGGAGAAAGGATCTCCACCTTTGATTTCGATTTTGGAGGTCTCATATGCTAGGGGATTCATTTGATGTATGATTTATTTTACAAGGGAGGGCTCATAGTGGAGGAACCCTCCATCTCAAGCATGTCCCACTCTCTATCTCTCTCTTTCCCTCTCTATTTCATTTTCTCTTATGAAATCATGTTATGGTTGTGTGGCCCACTTAAATGGACCCCCATCATGAGGCATGTATTCTATCCAACCATCTCCAAGTGGGGACCACCTTATATGTATTGTATCCACACCACCCATCATTTGGTGGTCCACGTGTGCAACCCACTTAAAATGGGCAACTATCCAGCATCCCTGGACGCTGAACGAATGAATGGAAAGCACAAATTTGAGCTTGTTTTAAGCCTTAGGGTGGGCCATGGATGTAAGTCCCACTTTGATGTATGTATCCAATCCACGCCATCCATCTCGATCCCTAAATCATTTTATACGTTGAGCCCAAGAATGAAATTGATTCAAATTTTTGGTGGGCCATAACATAGCAAACTTCGGTGGTTACCGTCATCTAATGTTTCTATACACCCAAAAAATCTCGAACTTTGGACTCATTTCACCTGTTATAAGCTGTAGAATCCCATGGCTGGGATAGATTTTTGGAATGTAGGTCCCACCTGTGAAAAACCACAGGAAAATGATTTTTTTTTTAAAAAAAAAAAGAAAGGAGAGGAGGTGTTGCAGTTGCGCTGACAGCGCCAGTGCAGGCGCTGGCAGGTGGGCGGACGTTCAGCCCCACGGCTGGGCCGTGGGCCCCACCATAATATGTGATTCGCATATCTACACCATCCATTAGGTAGGCCACCCCCTGAGGTGTGTCCCCTCTAAAAATGGGTCCCATCTGACGCTCAGGTAGCCCACATCATAGGAAACAGTGGATTGAACCTCTACCATTAAAATTCTTTTTATGGGCCATAGAAGTTTTGGATCAAGGTGAAATTTATTTTTCCTAATTACCAGGGTCCGTGTGACCTTATTCACCGGTTGGATTACATTTAAACATGATGGTGGGCCCCACATGGGACCCATAGTGATGTATGTGTTCTACATCCACCGTCCATGTGGACGGTGGTACCCCCCATGATACATTTATTTTATTCACACCGTCCGACCAACGGACGATGGAGTCCTCTGGTGTTTGGTTTGCACTATCCAGCGACAGTGGGACCCGCCATGATGCATGTGATGCATCCAGACCGTCCATCCACTTGGAAAGATCATTTTAAGGCATGAGTTGGAGTAGGAGACCGATCTATGATCAAGTGGGCCACCTATGTTTGGGTGTGGCCCATTTGACATATAAGGCCTATGGGTTTAGGCCCATTTGACATATAAGGCCTATGGGTTCCTATGGGTTTAGGCCCATTTGATATATAAGGCCTATGGGTTTAGGCCCATTTGATATATAAGGCCTATGGATTTAGGCCCATTGACATATAAGGCCTATGGGTTTAGGCCCATTTGATATATAAGGCTTATGAGTTTAGGCCCATTTAGGACACGTAAGGCCCATGTCATGGGGCCATTAGATGTAATGGGGCCCATGGGTTGAGGCCCATTTGATGTACAATATGGGGCCTAATTGGTATGACCCATTTGTTACTTATAAGACCCATGAGATTAGGCCCACTTGATACATCCTAAGGCCCACGGGTTATGACCCATTGCAATGCACATAAGGCCCATTGGTGTGGCCCATTGATGTGGCCCACTTGATGAATAAAGGCCCATATGATATGGCCCATTTAATGTATTTAAGGCCCAATGGGATGTACCTAAGTCCATTCCAATGTGTGATCCCAACACGGATTATGTAACGATATTTACGACGATCGTGCCTTAGGAGCAATGTTGGTTTGACGTTCACATTGCAAGTGTAATGTTGGTTAGATGTCCGCATTACAACTTTCCATAGGGCCCATTAAAAGGCCCGTACTTATTAGGTGTAGGCCATCTAGGCCCACCTGCGTTGTAAGGATAGTTATTACTTTATTACCTGTTTAGTATAGTTCCATGACTTATGATCATACGCATCATATGTATAGTTGATATGAGAGGTGACTGATCATAGATATGCCTTCAGGCAGGTTATTTATGGGCTCCCGGTTGGGCGGTGTTGCCTTACATGAGCGCATGATACGCGCAGGATTGGATAGTGTGATTCATGCATTTCTCATTGTGTGACATGGTTATTGTACGCCCTAGCGACATTAGGGCTGTAGCCTCCACAGACGTATCGTGGTTGGCAGGATTGGATACTAAAAATTTTATTCTACATGGGGTGTTATAGATATCCTTGGGTGAAAGTCCCTAAACCCTTATGGTACCAAGAGGTTGCTCCAACGTCTAGTCCGAGTGGGTAGATGAGCATTGAGTGCCGATTACCAGATGTTTGCACTCTCCACTGTGTTGTGGTCTGTTGGAAGGAGGTGCGACCTTACCCGCCCGAGTGTAGGGGCTAGTGTTAGGTTGAGTTTGACCAGGTCGAGGAATGGGTCCGCTATCGACGAGCCGAGCCCGATATTGGTAGGCAGATAGTGAGGTCTCTTCTACTTACCTCATTGCGTGCGATGAGCGGTGATCTGGTTTAGAGTGTACTAGACCCCGGTGATATCCCAGAGTTGAGCTGTATTGACATATGGACTTATATGAGGATTGTATGCTTGACTTGCATCTTGCATTGCATAGCTTTGGTACGACTCATGATATCTATAGATCCATCTACATATTCCGCATTACTCTGATATTGCATGTGCATACACTTTTACCACCCTCTAAGCTTTCTATAAGCTTATGCATGACCGTTGCGTGCAGGTGACGTTGGGGCACAGCAGCACTGAGGCAAGAGCGCTTTGCAGATCACTTTGGAGATTTTATTCATCATCATTGTATTTTCTTTTATGCTCATTGTACTTGTAAAGTTTTTGATTATAGTAGAAATGTAATGGAGTTTTTGGTTGTTGTTTGTGGGTTATACCTTTGGTTATGCTTATCACGAATCAAACTGATCTTGAAAATCCTCCTTGTAGCATTCCAGGATCGGAACCTGGAGAATGGGAGCTGGGAGCAGAGAATGGGGTTCTACGGAGGCTGTCGGTGCCAGATTAGGCGATCAAAAATTTTGTGAGCCCGATTTTTGAGTTTAGGGCGTGACAGAAGTTTGTATCAGATCATAACTTGGAAATAACCAAGAACAACATTACTTGTCTGCTATGAGTTTAGAGTGACTAAGTTCCGAAGTTTGGATAGTTTAGCAATCTTTCGTTACAGACCTTTAACGTGCGTGCCTTCGAGAGTTTTCAAGTTGATAGACGCCTTTGCTCTTTCCTGTAGGACATTCTGCCCAGGAGAGTGACCCTATCGACTCCCCCACCACCACCTGAGGATCCCGCACCACCACCTACAGCTCCCGCACTACCACCTACGATGCCCGTTACACCACTAGAGATTCCTGCTGCCCATCCTGAGTATGTTGCTCCTCCACCAGAGACCGGTGTGGACCCGACCGCATCCGTGAGTGCCTCTCAGTTACAGCAGATGTTACAGGCTGTGATGGCTGTACTTCAGGGGCAGGGCAGGCAACTAGTTATTTCACCGGCATAGGTAGAGTAGGATCATGTGAGTGCCCGCCTTCGAGAGTTTCGATGGCTCGATTCCCCTCATTTTCAAGGTGAGCCAGACCCGACTATAGCTGAGAGATGGCATGCCAATGTGGAGAAGATATTTGAGACGATGGGATGTACGACTGAGCGGCGAGTTCGACTAACCATATTTCTTCTCCATGGTGAGGCTGAGCACTGGTGGGCATCAGTTTCCCGAGTAGCGGGTGTTAACTTTGTATGGACATGGGAGGATTTTATGGATCGGTTTGACCGACAGTACTTCCCTAATCACATCCGACGACAGCGAGCGTTAGAGTTCGAGGCCCTGGTGTAGGGTGATATAACATGGCTCAATATGCAGCTCGCTTCGTAGCACTGTCCAGATTTGCACCATATCTGGTTGATGACGAGGAGCGGAGAGCCTGCCACTTCGAGGACGACTTACGTTACGGTCTTCGCAGCTGTGTTATTGGGCATGAGCTCCTGACTTTTGAGGAGGTGGTAAGGAAGGCCCAGATTTTTGAGGCTGAGTGGGCCGATTCTCAGTCTGATCGTGGTCAGAGGAGAGACCGAAAGAGGAAGGCTCCTTCCAGCTACTCTCAGCAGCGTCGACCATAGGAGCAGAGGGGTACAGGTCGCCCAGCCTTCCGAGCACCAGTAGCACCTCCAGCACCACCTCTGAGGCAGTTCACCGGCACTTATTTTAGGTGCGGTGCGACGGGACACCGTTCGTGGGAGTGTCCCAGCCTCCAGCAGCAGCAGAGAGGTCCACAGTAGTAGAGGACTCTATAGCAGCCTCCACCACCGCCATAACAGAGACTCCTTCAGTAGCAGTGATAACAGCCCCCACCACCGAGGCCACCTCAGCAGCAGCATCAGCATCAGCCTTAGAGGCGGCAGCAGCAGAGACAGCAGTTTCGACCGCCTCAGCGACCCCAACAGCAGCAGCAGCATGCTCAGAGGGGACAAGCACCTCCCCAGCCGGCTCAGGCTAGGTTCTATGTCGCTCAGTAGGACCCGCAGTCATCTGGAGGAGTCGTTGAGGGTACACTTCCAGTCTCTGCATGCATTGCACATGTGTTATTTGATTCAGGTGCATCACATTTTTTTGTGGCTGAGAGCTTATGCCGATCGATTGGCTTACCATTGGAGTCTTCTTGTGAGAGCCTATCAGTATCGACTCCCTTGGGGAGGACTGTAGTGTTGGGCCAATTTTCATTGTCTTACCACATTCTAGTTGGGGATACCTTTTTTGGCTGTCGATCTATTTGCATTGCCGATGTCCGAGTTCGATGTCATCTTGGGCATGGATTGGCTCACCGAGTACTATGCCATATTGGACTGCGCCGCGAGGACAGTCATGTTTTGTATACCCGGCGTGCCGCAGTTCCAGTTTGTTGCAGAGCCCAGAGGAGAGCGGTTGTCTTGTTTGATGTCGTGTGCCATCGAGGAGGCTGTTGCCGCTTGTATCAACCATTTGCCCGTGGTTTGAGATTTTTCTGATGTGTTCTAGGAGATTCCAGGATTACCGCCTCGCCGACTCACCGAGTTTCTGATTGATCTTGTGCCTGGTACCGCACCTATTTTGAAGGCCCCGTATCGCATGACACCATTGGAGTTGCGGGAACTGCAGAAGCAGTTGGACGAGTTGTGCGAGTTGGGCTTTATCCATCCGAATAGTTCATCGTGGGGAGCGTCGGTACTCTTTGTGAAGAAGAAGGATGACTTGTTGAGGCTCTGCGTTGACTATCGCGAGCTCAACAAAGTCACGATCAAGAACAGATACCCACTCCCTAGGATTGATGATTTGTTTGATCAGCTGCAGGGTGCACAATTCTTTTCAAAAATCGACCTGCATTTCGGTTATCATCAGATTTCGGTCCGAGATGGGGACATTCCAAAGACTGCATTCAGGACGCGTTACGGTCATTTTGAGTTTCAGGTTATGTCCTTTGGACTGACCAATACACCTGCGGTCTTCATGCAGCTGATGAACGAGGTCTTTCGCCCTTATCTCGATCAGTTTGTTGTAGTCTTCATCGACGACATCATGATCTATTCAAGGACCCGTGAGGAGCATGAGCAGCACTTGAAGATTTTGTTGTAGACCCTCCGTGCATACCAGCTATATGCGAAGTTGGAGAAGTTCGAGTTCTGACAGAAGGAGGTGAAGTTCCTCGGTCACGTGGTGACGAGAGAGGGTGTCACAGTAGACCCCTCGAAGGTCGAGGCAGTGCGTCAGTGGGACCAGCCCACGACTGCGATAGAGATCCGTAGTTTTTTTGGTTTGGCGGGCTATTATCGATGTTTCATTGAGGGCTTCTCTCGTATTGCAGCCCCGCTGACCAGGTTGATTCGGAAGGGTGAACAGTTTATTTGGAGTGACGCTTGCGAGTGAGCATTTATGGAGTTGAAGGACCGTCTGACGTCCTCTCCTGTCCTCACTCTTCCCTCTGGGAGTGACGGATTTATTGTATTCACTGATGCCTTGCATATTGGTTTGGGTGCTGTCCTGATGCAGCACGGGAGACCAATGGCCTTCGCGTCTCGTCAGTTCAAGGTCCATGAGCTGAACTATCCTACGCATGATCTGGAGCTGGCTGCAGTTGTTTTCGCATTGAAGGTGTGGAGGCACTATCTTTATGGGGTCAGGTTCGAGCTCTTTTCCGATCACAAGATCTTGAAGTACCTTTTCTCGCAGTCTGAGTTGAACATGAGGCAGAGGCGCTGGATGGAACTCCTGTAAGACTATGATTTCGATCTACAGTACCACCCGGGCAAGGCGAACGTGGTGGCTGATGCCCTCATCCGTCAGCCACGAGGCCTAGTGGCGCATATGATGATTCAGGAGTGGCGGATGCTCGAGGATATCGCAGTGTATGATTTTGAGTTTGGCCTGCAGTCTTCCATTGTACAGTTATCGAGCCTGTCGATTCAACCCTCTCTTGTCGCTAGGGTCATCGAGGCTCAGTAGGCTGATGAGTCGTTGTAGAGTTATATGGCTGAGGCGGCATCTGAGAGTCAGGTACATTGGCAGATTGGTACAGATAGTGGACTTCGCTTCAGAGGCCGATTATGTGTCCCGAATATTCCAGAGTTGCGAAGAGATCTTATGATCGAGGCACATCAATCACGATTTTCTATCCACCCGGGCTCAACGAAGATGTACCGCGACATGAGGCGATAGTATTTTTAGGCGGGGATGAACAGCCAGATCACCAGTTTTGTGGCCGAGTGTGACACGTGCCAGCGTGTCAAGGCCGATCATTAGAGACCCCCTGGTCTATTGCAGCCGTTGAGCATCTCGATGTGGAAGTGGGAGCACATGTCGACTGATTTCATTATGGGTTTGCCGAGGACTCAGCGCGTTCATGACGCTATTTGGGTTGTTGTTGATCGTCTGACGAAGTCGGGACATTTTCTTACGATGCGTGCGACTTGGTCTATGGACTAGCTTATGAGATTATTTATCGAGGAGATTGTGAGACTGAATGGCGTTCTAGTCTTGATCGTTTCTAACCGAGACTCGTGGTTCACGTCTCAGTTTTAGGGGAGCTTTCAGCGAGCGATGGGGACTGATTTGCGGCTCAGCACTGCGTACCATCTGCAGACCGATGGCTAGATCGAGAGGGTCAACCAGATCCTTGAGGATATGCTTCGGGCTTACGTAATTGATTTCGGGGGTAGCTGGGATGAGCATCTGCGATTGGCTGAGTTTGCGTACAATAACAGCTATCAGGCGACCATCGGTATGACTCCTTTTGAGGCACTATATGTCAGACCATGCAGATCACCAAGTTGTTGGACCGAGGTTGGAGAGCGCCATCTCCTAGGTCCCGAGCTTGTGCAGGAGACGTCAGAGGTTATTGATATCATCAGGTAGAGGATGCGCATAGCTCAGAACCGACAGAAGAGTTTTGCTGATCGTCGGCATCGTCCCTTAGAGTTTGATGTAGGGGACCATGTGTATCTTAAGGTCTCGCCCATGAAGGGCGTAGTTCGATTTGGAGCGAAGGGCAAGCTTGCCCCAAAATTTATAGGACCTTTTGAGATCACTGGGCGCGTTGGCGACGTGACCTATCTGCTTGCCTTACCATCGGAGTTGTCTGGCATCCACAACGTCTTCCATGTCTCTATGTTGAGGAAGTGTGGGTCAGACATTGTTCCCGTTATTGATTGGCAGCCGCTAGAGGTTCGTGAGGACGCTTCTTACATTGAGCAGCCAGTCTGTATCCTTGATCGGAAGGAGCAGGTCCTCAGAACCAAGGTCATTCCTTTGGTGAAGGTTCAGTGGGGTCACCATTCCGCAGTGGAGGCTTCTTGGGAGCGCGAGGCTGAGATTCGAGAGCATTATCCTCATCTCTTTGATGGTTGATCATGTGTTGTATTTTGTATGCTATATCTAATTTTATATAGTGATTTCATATTTCTTATTCTTGTGAGTTATGCCTAGTTGTGATGATTGTGTAAATTTCGAGGATAAAATTTTTATTAGGAGGAAAGAGCTGTAAGCCCTGTATCCTAGACCGTACCGTCCCGTAGACTTCCGCGGTCTTACCGGTCGAATTTCAGCAACCTTCGACCCTTAACCGATATTTACACGCGACCCTGATTCATATGCTGTCAACCCGTATCGACTCAAACTAAGACATTTACCATATCGACCGCGCTGTCGCTGCGGTTCCGATGCCGCGACTCGCGCATTGAGGCGATACCCTAGTCAAGAGACGTAGGCCAGCATTCGGTGGGAGAAAAATGCCGCGCGTTGCGAAACCCAAGAGAATCTCTACGACTTGTCAAATCAATCCCATCAATCAATCAATCTCATCACATCACATGTCAAGTACATGTCAAGTACACATCACCTTTCACCCATTCCCAAGCAACCACAAAAGTCAAGAATCTCTTACAGGCCCATACCTTTCTTACACCAAAAACCCTCAAAGTCAAAAAGTTCTTACACCACCCATGCTTTTCTTACACAAATGGCCACAAAATTCAAGATTTTCTTACACACCCATCACTCACCACATCCATCACCCATCTATCTCTCTCTCCCTTTTACAACTCTCTCTCTCATTTTCAAATTCAAAATTCAAGTAAAAAAAATCCATACGTATGAACTCTCCAAGCCTCTCCCTCTCTTTCAAAACTTCAAGTGTGGCCCACCTCTCCATCCCAAGATCTCCCATCCTAGCCATCCATTTCTCATCTCCTCCATTGAAGTCGCTAAGGAACCCACAGGAGCAAGAAGATCGAACGGTGGGTGCTTGATAAGAGTAGTTTTTCCTATTTTTGAGATGGGCCAAGTGAGACCAACCGATCAATGGTTTGGATCTAACTTGGGATCCTAAGATGTGGCCGATGGTCCACTAGGATCATCATGATCATTCCATGATGGGGCCATTCTCTATGGACCCCATCATGATGTTTATTTCATTGCATTAGAAAGGTCATCTAGACCGTCCATATTTGTGGAGAAAGGATCTCCACCTTTGATTTCGATTTTGGAGGTCCCATATGCTAGGGGATTCATTTGATGTATGATTTGTTTTACAAGGGAGGGCTCATAGTGGCGGAGCCCTCCATCTCAAGCGTGTCCCACTCTCTATCTCTCTCTTTCCCTCTCTATTTCATTTTCTCTTATGAAATCATGTTATGGTTGTGTGGCCCACTTGAATGGACCCCCATCATGAGGCATGTATTCTATCCAACCATCTCCAAGTGGGGCCCACCTTATATGTATTGTATCCACACCACCCATCATTTGGTGGTCCACGTGTGCAACCCACTTGAAATGGGCAACTATCCAGCGTCCCTGGACGCTGGATGAATGAATGGAAAGCACAAATTTGAGATTGTTTCAAGCCTTGGGGTGGGCCATGGGTGTAGGCCCCACTTTGATGTATGTATCCAATCCACGCCGTCCATCTCGATCCCCAGATCATTTTAGACGTTGAGCCGAAGAATGAAGTTGATTCGAATTTTTGGTGGGCCATAACGTAGCAAACTTCGGTGGTTACCTTTGAAAGATCGTCTAATGTTTCTATACACCCAAAAAATCCCGAACTTTGGACTGATTTCGCCTATTATAAGCAGTAGAATCCCATGGCTGGGATCGATTTTCGGAATGTAGGTCCCACCTGTGAAAAACCACAGGAAAATGGTTTTTTTTTTTTAAAAAAAAAGAAAGGAGAGGAGGTGCTGCAGCTGCGTTGACAGCGCCAGTGCAGGCGTTGCTGCCAGCGCTAGCAGGCAGGTGAACATGCAGCCCCACAGCTGGGCCGTGGGCCCCACCATGATATGTGATTCGCATATCTACACCATCCATCAGGTAGGCTATCCCCTGAGGTGTGTCCCCTCCAAAAATGGGTCCCATCTGACGCTCAAGTAGCCCACATCACAGGAAACAGTGGATTGAACCTCTGCCATTGAAATTCTTTTTATTGGCCATAGAAGTTTTGGATCAAGGTGAAATTTTTTTTCCTAATTACCAGGGTCCGTGTGACCTTATTAACGGGTTGGATTGCGTTTAAACATGAAGGTGGGCCCCACATGGGGCCCACAGTGATGTATGTGTTCTACATCCACCGTCCAGGCGGACGGTGGTACCCCCCATGATACATTTATTTTATTCACACCGTCCGACCAGCGGACGGTGGAGTCCTCTGATGTTTGGTCTCACTGTCCAGCGACAGTGGGACCCGCCATGATGCATGTGATGCATCTAGACCGTCCATCCACTTGGAAAGATCATTTTAAGGCATGAGCTGGAGCAGGAGACCGATCTATGATCAAGTGGGCCACCTATGTTTGGGTGTGGCCCATTTGACATATAAGGCCTATGGGTTTAGGCCCATTTTACATATATGGCCTATGAGTTTAGGCCCATTTGATATATAAGGCCTATGGATTTAGGCCCATTGACATATAAGGCCTATGGGTTTAGGCCCATTTGATATATAAGGCCTATGGATTTAGGCCCATTTAAGACACGTAAGGCCCATGTCATGGGGCCATTAGATGTAATGGGGCCCATGGGTTGAGGCCCATTTGATGTACAATATGGGGACTAATTGGTATGACCCATTTATTACCTATAAGACCCATGAGATTAGGCCCACTTGATGCATCCTAAGGCCCACAGGTTATGACCCATTGCAATGCACATAAGGCCCATTGGTGCGGCCTATTAATGTGGCCCACTTGTTCTACATGGGGTGGTATAGATATCCCTGTGTGAAAGTCACTAAACCTTTATGGTACCAAGAAGTTGCTTCAACGTCTAGACCGAGTGGGTAGATGAGCGTCGAGTGCCGATTACCAGTTAGTTTCGCTCTCCACTGTGTCGTGGTCGGTTGGACGGGGGTGCGGCCTTACCCGCCCGAGTGTAGGGGGCAATGTTAGGCTGAGTTTGACCAGCTCGAGGAATGGGTCCGCTATCGACGAGCCGAGCCTGATATTGACAGGCGGATAGTGAGGTCTCTTCCACTTACCTCATTGTGCGCGATGTGCGACGATTTGGTTTAGAGTGTACTAGACCTCGGTGATATCCCAGAGTTGAGCTGTATTGACATATGGACTTAGATGAGGATTGTATGCTTGACTTGCATCTTGCATAGCATAGCCTTAGTACGGCTCATGATATTTATGGATCCATCTGCATATTCTTCATTACTCTGATATTTCATGATCATATTACTACCTTGCGCACACACTTTCACCACCCTCTAAGCTTTCTATAAGCTTATGCATGACCGTTATATGCAGGTGATGTTGGGGCGCAGCAGTGCTGAGGCAGGAGCGCTTTGCAGATCACTTTGGAGATTTTGTTCATCATCATTGTATTTCCTTTTATGCTCATTGTACTTGTAAAGTTTTTGATCATAGTAGAAATGTAATGGAGTTTTTAGTTGTTGTTTGAGGGTTATGCCTTTGGTTATGTTTATCACAAATCAAAATAATCTTGAAAATCCTCCTCGTTGCATCCCAGGATCGTAACCTGGCGAATGGGAGCTGGGAGCCGAGAATGGAGTTCTACGGAGGCTGTCGGTGCTAGATTCGGTGATCGAGAATTTTGTGAGCCCGATTTTTGAGTTTGGGTCGTGATAAAGGAGTAGAGAACGTAGTGGCTGACCATCTTTTCCACCTTGAGCTCTCTGATTCCCTTAAGACCATGAATATAAATGACATGTTCCTTTATGAACAATTGTTGAAAGTCTCCTGTTCACCTTGGTTTGCGGATATTGCTAATTATCTTCTACAGGTTTCACACCAACACATTGGACTGCGCAAGATAAGAAGAAAATTTTTGTCGAGGTACTCAAATTCTTTTGGGATGATCCGTATTTATTTAAATATTACCCAGACTAATTCTTAAGGAAATGTATGCTAGATAATGAACATGAAAGTGTCATCTCCTTCTGTCATTCTCAGGCTTTTGGTGGTCGCTTTTTTGCTAAAAAGACCACGGCCAAAATTTTACAGTGTGGCTTTTACTGGCCCATTATGTTCAAGGATACTCATGAGTTTTGCAAAGCTTGTGAGCGGTGTTAGAAATTGGGAGCATTATCCCATCGACATATGATTCTCTTGAACCCCATTCTAATCATTGAAGCATTTGATTGTTGGGGCATCGATTTCATGGGACCATTTCCCTAATCTTTCATAAATTTATATATATTGCTTGTTGTAGACTATGTCACTAAATGGGTCGAAGCAATCCTGTGCCAGAACAATTATCATCAGACGGTCATTAAATTCTTAAAAGAAAATATCCTTTCTTGGTTTAGAAGGCCTCGAGCCATCATTAGTGATGGAGGTTCACATTTCTGTAACAGGTCATTTGCGAACTTAATGAAGAAATATGACATATCCCACAAAGTGAGCACTCCATACCATCCATAAACAAGTGGACAAGCTGAAATATCTAATAAGGAAATTAAACATATTTTGAAAAAAAAGGTTAAGCCTGACCGTAAGGACTGGTCAATCTGATTGACTAATGCTTTATGGGCTTACTGTACTACAGTTAAAACCCCTATTAGAATGTATCACTTTAGACTTGTCTATGAGAAGGCTTGCCACTTGCTTATGGAGTTGAAGCATAGGGCCTACTGGACAATTAAAAATATAAACTTCAATTTGGATAACGCTGGCTTGCTATGCAAACTTCAGTTGAATGAACTGAAAGAAATCCAGAAAGATGCATATGAGAACTCGAGAATTTACAAAGACAAGATGAAGGTGTTTCATGACCAACACATTCTTTGAAAATCATTCACACCAGGTCAGAAAGCCCTTTTATATAATTCTCAGTTGTACATTTTTTCGAGTAAACTCTGATCTCGTTGGACTGATCCTTTCACTATTACTAATGTTTATCCTCACAGGATTATCGAGATTCAGAATCTAAATAATAGTAATGAATTCAAAGTAAATGAACATCATTTAAAGCCATTTGTTGAAAAATTTGATTCAGAGGACATGTTAATACCTCTGATTGACCCTATTTACTAGGATTGACCTCTTAATCTGACAGAGGAATAGGTAAATTTATTTGCTTTCGTATGATTTGGGATTAGGATAGTTTGCTTTCCATTATTTAGGATAGTTTTCTTTCTACTGTTTAGGATAATTTGCTTTCTGTTGGTTTAATTCTTTTGTTAACCCATCTTCACACTAAGACCATTTGAAAAGCCTCAAAATACCTTCTTCAAGTATTACCTTTCCATCACTTCCCTTCTCTTTTCATTGCCCCTTTTGAATTACATGCTTATTTCTTTTAAATTAAGGACAATGTAAAATTTTCGGTTGGGATGGGGGATTAGGTGAACTAATCAGTATTTTCTTGGTTTTAAGCAAATTTTTTAAAAATTTTCAATGTTTCAAGTTGAAATCTATTTAGAAAGCGATGAATTGTGTACTTAAGAATGTGTTGGGTATGATAAAAATAAAGATTGAATTTTGGATTGTTGGAGTTTGATCAACTAAGTAATCTATCACCTAAGTTCTTGTGCTTAATTGATTAAGAGATAGTTTGAATATCATGTTAATCTAAATCACAAGACACATTCAATTTGTCTTCTATAAGACATGTTAGAAATTCTAATTGTTAGTATGTGAATCATTGATAGATGGTGAAAATCGAGTTTGGAGAATTTTATTCACCTTAGAAGATGAAAAGAACCAGTTAAAAAAAAAGAAGATTGACAAAGAGGTCATGAAAAAGAATAAAAAGAATGAAAAATATGAAAAACAATGCAAAAATAAAAAGAATGAATAAAAAATTGACCGTCGATATAAAATCAAAGACTAAAAAAAGAAGGAAAATGGGATGAGTTTGGAATTGGTGGTTGAGTTTCAAACTGATCTTGAAGTGATGAGTATGGATAACATGATGAAGTAATAGTATTCATACAGGAAGCAAGTTAATTTTCACCGAGCACAATGAAAAACTTGACATGCAAATTATGCTCTATTTAATGGACAAAGAATTTAACCGATTGGTTGCTTATGTGGTTCGACTCTAAATTTTTAAAATTCCACTTTCGTATCTTAATTCTACCCATTCATACTTGAGTGTACAAAAGATTATTTTCCTAAAGAGGTTTTGAACATTAAGCATTGAGATTTATTTCATACATACTTTGCTCGGGGACTAGCAAAATGCTGGTTAGGAATTGTGTCGAGGGTCAATTTATACCTTGGTTTTATAAATATGATAGTGCTTAATCAATCTAATTATGCATGTTTTCATGTGCGAGGTGATTTCGAGAGCTTAAGGTGAAATTAATGTCAAAAGGAAGATTTATACTCAAAAGATTACTAAATAAAGATTTGGAAGTCATTAATAAAGAATTCACATACTAAAGATCTAAGAAAATTAAGTGAGGAATGAAGAGAATCAAATATTTAAAGTGAAGAAAATGAATCCTGAAATTGTCCTAAAAACAAACATATTCCTGAAATTGTCCTGAAAAAATATATTTTAGGAAAATTGCACGGAGTGAAGTATATTTTAGAAAAATGCGTAGAGTGATGTATATTTTAGGAAACAGCGTAGAGTGAAGTCTATTTTAGCATGTGGTTTTTTCTAGAGTTTTCCAATTAGGTGCGAAAGTTGGAGTTCCACATCGATAAATATAACTCCTTAAGATGCTCTAAAGCATCTTTTAGGGTTTGGAAAGGTCTTAAGGAGCATAACACAAGGGTGGAGGAATCGCTAAAGAATTTTTCTTCTTTCCTAGTTTATTTTTCATGTTTTATTTAAAGGATTTGGTTTCAATTATGTTTATGGTTGGCTAAACCTCTTAGCTAGGGCTAAGAGGTGAAGCTTGTAGCATGTTAGGATGTTTATTTTGCTTTGATTCTTATTTTATTAAACTTCATTGATTTCTAGTTTGATATTAAAGGAATGCTTTCAGTATTCTAAGATTTATTGTGACTCAAATTACAATGAATACTGTGATAGCTTTGAATATCTTCTTTTTCTATTTTGAGATAGTGAGATTGGTAAATCTCATTGTTCACTATTGTCTCCTGGGCATGGTAGGGTGGTGGAATCCCTACTAATCTTCACAATTCTCCTCCATTGAGAATTAGGTTAATGAAAAGTTCATAATTGATTTAAATTGATTGATCTTCCAATTGGATAGGATAAGACTCCAATTCCAATTATGTTTATTGAATTAAGCAAGGTAGCATATTAATAGCTACAAGTGGATCCTTGGCACCCTAGTTCTTACCTTTAATTGATATTTTAAACATTATTCACAATTACTCACTTTTATTCAAGAATTCAGATTTAGATCTTCTTTTAGTTCTAGTTCTAGTTCTTTTCATAATATGTATAAGTATAGTCCCTATGGATTCGACCTCGTTCTCACGAGTTATTACTACATCGTGACTCTACACTTTGGGTTGTGAACAGTCACCCTAGTCCTCACCTTTAAATTTACAAGTTTAAAAATTTACAAGTTTAAATTACCTTATTCAAAATTACTCTCTCAATTACTTCAGATTTAGATTTATATCTTCTTCTAGTTCTACTTCTAGTTATATTCAGAATACACACGAGTTTAGTTCCTGTTGATTTAACCTTGGTTATGCTAAGATTATTACTACATCGTGACCCTACACTTGGAGTTTTTAATAAGTTTTTGGCACTGTTGTCGGGGACTAACAGCTGCATTTTTCTGAATTTAATTAATTTTAGAATTAAATAAGATTAGGGTTAACTTTTTGTTTTATTTTTAGGTTAAGAATTTTTCTGCTTTGTTTTTAGAAAATAAATTTGTTTTCTGTTTTGTAGGATTCTAAACTAGAAACTCTTATTTGGTAACTTCGTTCTAACTCTCTCTTTCCTACTTCTTATTTTCCATAGTTTTCAATTCTTAGATCTTAGGTTAAAAGTTCTGAAATTGAGGGCTGAGAATGTTTCATACCCAAGTAGGTCCATGATAACACTCAACGTCCTTCAAGTGAAGGAGGATTAGTTAAGGGGTTATGATTAGACACCACTTGAGATCCTCAGAGTCAATTAAAGTTACGACTGCTAATCAACCTGCAAATCCTCGTCAACCTAAGGTAGAGGAAATCAAGATGAAAACGAAGCGCATCAAGTACCCTCGCCTCGTACTTTATGAGATTATTTACAACCGGCGGGGGTGAGCACACCTTCTTGTATAGTTTTTCCAAAAAATACAGGAAACATAGATATCAAGCCAGGTGTGATCCAGCTCCTTCCAAAGCTCCATGAACTTGAATCTAAAAGTCCATATTTACACATGAAAGAGTTTGGTGAGATCATAACCACTTTGTATTTTCCTAACGTGTCTGAGGACACGGTCAGGTTGAAACGCTTTCCCTTCTCCTTAAAAGAAAAAGCTAAGACATGACTACATTCACTACGTCCACGATCCATCGGTAGATGGAATGACATGAAAAGGGAGTTCATAAAGAAATTCTTCCCATATCATAAAATGAACACCCTTAGAAAGTCGATCATGAACTTCACCCAAAAGGAAGATGAAATATTCTTCTAATGTTGGGAGTGGCTCAAGGATCTTGTCTGTTCATGTGTACAACACGGTTTTGAAACGTGGCGCATAACAAGTTTCTTCTATGATGGACTGACATATTTTATGTGCCAAATGGTGGAGATAATGTGCAATGGGGAATTCATGAGCAAAAATGTTAATGATGTGTGGGATTATTTTGACAAGCTTGTTGAAAACACACAATCATTGGACATTCCCCCTAGACCCAATACCACTTCTAAGCCAATTCAAACAAAGAAGAGGGGTGGAATGTATGCTCTAAGAGAAGAAGATGATATAAGTGCTAAAGTGGATAGTCTCACAAGGAAACTTGAGGCCATTAAACTTAAAAAGGACAAGGCTAAGGAAGTAGTTTGCGGTATTTATGCGTGCAACATTCATATGACTGAAAATTTTCTAACGATACCTATTGTTGAGACTCAAATATTACATATTTAATCCCATTTATATCTTGGTTTTACAAACATGATAAGGTTTAATGGTATATTTAATACATGTTCATGTTGTAAGGTGAGTTTAAGTGCTTGGATTGAAAAGAACTCTAAAAGCATGGATTTGGTGCTCAAGAAACACCACAATAAAGAATGGATCTTTAGAGATCAAGATTGAAGATTTCAAGACCCCAGGATCCAAGAAAATCAAGTGGAGAAGGAAGGAAATCGGAAGAACAAAGTGCTAAAATTCACTTAACAATTTGTGTCACAGACTAGTGTTTGATGCCATCAAAAGCCATCGTTCGATGACATTGAATACAGCTCGATGACATCGAATTTTCATAGAAAAATCAAGTTGGTTGTTAGACATATTGGATTTAATTCTCGATGAATTAAAGACATGTTCGATGAATCGAAGGAGATGCTCGATAAAATCAAAGACTGTTTGATGGCATCGAATTTGTTGATGAAATTTAAGCAACTCGTTGGACTATTTTAGACACTTTTTCGATGGATCGAAGACCCTTCGATGGCACCGAAGGACTTCTTGATGACGTCGAAGGTTCGATCACACAGAGACTTACACGGTGTGAAAGAAGAAAATATGCAACTTCCGGATTTAAACCCGTTCGATGACATCAAAGCGTTACACAAAGTTTACACGGAGTGCATAATTTGAGGTGGTTTTATGATTTTATGGAAAGTAGCGTTTAAATATGGGTTTCCTAAGTCTTTTTAGGATATCTAGGGTTTTGAGGAGCATAGAAAAAGTGTGCAGCCGTCTCCCAAGAGTTCCTTCTTCTCTTCTTCTTAATTTTTAATGCTTTGTTTAAGGATTTTAGATCCAATCATGTCTATGGTTGGCTAAATTCCTTAACTAGGGCTAAGGGGTGAAGCTTGTAGCATGATTGAGATGTTTTTTTTATTTGATTCTTATTCTTGTTGAACTTCTTTAATTTTAATTTGATATTTAAGGATTACTTTCAACCTTTAATGGTTTGTTGTGACTCGAATTACAATAGATCTACAATAGCTTTGAGTATCTTCTTATTCTGATTTGAGATTATGAGATTAGTAACTCTTGTTGTCCACAATCATCTCTTGTGTATGGTTTGGTGATGAAATCTCTTTTAAACTTCATAATTCTCCTATGTTGGTTGTGGATTGGTATATCCTGTTGATTGTCATTGTCTCTAGGGCATGGTTTGATGATGGAATTACTTCCAATCCTCACAACTCCCATCCATTAAAAATTAGGTCAATGGAAATTCAGATCTGATCTTATTAATATATCTTCCAATTGGATAGGATAGGACTCCAATTCCAATTGAGTTCTTTAAATAAAATAAGGAAACATCCTAATAGCTGCAAGTGGATCCCTGGAAACCCTAGTTCTCACCTTTGAATTCATAGGTTTCCAATTTCAAGGGAACCACCTCAAACACATACAAATCTAGCTGGAGAAACCATCCAAACTTCAGTTGGAGGGATGGGAAAACTATTACTCTTCATGGCATCCTTAAGCAGTTTTTGGATCAAAAGAAGCCTTACGAGGATCCATTTTTGAAACACATTCAAAATCAAGATCTTTTTAATTAAGGCACACTATAAGCCTTTCAAGATCTTACCAAGGTTGTGCAAGGAATTGAGTCACACTTGATGGTTGGAGAGAAAAGGGTATTTCCAGCCCAACCTCTCTCGAATCCTAAGCCACAATATAAGGTTAGTGAGCCAAGCTCTTAAAATCAAATGGAGCAAGCCAAGTTTATCACCACTCTTAGGAGTGAGAAAATCATTGACAAAACTATTCCAGTTAGGGCTAAAAAGCCTAAGGACTCGGAAGAGGACAACAATGATAGACCTAGCACTGTTCCGCAAGATTTACAACCAGAACCTCGAGGCAAGCCAATTGCTCCATTCCCCCAATAGTTGGTCTCACCAAAACCTCTGTCGAACTTCCAGGATATTCTAGAAGTGCTTTAGTAAGTGAAGGTTAACATCCCTCTGCTGGATGCCGTTAAACAAATTCCTTGATATGCTAAATTCTTGGAAGATCTATGCACTTCAAAAAGATGACAAAATATACAAAAGAAGATCTTTTTGATGGAAAAAGTGACTGCCATCCTAAAGTAAGATGTGCCACAAAAATATAAGGATCCCGGTTGCCCAACCATCGCTTGCGTAATTGGGAGCTACCCAATTGAGCATGCACTTCTTGATTTGGGAGCAAGCGTAAACCTGATTCCTTATTTGGTTTACGAACAACTAGGCCTTGGTGAATTAAAACCCACCAAAACTACATTACAACTTACTGATCGCTCAGTTCGTGTACCAAGAGGAATAATAGAAGATATGTTGGTCCAGGTTGACAAAATTCTACTATCCAGTAGATTTTATTATCCTGGACACTCAACCCACCATGGTTGCGAGCACTCAAATCCTTGTCATACTTGGTCATCCATTCCTTGCTACATCAAATGCAATCATTAATTGTATGAATGTGGTTATGAGCCTATCTTTCGGGAATATGACATTGGAGCTCAATATATTTTTCAATATAGGCAAACAGTCAGAGGATGATGATGATTCCCACGATATTAATATGATTGATTCTTTCGTGGAAGATAAAGTACTCCTGACCCTATACTCTGACCCATTAGAGATGTGCTTAGCCCACTCTCCTGATTTAGATGATGATATGAGTAGGGAGATGGATGCCTTGCTTGATATTACGCCGATACTTGAAATTAACCAGTAGAGACCACAATTTGAGAAATTGCCCCAAACTGATGTAGTGCCTCTACTGTCTAGCTTCAAAGCACTGAAGCTTGACCTAAAACCTTTGCCTGTTGTCCACAACCCCAAGTGTAGGGTCGCGATGTATTAATAATCTCGGTAAGATTGAGGTTAAATCTGCAAGGACTAAACTCATGAAAGTAACTAGAATTAGAACTAGAAGAAGATCTAAACCTAAATTTGGAATATAAGGAAGTAATTGTGAGATATTTAATTAGAAACTTAAGAATTTAAAGGTGGGAACTAGGGTTTTAGGGATCCACTTACCACTGTTAGGATGTTTTCTTATTTGATTTAAGGAACACAATTAGAATATAAGTCCTATCCTATCTAATTGGAAGATATATTAATAAACTCATATCTGAACTTCTATTGACCTAATTCTCAATGAATGAGTGTTGTGAGCATTGGAAGTGATTCCATCATCAAACCATGCTGTAGAGACATTGACAAATAATAGGATATATCGATCCCACAACCAAACATAAGAGAGTTGTGAAGGTTAGAAGAGAAATTTCATCACCCAACCATGCCCAAGGGATGATGGTGGACAACAAGATTTACTAATCTCACAATCTCAAATCAGAATAAGAAGATACTCAAAGCTATTGTAGATCTATTGTAATTTGAGTCACAATAAATCATTAAAAACTAAAAGTATTCCTTAAATATCTACTTAGAATCAAAGAGGTTCAACAAGAACAAGAATCAAATAAGAAAATCATCCCAAACATGCTACAAGCTTCACCCCTTAGCCCTAACTAAGGGATTTAGCCAACCGTAGACATGATTGGATTCAAAACCCTAAAAGAAAGAAAAACTAAGAAGAAAGAAGAAGAAACTCTTAGATGATGGCTCCACCACTTTGCTCTGCTCCTCCAAACCCTAGATATCCTAAAAAGTGCCTAGAGAACCCATATTTATAGGCTAAGTTCTACAAGTTCACAAAATCGTAACAATTTATGTAGACTGCGTAACTTTGTGTAATGCCTTCAATGTCATCGAACAACCTTCGATGTCATCGAAGGGATTTGAATCCGGAAGTCGCGCCTTTTCTCCTTTTGCATTGCGTAAGTCTTTGTGTCATCGAACCTTCCTTCGATGTCATTGAGCGAAGCTTCAAGTCATCAAGCAGGTCCTCGATCCATCGATAAAGTGTTCAAAATAGTTCAGCGAGTTGCTTCAATTTCTTCAATAAATTCAGTGCCATCGAACAATCTTCGATGTCATCGAGCATCTTCTTCAAGTCCTCAAACATGTCTTCGATTCATTGAGAATTGCATCCAATATGTCCTGCAACTAACTTGATTTTCTTGTGAAAATTCGATGTCATAGAGATGTGTTTAATGTCATCGAACATTGGTCGATGACACAAATTGTGAAGTGAATTTCAGCTATTTGTTCTTTCGACTTCCTTCTCTGTAAGACCCATATCCTAGCCTGTACTGTTCCGTAGGCTTCCGCGGTCCTCTCGATCAAATTTTGGCGACCTGCGATCTGTTATCGGAGTTTGCGTGTGATCCTAAATTGTGTCCCATATTCCAGAGTTGGCTTGACCCGAGACTTATACCTTTGCAACCATACCGTCGCCGCAGTTCTGACACCGCGTATTACTTGCTGAGGTGATACCAGGGCCAAGAGATTTGGGCCTGTGTTCAGTTTGAGGAAAATGTCGCGTGTTACAAATACCGAGGGAATATCTACGACACATTATATCAATCCATCATTTCACAAGTCAAGTAAACCACCCATGCTCCATGCCACCTCACCCCTCATAAGTCAACTCTCTCTCCCTACCCATACCTTTTTTACACCATTTTCAAACTAACCCATACCTCCCCTTTCCGATCTCTTACAACAACTAGACCTTATCAATCCATCCCATCCTTTCTCTCTCTCATTCTCTCTCTCTCTCTCTCTCTCTCTCTCTCATTTTTCTTCATTTTACAAGCAAGCAACCCAATGTCCATGAGAGCTTCCCATGAGAGAGCTAGTGTGGCCCACCTTCCTACCTCCCATCTCCACCATCCAAAGTCTATCTAAACCATTGGAATCATTTCCTTGGAGCTCTAGGTCGCATTGGCGGAAGAAGGAAGAAGAGATCTTGAGGTGGGTGATTTTTATGATTTTCTACCATTGATTCTATGATTTGAGGGCCCACATGTGGTGGGACTCACCTTGATGTATATTTTGTATAAAGGAGGGACCCATAGTGGCGGGGTCCCTTCCATTTTCACCATTTTTTTTCTCTCTCTCTCTCTTCCCTTTTAGTGTTGGAATGTGGCCCACCTGATCTAGATTGTCCGTGTGTTGGGCCCCACCTCCCTGCCTATCCATTTGGACGGGCCTAGATAAACTAAAAACACAAATATCAGCTTAATGTTCCAAGCTGGTGGGCCACAGTTACGTGGACCCACCTTGATGTAGTGTATCTACGCCATCAAACCAATGAGGCTGATACAAATCTCTGGCAAAGTACACTGCTGGATAGCACGCTGTCCATCGTGTTCCCTCATGCTGTGAGGCCCACTGCAGGGTCCCATCCTGCATGTTTGATACTCACACCGACCATCCACTCCCTTGAAGTTCAGGCCACATTTTAACATGTGGGATCCACCAGATGAACGAACGAGAGCTCGCATGGGAGGATTGGCTACTGACCGATTGTCTGAAGTGATGTCAGCAAGTTCTGTGGGGCCTGGTATGATTTGGGCCATCTGATACCCATCCAGACCGTCCAGGTCACATGACCCCACCTATTTTGCATCAGGGCCATCCATCAATGGACGCAGAGCCCTCTGCGATGCATTTTATTCATGCTGTTATGCAGCCGTGGGACCCACCTGTTATGTATTTGGGGTCCACCGTCCAGCAGTAGGACGGTGGGAACCACCATGTTTTATGTATTATAACCACACCTCCAGTGAAGGGTGGGACTTTCCCTGCCGTGTGCTTTAATCCACACCATCCAGGCAGTATGGCCTCATGTGATGTATTATCCATGCCGTGCATCAAGGTGAAACCCACGGTGATGTATGTATTTTATCCCTACCATTCAAAGGCTCCACACATGTGAACCCACCATCCAGATCCCTGGATGGTGGAGACTCTGATGTATGGAATGAGATCCATACATCCAGATGCTAGATGGATCTGGACTTCCAGTTATAATAATAATAGTAATAATAATAAAAAAAAAATAAAATATTGTTGTGGGCTCTGCATGTGGACCCACCTGATGTGTTTGTTTCATCCAAACCATCCGTTCAGGTTGTCTGGACTGGATGTGGTAGATCTTCAACAAGATATATGTATATATATACATATAATATAAATGAAAATAAAGTATTAATATAATAGTATAATATGATATTATATACATTGTATGCATGCCATACGTATATGGTGGGCCCCTTGTGGGATCCACCTTTTATTTGTACTTGGATTGGTTGGACTACCATGCCAGCTATATAGCTGTGTTGAAGCGTCAACGGCTTTGTGGGTCCCACTGCTGCTGATGATGTCAGCATGTGCAGTGGCCCACCATGAGGCAACTTTGTATCTGCACCATCCTTGCTTGTGAAGCCCACATGATGTATGTACCACACCGTTGTGTATATGTTTCATACCCACGTCATCCATCCAGCCGAAGGGTGTGGGACCTCATGATATATGTATTTTAATCTAAACCGTCCATCTTGAGATGGTGTTGCACCATGACGTATGTACCTTGCATCCTTACCGTCCACCTATTTTACATCTACGCTGTTCATCTAGTTTACATCTCAACCGTCCAATTGTTTAGCCAACATCCCAGTTAGGTAGGTCTGATCATGGAGTATGTGTTTTATCCAATCGTTCATCTGTTTGGGACCCATGTGCTGCAAGTGTTTTACCCACATGTGTGGGTCCCACTTTGATGTGTTGCATATATTTACACCATCCATGTGTATAGGACAATGAGCCCTGATGTATCTTGCCTGCCATGGTGTGTGTAAAATATCCACGCCATCCTTTATAATTCACACCGTGCATCTGTTTTATATCCATACCAACCATTTGTTTTATATTCATGTCGTCCATTTTACATAAGGCCCATTTAAGTAATATATTTGTGGCCCATTTGGTGCGACCCATTGATGTGGCCCACTTGATGTATACAAAGCCCATCATGATGTAATTCTAGCCTATGAGCTGGGCCCACATGTTGTGTATATGAGGCCCATTGGTGCGACTCGTGGATGCGATCCACTTGGTGTGTATGAGGCCCAATGGTGTAGCCCGTGGATGCAATCCACTTGATGTATTTGATGGCTCATGAGTTGAGGCCCAATGTGATGGATATAAGGGCCACGAGTGCGGCCAATGAGACGTATGCAGGGCCTATGTATGAGACCGAATGTGATGTATATGAGGTCCATTACGATGTGTGATTACTCCATGATGTATGTAGTGATGATTATGGCGGGCCACTGCTTGGGAGTAATGTTGGTTGAATGGCCACAATGATGGGCAATGATGGTTTAATGTCCACACTGTGACCTTCCCTTAGGCCTTGTTCGGCCGATTTCAATTGTCGATTACAGATTTCGATTATCGGGGTCAAGGCCAATTTTGATTGTCGATTACCGATTCCGATAATCGAGGTTCAAGGCCAATTTTAATTGCCAATTACCGATTTCGATTGCCGGGGTCGAGGTTGATTTCGATTGCCAGTTACTGATTTCGATTACCGAAGTCGAGACCTATTCTGATTGCCAATTACCGATTCTGATTAACGAGAGTCGAGGCTGATTTCGTTTGCCGATTACCGATTTCGATTACCGAGGTCGAGGCCGATTTCGATTGCCGATTACCGATTTTGATTACTGGGGTCGAGGCCGATTCTGATTCTGATTATTGAGGCCAACTTCGATTGTTGTGGCCGTTTGCCGAGGCCCATTATGATGTATATGTGGCCCGTATGTTAAGCCCATTCTGATGAGCATTCGGCCTTGGCTTGATACATTTAAGGCCTATGTAATGTATGTGAGGCCTATGTGATGAGGCCCATTATGGTGCATTTAAGGGTCAGGCGATGGAGCCCGTTGTGTTGTATATTAGGCCCATATGAGAGGCCCATCGTGATGTGTATTAAACTCTAGAGTAAGGCCCATGGTGTCGTATATTAGGCCCTTGTGTGAGGCCATGGGTCCACTATATGTTTGGATCTATGTGGACCATTCCTTAAAGGTAATGTTTATTAAAGGTCCACATTGTCGAGGCCGATTGTCGATGCTGGTTATTGATACTGATTATGAGTATGTGACAGAATAACATCATGATACACGCCAATACGCATCATTTGCATGTTTATTGTGAGATGTGATTGATCATTTCATACATCATAGTATAGATGATTTATGAGACTCCCTGATAGGTGGAGTTATCCCACATGAGTGCACAGTATGCACAGGATTGATGCATGATTGGACTATATAACTCATGCATCTTACATTATGTGATAGTGATTGTTATATGCCTTAGCGATATCAGGGCTATGACCTCCACAGGCATGTCGTGGATGACTAGATGAGATACCGAAAATATTTGGTTCGAGCATCTGCGCACTTTAGATATCCGTGGGTGAAAGTTCCTAAATCTCTGAGGTCAGGAGAAGCCCCAACATCGAGACTGAGTGGATACATGAGCGCCTGAGTGCTGAATACCAAGAAGCCACATTTCTTACTGTTTCATGTTCGGTTAGGAGGGGGTGTGGCCTTATCCTCCTAAGAGTAGGGGGTATAGCTAGGCTGAGTTTATCCAGCTCGTGAATGGGTCCGCTATAGACGTGCCGGGTAGATATTGCCTGACTACTGGCTAGGCGGATAGTGAGGTCTCTTCCACTTACATGGTCGCATGTCAGTGGGCAGTGATTCACATGTAGAGTATACAGGACCCCGGTGATGATCCCAAAGTTGTACAGTACTGATTTGTGGAGTAGGAGTTGCATACTCATTCACTCATTCACTATCCACTCGGGCTGGTGGTGCGCAATAATTTGTTATGTGTACCTTCACAACGGCTAGGATTTCGGTTGGGGCGCATGACTAACCTGAGATCAGGAGTTTACCACATTGAATCTAACTATCCAAATTAAGATATGAGACTGGTTTGGATAAAAGTCCTTGTGGTGGACCCTATGCTTGCGATACTACGTACTATCATCTCGACTTCACACTCCATCATGGTCATTCCATTCGCACTGCATATTGCATTACATCCGCGGCATATGACATTTTTGGTTACCGTGTTTCTGCATTTATATGATCTAAAAACAGCTGACGGTATTAGTGAACTTATCAGGAATTGTATATTACATTGCATCCTCGGCATCTGATAGTTAGCTCTTTATGACTCCTCATTTGCGTAGTTGATCTGTATTGCGTACTCTGATATTATTCGACTCATGGACTTGTCAGTATTTCTACTTACTCTGATATCGTATGATTCATGATATTACTAGTATTTCTGATATTGTAGGATTATGACATTATATTGAATACTTGACACTTACCTTGTACACACACTTACTGTAAGACTCGTGTCTTAGTCCGTACTATTCCATAGGCTTCCACGGTCTTTCCAATCGAATTTTAACAACCTTCAATCCTTAACCGGTATTTACACGTAACCCTGTGTCACACGCCGTCAACTTGAATCGACTTAAATCGAGACTTGTACCCTTGCGACCGTGCCGTCGCCGCGGTTCCGATGCAGTGACTCGCGCGCCGATCTGATACCCTAGTCAGGATATGTGGGCCAGTGTTCGGTGTGAGGAAAACACCGCACGTGCGAATTCTGAGAGAATCTCTAGAATACGTCACATCAATCAATCTACCAATCAATCCCATCATGCTAAGTACATGTCAAGTACACATCACCTCTCACCTTTCTCCAAGCAATGCTTAAAGTCGAAAGTTCTTATAAGCCCATACCCCTTCGTACACAATCTACCACAAAAGTCAAAAAAGGCTCTTACACCCATCACTCACCACATCAACACATCCATTATTCCATCACCCATCTCTCTCTCTCTCTCTCTCTCTCTCTCTCTCTCTCTCTCTCTCCATCTCCCTTTACAAACCTCTCTCTCATTCTCAAACCACATTCCAAGTAACCCAAAAGCATCACACGTCCAAGCCTCTCCAAGCCCTCCCAAGAAACAAGTGTGGCCCACCTTCCAACTCTCTCATTTCCCATCTCAACCATCAAAATTTCATCTCCTCCGTTAGGATCGAAACTAAGGATCAAAGTAAGCCAAGGGAGCAAGAAGAAGGCAGTGGGTGATCTTAGATTTTATCTTTCATTCATTTGTTTGATTTAAGGGTCCATATATGTGGGACCCACCTTGATGTAGTCTTTGTATCAAAGAGGGGCCCACTTGATGCATGACCTTATCCACACCATACATTGACGTGGACCCCACTGTTTTCTTGACTGGTACGTTCCATGGGCAAAAACACAAATATCAGGATAATCCAAAACAGGTGGGCCATGTGGGACCCACCTTGATGAAGTGTTCATCCACACCATCCGTCCAGGGACGCTGGACGTAAATGAAGGAAGGTGTGGCTGACAGTGAAGTGTCAACTAACAATGGGAGCAGCTAACATTGGTAGTGTGGAATGACAGTGGGTGCACTGACATGGGGTGTGTACTGATGTGAAGTGTGTGCATGCGGTGGGGTCCATGGTACCCACCCACATCATCCATCCATTTTGGTAGGCCACACCCTCACACACGTGTGGTGCAACCATCGTCCAAGGACGGTGGGACCCTTCCATACCTCATGTGGTAGACTAAGTGAGAGATACCTCGTTTCAACGCTGGGACCCACCCAGTCCACAGCTCAGGTGGCAGACCGAGTGAAAGATGCCTCATTTCAACACTTGAGGTCTTGGTATTGATCCTGTGGTGGTGGCTGACATGGGTGTACAGGCATGGGCGCCTATTCATTCTGGTGGGCCACACCACTATATGTGTTGTATCCATGTCGTCCATCCGTATAAGATGGCCCCACCATGATACATGTATTATGACCACCGTCCATCTGACGGTGGGACACACCCCACGTGTGGCCCCTCCCTTGATCCACGTGACTGTCCTGGCCGTGGCTATTTTATATAATATATATATATATATATATATATATATATATATATATATATATATATATATATATATATATATAGTATATAGTATATATATTATATTTTATATTATATATATTATATGAGATGGTAGGCCCTACGTGGGACTCACCTCTCCCTTCAAATGCTTAAAAGCTACACAGTAGCAGCTATATATCATATATACTATATATATATTATATAGTTTATATATAATACATAAGGGTGGGCCCTACGTGGGACCCACCTCTGTTTTGTTGCAGGAAATAAAAAGGAAAGAAAAAAAAGAAGTAGAAGGCAAAGAAAAAGTAAAAAGCAGCCACGTGCTCCTCTCTCTCTCTCTCTCTCCCTTAACGTCCAGAGCCCTGTGGGTCCCACCATGACACATGTGTGTATTTGTTCTGACAGTGGGACCCACCCTAGATATGTGTTTCATCCCTCCGGCATGGGCCCCAATGATATATGTGCCTTATCTACACCGTTCACTGTTTGAATGGTGGGGCCCACCATGATACCTACTTTGTATCCAAATCATTCAACCATATTGAGATATCATTTTCATGGCATGAGCAAAAGGATGGGCTAGATCTAAAGCTCAAGTGGATCCCACCATTTAAATAATGGACTGTGACATCCATCGTTCAAACTTCTAAGGGCCATGGTAGTTTTTAATTAAGCTGATATTATTTTCACTTCATTATCTCTATGCTATCTTATAAATAGGTCGGGTCTTAAAATACATAAGGGCGGGCCCGACTTGATATATATGAGGCTCATCGGTGCGACCTATTTGATATACATGGAGCCCGATGGTGCGACCCATATAATGCGGCCCATGTGACGTGTCCCACTTAACATATGAGGCCCAGGTGTGAGGCCTATTATGATATATTTGAGGCCCAGGTGTGAGGCCCACCTGTTGTGTATTCGAGGCCTGATGAGATGTATGTTGGCCCATATGATGAGGCCTATGTGATGTAAATAAGGCCCATCGTGATTGTACATAAGGCCAATGGGCCCATTATATGTTTAGCCCTATGTAGGCCACTCCTTGGGAGCAATATTGGTTAAATGTCCACATTGATGGACAATGATGGTTGGATGTCCACATTATGACCTTCCCGTAAGCCTTGTTAGGCCTATTCTCATCATTCTCTTAGTGGGTTAACCCAAATAAGTGGGCCCTATTCACCGTAGACGGATGGATCTATGCTATCAGATTTGATATAACCATGGCTGAGTGTCGATTTTTATACTATGGTTGATCGAATGATCATTTATGGACCCCAATTTATTTATCTACTGATTATCAGTGCTGATTATTGAGGCCGATGCCGATTATCAATGCTGATTATTGATGCCGATTATGGGTGCCGATTATCGTGACCAATTTACCAATTTTTATTGTCATGGCCGATTGCCGATTCTAATTGACTTGACCGATTGTCGATTAGCGATTGAGGCCATTTATCATGATTGATTGCCGATTTCGATTGTCGTAGTCGATCACTGATTAGCGATCGAGGTCGATTATCATGAATGATTACTGATTTTCGATTGACGTGACCTATTTGCCCATTCCGATTATCGATTGATTCCGATCATCGAGGCCCGTTGTGATGTATTCGAGGCCCACGGGAAGTGGCCCATTGTGATATATTTCTAGCCCATATGATGAGGCTCGACTCGATGTATATTAGGCCCATGAGAGCGACCCATTGTGATGTATATTAGACCTGTGAGATGCGACTCACTTGATGTATATGCGGCCCATGAGTGAGGCCCATCGTGATGTGTATTAAGCTCTTGAGTGAAGCCCATGGTGTTGTATATTTGGCCCTGGTGTGAGGCCATGAGTCCACTGTATGTTAGCCTCTATATGGGCTATTCCTTGGGGGCAATGTTGGTTAAATGTCCACATTGCCGTGGTTGATTGTCAATGCCGGTTATTGATACTGATTATGAGTATGTGACAATATAGCATCATGATACATGCTCATATGCATCATCTGTATATTTGTTATGAGATGTGGTTGACCATTGCATATGTCATTGGGCAGGTTGTTATGAAACTCCCTGATAGGCGGAGGTTATCTCACATGAGCGCATGATATGCGCAGGATTGATGCATGTCTGAATTGTGTGTTGTGATTACTGTATGCCCTAGCGATATCAGGGCCGTAGCCTCCACAGGCATATCATGGATGTCTAGATGGGATACCAAAAATCTATTTGAGCGTCGGGCTGCCATAGATGGCCTTGGGTGAAAATCTCTAAATCCTCTTAGTTCTAGAGGTTGCTCCAACATCTAGACCGAGTGGATGCATGAGCGCATGAGGGCCGCATACTGTTAGGCCGCATCTCTCACTGTGTCGTGGTAGGTTGGAAGGGGGTACGGCTTTCCCTGCCCAAGAGGAGGGGACAATGTTTGACTGACTCTGACTAGCTCGAGGAATGGGTCCACTATCGACGAGCCGGGCCTGATATTGACAGGCAGATAGTGAGGTCTCTTCCACTCACCTTATTGCACGTGATGGGGTGGCAATCTGGTTTTGAGTGTAATAGACCCCAGTGATTTTCTCAGAGTGCAACCGTACTGATATGTGGACTTATTGAGCAGAAATTACATATTCATTCATTCATTCACTATCCACTCGGGCTGGTGGTGTGTAACTATTTATTACGTGTACCTTCGTATAACCAAGATTTTGGTTAGGCGCGCGTCTAACCTGAGACCAGGAGTTTATCACATTGAGTTTGACTATCTAAATTTAGGTATGAGACTAGTTTGGATAAAAGTCCCTTGTGATGGACCCCGTATCCTACGATACTACGTACTATCATCCCGACCTCACACTCCAGCTTGGTCATTTCATTCGCATCGCATATTGCATCCGCATTCATATGACATTTTGGGTCGTTATGTTTTCTATACTTATATGGCGTAGACGGACTTAACAGGATTCACATATTACATTGTACCCTCGACATCTCATATTTAGCTCTCTATGAATCCTCATTTACATAGTTGATCTGTATTGCATACTCTGATATCGTATGATTCATGATCTTGTCATTATTTCTGCTTATTCTGATGATGTATGATTTGTGGGCTTTATGGTATTCTTGACACTTATCTTACACACACACTTTCACCACCCTTTAAGCGTTCTATAACCCTATGCATGATAGATACGTGAAGTTGGCGTTAGGTTGCAGCAGCGTTGAGCTTGGAGTGTGCAGCTGTCTTCTGGAGCTTTGATTTCAATATATGTATTTTCCTTTCAGCATTGTATTCAAATGATCATATTAGTGGATATGTTATGATGATGTTGCCTTTATGATTTGGGTATACTTGTGGTTATGTAAGTGGTATAATTTTAAGCTCCTTTGGTTGTTAAATTTTGTGGTGCCAAAACCTCTATTTGTGTCTTGTGTTTGTATGTTAATTAATATATGTTCAAGACACTACATCACAATGTTTCAAGTCAAGTATGGTGATCGACTTCAAGAAAGAAATGCAAGGTTATGAATCTTGTCCTCTTCCGTAAGCATTAATGTTCGGAGTTATATTGTTAAGAAGAGTGCTTGTTCAAAGACATGAAGTTTAATTTCAAGCTGTAGAAGATCTTAAGATCAAGCTACATCAAGTAGAAATATCAAGCTTCATAAAGTTCAAAGGTCAACCTTCATCTGAAAGAATGAAGCTTCAATGTTCATACTCCATGTCCTAGGTTTCATTAACCTTAGATTGACATTAGGGTAGGTCATTTTGTATACATAATTCAAGCTAAATCTTTTTATATGATTTTAGTTTGTTCTAAGACTAGTCCTGGACCTTATTCGACTAGTCCTAGCACTACCACGACCAGTCCAAGAGATTCTAAGACCAGTCCTAAGTTTGTTGGAATTTATCGAATATTTCTGTTCGTCCACGACCAGTCCTGGACTGTGTTCGACCAGTCGTGTGAACAGTGTCGACTCGCCCTTCGGCTAGTCCTGGTTCTACGACTCAAAGTCCAACAACTAATTTGGTGGACCTACGACCAGTCGTGAGGAGCCTACAACCAGTTGTAGAGGGCCTACGACTAGTCGTAGACACCCTACGACCAATCGTGAGTCGGTTTTATCCGATCGTGCTAAAAATTTTAAAAATTTGTTCTCCTTCGACCAGTCGAAGTGTCCACTAGACCAGTCGAAGGTGCAATTTCTGAAGTTATAAATAGATGACGAATTTAAGAGTTTTTCAATTCAATTAAAGAAAAATCAAGGCTCCACTCTGAGATAAATTGGTGTTCATTTTAAGCTACATTGTGCATAATTAATATTTCCTTTTATTAGCTTATTGTTATTTAATTTTGATCTACATTCCAATCTGATTTGAAAAGGAAAAAATTCTGTAATTCCTTCTTCTTAGAATCAAAATGAAATATAGTTAGCCCATTTGGTTTAACTTAAAATTAATTAGAACTTAGAACCATTATAAAGTGAGTATTAGACATTGAACTTCCATATTCAAACTTCTACTCCGATTGTTTCTTTGGGCTACTACGAAAGGAGAAATCTAGGTATTTTATGCTTATGTAATTTACTTTCATTTTGGTTTCTTTTGAGATTGAGCCAGAAAAATATCATTGTGTGGTTATCTGAGGAGAGCTAGAAAACTAATACAGAAGGGTTTTTGAATTGTGTAAGCCTAAGTGGAAAAGACACAATTGTGAAGGTTTTAAGTGAACCCATGAAACCTATTTTGATTGTGAACGCTAATATCTCGTGTGCGAGGATATTAGGAGTGGAGTAGCAATTTGTGTAGTTGTTGTTTAACAGATGATGAATACACAGGCGAACCACTATAACTCTTTGTATTTTGTGTATGTGTGATTTATTCTTTCTATCTTTTATTTAAAGCTGTGGAATGTATGTGTGGATTTGAATGTTGTAATTTTTACATTTCAAGCATAGTGGGGAATGTTGTAATAATTTAGATTTAAATTCCTGCAATTTATTTCAATTCCTTGCTATTTATTTATTTCTCTTTGGTTTGAGTTTTTGATACAAAGGACGTTCTAAAAATAAGGTTGTCTTACCATAAACCCTTGATTTTTATGGTATAAGGTTGTCCTTAGAACTGAATTCGTATCAACCTCTCAATACTTGTTTATTGAGGTTGCTTTTATTTCAGCATTAAGAATTGATTTATTTTTATTTGGCTATCTCTTTATTTTATTCCGCTGTTAAAATCTTAATTTGGTATAGTCCTATTCACCCCCCCTCTAGGACATATAGGTAGGCCATTTCAGGTAATGCTTCTTATGAGATAAATGTATGTTGAAAAATCCTCCTTGTAGGATCTTAGGATCGGAACCTGGCGTATGAATGCTAGGAGCTGAGAATGAGGTACTACGGAGGCTGTCGGCACCGGCTTCGGCGATCGGAATTCTTGTGAATCCGATTACTGGGTTTGGGGCGTGACACTTACACCGCCCTCTAAGCTTCCTATAAGCTTATACACAATAGATGCGTGCACGTGATGTTAGGTTGCAACAGCGTGGAGTTTGAAGCATGTAGCCGACTTCTGGAACTTTGATTTTGACACATGTATTTTCTTTTCAGTATTGTACTCAAATGATTATATTAGTGAATATGTGGTGATGATGTGATTCTTATGATTTGGGTATACTTGTGGTTATACTTCTTATGAGACACATTCATGTTGAAAATCTTTCTTGTAGGATCCCAGGATCAAAAATCTGGTGTATGAGCACTGGGATTCGAGAATGGGGTACTATGTAGGCTGTCGGCGTCGGATCCGGTGATTGGGATTCCTGTGACACCGATTTTTCGGTTTGGGGCGTGACATTCTCCACTTGGTTTTCTTGGATCTTGGGGTCTTAAATTCTTCAATCTTGGTCTCCAAAGATCCGTTCTTTGCTTTGTCAATTCTTTAAATATTTGCTTTTAACATTCTTTTCAATATAAGCTCTTAAAATCACCTTGTAACACAAACATATATAAAATATACCATTAAGCTTTATCATATTTGTAAAACCAAGATATAAATGGAAGAAAATATACAATATTTGAGTCTCAACACACTCCCCAACTAGCATTTTTCTAGTCCCGAGCAAAAATATGCATAAAATAATCTTCCATCTTCAAAGTTCAAAGCCTTTTTTTAGAAGACGATCTTTTGTGCAATCAAGTATGAATTGGTAGAATCAAGACAAGGAAGTGAGATTTTGAAAACCTAGAGCCGGAATCATATAAGCAAATAATAAAATAGGTTTTCTATCAATCATAAATTCATGTATCAAGTTTTTCCAGTGTGCTTGGTGGATATCAACTCACTTCTCATGAGAATACTATTGTTTCCTAATGTTAGCCATGTTCATCATATCAAAAGTAGTTTTAAAAATTCAAGTGCTGATTACGAACATATCCCCCTTTTCATTCTTTTTTCAATTTTTGATTTTATATCGACGACTACTCTTATTCATTCTTTTTCAGACATTACATCCTTTCAGATACCTTTTTCATTCTCCTCGAAGATGTTGTCATTATTCATTCTTTTCATCATTTATGGCCTTTTTGTCGATCCCCTATTTTTTGAACTGGTTTTTCATCTTTGAGAGTTGATAAAATTCTCTAGACTCAATTCTTAACATCTATCAATGATTCACATACACCAATCAGAAATCCTAGCATATCCCAAGGAAGCATATTGAACATGTTTTATGATTTAGATTAACATGATATATAAATTTCCTCTTAATTATTCGAGAACCTTAAGTGATAGTTTGCTCAAGTGACTAAACTACAACAATTTAAGATTCAATCTTCATCTTATTATCTTTCTCAATGTATTCTTAATTACACAAGCTATTGCTTCCAAACAAGTTTTAGTTTGAAAAATTCAAAATTTTCACAATTTTTGCCCCAAACTAAACAAAATATTGATTAGTTTACTTAATCCACACCCCAACCTAAAATCTACATTGTCCTCAATGTAAAAGAAATAAACATGTAATTGACATGAGACAACGAAAAGAAATGGAGTGGTGATGGAAAGATAGTACCTGGACAAAGGAAATTCTGAGGCTTGTCCACGAATCTTAGCATAACATGGGTTAGCACAAAATAATACTAAAAATTGGAAGAAAACTATCACAGTCCTAAACCATATGAAAGCAGTAAACTTAATAACACCTCCATCAAACTAGGAGATCAATCCTGGTATACAAGATTAGTCAGAGGCATGGACATGTCCTCTGAATCAAATTTCTCAACAAATGGCTTTAAATGATATCTATTTACTTTAAAAACAATGCCATTGTTTAGATTTTTTATCTCAATGGCCCCATGAAGATAAACATTAGTAATAGTGAAACGGCCCCATGAGGTTTAGGTTTAGGTTAGGGAGTTGAGATTAGGATTAGGTGTAGGTTTAGGTTTAGGGATTTGAGAATACGTTTAGGTTTAGGTTTTAGGTTTTCGGTTAAGATTTCAGTTTTAGGTTTAGTTTAAGTTTAGGTTATAGGTTATAAGTTTAGGTTATAGGTTATAGGTTCAGGTTTTAGGTCATAGGTTTTGGTTTATATTAAGGTTATAGGTTTAGGTTTAGGTTTTGGTTTAGGCTATAAGCTATAGGTTTAGGGAATTGAGAATAGGTTAAGGTTAGGTTTAGGAAATCAGGTTTGGGTTTGGGATCGGGTTTAGGTTTGGGTTTTCAAGTTTAGGTTTAGGTTTAGGTTAGGGAGTTAAGATTAGGATTAGGTGTAGTTTTAGGTTTGGGGATTTGAGAATACATTTAGGTTTTAGGTTTAGGTTTAGGTTAAGGTTTAGGTTTAGGTTTAGGTTATAAGCTATAGGTTTATGGAATTGAGTAGGTTAAGGTTTAGGTCTAGGAAATCGGGTTTGGGTTCGGGATTGGGTTTAGGTTTGGCTTTTCAGATTTAGGTTTAGGTTTAGGTTAGGGAGTTGAGATTAGGATTAGGTGTAGGTTTCGGTTTAGGGATTTGAGAATACATTTAGGTTTTAGGTTTAGGTTTAGGTTTTAGGTTTTAGGTTAAGGTTTAGGTTTTGGGTTTAGGTTAAGGTTAGGTTATAGGTTATAAGTTTAAGTTATAGGTTATAGGTTAAGGTTTTAGGTCATAGGTTTTGGCATTAGGTTAAGGTTATAAGTTTACATTAAGGTTGTAAGTATAGGTTATAGGTTTAGGTTAAAGTTAGGTTTAGTTTATAAGTATAGCTTTTGGGATTTGAGAATAGGTTTAGGTTAAGGTTATAAGCATAGGTTTAGGTTATAGGTTAAGGTTAAGGTTAAGGTTTAGGTTATAAGTATAGGTTTTGGGATGTGAGAATAAGTTTAGGTTAAGGTTATAATTTTAGGTTTAGGTTATAGGTTAAGGTTAAGGTTTATGTTTAGGTTATAAGTATAAGTTTTGAGATTTGAGAATAGGTTTAGGTTAAGGTTATAAGTTGTGAGACCCGACTCGAGTTCGCATGTGTGCATGTGTGTGTGTGAGTATGCATTTCATTTCTTATGGTCCCGCGGACCTACCGGTCGAATTCTGGCAACCTGCAACCTTCAAATTGTGCTTGCGGTCATCCTTGAGTCCGGTCATGTAGACCCAACTTGGATCGAGCTGAGACCTGTGCCATTACGACCGCATTGTCGCCGCAGTTCCAATGCCGCATCTTGTGCGTGCATCCGATGTGTGAATCATAAGTTTTGTACGTTTCATTCTATGGCCCTTGATTTTAATTGTAGCCCACCTTAGAGTGGTGCATGTGGCCCACACTCCCTCTTTTGTACAAGTTCCAACACACACTGCATACACTACCTAAATCTCCATAACTCAAACAACCAAGACCTCACACACCACCCACACCTAACCTACCCTAGTAAACATTGTTTGTATCACCATAGGTTATAATTACTTCCCTTAAAAAGCTTTTTCCTCTCATTTCTCTCTCTCTTCTCTTCTTCTCTAGCAATTTTCCTCCATTTATTCAAGCCATTTTCCTCCTTTTTCTAGCCACCTTTCTCTTTAATCCCCCACCATCTAACCCTTGAAACCTCATCTCCACCATTGATCCATCTCCCTTGGTGCTAAAGGACCTCAGTGTGAAAATTTGGTGGTCATCTTTGATGTGGATGACTATTCTTTTACTGAATTCTTTTCTTTCTTTAATATCACATGGGACCCACCAATCTATGGTGGGGATCCCATGGATGTGGTGTGAGACCCGACCTGAGTTCGTATGTGTGCATGTGTGTGTGAGTATGCATTCCATCCATCTTAGTCCCACGGTCCTACCGGTCGAATCCCGGTGACCCGTGACCCTTGGATAGTGTTTGCGGTCATCGGTAAGTCCAGTCATGAAGACCCAATTCGGATCGAGTTGAAACGTATGCCATTGCTACCGCATTGTCGCCACGGTTCCAACGCCACGTCTCATGCGTAAATATGACATGTCCATCAAAAGATGTAGGCTGAGCAATTTTTGATCCTTGATCATGGTCATGTGGTCCACCTAGGGATAGTGTGCATGGATTTCTAGGTAAGTTCCATCTCTTAGCACTATTTCCAACACACACTACCTAAGCCCTATTCCTACACCACCTACCTCTAAACTCTACCCACAAGCCTGGAAAACCTACCAACCCTATAAATTTGGTTGTATCTCCCTATAGCAATCATCATTCTTCTTTAACCAAGGCAAGCATGCCTCCATCTTTCAAGAAATTCATCATTTCTCTCATGCTACATCTCTTTCCCTTCCTTCTTTTTCTTTTCATTTTCTCTTCTCCCATTGCTAGAACCTCAAAACATCCTACCTTGCTGAAAATTTCAGCCACATTTCTTCCCTCTCCTTTCTCATCTAACCCTCAAAAACCCATCCCAACCATTGATCCATCTCCCTTGGAGCTATAGAACCCAAGTATGGAAGAAGAAGGACAAGCTTTGAGGTGGGTGTATCTTAGGATATATGATTTCTATTCTCATGTTCTTAGACCTCTTTTCTTTTTATATGGGATGTTTAGGATCCACCAATCAATGGTGGAGATCCTACATCATCCATTAGTTGTGGCCAAATGGCCTATTTGATGCATGCATGCCCATACATGGGGTTTTTCCTCTATGGGCCCCCATTATGGAGGATTACTTTGATTCCATGGCATGATAGGTCATCTAGACCTTAGAATCATGAGTGGGATGATATCCAAACTATTGATCTTGAATCTAGGACATGCATGTGGTGGATCTTTGTTGTACCATATGAATAGAAAGAATGTATGGTATGATTGTTGAAGGGGATGGCCTCAATGTGACGGAGCCCCTCCTCTTGTGGCCGATTCTTTATTTTTATATATGATAGAATTCTGATCTTGCATGTGTGGCCCATCTTGTAGGCCAACAAAAATCCAGACCAACCATGGAGCTTGGACGCCCATAGCGGTCCATCCTTAGACATGTGGCCCCAAAATCTACCTAAATGGGGCACATATAAGGGGTATTTGATGATGGGGAAGGTCTGGACATCTGTGGGGCCCACTGGGGTGGTCCACCATACAAATTTCTAGGGTTAAATCCCATGAAAAATAATGTTTATATTTTAATTCTTTCTATTACATGTTGCTGTCCAAATTGCTGGAATTGTTTCTTTTATGCTGTAATGTATGGGTTGTATGCATTGTTTATGGCTTCTTTTTTTCTAATTTCTTAGACTTTTCTTTGAGGTGTGGATCCCACCTAAGATTATGTTAAACATCACCCTCACCCGTCCCTGTTTGATCACCCAAAAGGGTGGGCCAAGGAGGGTGGACGGTCCAGATTTTCTGGACTGTCCAGCCACTCTGCCTGCTGGAAAAACATAAATGTCAGTAGGTTTTTGAAATGGTGGGCCACCTTTATCAATCCCAACTTATTATATACTTGTACAGGGATGTTGGTCTTTCATTTCTCCAAATTTTGGCAGACCTGGGCCCACTCTAATGGGATACACAAGTCAGGGACAACAACATTGCTGTAGCAGGAAAATAAAATCTGGATCTTGCTGTTCATAATTTGTATAAAATAAATAAAATATTTATACTACCTCAAAAATATTAAAATTTTGGAGTGAGGTGGCCCACCCATGGTAGGACCTATGTGAAAAATTTTAGGGCTAATGGATCCCATTTGGGCATCCAAACGGGTGGGCCAACATAGTGGACTGCCAGAAAAATTCTGCAGTGCAGTCCAGCAGTATAGTTCCATAAAAACAAAGTTTTAAAAGTATTTTTCTCAGAAGGTGGGCCATATTTCTAGGTCCCATATTTATTTAGGCTTGATTAGGGACCTTGGGTCCAAATTTCATGAATTTAGGAGGCCCAGAACCCACCCATTGGATGGCCCAAATTTATAACAGTTACATTCCAGCAATAGTTCACCCTCGGCAGATTATATTCTTATAATTTATTAAAATACTTTTAAGTGTCTAAAAATTATAAAAATTTACAGAGATGTGTTAAAATCATGTTGGGACCTACCTAAAAACTTTTGGAGTCATTGGATGCTTGTACACACCATAGTGGTGGTTGGACCGGCCCACTAAAATATGGTGTCTAGATCAGTCCGAGTTTCAGGACAGATTATATTATTTGAATTAATTAAAATATTTTTAGATGTCTAAAAATTATAAAATTTTATGGGGGTGTGACCCACCCATGAGGACCACCCTATAAATTTTCAAGGCCATCGGGCCTCTGTACCGACCGTGGTGTGGCCTGCAATTTGTATCAGTTTTGGGCCAAATACCCAGGCACGCCCCTACTTTGGGTTGCTGGGCTGGCATTCTAATGGCATGGCCCACTTGAAGTAAGTGTTGTATGTCTCTCTTTTATCTGGTGTGGTCCACTGTGATATATTTGGATCATCATAGGTCAATAACCCATCTAAATTAAATAAATTTCTGGACTCCAGCAGGCCCAAGAAATGGGTGGGCTGGAATTCCACCAAGGGGCCCAAAATTTGCTACGTGGTTGATTGTTTAGGAACTATTGTGGCACACCAGATTTGAGAGAGTATTACACACACTCCTTGCTTTCCTTCCTTAGACATTTTGGGCTTAATGAGTGCTCTCTTGAGGCCCCCATTTGTGGTGATTTTGTGGGCTAGCCTTAACCAGAAATTTTAATAGTTTTATAGGCTCAATGGGCTGGGAACTTCTTTCTTGAGCCTAAGATTATGCAAGGGCTAACCTAATTGATTTACGAGCCCAATGGGCTGTTTATAAGCTGATCATGTATATTAATGGGCCTTGATGCCCTCATGAAGTGTTTAATTATGGGCTGACTTGTAAAGCCCACATAAATGCATATTGTGAAGGGCCTTGTTAAGTCTTTATCTGATGAGGCAAGGCCCACCCTATCAGTATAGGTCTCACCCTTATGTATTCTTAGACTTATGGGCTGCCCTTAAATCCATCATAATGTAGGAATTGAATGACTTTTATTTTGGGCCCATTATGTAATATCGTATATGCATAGCCGCCCTTTTTGTAGTAGTGATTAGGCCTTGTGGACACAGTTCTTTTGGATAGGCCCATTGATCTTAAGGCTATACTCTTCCATCTGTTGTGATGGGCTTAAGGGCAATAATATGCAAGAAGTTGGACTCTTGGATGCCTACTAAATTGACCTTGTACTTGGGCCAAAAGTGAGGCTCAACTCACTTGTGTTAAATGTAAAACTTGCCCATGTAAATGAATTACTGGGCTGCCCATGAAGCCCACCACAATATGTGGAATTATGGCCTTTGTGGTTGGGCCCAAACCTTACTTGAGGGCCCACTATATGGCTTATGAGTTGGGCATGGTATATAGCCCATTAGGCTATGCATTGCCTGAGCTTTAGATCTTATATTATATGAGTAGTGGTGGGCTACCTCTTGGAAGCTAGTTGAGGTTGAACGTCCTCCTGGGTGATCCTAAGGTAGGCCCATGAGTTTCTCTATGGATGGTTAAAGGCCCACCATAGACCCTAGGCTATTTGTTTAGGGCTTAATGTGTATGTATGTGAAACCTACCTTAACGCATGTTTGGTCCAGGCCATCCGAGCCTTGTATCGCCCGATTATGGATGCACTCTCTGTCTTGGGTTACTGCTGGACTCACAATCCAGTAATAGGTCCACTTGATCTTTTCATGATATATACGCACTCTCCATCTGGCGGGGTCCCTCAATGAATATAGTTGGCTTTCATGAGATTATCTCCACACAGTTAACTAATTTCTGGACCTTAGTAGGTTTAGGAAGTTAAACTGGCCAAAAGTTTATCAAAGGACCTTAAATGTAAAATTTTATGGTTAAAACTTTATTTGGCTGTGGGGCCCACCATATTGAGAACTTGTGTACGTGTTACATGCTTATGTTTCCTTATAATCTTTGGGCCTAATCAGTGCCTTCTTTTGGGTCATCTTTAGTGATCAGATGAGGACCCCATCTTAAGATCAGAATTGTGGGACATCCCATGAGCCCAGAGTGGGAAGGGTCATCCCAGCTTGGCCCAACCTTATATTGGACTAAATTTCACCATTTTGATAGACTTGTGGGGTAAGATAATGATAGTATTGGGCCCTTGGTTGCCTACTTAAATTGCTAAGTTATTGGGTTGATGTAGCTGGGCCCATTTCATCCAAACTTAAACTTATTTAATCAAATATTATGTATGCGAGCTGCCAACCAAGTCCAACTTAATGCATGGATTTTATGACCATTAGAAATTAAGCCTTGGGCCTTAATTCCCCTCTTGGGGCTATGTTGTTAAAAGTGGTATTTTATCTTTTTATGGCCTATTATGAGGAATATATATATATGTATATGGTTGGTTACATTTATTTTTATCTTTAATGTATGCCTTAGGCCTTTTATCCACATAATTCATGGTTAATATGCCTTTCAGGGAAATGGTGGTTAAATGTCCTCATTATGGACCCCTCTAGGCCTGGTTGTATTTAAGAATGATTGGATGATCATCTTAGACTCTTGTTAGGCTCATTTCTATATCGCTCAGACCCATAGTTTGTATACTTAGTTTCGTAGGTTACCCCAGGTAAATGGGCCCCCACTAAAGGTGAGATTCTTTATGGATATTGTCTAAATACCTAGTCTTGGTCCCTTCTTGGATAGGAGGAGTGTACTACTTTGTATTTCACCGCATAATGCGTCTAGACTCATCTTCATGGCCCATGTATATTATTGTATGCTTGGTTGACACTATATTTATATGGTCATATTGTGTCATTGGGCATTGCATGATACTTTTCTCGAGGGATGTAGTATCCCCTATTTAGCACGTTGAATGCTTGGGATTGATGCATGGTTGATTGTGTGATTCATGCATCTGACATTGCATAGCATATGAGCATTATCGCTCTTACTTCATCAGGGTTGTAGCCTCCACAGATACATCGTGGATGGCCATGTTTGGACATTGAAAATGTTACTTGAGCATACCAGGTGCATAGATGCCCATGGGTGAAATTTTTAAAACTTTCATGGTACCAAAGATCTACTCCAGCATCATGACCGAGTGGTATATATGAGCGCACGAGGGCCTTATACCGTTAGGTCGCGACTCTCACTGTCGTGTAGTCAGTTGGATAGGGGTGTGGCCTTACTCACCTGATGTAAGAGGGCATTGTTAGGCTGAGTCTGACTAGCTCGTGAATGGGTCCGCTACCTTCAGGCCTTGTTGGTGATTAGCTGTCCATAGGCGGGTAGTGAGGTCTCTTACGCTCGTTTGACTGTGCTGGGTCTGTAGAGTGGCAGTCATCCAGTAGTGTAATGGACCCCGGCGATTTCCTTATGATGGAAATGTACTTGATATGTGAATTGGATATGAACACTGGCATTACTTCGCAATATTGCATTTGCATCGGCTGTGTAAGCCTCATATTGCATCGCCTTAACATGGTGCCCAGTATTCATTGCATTACATTACGCATTGCACTATATAGCCTTGGTATGGCTTCCTGCATTATCGTACTGCCTTGGTATATTTTCTTGTGCTCATGATAGCCTTGGTAAGGCTAGTGGTATTAGTATCGATCGTGACTCCTTTCTTCATTCTCCATCTTCTTCTGAGCACCATTGTCACACACTTTTACCACCCTCTAAGCTTTCTATAAGCTTATGCATGATTGATGCGTGCAGGAGATCGTAAGTTGGTGTCTTAGCAGCGGAGCTTGGATAGGTGTGCGAGCCGAGGACCCAGTTTTGCAGATTCTCTTCCTTCTTTCTTCTGTTATCTTATGTATATCCTTTTGGACCTGATGTAAGCTTGTAAAAGTTCAAATTTATAGTGGATTTTGTGATGTATGCCTTTGTTATTCTCAGATTTTACTTACTGTGATCTTGGGTATGCTCGTATTGGAGATGATTATATTGTTATGAAAATCCTCCTTGTAGGATCCCAGGATCAGAACCTATCTCAGGAGCTTAGAATGGGGTACTACAGAGGCTTTTGTGGCCAGAACCGGTCATCGAGTTCCTTTTGAGGTCCGGTTACCAAGTATGGGGCATGACATGTGGCCCTTTGGCCCATCCTACATTTATGTCATGATCCATGATGGGGCCATTCTCCATGGACCCCATCATGATGTATGTAATGATTTACTCCATCTCAAGGTCATCTAGACCTTAAGGATCATGTTGGGATGGCATCCCAACCATCCATAGCAATTATAGATCATGCATGTAGTGATTTTATATTGCATGTACAATCAATGTAGTTGCATGGGTATGATTCATTCTTGGGAGAGCCCATTAGTGGTGGGGCCCTACCCGTGGGCGGATTGTGTTTCTTCTCCATATTTTTTTTCTGTCTTTATAGTGAATCTAATGTATGTGTGTTCCACTTGATGTGCCATGCAACTAGGCCCAAGTGGTTAGACATCCAGGCCCACCTTGTTGCCCCATATTATTGGCATGTTTTGGACAACCTTTGAGCTTGATTTTATGGATGATCTTGGAAGGGTCTTGGGTCTGAGAGTTGTGTGACCCATCTAAGTAGACCCCACCCTAAGAAAATGGTGATTTATTTTCCTTTTAATTATCTTTTGGGGTGGTTTGGAGAGCAACATGTTGCCGTCCAAATCTGCCTGGATAGATTTTTGGGCCACCTTAGGGCCTAATTTTTGGATCTTTAGTGAGAATACTGAAACAAAATAATATATGATTATTGTATCCTAATGACCCAACTACAACCATACCAAATTTCAGCCCCATCTGATATTCATTGGGGTCCCAAAGGTGTGGTCTAAGTGAGGTAGATAGTCTGGTTTTCTGCACTGTTCCAGCAACATTACACCCTGGACAGGTTGGAATTCTTAAATTTAGTAAAATAATTTTGGGTGTTTAAAAATTTTAAAAATTTATATAGAGATGACCCACCCATGGTAGGACCTACCTACCAGATTTTGGGGCCAATGGACACCTGTACGTACCATAGTAGTGGCTGGACTGACCTACTATAATATAGTGTCCAGATCAGTCCGATTTTCAGGATAGATTGATTTCTCTAAATGAATTAAAATACTTATAAAAATTAAAAAATTCTAAAATTTTATAGGGGTGTGTTACACTCATGGTATGACCCACTTACCAAATTTCATGGCCAATGGACTCCTGTACACACCGTGTAAAGGGCCAGACTGGCCCACCACGTTGGGAAGTCCAGGTTTGTCTGATTTTATGGATAGACTATTTTGTTTAAATTAATTAAAATACTTAAGAATATTAAAAAATTCTAAAATTTTTTGGAGGTGTGGCCCACCTATAAAAGTATCACTCTGTAAATGTTCAGTCCCAAATGACCCCATTTTAGTATCCAAAGGAATGGACCAAGATGGTTAGACTGCCAGATTTTTCTGCTGTGCAGTCCAGCAATATGCCTTGATAAAAATCATAGTTCAAAAATACTTCCTCTAATGGTGGGCCACTATTTTGGGTTTCCTCTTATTGTATGCATGATGAGGGACCTTGGACCTCAATTTTTAGAATTTTAAAGGCCCTGGACCCACTCTAATGGAGTGCCTAAATTTAGGACAGCACCATGCATTGCAGAAAACTTCCTGTACATTATTATCCCTTGTTATTTCAGAACTTTTGGACCACAGCCCATTGGGTTTTGTGTATGATTAGTTGGGGACCCATCCCTGATGTTTTAGGGCCTATTAGAGCTATGATTTTGGGGCCCACTATATTGAGAAAATTGGATATTTATTGCTCCCTTATATTTTCGAATATTCTTGGGCTTAATTAAGGCCTTTTTGGGTCTCCATTGATGATCATTTGTGGGACTCAAATATAAACCATATTTTAGGACTTCCCAGTGGGCCCAGATTGGGCTGGAACATCCTAGCTTGGTCTAGCTATATGTTGGGCTGACTTTCACAATTTTGATGGACTTATGAGCTGACATAAAGGTGATATTAGGCCCTTGGTTGCCCACTTAGATTGTTAGTTGTTGGGCTAATGTAGTGGGGCTCATTTTACCCAACTTAAACCTATTTTTAAGCCATGTTTTTGTGCTCATGGGCTGCCCATTAAGTTCAAATAAATGTATAAGTCCTATGGCCATTGGGGCTTGGGCCTTGGGCCTTAATTCCTCTCCTTGGGCCCATGTTGTTGAAGGTAGTATTGGACCCTTTTTCTCATGCCTTTTTGTGGGGCTTATGTATGTGGTTTGGATATGGGCCTTGGGCCTTGTAGCTATATGGATTATGGTTGGTTATGCCTTGGAAAAATGGTTATTAAATGTTCCCATTATGGACCCCTCTAAGTGTGGTTGAATGCCCACTTTAATTTCTTGCTTGGCCCATCTCTATATTATTTAAGCCCGTAGATTGTATCCTTAGTCTCATGGGCTACCCCAGGTAAATGGGCCCCCACTAGAGGTTGTATCCCTTATGAGGAATTGGTGAAGTACCTAGACCCTCTATAGTTAGGTAAAGAGTTCATCTTCACCTCGTTGACACCCCTAATCATCTTCATGGCCCACTCCCACACGCATCATATGCATGCTTGGTTGAGGTATGATTGACCATGATTGTGCCATTGTGTAGGACATGTTGGTATCTCCTCGAGGGGTAGATTTCTCCTCTCTAGAGCACGATGGATGCTTGTGTGATTCATGCATCTGGCATTTGTATAGTATGTGGATATTCGCCCTTGTTTCATAAGGGCCTTGCCTCCACAGAGATATTCATGGATGGCCGCATGTGTGGACATCGAAAATATTAGTTGAGCATACCAAGTGCATAGGATGTCCATGGGTAAAATTCTGAAAACTTCTAAGGTACCAAGGATCTGCTCCAACACCGTGACTGAGTGAAATACATGAGCACATGAGGGCCTTATACCGTTAGGCTGCGACTCCCACTGTCGTGTAGTTGATTGGATAGGGGTGTGGCCTCACTTGTATGGTATGTAGGGGGCATTACTAGGCTGAGTCTGACCAGCTCGTAAATGAATCGGCTACTGTCAGGCCTTGCTTGTGATTGGTTGTCCACAGGCAGATAGTGAGGTCTCTTATGCTCATTTGATTGTGCAGGGTCTGTAGAGCGGCAGTCATTCAGCAATGTAATAGACCCCGATGATTTCCTTATGATTAGAAATATACTTGACTTATGGTTTGGATATGAGCACTGGCATTACTTGTATCGCATTAACATTGGCTGTACAACTCCCTTCATGCATTGCCTTGGTATGGTGTCCAGTACTCATCGCATCGTATTTATGATAAGTCTTGGTAAGGCTAGTGAGTTTTCCATTGAGCATATTTCCCTTCTTGCATTTCCTACTATTCTTATGTGCACCATTGTCACACACTTTCACCACCCTCTAAGCTTCTATAAGCTTGTACAAAATTGATGCGTGCAGGAACTTTAGGCAGGCGTTGTAGCTGTAGGGCATAGAGTTGAGTTGAGCTTGAGGACCCAGTGTTGCTGATCTTCCTTTCTTTCTCCTATCATCTTATGTATGTCCTTTTGTACCTTCTAAAAGTTATAAAAGTTCAAATTTATAGTGGATTTTGCAATGTGTGCCTTTGTTATTCTCAGATATACTTGGATATGCTCATATTGGTAATGATTACATTGTTATGAAAATTCTCCTTGTAGGATCCCAGGATCGGAACCTGTCTCAGGAGCCGAGAATGTGGTACTATGGAGGCTGTTACGGCCAGAACCAGCCATCGGGTTCCTTGAGAATCCAGTTACCGAGTCTGGGGTGTGACATAAGTTTAGGTTAAGGTTGTAAGTATAGGTTATAAGTTTAGGTTTAAGTTATAAGTATAGGATTTGGGATTTGAGAATAATTTTAGGTTAAGGTTTTATGTTTAGGTTAAGGTTATAAGTATAGGTTTAGGTTATACGTTAAGGTTTAGGTTTAGGTTATAAGTATAGGTTTTGGAATTTGAAAATAGGTTTAAGTTAAGGTTATAAGTTTTGGTTAAGGTTGTAAGTATATGTTATAGGTTTAGGTTTAGGTTATAAGTATAGGTTTTGGGATTTGAGAATAGGTTTAGGTTAAGGTTATAAGTTTAAGTTAAGGTTATAAGTATACGTTTAGGTTATAGGTTGAGGTTTAGGTTTAGGTTATAAATATAGGTTTTGGGATTTGAGAATAGGTTTAGGTTAAGGTTATAAGTATAGGTTTAGGTTATAGGTTAAGGTTTAGGTTTAGGTTATAAGTATAGGTTTTGGGATTTGAGAATAGGTTTAGGTTATAGGTTAAGGTTTAGGTTTAGGTTATAAGTATAGGTTTTGGGATTTGAGAATAGGTTTAGGTTAAGGTTATAAGTTTAGGCTTAGGTTATAGGTTCAGGTTATAGGTTCAGGTTTAGGTTTAAGTTATAAGTATAGGTTTTGGGATTTGAGAATAGGTTTAGGTTAAGGCTATAAGTTTAGGTTAAGGTTATAAATATAGGTTTAGGTTATAGGTTAAGGTTTAGGTTTAGGTTATAAGTATAGGTTTTGGGAGTTGAGAATAGGTTTAGGTTAAGGTTATACAGAAAGGTTTAGGTTATAGGTTAAGGTTTAGGTTTAGGTTATAAGTATAGGTTTTGGGATTTGAGAATAGGTTTAGGTTAAGGTTATAAGTTTAGGTTAAGGTTGTAAGTATAGGTTATAGGTTTATGTTTAGGTAATAAGTATAGGTTTTGGGATTTGAGAATAAGTTTAGGTTAAAGTTATAAGTTTATGTTAAAGTTATATGTATAGTTTAGTTTATAGGCTAAGGTTTAGGTTTATGTTATAAGTATTGGTTTTGGGATTTGAGAATAGGTTTAGGTTAAGATTATAAGTTTAGGTTAAGGTTATAAGTATAAGTTTAGGTTATAGGTTAAGGTTTAGGTTTAGGTTATAAGTATAGGTTTTAGGATTTGAGAATAGGTTTAGTTTGAGGTTAAGGTTATAAGTATAGGTTTAGGTTATAGGTTAAGGTTTAGATTTAGGTTATAAGTATAGGTTTTGGGATTTGAGAATAGCTTTAGGTTAAGGTTATAAGTATAGGTTTAGGTTTTAGGTTAAGGTTGAGGTTTAGGTTATAAGTATATGTTTTGGGATTTGAAAATAGGTTTAGGTTAAGGTTATAAGTTTAGGTTTAGGTTATAGGTTAATGTTTAGGTTTGGGTTATAAGTATAGGTTTTGGGATTTGAGAATAGGTTTAGGTTAAGGTTATAAGTTTAGGTTAAGGTTATAAGTATAGGTTTAGGTTATAGGTTAAGGTTTAGGTTTTGGTTATAAGTATAGGTTTTAGGATTTGAGAATAGGTTTAGGTTAAGGTTATAAGTATAGGTTTAGGTTGTAAGTTAAGGTTTTGGTTTAGTTTATAAGTATAGGTTTTGGGATTTGAGAATAGGTTTAGGTTATGGTTATAAGTATAGGTTTAGGTTATAGGTTAAGGTTTAGGTTATAAGTATAGGTTTTGGGATTTAAGAATAGGTGTAAGTTAAGGTCATAAGTTTAGGTTATGGTTATAAGTATAGGTTTAGGTTATAGGTTAAGGTTTAGGTTTAGGTTATAAGTATAACTATTGGGATTTGAGAATAGGTTTAAGTTATAGGTTTAGGTTTAGGTTTAGGTTATAAGTATAGGTTTTGGGATGTGAGAATAGGTTTAAGTTAAGGTTATAAGTATAGGTTATGCTTATAAGTAAAGGTTTAGGTTATAGGTTAAGGTTTAGGTTATAAGTATAGCCATTGGGATTTGAGAATAGATTTAGGTTTAGGTTATAGGTTATAGTTTAGGTAATTGAGAATCGATTTAGGTTATAGGTTTAGGGTGTGGTTTAGGTTAAGGGTGTGGTCCCTGCAAATACAGATATAAGCACGACCTGTCCAAATGGTCAGACCCCTTTAATGTTGTCCATAGGAAATGGATAGCTTCATCATGGTCATAACAGCGGTTCCTACCTTCCATGGACCCCCGCTCATCCGGATAGCTCCGACGCACATTCGGGTCTGCTCCATTAATTTCGAGCAATTACATAAACAAGAGCTATCCAAATGGTTAGGCCATCCAATGTTGTCTATAGGAAATGGATAGCTTCATCATGGTCATAGCAGTGGTTCCCACCTTCCAGGGACCCCCGCTTATCTAGATAACTCCGACGCACGTCCAGATCTGCTCCATTAATTTCGAGCAAATATATAAATACGACCTGTCCAAATGGTCAGGCCCCTCCAATGCTGTCCATAGGAAATGGACAGATTCATCATGGTCATAACAATAATTCTCACCTTCCAGGGACCCCCGCTCAACATTCGGATAGCTCCGACGCACATCCGAGTCTGCTCCATCAATTTTGAGCTAATACATTTAAAAATAATATAAATATATCTAAAAGCATCTGAATACCTGGGGAAGGCCTCCCATATTTGTATTGTTGGTTACTCATCCCTTTGTCTATGAGCCACAATAGACCAACAATTTCTATCGCTACTTATACTCTGAAACCAACACAAATATAACTGGAAAATAATATAAGGAATAAGAAAAAATGAATTTACCTGTACACATCATTAAATGTTTCCCTATAAGGAGGTGATATTATATCTTCGATAGCCACAACCTGTATGACAGAGAAAAATGCAACCAATACAGTCTGTTACAATTCAAAGGAGAAAAAAGATTTGTGGCTGCACTGATATTCTAGTACATTACGAATGGCTGCCTACGTACCTAAAAAGTCAGATTGGGATCAAGCCACTGCGTAGTTCTTTTTAATTAACCAAGTTACTAAAGGTCATAAATTTTATGTTTAACAAAGTATCATTGAACGTCATCTCAAATCATTTCTGGTTGGTGCATTTAAAAAAATTCAAATACACAATCAATGTATATTCTTATTACATCTCATACTATAACAAGGGACAACATTCTATCAATACTTCAGTTACATTTGAAATTGAAATCCTTTAGTGACGACCATACTATTAAGATTAATCCTCTTATCTTCATTTACAAAAACTAGTGGATGACAAATTATGTGTTACATACAGAGCTGGTTCAGCCACTTACGCAATTAGGGAAGGTTCAAAAGGGCCAGATTTCCACATTAAGCATCAGTTGTATACATATGATATAGAAGGAAAAAAGTATCACCTTCAACATGACTATCAAACAAGTTTCCTCACCAAAAATTTAGATCATAAACCATCATGGCATGTGTCTAATTTTTTGAGGAAGCACAAAGTAAATGATTGATACACATTGTGCACAAGATGACCAACCTTGTATACAAATGTCATCTCCATCCTCATACATTGTGTACAAGATGACCAACCTTGCATACAAAGGTCATTTTCTCAGCTTAATCCAGAGATGCTAGAGACAACTGAGAAAGATCTCTAAGGAACCTCATGAGCCTCCACTGTGTATCCACTAACCTAACACAATTACACTTTCCTATCACTATTTTCACTTCACAACACCATACTTTTTAACTAATAAAAAAAAGGACCTAACTCAGCTGGGTCTCGATTCAATTAATGGTGGGAACCATAAGATGGAATCGAGATCCATGTTCCCACATATATGGGATCATGTGTGTGAGATTAGAAAATGTCAGCAGTCCAATCTTTTGTCTTTTCTCACTCAGTGTGGACCACTATCATGTTCATTTCTTTTCTGTCTATCGAATAGCTAGAAATTTCATCTTAGGTAGTTCTCTAACAATTGTAGGGATCAAAGGAAGTATGGCAGCCCCTTCATTCAAAGTTGGTAAATAGAAAATTCATACCTTGGAAAAGGATGCTATATATCCATTGGTCCAGGATCATATAATTCTTAAATGAACAGAAACCCTTTCACCTTCAATGTTAGTTGGCAAAGCCGAGATTCAAACCAGCCTTTCCATTTCCTTGGGTCATCATCATTTTCTACAATGATCAGAAAATGATGTCAATCTCCAGATAGTTCTTATATGCATCAAAGAAAGGGTAGGGCTTGAAAAGGGTATTCCAATCACCCTTGTTTATCTCTATTTCTTGTAAGAGAAATTAAGAGGTATACATAAATAAAAGAAGGTAAAGGGAAAAGGAAAAATGCTAGTACTATTCTAATATCAGAAGTAGGAAAAAAGAAAGAGTGTGTAGAAAGAAAAAGGTTTAAATAATATTTTTTTTCTTTAGTTGAGAAGGACCAGTAGTTGTTTTCATAGAGAGAGAGAGAGAGAGAGAGAGAGAGAGAGAGAGAGAGAGAGAGAGAGAGAGAGAGAGAGAGAAAGTGGGAAAGGAGAATAATGAAAAAACCAGACTGTAGGTCCACATTGAAACCACTTGAAAGGTACACAAACACACCTCACATATTTCATTTCCACGCTAAAACTCTTCAGTCATTATACAAAGTACTTAATGAGACATTATAGCTAGAGTTCATACAAGGATACACAGGCGTGATTATGGGCATTTGATGGAGTCTGTCACGAAAATTTCTTCTTGGATCCCAAATGGGAAGTGCCAAGGAGTCCTCTTCAGATGAAAATAGTATTTCAGCATTTTAATAGCATCTAGTTCACCACCTGTTTCAGGCTGTTTTCAACTATTTGTTGATTTGAGCAGGAATTCAGTTGTATTTTATTAATTTTCTATTATAGGTTGTTAGGTTAGTTGTCTTAGTAACTAATCAAAGATCTTTAGCAAATAATCATTATGATTAGTTAAGAGGTTGAGATTAGTTTGATTAGTTAAAGAATTACAAGAATTGTAGGACTTCTTTCCCTGCACTAAGATCAGTTTTGGAATTTTCTAATAGAAAATGATAGAGTTAGAGAAAGAAAGATAAACTCTTAATCCTTCTTATATTTGAAAGGTGTGAATTGTCAAATCACAATCCAAAACCCCAAAAACTCCTTAAATCCCCTTCCCTTCTCCTCTTCTCTGTGGGATTAATATTCTAATTTCCTATCAGTTTAAGTTTATTCAGATTTTATTGCATACAAAAGCTTGTATATGATCCAATCTAATTTATAATATACTAAGTAACGAGTAATTAATGTTTTTAACCTAAAATGCATTTCTACTTTGATTGGAAATAAAATTTAATGAGGATGAAATTCATTCTAACTAACGAAGAAATGTATTCCAACCATAGATGAAACTTGTCCCAGCTCCAATTGAAGCATGTATAAGCAGCAAGCGAACTTGCTTGTCCCACTATAATTTGCACAGCTCAGAGGATACAAAAAATTAAGAAAAGATTGGAGAGATTGCAATTACTAGGCTATTGCAGTTGATGCATCTCTGATTCGGAGGAAGTTTCATCAAACCTTTGATAATCTTCTCGTTCTTCTCCTCTTCCTTCCTTTTGCTCATTTTCTGCAATGGAATTGAAGAATCAGACCAAAAAAACCCAGAGATTTCATATTTTCAGGCCAGTGATCAATGGATGGACAGTTATGCTCAAAATCTGAGATTTCTAAGAGGATTTAGGGTTCAGATTCGAATGCAGGGATTGAGAGTGAGAGAGAGTGTGTGATCGAATGAGAGAGGAAATTAGAAAAAATCAACATTCTGAGTAAAAACAGGACGAAACCTCTCGCATTCTCCTTTTAAAACAAGATTTCTCACAGAAACAGGCAAAAATCGAGTAATACAGTTACAAAATCCTAAAAATCGTTCCATAAGGTAACCTTAATGCAAGAAAAACTGTGAAATTTGAAGTTTCAAAAAGCAAAAAACATTGAGAAAATCGTCAGTAAGAAGCTTCTAGACTTCACATCTCAGATAAGATCTTTTTTTTCCGAATGAACCTTGAACAAGCATTTATTGCAAGATTCACACAATCACAAAGATGAAAACCCAACAAACACCACATATCTAACTCAAAATGTGATCAATCACAAATATATTGGAAAATCCCTAATCTCAACAAAAGAAAGAAAGAAAAAAGCATTTGTAAACCATCAAATTCCACCACAGACCAATCGCAACAAAAAGCCTAACCTGACCACACCTAACGCTGCTGCCGCCAAAACCCTAACTGGATTAACGGAACCCATAAATCTCTGATCAGAGAAAAGAGGACCGGACGCGAGAGAGAGAAAGAGAGAGAGAGAGAGAGAGAGAGAGAGAGAGAGAGAGAGAGAGAGAGAGAGAGAGAGAGAGAGAGGGTTTCAGAGAGGGGTGGGCGCGCGAGAGAGGCTTGAGGGATTTAGGTTTTGGGAGGGGCGAGTGGGTGGGCGGGCGCGGGATTTGGGTTTTGGGAGGGAATAGGTTTTTAGGAAATGGATTGACTACTCCCCTTGTCACCAGCCATTGGCTGGTGGTCGGTGCTTTGTGGGCCCCACTATGATGTTTGTGTTTCATCCATTTCGTCCATCTATTTTTATAGATCATTTTATAGTATGAAAGAAAAAATGAGTTATATCTCAATCTCAAGTGGACCACATTACAAGAAACAGTTTTTGATGAACGTTGACCATTAAAAACATTTTAGGGGCCATAAAAGTTTTGGATCAAGCTAATATTTATTTTTTCCCTTCATCTAGGTATTTATGACCTAATCAACAGATTGGATGTCAAATGAACAGTACATTAGGCCTTAGGAGGATTTTAATAGTGGATATCCAATCATTATTTTTTTCTTGTGGTGTGGTCCACCTATGATTTATATCCCTATAATTTTTTTTTTTTTTTTGTAAATTACTAAAATGATCTGTAAAAATGGATGAATGGAATGGATGAAACACATACATCATGGTGGGCCCCACGGAGCACCAACCACCAGCCATGGGGTTGGTGTCAGGGGTAGTGGCCAATCCGTCTCCTAGTTTTTAAGTCTTGTGGGGCCCACTGTGATGTATGTTATTTATCTACTTTGTCCATTCATTTTAATAGATTATTTTAACAGTTGATCCAAAAAAGGAGTTAGATATGTGTGTCCCACCATGATGTATGTATTATACCAACAACGTCCATTTATTTGGAGAGATCATTTTATGAGATGATTAAAAGAAAGAGTCAGATCCAAATCATTTTAAGACAGACATGGATGTCCTGTCCGAAGCTCTGTGGGACCCACCATGATGTATTTTGTTTATCTTTTCTGTCCATTAATTTTAATAAATAATTTTAGTACATGATCTTAAAAATAAAGTAAATTGATGGCCCAAGAGGACCACACCATAGGAAGCATATGTGATTTAATCTCCATGTTTCCTACCGTGTGGTCCACTTTAGCCTTCAATATACCTGATTTTTAGTTTCATGACCTATAATAATAATAATATTTCAAAATAGATGGACAACTTAGATATAAAACATATATTTTTGTAGGCCCTATAGAGCCCCTATAGTGCCTTATAATAATATTTCAAAATAGATGGACAACTTCGATATAAAACATATATTTTTGTAGACCCTATAGAGCCCTATAACCTAAACTTTTTTCTCAGATCATTATAAGGTATCATACAAAACATTAGGCAGGAACAAGGCTTGAGTGGATATAAGACCCGTATCTTAGACCGTACCGTTCCGTAGACTTCCACGGTCTTTCCAGTCGAATTTTGTCAACCTTCGACTCTTAACCGATATTTGTGCACGACCCTGATTCGTATGCCGTCAACCCGTATCGACTCAACCCAAGGCCTTTACCATAGCAACCGCGCCGTTGCTGCGGTTTTGATGCCGTGACTCGCGCACCGAAGCGATACCCTGGTCAGGAGATGTGGGCCAACGTTCGGTGTGAGAAAAACGCCGCGCGTTGCGAAATTCAAGAGAATCTCTACCCAATGTCCCATCAATCAATCCCATCTCATCTCAAGTACACATCACTTTTCACTCTTCCCCAAGCAACCCCAAAGTCAACTTTCTCTTACACCGAAGTACACCTATCACCCATTACCCATCTCTCACCCTATCCATCACCCATCCCTCTCTCTCTCTCATCTCTCTCCCTCATCTTCTTCCAAGCAAGAAATCATCCATGAGAGCCCCATGAGAGAGAGCTTTGTATGACCCACTACCTATCTCCCATCTCCACCCTCCAAAACCAATCGCGACCGTTGGAGCTCACGGGTGCGTTGATGGAAGGAGAAAGTCCAAGAAGAAGGCCGATCTGTGGGTGCTTCTCTCTCTCTCTCTCTCTCTCTCTTCATTTCTTCTTTTATATATATATTTTTCTTTTATGTGATGATTTGGCTGTGTGGCCCACTTGAATGGAACTCATCATGAAGTAAGTATTTTACCCAAGCCGTTTATGAGTGGGATCCACCTTATGTTTGTTGTACCCATACCATTCATCATGTGGTGGCCCACTTGAATATAGCCCACCTTTACTGTGAGGATAGTCCAGCATCCAGGGACGCTGGACGTCTCTGTGAAAACCCAAATATTTGCTTGGTTACAAGCTTGCGGGGTGACCCACTCATACACACCCTACCTTGATGTATGTGTTAAATCCACGCCATCTATCTTATACACCAACTCATTTTAGGCATTGAGCCTAAAAATGAGGTTGATCGGAGCATCTGATGGGCCATAACTTAGTAAATAGTAGTTGTAGCTACTAGTGAAGTGTGATCTGACGTGGGTCCAGCTCCACAGCTCAGGTAGTAGATTGAGTGAAAGATACATTGTTTCAACGCTGGACCCACCCAGCTCCATAGCTCAACTGGTAGACGGAGTGGGAGATGCCTCATTTCAACATTAAGGTCTTGGCATCCATTCCTAGTGGGGGTGGTTATCATGGACACCCAGCTCCATAGCTTAACCGGTAGGCTGAGCGGAGATGCCTCATTTCAACACTGAGGTCTTAGCATCCATCCCTTGTGGCAGTGGCAGCAATGAGGAGTAAACTGGCATGGGGACTATGGGACCCACCCATGTCATCCATCCATTTTGGTTGGTGCTAGTGTACCTGGGCAAGTTTGAAAGATGTGGGTTTTTATGGGCAATGTCTGAGCAGTGCTGGTCCTCCCTGTTGTGCCATGAGCCCCAAGGATTTATAGTATGTAAGGATACATGTTATGGGTAAGATGGCCTGACTAAAGAGGTCAGGTCAGCTCGGCCCACCTGTGTGTTGTTGTTTGGCTAGCTTGGCTCGGCCCACCTGTGTATTGTTGTTCGGCTAGCTCGGCTCAGCCCACCTGTGTGTTGTTGTTTGGTCAGCTTGGCTCGGCCCACCTGTGTGTTGTTGTTCAGTCAGCTTGGCTCGGCCCACCTGTGTGTTGTTGTTCGCCAGGTCAGCTCGGCTCGGCCCACTTGTGTGTTGTTGTTCGGTCAGGTCGGCTCGGCTCACCTGTGTGTTGTTGTTCGGCTAGCTCAGCTCGGCTCGGCTCACCTGTGTATTGTTGTTCGGTCAGTTCGGCTCGGCTCGGCTCGGCTCGGCCTACCTGCGTGTTGTTGCTTGCCAGCTCAGTTCAGCTCGACCTACCTGTGTGTTATTGTTCGGCCAGCTCAGCTCAGCTCGGCTCACCTGTGTGTTGTTGTTCGCCAGGTCGGCTCTCCTCGGCCCACCTATGTGTTGTTGTTCGGCCAGCTCGACTCGGCCCACCTGTGTGTTGTTGTTCGGTCAGCTCGGCTCGGCTCACCTGTGTGTTGTTGTTCGCCAGGTCAACTCGGCTCGGCCCACCTGTGTGTTGTTATTCGGTTAGGTCGGCTCGGCTCACCTATGTGTTGTTGTTCGGTCAGGTCGGCTCGGCCTACCTGCGTGTTGTTGTTCGTCAGTTCAGCTCGGCTCAGTCTACCTGTGTGTTATTGTTCTGCTAACTCAGCTCAGCTTGGCTCACCTATGTGTTGTTGTTCGCCAGGTCAGCTCGGCTTACCTGTGTGTTGTTGTTAGGTCAGGTCGGCTCGGCCCACCTGTGTGTTGTTGTTCGGCTAGCTCGGCTCGGCCCACATGTGTGTTGTTGTTCGTCAGGTCAGCTTAGCTCGGCTTACCTGTGTTTTGTTGTTCGGTCAGGTCGGCTCGGCCCACCTATGTGTTGATGTTCGGTCAGCTCGGCTCGGCCTACCTGTGTGTTGTTATTCGTCAGGTCAGCTCGACTCAGCTCACCTGTGTGTTGTTGTTCGAGCAGCTCGGCTCGGCTTGGCCCACCTGTGTGTTGTTGTTCGCCAGGTCGGATTAGCTCGGCTCACCTGTGTGTTGTTGTTCGGTCGGTTCGGCTCGGCTTGGCTTAGCCCACCTGATGTTAATTGTTCGGTCAGGTCAGCTTAGCTCAGCTTGGCCCACCTGATGGTGTTGTTCGGTCAGGTTGACTTCCCCCTTATGGTATTGTTAGACCATGTAGTGTGGCCCATTTGTTATATATATATGGCCACATGTGAGACCCATTTGACTCGGCCAATTGTATCAACCATTTGACTCGGCTAAGTGATTCAACCCAATTGAATCGGCCCATTTTAACTCGGCCAATTATAATGGTCCATTGATTCGACCAAGTGATTCAACCCATTGACTTGGCCAATTGTATCAGCCCATTTGATTAACCCAATTGACTTTGCCCATTTGAGTCGGCCCCTTTGACTCGGCCCACCTGTATCAGTTTATTTGATCGGCCCAATTGATTTGACTCCTTTGTATCGACCCTTTTCATTTGGTCTATTTTGTTCGACCTGTTGATGCGGCCGACGTTACGTACGTTGGCCCATGAGTGAGGTCTAATGTGATGTGTATATGCCCCATGAGTGAGGCCCATGATGATGTGTTTTAAACCCTTGTATAAGATCGTTGATCCATTATACGATTGACCCTATGAGCGTCATTCCTTAGGAGCAATGTGGTTAAACGTCCACATTGTTGGGCAATGATGGTTGGATGTCCACATTGTGACTTTCCCTTAAGCCTTGTATGAGGCCCGTTGTTGAGACCCACCTTGATGTGTATGAGGCTCGTTATTGAGGCCCACCTGTGAAGTATATATGAGGCCCGTGTTATAAGGCCCATTGTGATGTATGCAAAGCTCATGGGTTATGGCCCATTGTAATGTATGTAAGGCCCAATTGGTGCGGCCTATTCGATATATTTATGAGGTCCATGTCATTAGGCCCATCCTATTGTATTGGTGACCTGTCCATTGAGGCTCACCCGCGAAGTATATTTGAGGCCCATGTGTAGGGCCCACCTATTGTGTATTTAAAGGCCATGGGTTGTGTCCATAGTAATGTATATTAGGCCTATGTGATGTAGCCCATACTGATGTGTATTAGACCCAGGTATGTGGCCCACCCGCGAAGTATATTTGAGGCCCACTTGCCATGTATTCGAGGCCCAATGTGATGTATTCGAGGCCCAGGGTCAAGGCCTGATGTGATGTATATGTGGCTCATTGAGATTGTATGAGGCCTATGGGCAGGGCCCATTGTGATATGTATTAGACCCATGAGCAGGGCCCACCTGTTGTGTATATTTGGCCCTTGTGTGAGGCCATGTGCCCATTATGTGTTTGCTTATATGTGGGCCAGTCCTTGGGGGACAATGTTGGTTAAATGTCCACATTGTCGACGTCGATTGTCAATGCCGGTTATTGATGCCGATTATGAGCATGTGACTACAAAGCATCATGATTTATGCCCATATGCATCATCTGCATATTTGTTATGAGATGTGATTGACCATTGCATATGTTATTGGGCAGGATGATATGAGACTCCGTGATAGGCGGAGGTTATCTCACATGAGTGCACGGTATGCGCAGGATTGATGCATGATTGGATTGTATGACTCATGCATCTTGCATTATGTTGTGATTATTGTACGCCCTAGCGACATCAGGGTCATAGCCTCCACAGACATATCATGGATGGCCAGATGGGATACCAGAAATCTGTTCTACATGGGGTGTTATAGATATCCTTGGGTGAAAGTCTCAGAACCCTCTTTGTTCCAGAGGTTGCTCCAACGTCTAGACCGAGTGGGTAGATGAGCGCCGAGTGCCGATTACCAGATGGCTGCGCTCTCTACTGTGTCGTGGTCGGTTAAAAGGGGGTACGGCCTTACCTGCTGGAGAGGAGGGGGCAATGCTAGGCTGAGTTTGACTAGCTCGAGGAATGGGTCCGCTATTGACGACCCGGGCCCGATATTAGCAGGCGAATAGTGAAGTCTCTTCCACTCACCTTGTTGTGCTCGATGGGGCGACAATCTGGTATGGAGTGTAATAGACCTCGGTGATTTCTCAGAAAGGAACCGTACTGATATGTGGACTTATTGAGTAGGAGTTACATACTCATTCATTCACTATCCACTCGGGCTAGTGGTGTACAACTAAATGTTGTATACTTTCGTTATGGCAAGGATTTTGGTTGGGCACGCGACTAACCTGAGATCAGGAGTCTACTACATTGAGTCTGACTATCCAAATTTAGGTATGAGACTGGTTTGGATAGAAGTCCCTTGTGATAGACCCCATAGCCTGCTATACTACGTACTATCATCCCGACGTCACTCCGGCTTGGTCATTTCATTCACATCACATATTACGTTGCATCTGTAGTATTTAGTATTTTGGGTTGCCATGTTTCTGCATTGATATGACCGATAGTACTCATGCCTTGCATCGCATCGTCCTGGTACGGCTGATCGCACTCATAGACTTGTCAGTATATTTCTGCTTATTTCGATATTTTATGATTAATGGCATTGTATCCTCGACATATAACATTTAGCTTGCTTTGACTCCTCATTTGCATAACCGATTTTCACTGCCTACCCTGATATTGTATGACTCATGGACTTGTCAGTACTTCTGCTTACTCTGATTACTCTAATATTGATTACTTGACACTTACCTTGTGCACACACTTACACCACCCTCTAAGCTTTCTATAAGCTTATGCACGATAGATGCGTGCAGGTGATGTTAGGTTGCAGCAGTGTTGAGCTTGGAGAGTGCGGTGGTCTTCTGGAACTTAATTTTTTATTTATATATTTTCCTTTCAATGTTGTACTCCAATGATTATATTAGTGAATATGTGATGATGATGTTACCTTTGTGAATTGGGTAATCTTGTGGATATGCTTATTACTATTTAAATGTATAAAAAAAATAATAAAAAAAATCCTCCTTGTAGGATCCCAGGATCAGAATATGGCTTATGAATGCTAGGAGCTGAAAATGGGGTACTATGGAGGCTGTCGACACCAGATTAGGAGATCATGATTCCTGTGAATCCGATTTTCAGATTTGGGGCGTGACAGAAGTTGGTATCAGAGCATAACTTAAGAATACCTGAGGATAACATCACATATCTGTTGATAGCTATACTACACTGTGATTGTTGAAAACTTAGAATGGTTAGACTCCTAAGTTTGAATAACCTAGAAACTTCCTGATTTAGCTCCCTATTATGCGTGCATTCGAGAGTGCCCAAAGATGATAGGCCCTTATTCCTTCCTGTAGGACATGACACCTAAGAGAGTGACCCAAGTGACTTCCGTTTCCTCGCTTGAGATTCCTGTTCCCTCACCTAAGACTTCTGCACCCCCCATCAGAATCTAGCGCAGCACTGACCGTGTCTGTAAGTGCAGACCTGCTACAGCAGATGTTGCAAGCAATGACCGCCTTTCCTCAGATATCAGGGGGAGTCGTCGACGAATCGTGTGACTTGGCCCATATACCATCTTCCTAGATTGTTTATGAACGAGGTGACTTGAGAGTTAGAGCTTGAGATTAGTGGGCGTTATCCCCATCTCTTGGACATTTGATTATAATGGTATGTTGTGTTCTGATTATATATATAGTGATGTGGTTTCCCTCCTTTGGTAAGCTCTTATTGGTTATGTTGTGGTTTAAATTTTGAGGATGAAATTTTTTATTAAGAGGGGAGAGCTGTAAGACCCGTATCTTAGACCATACCGTTTCGTAGACTTCCACGGTCTTCCCGGTCAAATTTTTTCAACCTTTGACCCTTAACCGATATTTACATATGACCCTGATTCGTATGCCGTCAACCCGTATCGACTCAACCCAAGGCCTTTACTATAACAACCGCGCCGTCGCTACGGTTCTGATGCCGCGACTCGCGCACCGAGGCGATACCCTGGTCAGGAGATGTGGGCCAACATTCGGTGCGAGAAAAACGCTGCGTGTTGTGAAATCCAAGAGAATCTATACCCAATGTCCCATCAATCAATCCCATCTCATGTCAAGTACACATCACTTTTCACTCTTCCCCAAGCAACCCCAAAATCAACTTTCTCTTACACCCAAGTACACCTATCACCCATCACCCATCTCTCACCCTATCCATCACCCATCCCTCTCTCTCTCTCATCTCTCTCCCTCATCTTCTTCCAAGCAAGAAATCATCCATGAGAGCCCCATGAGAGAGAGCTTTGTATGGCCCACTACCTATCTCCCATCTCCACCCTCCAAAACCAATCGCGACCGTTGAATCTCAACCGTTGGAGCTCACGGGTGCGTTGATGGAAGGAGAAAGTCCAAGAAGAAGGCCGATCTGTGGGTGCTTCTCTCTCTTTCTCTTCATTTCTTCTTATATATATATATATATTTCTTTTGTGTGATGATTTGGCCGTGTGGCCCACTTGAATGGAACCCATCATGAAGTAAGTATTTTACCCAAGCCATTTATGAGTGGGGTCCACCTTATGTGTGTTGTACCCATACCATTCATCATGTGGTGGCCCACTTGAATATAGCCCACCTTTACTGTGAGGACCGTCCAGCGTCCGGGGACGCTGGACGTCTCTGTGAAAACCCAAATATTTGCTTGGTTACAAGCTTGCGGGGTGACCCACTCAAAATACAAAATCTAGTTTTCTTTTTTAAAAAATATATTTTTTTACAATTTGTCAATTTTTTCACAATTCTGTTTAATTTTTTAAATTTTCTTTTTCAAAATATCATTTTTTAAATCTCACTTTTGTTATCTAACTTTTTAATTTTTCTTGTCAAAATAAAAAATCTAGTTTTCTTTTTTTAAAAAAATATATTTTTTACAATTAATTAAATTTTCCATAATTTTATTTAAAATTTAAAATTTTCTTTTTCAAAATATCATTTTTTTAATGTCACTTTTGTTATATAACTTTTCAAATTTTCTTGTCAAAATACAAAATCTAGTTTTCTTTTTTTAAAAAAATATATATTTTTTTTAAAATTTGTCAATTCTTTCACGATTTTCTTTAATGTTTTAAATTTTCTTTTTCAAAATATCATTTTTTATCAAAATATTTTTTTTTTCAAAATTATCAATAGTTTCTTTTTCAAAATTTAAATTTTTATTAAACATTGTTAATTATTTTTCTAAGCTTCTCAACTATTTTTTTTCAAAATTTATAATTTTTTTAAGCTTCATAATTTTTGACCGTATTAAAGACGGTTTAGGACCTTCTTTAATACAGACGGTCTTTGACAGGGCTATAAGACGGCTAAGGACCGTCTCTAATAGAAACGGTCTTTGACAGTCTCAGATTAGAAGTAAAAGACGGTAAATGACCGTCTCTAATGCAGACAGCTAATGACCGTCTCAGATGATCGCATATCAGACGGTCAAAGACCGTCTCTAATGTGGACGGTCTTTGACCATCTCAGATGATCGTTGTCTTAAATGATTTGTAGATGTACATCATTTTAAGACAATATTAGGGACGATCAAGAGCCGTTTAAAATTTTAGAGACGATTTACGACCATCTCTAAACCGTCTTTAAACCAAAGAATTTTAGTGACGGTCCAAAACCGTCTCAAAATCCGTCCATTTTTTTCCATTTTTTCACGTAGTGTCCTAGAGGACTTGCAAGGGGTGAGAAACATCTTAGACCCAATCCTACAAAGGAATGATCACATGAGTCCTTTGGACTCTAATAACTTACAGATAAGCGGATGAGTCCCTTTTAGCTCTTTGTCGAAGATCTCCTTTGTTGATGAAAAGTCTTCTGCTTCCTTGAACCGCAACTCAGAAGATGTAGCAATGCATGGTGAGGGGTTGGGTCCAGGTTGTAATGGAATCCTACTCTATTGAAAGTTTTCCTATAAGGGAAATAGAGCGATTCCAATCATCTATGCATTCAAAGCATCCCAACTTAATCATTTGCCCTTAAGATAGTAGCTGGAGGATCCTTGAATGCGAAAGTTCATTCCCCAATCCACTCTATTGAATGTTAATGATGAGGGTAGATTGGAGGATAAACTTCCATAAGAGAAAGGGCTTTAGGTATATAATCTAAGGTTAAACGCTCAAAAGCACTCTCTTCTTTCTCTTATAGCAACTAAAGACAAGTTCTCTATATATAGGCAAAAATTTCCAACGGATATAAAACAGTCACATTTACGACAGAGTTCAATATCATCAAGCAGTGTCGATATCATCGAGCGTATACTCTCAATTGTATTGACCGGCCGCTCGATGACACAAACTCAAATGTCATACGCTTTTGAAACTTTTTACCATCTGGTCGAGGAAATCGAAACCTATGTCGATGTCATCGGATTTCGAACTCTGATTTCATTGACATGTGGATCGATTCCTCGACATTTGAAAATGAGAGAGAATTGCCTTTGAAATATTTCAGGCCAAGGATATGATCGATGTACACTCGATATCATCAAAATTTGAATGTCAATGATATCGATAGTCATGTCGATGCATGGATAAATCCAAAGAAATTTTCAGTTAAGCTTACTGGATAATTTATGTCCATTCTTGAGGCAATCGACCCAGCTTCGATATCATCGATATTTAAATATCGATTCTATCGAGTGACCCTCGATCTAAGATAAAAACTACCTGAAAATATGTTGGTAAACTGAGTGTCCAAGATCGATATCATTGAAGGCCTTCCAATATCATCGATTTTTGAATTTCGAGGATATCGAGGAGTACTTCGATATATTAAAGGTCTTTATGATTTTCTTTAGAAAAACAAGGACACAAAATCTTTGCTTTCGATTTTATCGAGTTAACTTCAATAGACTCGAGTTTCAAATTTCGATGATATCGATACATTTATCAATACATCGATAATTCAGTCCAGAAGTATATGCGGTTGATGGACAACTTATGTCCTCATTCGATAGTATCGATTGAACATCGAGGACATTGACACCACTTCTTGATTACACTGATCAGTCTATCGATAAATTGACAAAGGTAGAAAACTTAGAGATTTTCTGGAATTTTGAAAAAGTTTTCTAACCCAAAAACCCTATAATGTTTTGGGACATGTGATGTGAGGCTTAGATTTACCTATGGTGAGTTTGGGCACACATCCAGTTGAGGCAGACGGTTGATTGATCTTCCTATGGAGCTTCTCTGTCTAGCTGACTCAACACTCAAGCTAATTGACAAACCAGGGCACTTTCAATCTCCCCCTTTGTCAATTATGTGACAAAATACCAAAACACCCTAGAACAACATCTAGACAAACACATTCTAAATTGTGTGTACATGTATTTTACACAATTTTACAATGTCTAGTGAAACCATATACATAATCAGTAGTTGCTCCCCCTGATAACATTCTCCCCCTATCTTGGTGCGGTTGCTCCCTCTAACACTTGTATCACCATTCACAAACAAATATACATAAATTTTCCATCGGGGTGTTTGATTTGTTCTCCCCTTTTTGTCAGTCATTGGCAAAGGTATAACAGTTGATATTGACTGAAGTTTGAAGTATTTTAGAGAACCAATCATCCAGAGAACATACATTTATAAAAGATAGATGTATAATGATCAAAACAATTGATTAATCAGACATCATTTTCAGAAACTATGTATGTATAGCAGACCAAATAGAGCAGTGATATAAGTAGATAAAATAATGATCAAAACATCACATGCATTCCACACCATTTAAGTGATGATCAGATAAAACAAGGGTTGACAAAATATAAGTATGGCAGAAAATATCTGTGATTCATAACCAGCCATATCAAAAATATCCAAAAACATATATACTGCCTAAGATTGGCAGTAATATAACAGTTATCCCAAAAAAAAAATTACCAAGCCCATTCATGGGCATCTAAAACCAACCATCAGTATTTAGCCCATCCATAGGCATATACAACACATCAAAATAAAAATAAAAGTTGTCAGATTGTGCAGGTTAGTGAGTTATCACATACACTCATGGGAGTGTAGAGCATTCAAAAAGATATTTATGCCCTAAGTATTTTAAAGAGACTTTAGGTATGTGATGACAGGAAAGACGTACAAAAGCCTTTATTACTCTGGTAAGGAATCCAAAATTTGTTTTGTAGAATGTTGTAGAGTCTTCAGCATGTGTCTGATCTCTAAAAGACAGGATAGTCATCATCATGTGAGATTGTCCATCCAGAAGGTTCTATATAATGTCTCGTTCTGTGACAGCCTAGTGATTTTAATCGAGTTGGGGTTGTGCATAGGATAGCCGTTTCCTAAGATTGAATTGGTTTTTCCCCTACGAGGCGTGTTATCAACGATATTTAGATTGCAGTTGTCTTCATGGTTGAACCAGGCACACGGGCGCGGGAGATCATTAGTAGGATGCAGCCCAAATTGTCGTGATAGCTTGGACACAAGACATGGGAATGGAAGTGTAGTGATGGATTCGTCTGAAGACACCTCAATTAATTGTTGTAGGATGAGAGTGGGTAGGTATACGTGAATACCAAGATGAACATCATATAGAACATTGAGAATGTATGGAGAAAGCTTATTTCTAGAGACTTTACAGGGATAGACATTTGTACTAAAGATGCTGTGAAGAATTTTATATGAAGGATTGAGATGCTTAATATGAAGAACATTTTGTGTATTTTTTGATATTGTAGCACCATTACATAGTGCTCAAGTAACTTCTCCCCATACACTAAGACCATTCATATTTCGTTCTAATACAGGTATCCTAGTGACTTCTACACCAATCAGGCAACTTATCAGTCTAGGGGTGATGTGCTCGGTCTGATTTATAATAATGACTGAAACAATTAGAGGATTATTTTCAACATTATAAATTAAGTTCAGAAATTGATGCACAAGATTAGGCTGAAATCCTCCACCAAAATTCACGATATTCTCCCACCCAATCAGTTCTAAGAGACCAATGATCCCAAAGGATTCATGTAACGTCTTAGAAAAAATCTATACTTAGACCCGAGTACCACCTCCAGTAGGAATCATTTAGAACTAAATCTGTTAGAAATTTAATGTGTATTAGCTAGCGCTAAACTAGATTACATGTGAAATTGGCACTAATAACTTTTAATACGATCTGTAAGACCCAAAACCTATAGAATCGTTGACGCTATATTACCCTGAAATCTAGAATCCAACTCTAAACCTAGTTGCTTTCGGGAATACTTTGTAACTTCGTATTGGATATAGACCGTAGGTCGAAAGTCTGATAGCGATGAACTTAGACCATTATGACCGCCTAGTTGAACTTGACTATCACCTTGAAAATTAAGCCCAAACGATGTACTGAGACCATTTCCTTAAGTTCGGAGCGAAGAGAGTGAGAAAATAAAAATTTTAGAAAATTAAATATGATTTTAAGTAATCTGAGACGTGTCGCTTGCGCAATATTTCTAAGCGTTCTAACCGTTAGATTTCGACCCAAATTCACCCTCGAACTAGGATACGTGGTCCATACAGGTCATAATACTTATAGCTCTGGTCGAATTTTGGTAACCGTCGAATTGAAACTGGTCCGCCATGGATGATCTGGAAACCCGATCGGACTGAAAACTTAACTTGCTTAAGATCCAATACTAGTGAGCTTAAGTCCAACCACATTTGATAAGAGGACCTCCAGAAGTTCTCCGTTGGATCAGAAAGAGCCTGATTTGGTTATAACTTAAGTATACCTTGGCCCTAAGGCTGTTTTCGTCGACTTAGGCTTATAAAAAGGCCTTAAACCCTCATTCCCAAATTCCATACGAATTTTCTAAACCCTAGCTATTCAAGAGAGATAAAAGAGAGAGAAAGTAAGAGAGAACCTGCTGATTCTCCGTGGGATTCTTCCCAGTTCATCTATGTATCGAATCTACGTATCTGAATTGTTATTCCGGCGATTCTTATTCCGTTCTTGGGTAAGTTAAACAATCCATAACATATTTTGAAGCTTAGAATAGTTGTAGTGAAGTTATAGCTAACCTGTTTCATGCCTTAGGTAGCGTATTCGCCGTTGATAAAGACTTATCGTCTGAATCACATCTAATATGCATTTTCTGATTTAAGGTGCGGACTATATACATTTAGGTTATGATTTTCAAAAATTTTAATGTTAGATAATGATTTATTCATGACGTGAATGCTATTACACATGCCAAATGCGCTATCTATTTCGATTTATGAATATGTATAATCTTTGTTATAAATAGTGTATTTCATGTATATGTTAGAATACCCGTATACGTATGGAAATTTTTATTATGATTTCCATGATTATTTGTCATTGATACATGCTTGATATGTATGCGACAACTCCTTGACGAAAGGACTTGCCATATTATGTAATGGAATCAACATACGTGATGTATGTTGAATAGTGTAGCTTAAGTGTTTGTATAAAAGCTTGAATGAGTTGGTAGTTAGTAAAGTGTGATTCTTAAGGTTGTTGAGATATGAATCTCAATCATGTTAACTATATGTATGATTGCCTCCATGAATTTTGTAGCCTAGATTATTCATGTTAATTGTGTATGATTTCCTCCATATATAGTATTTAAATTCATGTTATATTTCATGAATGTTCATATGAATGTAGGATATGAATCAAATGACTGTTATTGAGCTTGTACATGATTGGGGCTGTACTATAGTCCAGGTAATTGGTAACCATTCTTTAAATGGTGGTTAAGGTCAGTTTTACCACGTAGGATGAGTTTAACGTATCCGAGTCGTGCTTGGGATGTTCGACAGTGGTTAGGCCATATGAAGTTCTTATGCATTTCATGTCATTCAACTCAACGTGCGCTTGGCCTAGTTGGGCTTATCAATTAACCCGATTGATCGATGTATGTTCACCATGTTTGGTCGCTATTGTTTGAATCTAAGACACCGAACTCACTAGCGAAACTCCCGTTAACCTTGGTACCGTGATCCTCTAAGACTCATGAGCCAGACATGGTATGGGACACAGTGGTCAAGCTGTCAGCCTACGCTGGGGTGACGAGCCTCCCCGTAGTAACCAGTGAGCACCTTACTCTCGTGAGCCAATTATGGTGGTATGGGACACTATATTCATACTGTCGGCCTACATTGATTGGTGACGAGCCCTCTGCAGTAACCTCGAGTATATTCTGACACTGTATAAGGACAACGAGTCTTGTTGCAGTTTTTAGGATATAACTAGACTTGTATTGATTGGTGACGAGCCCTTTACAACGATCTAAAACCGTACATTGTATGAGATTTCTTAGGACTGACGACCCTAGAATGGATCAATGTTTGGGAATTGATATAAGAAATGTGTCTTGGCTTCCCAATCCTGCTGTACGAAAAGGACTAATAAGAACTTGGTAATCATACTCATATCACTGCACTGCATGTGCTATTGGTGTTGGTGTAAGAGCACTGAGGAAGTGTCTAACATGCGCGACCGTAAGATGAAGATCATAGAGGGAGATTGTGGTGAGGGCATGCATCATTCCCTCATATCATTATTGCATTAACAAGAGTATCTAGGACATGTTTGATTGTACTACTTTATCATTACTGCTTGATTGAATTGATAACACGTTAACCTTTGCTGTATAGATCCACTGAGTTGATCACTCACTCCCATGTTCTGGGATGGTGCTTAAACACTAACCAGACTCTGACTTAGCTTCAGGTGACGGCGATTCCTGCGAGGTAGAGCCGGAGTTCGACGAGGACGAGGAGGCTTTCTCATTCATGTAGTTCTCAAGCGGGTTCATGTGAGCCTTGTCCTGATTGGCGGGGATTTTGGGATATGATTTGTCACAGTTTTCTGTATGTATTTTGATACACAGTTGTACTTATTGCCCTGGGCAGAGCATACATCTTTTGGAGATTATTTTTAGATTATATATGTACTTAAGTCTTTCGCTTGTATTTTCTCACTATCCCTGAATTATGTCTGCTGATTTGGCTTAATTTACTTCATGTTTATGCGCTAATACAGACAACATACATCCATTATTGTTTATGTTGCATAAGTGATGTTTTGGAACTTGGGAGTTGAGTTATGCTCGACCCCCAAATTTCATGGCGTTACATGTTGGTATCAGAGCATGATCTGGATTAAACTGGACCCGGGTAAGGGTCACACGATGCATGTTAATGCCACTATAGTGTAGGAGGGTGCGAGAACACTCTAGAAACAGGTTTAGGACCCCATATGTGTCGTCTGGCGAAAGTTTACTGAAAATGATCATCGAGATCGAATCCGTGCACACTCCTGATCACACACGACGACCCCAAATCAAGTTTAGACCGTCAATTGACAGGTATAGACTGCATTTCATCCCATTCCAGCCGTTAAAAATTGATAAATGTGAATAGAAATCAATTTTATTCTGAAATGACCCGAAACAGTTCGAATCGGAAGATGGGGCCAAACGAACCACTTCCATGGGGTCCCAAGGTGGGAACCTAATTTTTTAGACCCAGGGAGTGGGGAGGTCCTTGCCCAAAGGGCAAGGCCTCACCGACCGGTGGGCCTGTATGGACCGGGCCTTCGGGCCGATGGCACGTGGGGCCTAGTGGGACCCACTAGTGCAAGGTTCGACCCCTATTCATCCCCAATCTACTACTTCCTTCACAAACCCTCCTCCCAAGCTTTCCTTTTTCTTCAAAACTGCCCCATTCTTTTTCAAATCATCCTTCGAATCACTCCTTTCATTTTTCGTTAAATCCTTCATCCCTTCACCGTGCTCAGCCATACCCAACACCTAATCCTTCCATTTCCTTTGATTTAAGCTTCTAAATCCCTCATTTAAGCTTTAAAATCGTGCCAACTCCCTGCCCATCTTATTTTGTTATTTTTTTTCTTCTATATTCCCTTTTTTAACCTTTACACCCCCATATAAGGCCCAAATTCGTGGAGACCCAAAGATCTCATCCCTTCCCTTCATTTTCTTTACTTTTCATGGCTTTCTTGGAGCTTGTTACGGCTCTATTTTCCATTTCCACCATCCTTTCTCTGATGGAAAAGAAGCAAGCCCCTGTGGATAAGGCTGGGCCTAGTCGTCCCGCTCGTTCGAGAAGGCCTAGAAGAGCTACCGCGAGTTCAAGCACTGGGAGAGAAGTACAAATGAAGCAGGATTTAGATCCCCATGCTCCAATAGGAAGAGCATTGTTGGCGGAGTTGGCTCAAGGCGTCTACGAGGACCATAGGATTCTTTTTGAAGCGCATGTTGATGGGTGACTCTTTGGCGAGTACTTGTTGTTCGAGTGTCTAGAAGAAGCTGGGTGGGGTCCGCTATTTGAAGGCGAATCGCGTGAAAATATGAGCACTGTTCGAGCCTTCTATGCCCACATTCGGGACCCTACGCTGGAGCCCTTGCAGTTCAAGATCCCCTTCGGCAGAGATCGAGAAGCCACAATCATTGTTAGGTTGATAGCTCGACTCCTGAATGTGCCACTTGGTGAGGTACATGCCAGTGAGAGGAATTTGAATAGTGTTCGTGAGAGGGATCGACCGCATCTCTAAGATGCTCAGACCGTTGCATTGTTCTGAGGTGGAGAAGGTTGAGCTTGTCACCTTCATGTTTGAGAAGGAGGCTAGCTTATGGTGGGACACTATTCTCTGCACAGTTGCAGAGAGATTTGATTGGACGTGGGGGACATTTGAGGCTCTCTTCCACGAGAAGTTTTTTTCTGTCACTTACTGACACGAGAAGGAGAGTGAGTTCCTTTGCCTTCGTCAAGGATGCATGTCGATGATAGAGTACGAGAACCAGTTTACGGAGCTGGGCAGGTATGCTCCTTTGATTCTGGGTGATCAACTGTTAAGGATGCGGCATTTTTTTGAAGGTTTGCGGCTAGAGATTCTATCAAAGATGTGCTGTGTGAGCATCTCTTCTTATGCTGAGTT